>CM066033.1:507335134-508544573 GCA_033557465.1 Ichthyophis bannanicus
GTGGTGATGGGTTTGAGACCCCGGTGGGTATGGAACCATATAAATGCACAGATGGCAAATTGTAGTTTTTAGATGGCATACACATCAGTGAAAAGTGTGTATGCAGCAGAGATCCATGTAGACATTGTTGGCGACACCAAATCACATGTAACTCACATAGCATAGAATAGTACAGGGGACAGAGGGTTGCGGCGCGTAGGTGCAGCGCACGTTGTGGCGCGTAGGCGCAGTGTGCGTAGCACAGCATGCATTGCGACGTGCATGTGCGTATGTTGCAGCGTGCATGATTACGCACGGCAAAGGTGAAGATGGCAACCAGATCTCGGAAACCTCCCTTCACTAGGCAGGAGCTGCGGCACCTGGCAGGGCTGATAACCCAAAAGCAGGAGAAGCTATTTCCAGGGTCCTCAAGGCGACAGGACCTGGTCAGGGTCAAGAGGGCATGGGACAGAGTCACACGGTGCTACAAACGTACAGCTGCATACCCACGGGAGGTAAGTGCATGGGGACAGGTCAGTTGAACCATACACATATCCAGTGTTGACTGCAGCTGCGCATGCTGGTGTGTGTAGGTAGTCTATCACAATTAATTGTGTGTAGCAGGTAAACCCATGTGCCATATTGTCTATGTAGCACATCTGGTTGCTCCGGCCGTCACACAGGGGGCCAAAGCCCTGTTTACAGGGGTCCTGATGCCATCCTGGTGTCATGGCAGCTGCTACCGTTGATGTCCAAACAATAACAGTAACACAGGTAGCCCATATATATGCCTAAGGAGGTGGTCCAAACAGCATGGCCATATGTTGGGTCTGCATTTCCATGGTGACACATCAGCCCAACCCCCAGTTGCCCTGAGAGTCCAATGAAAATGGGTACTCAGTCTTTCTGGTGATATGGTGTATGTAGTTGTCTAAATCAGATAACCCACCCTGTGCCCAGGAGGGCAGAGGGCCCATCAGAGTGGGCTCTCAGCCACCCTAGTGAGATGGATTTGTGCGTGTGCCTTTGTAATTTAAAACATCCTCCTTCTCCCCAGGAGGGCTGAGGGCCCATCAGAGTGGGCTCTCAGTCACCCTGCTGATACGGTTATGTGTGCCTTTGTAATTTAAAACATATTCCTTCTCACCAGGAGGGCTGAGGGCCCATCAGAGTGGGCTCCCAACTACCCTGCTGATACAGTTTTGTGTGTGCCTTTGTAATTTAAACCATCTTCTGTCTCCCCAGGAGGGCTGAGGGCCCATCAGTGTGGGCTCTCAGTCACCCTGGTGAGATGGATCTGTGTGCTGTTGCAGTTCAAAGCAACCTCTCTATCCCCAGGGCTGAAGGCCCATCAGAGTGGGCTCTCAGTCACCCTGGTGAGATGGATCTGTGTGCTATTGCAGTTTAAAGCAACCTCCCTATCCCCAGGAGGGCTGAGGGCCCATCAGAGTGGGCTCTCAGCTACCATGGTGGGATGGATTTGTGTGTGTGCCTTTGTAATGTAAAACATCTTCCTTCTCCCCAGGAGGGCTGAGGGCCCATCAGAGTGGGCTCTCAGTCACCCTGGTGAGATGGATCTGTGTGCTGTTGCAGTTCAAAGCAACCTCCCTATCCCCAGGAGGGCTGAGGGCCCATCAGAGTGGGCTCTCAGTCACCCTGGTGAGAGGCATCTGTGTGCTGTTGCAGTTCAAAGCAACCTCCCTATCCCCAGGAGGGCTGAGGGCCCATTAGAGTGGGCTCTCAGCTACCCTGCTGATACGGTTATGTGTGAGCCTTTGTAATTTAAACCATATTCCTTCTCCCCAGGAGGGCTGAGGGCCCATCAGAGTGGGCACTCAGTCACCCTGGTGAGATGGATCTGTGTGCTGTTGCAGTTCAAAGCAACCTCCCTATCCCAGGAGGGCTGAGGGCCCATCAGAGTGGGCTCTCAGCTACCCTGGTGAGATGGATTTCTGTGTTTGCCTTTGTAATTTAAATCATCTTCCTTCTTCCCAGGAGGGCTGAGGGCCCATCAGAGTGGGCTCTCAGTAACCCTGGTGAGATGGATCTGTGTGCTGTTGCAGTTCAAAGCAACCTCCCTATCCCCAGGAGGGCTGAGGGCCCATCAGAGTGGGCTCTCAGTTACCCTGGTGAGATGGATTTGTGTGTGTGCCTTTGTAATGTAAAACATATTCCTTCTCCCCAGGAGGGCTGAGGGCCCATCAGAGTGGGCTCTCAGTCACCCTGGTGAGATGGATCTGTGTGCTGTTGCAGTTCAAAGCAACCTCCCTATCCCCAGGAGGGCTGAGGGACCATCAGATTGGGCTCTCAGTCACCCTCGTGAGAGGGATCTGTGTGCTGTTGCAGTTCAAAGCAACCTCCCTAGCCCCAGGAGGGCTGAGGGCCCATCAAAGTGGGCTCTCAGCTACCCTGCTAATACAGTTATGTGGGTGCCTTTGTAATTTAAACCATATTCCTTCTCCCCAGGAGGGTTGAAGGCCCATCAGAGTGGGCTCTCAGTCACGCTGGTGAGATGGATCTGCGTGCTGTTGCAGTTTAAAGCAACCTCCCTATCCCCAGGAGGGCTGAGGGCCCATCAGAGTGGGCTCTCAGTCACCCTGGTGAGATGGATCTGCGTGCTGTTGCAGTTTAAAGCAACCTCCCTATCCCCAGGAGGGCTGAGGGCCCATCAGAGTGGGCTCTCAGTCACCCTGGTGAGATGGATCTGTGTGCTGTTGCAGTTTAAAGCAACCTCCCTATCTCCAGGAGGGCTGAGGGCCCATCAGAGTGGGCTCTCAGCTACCCTGGTGAAATGGATTTGTGTGTGTGCCTTTGTAATGTAAAACATCTTCCTTCTCCCCAGGAGGGCTGAGGGCCCATCAGAGTGGGCTCTCAGTCACCCTGGTGAGATGGATCTGTGTGCTGTTGCAGTTCAAAGCAACCTCCCTATCCCCAGGAGGGCTGAGGGACCATCAGAGTGGGCTCTCAGTCACCCTGGTGAGAGGGATCTGTGTGCTGTTGCAGTTCAAAGCAACCTCCCTAGCCCCAGGAGGGCTGAGGGCCCATCAGAGTGGGCTCTCAGCTACCCTGCTGATACGGTTATGTGTGTGCCTTTGTAATGTAAAACATCTTCCTTCTCCCCAGGAGGGCTGAAGGCCCATCAGAGTGGGCTCTCAGTCACCCTGGTGAGATGGATCTGTGTGCTGTTGCAGTTCAAAGCAACCTCCTATCCCCAGGAGGGTTGAGGGCCCATCAGAGTGGGCTCTCAGTCACCCTGGTGAGATGGATCTGCGTGCTGTTGCAGTTTAAAGCAACCTCCCTATCCCCAGGAGGGCTGAGGGCCCATCAGAGTGGGCTCTCAGTCACCCTGGTGAGATGGATCTGTGTGCTGTTGCAGTTTAAAGCAACCTCCCTATCCCCAGGAGGGCTGAGGGCCCATCAGCTACCCTGGTGAGATGGATTTGTGTGTGTGCCTTTGTAATGTAAAACATCTTCCTTCTCCCCAGGAGGGCTGAGGGCCCATCAGAGTGGGCTCTCAGTCACCCTGGTGAGATGGATCTGTGTGCTGTTGCAGTTCAAAGCAACCTCCCTATCCCCAGGAGGGCTGAGGGACCATCAGAGTGGGCTCTCAGTCACCCTGGTGAGAGGGATCTGTGTGCTGTTGCAGTTCAAAGCAACCTCCCTATCCCCAGGAGGGCTGAGGGCCCATCAGAGTGGGCTCTCAGCTACCCTGCTGATACGGTTATGTGTGTGCCTTTGTAATGTAAAACATCTTCCTTCTCCCCAGGAGGGCTGAAGGCCCATCAGAGTGGGCTCTCAGTCACCCTGGTGAGATGGATCTGTGTGCTGTTGCAGTTCAAAGCAACCTCCTATCCCCAGGAGGGTTGAGGGCCCATCAGAGTGGGCTCTCAGCTACCCTGCTGATACGGTTATGTGTGTGCCTTTGTAATCTAAAACATCTTCCTTCTCCCCAGGAGGGCTGAGGGCCCATCCGAGTGGGCTCTCAGTCACCCTGGTGAGATGGATCTGTGTGCTGTTGCAGTTCAAAGCAACCTCCCTATCCCCAGGAGGGCTGAGGGCCCATCAGAGTGGGCTCTCAGTCACCCTAGTGAGATGGATCTGTGTGCTGTTGCAGTTTAAAGCAACCTCCCTATCCCCAGGAGGGCTTGAGGGCCCATCAGAGTGGGCTCTCAGCTACCCTGATGAGATGGATTTGTGTGTGTGCCTTTGTAATGTAACACATCTTCCTTCTCCCAAGGAGGGCTGAGGGCCCATCAGAGTGGGCTCTCAGTCACCCTGGTGAGATGGATCTGTGTGCTATTGCAGTTCAGAGCAATCTCCCTATCCCCAGGAGGGCTGAGGGCCCATCAGAGTGGGTTCTCAGTCACCCTGGTGAGATGGATCTGTGTGCTGTTGCAGTTTAAAGCAACCTCCCTATCCCCAGGAGGGCTTGAGGGCCCATCAGAGTGGGCTCTCAGCTACCCTGGTGAGATGGATTTGTGTGTGTGCCTTTATAATGTAACACATCTTCCTTCTCCCCAGGAGGGCTGAGGGCCCATCAGAGTGGGCTCTCAGTCACCCTGGTGAAATGGATCTGTGTGCTGTTGCAGTTCAGAGCAACCTCCCTATCCCCAGGATTGCTGAGGGTCCATCAGAGTGGGCTCTCAGTCACCCTGGTGAGATGGATCTGTGTGCTGTTGCAGTTTAAAGCAACCTCCCTATCCCCAGGAGGGCTGAGGGCCCATCAGATTGGGCTCTCAGCTACCCTGGTGAGATGGATTTGTGTGTGTGCCTTTGTAATGTAAATCATCTTCCTTCTCCCCAGGAGGGCTGAGGGCCCATCAGAGTGGGCTCTCAGTCACCCTGGTGAGATGGATCTTTGTGCTGTTGCAGTTTAAAGCAACCTCCCTATCCCCAGGAGGGCTGAGAGCCCATCAGAGTGGGCTCTCAGCTACCCTGGTGAGATGGATTTGTGTGTGTGCCTTTGTAATGTAAAACATCTTCCTTCTCCCCAGGAGGGCTGAGGGCGCATCAGAGTGGGCTCTCATTCACCCTGGTGAGATGGATCTGTGTGCTTTTGCAGTTCAAAGCAACCTCCCTATCCCCAGGAGTGCTGAGGGGCCATCAGAGTGGGCTCTCAGCTACCCTGGTGAGATGGATTTGTGTGTGTGCCTTTGTAATTTAAACCATCTTCCTTCTCCACAGGAGGACTGAGGGCCCATCAGAGTGGGCTCTCAGCTACCCTGGTGAGATGGATTTGTGTGTTTCCCTTTGTAATTTAAACCATCTTCCTTCTCCCCAGGAGGGCTGAGGGCCCATTAGATTGGGCTCTCAGTCACCCTGGTGAGATGGATCTGTATGCTGTTGCAGTTTAAAGCAACCTCCCTATCCCCAGGAGGGCTGAGGGCCCATTAGAGTGTGCTCTCGGTCATCCTGGTGAGATGGATCTGTGTGCTGTTGCAGTTCAAAGCAACCTCCCTATCCCCAGGATGACTGAGGGCCCATCAGAGTGGGCTCTCAGCTACCCTGGTGAGATGGATTTGTGTGTGTGCCTTTGTAATTTAAACCATCTTCCTTCTCCCCAGGAGGGCTGAGGGCCCATCAGAGTGGGCTCTCAGTCACCCTGGTGAGATGGATCTGTGTGCTATTGCAGTTTAAAGCAACCTCCCTATCCCCAGGAGGGCTGAGGGCCCATCAGAGTGGGCTCTCAGCTACCCTGCTGATACGGTTATGTGTGTGCCTTTGTAATTTAAAACATCTTCCTTCTCCCCAGGAGGGCTGAGGGCGCATCAGAGTGGGCTCTCATTCACCCTGGTGAGATGGATCTGTGTGCTTTTGCAGTTCAAAGCAACCTCCCTATCCCCAGGAGTGCTGAGGGGCCATCAGAGTGGGCTCTCAGCTACCCTGGTGAGATGGATTTGTGTGTGTGCCTTTGTAATTTAAACCATCTTCCTTCTCCACAGGAGGACTGAGGGCCCATCAGAGTGGGCTCTCAGCTACCCTGGTGAGATGGATTTGTGTGTTTCCCTTTGTAATTTAAACCATCTTCCTTCTCCCCAGGAGGGCTGAGGGCCCATCAGATTGGGCTCTCAGTCACCCTGGTGAGATGGATCTGTATGCTGTTGCAGTTTAAAGCAACCTCCCTATCCCCAGGAGGGCTGAGGGCCCATTAGAGTGTGCTCTCGGTCATCCTGGTGAGATGGATCTGTGTGCTGTTGCAGTTCAAAGCAACCTCCCTATCCCCAGGATGACTGAGGGCCCATCAGAGTGGGCTCTCAGCTACCCTGGTGAGATGGATTTGTGTGTTTCCCTTTGTAATTTAAACCATCTTCCTTCTCCCCAGGAGGGCTGAGGGCCCATCAGATTGGGCTCTCAGTCACCCTGGTGAGATGGATCTGTATGCTGTTGCAGTTTAAAGCAACCTCCCTATCCCCAGGAGGGCTGAGGGCCCATTAGAGTGTGCTCTCGGTCATCCTGGTGAGATGGATCTGTGTGCTGTTGCAGTTCAAAGCAACCTCCCTATCCCCAGGATGACTGAGGGCCCATCAGAGTGGGCTCTCAGCTACCCTGGTGAGATGGATTTGTGTGTGTGCCTTTGTAATTTAAACCATCTTCCTTCTCCCCAGGAGGGCTGAGGGCCCATCAGAGTGGGCTCTCAGTCACCCTGGTGAGATGGATCTGTGTGCTATTGCAGTTTAAAGCAACCTCCCTATCCCCAGGAGGGCTGAGGGCCCATCAGAGTGGGCTCTCAGCTACCCTGCTGATACGGTTATGTGTGTGCCTTTGTAATTTAAAACATCTTCCTTCTCCCCAGGAGGGCTGAGGGCGCATCAGAGTGGGCTCTCATTCACCCTGGTGAGATGGATCTGTGTGCTTTTGCAGTTCAAAGCAACCTCCCTATCCCCAGGAGTGCTGAGGGGCCATCAGAGTGGGCTCTCAGCTACCCTGGTGAGATGGATTTGTGTGTGTGCCTTTGTAATTTAAACCATCTTCCTTCTCCACAGGAGGACTGAGGGCCCATCAGAGTGGGCTCTCAGCTACCCTGGTGAGATGGATTTGTGTGTTTCCCTTTGTAATTTAAACCATCTTCCTTCTCCCCAGGAGGGCTGAGGGCCCATCAGATTGGGCTCTCAGTCACCCTGGTGAGATGGATCTGTATGCTGTTGCAGTTTAAAGCAACCTCCCTATCCCCAGGAGGGCTGAGGGCCCATTAGAGTGTGCTCTCGGTCATCCTGGTGAGATGGATCTGTGTGCTGTTGCAGTTCAAAGCAACCTCCCTATCCCCAGGATGACTGAGGGCCCATCAGAGTGGGCTCTCAGCTACCCTGGTGAGATGGATTTGTGTGTGTGCCTTTGTAATTTAAACCATCTTCCTTCTCCCCAGGAGGGCTGAGGGCCCATCAGAGTGGGCTCTCAGTCACCCTGGTGAGATGGATCTGTGTGCTATTGCAGTTTAAAGCAACCTCCCTATCCCCAGGAGGGCTGAGGGCCCATCAGAGTGGGCTCTCAGCTACCCTGCTGATACGGTTATGTGTGTGCCTTTGTAATTTAAAACATCTTCCTTCTCCCCAGGAGGGCTGAGGGCCCATCAGAGTGGTCTGTCAGTCAACATGGTGATACGGTGTGTGATGCTGATGTGTGCTAGGATAACAGACTCAGAGGGTGCCTGGGACCTGAATGCAATGTTTGATATGTTCCTCAGCGCCGGGTTTAACGTATACCGGGGTAGGTTGCATATAACCCCTAATATTGGGGGAATGCCACTCCACACACATATGTGAGGTACCCCAATGGTGTGGTTGGTGCAGATGTGAATGTGCTGAGCAGCACCCCACCCCCATTGGCAATGGGATCTGACTACGGAGGCCTGTTACAGAGCCATGTCCTCAGAACTGTATGCTGAGTCAGGACACCCATCCACCCACTCGGCAGCAATGCCACCCCTGGTTGCAGAGGAACATCACAGATGCTTTTGGAAGGATCTATGCACCTGTCAGGTCTGCACTACACTGCCCGACACCCAGACAGGAGCACAGTTGGCAATGGGCCAGTCCATTTTGTAGGCCCTGGCCCCTGTGGCTGCAAACCACCATTGACCTACCTAGACCGGTCCCTGGTCATGGGCCATAGGTATACTAGAGGGGCAAATGGCAGGGTAGTTACCCCTGGCAAAGTGCCTAGGGCCACCCTCCCACTGCTCCATGTGTGGACACATCACCCATGTGTTCTGGGATATGGTGTTGTCATCGGGGATGCGTTGGATGAAGTGGTCAGGACAGGCGGACAGCCAATGTGGCCTATGGCCACAGCAGGGGTCAGGGGGTCCCCTGGACACCATCATGGCAAATCACACGTGACAAGGTGCTGCCATGTCTTGCAGAGAGAGCATAAGAACACTGAACAGTCTGTCGAGGGTAAAGTGCACAGGCCACATAGGTGTCACTGCAGACATGCCCGTACCTACAGCCACACATTGAGGTGGTACTGGCAAAAGCCAAGACCTGACACACGGAGCAGTGTGGCAGGAGACACCGCCCCCAGAGAGGTTAGCATTGTGTCGGCCACACACCAGAGATATATGGTCACTGATGCCCCCAAACATTTCTCACCACACACAGGTGGAGGACCTAAGGAAAAAGGCCCGGGAGCTATGGCTGCGCCATCCTAAGTATCTCTCCCGCCTCCAAAGGAGGGCGATGGCCCAAGGTGTAGGTGAGTTGGGCTGTTGATGCAGATCCGTAAGGGATGTCATGCTGGCGCACTAGCCTGTGTGGTGCCTCAATATGTACATGTGCCAGGTGACCCACAGGACAATGATCTTATGCCTGTCATCCACCGCTGGTGAGGGCTCGTCGGCACCTGAGCGGCCCCTACCACGCCCCACTGCCCGCCACACCACCGAGGATGAGGAGGAGGAGCAAGCCACAGAGGCAGAGGACAAGGCGGTGGTAGAGGAGATGGCGGACGCTGCAGGGGGGGACAATGTGGGCATGGAGGGGCTGGGGGGTAGGGCGGAAGGGGAGGGAGTGAGTGTGTCTGATGTGTGGGAGGGTGGGGCAGAGGGGGGGAGTATGGGGAGGCAGAGAGTGAGGGAGAGCTGTCAGGGGGGGGGAGGAGCAGGGCCCTGGGAGGGTGCCAGGGAAAACAGGACACCACAGGGCGGCGTGGGCCCCTTCCAGCCACCACGTGTGCCTGTACAGGATGTATGGGTAGGAGAGGATGCGCCAGCCATGGACTCACACGGCCTGTATGCACATGCCACCACGCAGACACCTGGCACCATGTGTGTGTGTGGTGGCATGTGCATGCACAACATGCATGTGGCCCTGGTTGGCATGCAGCATACCCTGCATCAGGTTGTTCACAGCAACCGGTGGCTGACAGCGGCTGTTCAGTGGATGGCCGCCGAAATGGGACGGATGCCCGTTTGGCAGCCATCCCCTGACGGGCATCCCAGGAGCGTGTGATGGCTCCTGTGATGCCCACACACGTGCCCTGTGGTGTCCTGTGTCCCCCGACCCCGCACGGCAGCTGGTGTGACACCGCATGGCATGGTAGGCCTGTACAGAGGGTCTACAGATGTAGTTCGCTGTTTGATGTATGGCAAAGTTATATGTTTAATTGTTCATAAATACAACATGTCTGAACCAAAACCATTGGTCCTTCGTCATTCCACCAGACAGGCTACGGAAATGTTCCTGGGACATATGTTCCGGGAGGTATGTGTATGCAAGGGTGACATGTGTAGCAGACATGTCCTGTCACCACATGTTGGTGGGGGGGAATGGCCATGTGTGCGGGCATGTTTGTGCATTGTGGACACTGTGGTGTGCCGATGTGGATCATGTCGCACAGACCCTGGTTACGTGTATGCTGAGTGGAATGTGTGAGAGCCATATCAGATGCACGATGCATGTGTGTCAATAGCTGAACCGGATGATAGCAATGGCTGTGGTCTGTGGGGAAGGTGTGCCTCTGAACCAAGGAGCTGCCCAGGGGGATGACATATGCGGTTGCCCCAGGGACATGCATGTCCCAGGGATGGGCAGTGGGTGACCATAGGTACATGTAGGAATGCGCAACTGACCTATGTAAGCAAGCCATGTCTGTCAGTGCTACAAGCAGGTTAACATGGGAGCCCTGCCACGTAGGCCGTGTGGGGCCAAGGAGACGGTATGCACCTGTGTGGCTCCTGCTGGGGGGAGCTGGGGGGCATGACGGCGACAGAGCCAAGCAACAGACATGTGGCATCAGGACATGTGCCATTTGCATCTGGGGAGCATGGCCATCCCCCAATGCTGGGGCCCGGTGGCTGGGACCTGACACCATCCATGACACACAGGGTCTGACCGGTCCACTGTGCGCTGTGAACCGCCAGTATAGCCACCCCTGCACTGAGGGGCATGATGGTGGCCACGTGGATGTTGAGACAACATGCGGTGTGTGTGTCGTCGGGCACCCCTGCCCCAAAAATCGGAAAACAACACACAGTATGTACAGGTACATGAAAGTTTACTTTGTTTACATCACATCCTATGTTGCCTGCCCCTCCTGCCCCTCCCGCCCTGCACAGCCCGCCCACGTGGCAGCCCACCCCCCTGTAGTTGCTCAGGTGATGCAGCCTCCAGTGGCGGGGTTGACACAGGCTGCTGCATCAGGTCTGTTCTGGTCTCCAGAGCTCGTGCAATTCTGAGGAGCGCCCCCACCATAAGATCATTCGTTGCCCTGTTCCGCTGCAGCTCCTCCACAGTCATGGCATTTGTGGCCCTGTTCCTCTGGAGCTCATCGACAACCATAGTGAATGCGGCCCTCGTCTGCTGCAGCTCACGAGTAATAGCCCCCATATCCTCGTGTAGCTGCTGGTGTACCTGTGGGTGGGACACAAGGTGATGTGTGAGATACCCTCGTGACCCATATGTCATCCATACGCATGCCACGCACATGCCACCTGCTCAGTCCTCCACACAGCCATGCATTGGGGAAGGAGGGCAAGCTGTGCTCACTCTCTCAACATGTGAAAATAGCAGGTCCGTCTCATACCTTATTGCTCCGCAATGCTAATGTCTGTGTATCCGGGTGTCGGACATACACATACAGTGTTGCTGTCAAGCTATGTAGCCTGCCCGCACAGTACGCTGTTGTTACCATCACTGACACACCTATAATAGGTACGCAGTATGTTGCTACGTTTATGCATTTTGGGCATACAGTCCCCAGATATGCCATCATCAGGGTCTTGTTGGGACTTGTGCGTGACGGCTCTCCATTTTAGCTCAATATTGGTGTTAGCGATGCCCACTCAGGGATGCAGATGAGGATCCCTGGGCGGCCAGCAAGAACACCAATATGGGGCTCCAATGGGGAGATGTCACGTACCAGTCTAAACATACCCCGATGATGGCATATCTCGAGAATGCATACAGAAAGTGCACAAGACATGACTGACTATTGGGTAACGAGGAAAGGAAGGACAGTGATGTCAACAACTGCATAGTGTATGGGCGGTATACAGAGCCCGGAGTTTAAGCTGTGCGTTGTAGACCCAGACCTGGAACCGCAGAAATAACATTCGTGGAGACAGTACCGATGTAAACACGTCATACGGACAAGTGGTAGAGAGGTGAGCACAGTTCACCGACATTTCCAAAGCAATAGGGTTTGCTCCTAGAGGCAACAAAGTGGTCTAGGGAGAGCCATGCATGGCTCAGCCAACAGCGCATGTCCAGGTGTAGTGTGAGAGAAAGTGAGTGATAGCTACCTCATATAACCCTATTAGACGGCTGCCTAGGGTGTTAAGATTTAAGTTACCTTAGATACAAAAAGAGTCTTGTAGTCAAGTGGTAAGGCAAAAATAATATTAGGGCTTTATTCCCTGCCCTAAAGGGATATTCCTGGGATACAACAAACAATATGAAACAAAAGAACTGTTGCACAGAAAAATATCTTCTTTCCTTTAGGCACCATCAGCTGGCTGCTTTGCACACGTTCAACATAAAGATACAATATCGTCAGATAAACATATTGTACAATCCATGGGCACAGGGTCAGAGTTATAGGTGCTGTTCTCCCACTGCATTAACTCAGAGTCACTTACGATTGCATATGGGTCACACTCTTCACAGTTCCTGTCTTCCTTAAAATTCTCCTGTGAGTCATGGGCTAACTTTTCTAGAAAGGGCTCTTTAAATCCAGGGCTCTGAATGCCTGGTATATTAAAAGCTTCCTTCTGGCTTTCCCTTCTTCTCCACGCTGGTGGAATTACTGTGTAACTTTCAGTATCAAAGTTACTTCTGGTGCCAAACTGAACTTCTTGCCTTTTCTTTAGCAAAGCTAGGTTCCCACCTCTTAGCTGCGGTTCTGTCTCATATCTGGGCTTCTGGCAGCTCTCTCCTGGGCTCTCCAACTACCAGGAATCCTAGCAGGGTCCTGGGCATGGTGCTGGCTGTTTCCTGCTCTGCTGCCACACCTACTGCTTCCTTCCCTCAGTGGATTTCCTCCAGCATGACGTGTGTTCACTGGATGCTGGCTTAGTCCTCCCAGGTCGCTGCCCCTACTGGCCTTCCCTGGTTCTACCCTGCAGCTTTTATCCTTGTTCTCTTTGCATGCTGCGTGGGTTTCTGAGAACAGGTGTTCCTGATTAGCCTTCCTGCTTCTAGCTACGTCAGGACTAGTGCAAGGACATTTTACTCTAATGCCTTTTTGCTTTTCTTATACTGAGTTTGTTTGCTGCTCAGCTAATTCTACATGTGCTGAGTTTGTCTGCTTCTCAGCTAATTCTACATGAGCTGGGTTTGTTTGCTGCTCAGCTAATTCTACATGAGCTGAGTTTGTCTGCTGCTCAGCTAATTCTACCTGAGCTGGGTTTGTTTTCTGCCCAGCTGATTCTGAGGTAAGTTCCTTACTTTCCCCCAACCCCCGTCAGCTTCAGCGGTGTCAGCAGACTCCATACCCCCTGTGCATGTTGGGCACACAGCCATGGGGAGCAGTGTGTCTGGGGATACCCACCTGAACTGTAGTCCCTCAGTTCTGCGAGGATGTTTTCCAATGTTGTGGGAGCTGCAACTGCTGCACCGTGGTCCTGGATGGGGTGGGGGCTGTCCCCGCAGTCACTGGCTGACCCAGCCTTGCGGGGCTTGCAACGCCCCCCATTGCAGAGCCGGCAAAGGTGGTTCCGCCCTGAACCTCCGGCACCTCTGGGCTGGTTGGAGTCTGTTCCCCAGCAGCTATGTCGCGCAAGGCGCCATCCTCAGGGCAGGCCACATCCAGAGACCCGTCCTCCTCCTCCTCAGCAGGTGCCCCCATGATACTGTAGTCACCTGGGTTGGGTGAGAGCAGACAGATGACAGGTCAACCACGGGTTCCAAAATATGTACACATGTGCAAAACATCCCCCCCCCAGCAATGTACACCTGGGGGTGCCCTGAACATGTCCCACCCCAGCACTACCACGCCACCGACCAATACGATTCTGGAAATAAAGGGTGCTGTCAAGCACATGCATTGCTGTTAATATGATTTGATAAACAAACTGACGTATCTGCGTGCGTTAGAGTCCCGATGGTGGCTGACTGTGCATATTGCTGTTTGGTATATGTGCTATACCACTTTTAGAAGGGGGGTAGCGGTATACAGTATACACACCATCACACAAGGGGGCGCAGGGCCGGAAGGAGGAAAGGAGGTCACAAATGTCCAATGGCAGACCGGGAGGGGAGGGGGACAGCATGAGATGCAGGGAGTGGGTCACACATGGTGGGATGAAAGATCAACGCCAAGGGAGATGAGATGGGTCTGTAGTTTGCACATGACAGTGTGATGGTGAGGATGTGATTAGATTTGGTGTAGTTAAATAGTGTGCTATTATACATTATGAGCTATTATACGGTCATATGTACAGTTATGGGGGGGTGAGGGGGTGGGTGGATGAACTGGCCTGTATGCTGGTTCTGGGGGTGTGTCCATAGTGACCGCTGAACAGGGTTTGTCACCAGCCTTTTGCAAAGGTCCTTTCTATCTGTGGTTAGTCTCATATCATCTTGGATAGCGTTCCATATGGATGTAGCAGCCAGGGAGATTGCTCGTTGTGCGGTGTCTTTGCGTGTCCTGGTGATGCCATTTGAGGTGTTTACCCGATTGGAGGTGCCTCTTCTTCTTGCCAGTGTGCCTGTGTCTGGTTGTATGGGTGTGTGTAGGCATATGGTGGAGGACTGTGGTATGATAGTGCAGATGTTCATGATAGCTTTGTATTTGCTGCGTGCGATGATTGGGAGCCAGTGCAGTTCTTTCAGTATGGGTGTCAGAGGATGGGAGGGATTGTGTGTGGGGTTCATGGGCAGGGCCGTGACAATAGCATGCTGCTAGTCAGATGGTACATTGTCAGTGGTGAGCAATGGGACGCAACTCAGAGTAATGGGGGAGTGACAGGTGTGTTACACATGTGGCTAGGGAGGTGGGTGGCCCTGGGACCGGAGTGCCAGGTGGTCAGCCCAGTGGACGTTGGAGGGGTGTTGTATCCACATCTGTGACAGGAGGGCAGGGGGTGGGGGACACGAGGGGTAGGATGGGGCAGGGGGAATGAAGGGTGGGGAATGGAAGGTGGGGAGGGGGTGGGAACAGGGAGGGTGCTGGCCTGGATTTGGTCATGGTGGCGCCATGCCACAGTTTGCGCACAACAGGAGGTAGGTGCCCGGAATGCGTTAACACATAGGGGAGGGTCGCAAGTACAGAACAGACGATGGGGAGGAGAGACAGGAGAGGTCGCCCGCTGGCCAGGACCTGTTGTTTGGAGGCTGATGGTTGATGATCAGGACAGGGGCATGCATCTACTGTGTGGATGGTCAGCATTGGAGCAGGTTGTGTGCCAGGCCTGCTCAGCGGAGCGGGCACATGAACGCAAATAGCGGGTAACTTGAAAGAGGCATGGCTGTGTGGTGAACGCCTAACAGGGCACAGGATGTGGGGAGCAGGAGGCGCCACAGCAGCGGTGGGTACAGCCATTAAGGAGGCCACAGACTCAGCAGTGGAATTGGTGGACATAGTGGATGAGGGGGTGTGGACATAGTGGGGGAGAGAGCTGGAGGGTCAGTGGCAGGGGGGTCACTCATAAGAGTAGTGGATCCCGTGCGCGGCTGATATTGGGGATGGGGAGTGATGAGGCCTAACAGGTGGTTGGCGGGTATAGGGGGCACAGAGCGGTTGGGGGGTGAACAGTTAGAGGTGACAGGCAGCACAGGGCTATGACCCTGCTGGTGTGTTGGTGCAATGGGTGAGAGCAGGGGGCTATACGGGGATAGCAGGGGGGGTTGCAAACATTGGGGGTGGAGGTGTCCGCGACATGACTTTTCATGTCACCATGACTGCGGGTGGGATGGGCGTGGAGGGTTGAGAGACATTACTCACTATCTGAGAGGATGGTGGGTCTGGAGGTGTTGTTGGGACGGTAGACACCAGCTACTCGGGGTGTTGTTTGTGTGGAGCAGCGGCTCAGATGGAATCCGACAGAGTGTGAGGGGAGAGTTAGGGGTGGGAGGGGAGACTGTATGTGACCCGTATGAGACAGAGGGGGCCCACTGCCCCTGCCATGGCCAGAGGACCGGTGAGTGCAGGGGACCTGGAGGCCCCCCTTGAACAGTGTGGCTGTGGAAACATTTTCCACAGGCAGGGGCCAGGTCGCAGCTGAGTTGAGAGGTGAGGGGAGCGTGATTCAAACGGTCATGTACAAAGGCGACTTCATCTGTACCTGTGTGCACATTCCAGGGGCCGGGGGGGGGCATGCGGGACTGGGTGGGGTATGTGGATGGGGTTTAAGGGATTGTGGTAGGCCCAGTTCCAACATGAGAGGTCCGTTAGGGGTGGGTGGTTGCCCCCACAGAGTGAGAGTTTGGGTTTGGGGGCCAGTAATGAGGGTGACGTAGCTCATGTTAGCCACGTTACACTTTGGCCACATCATGTGATAGCTGGGGGCAGAGACATACCAGGGGAGTGGGGGTGGGGGGATCAGCAGCGTAAGGTGCAGTGGGGGGTGAGGAAGAGGGTGCACAGGCTTACATACGTACCTGCCTGGGGATGGGCGGTGTCCAGGGCCTCTGGAAGGCCATGCAGGTAGATTGGCCCGAGTCTGTCTGCCAGCTCCTGCTCCAAGGGAGTGAGGGTTGGGGTGAAGGGGCTACCCCCACCAGTACCCATGGCATGTTGCCTCTCTGCAGTCATGTGTGCTCGCACCCCACGCTTGATGTCATTAAATCTCTTTCGGAGGCTGTCCAGGTCCCTTGGTGGCCCCCCTAACTCAGCCACGACCACCCGTACCTCCTCCCACACCTCTGTCCGTGTGGCAATTGTGGTGCTATTGCTGAGCCGCCCATACAGAACAACGTAGTGTTTGAGGACACAGGCCAGCAGGGTGTGGTTCTCTTGGGGGCTGAAACACACTGCCCTCCTCCGGGCAGCAACAGGCACAGGGATCCTCCTTCTCTTGGCAGTGGGGGGCCCCTGTGTGGGCTGTGACCCACCTGATATGCCCACCTCCCCCCCTCCCTGCCCACCGCTCCTTCCCGCATGAGCAGGTGGCCGCCCCACCTCCCGACCAGCCATGTGCTGGTGCTCAGGCACCCTATGGGGCCTCCCCGCCCCCTCCCGATCAGCCATCTCTTCCCCCACCCACAGGGCTTCCCCCCACACCTACCCACCCCCCTTCCCCTGTTGGCTCCCTCTCCCCTCTGCTGTCTCTCACACCTGCTGCTCAACGCCCCTCCTCTATCTCTCCTCTGCTGTCTCACTACCCTTTGCACCTGCTTCTGGCCCCTGCAACTCCTCTCCAACTGCCGCTCACTCTCTACACCAACACTACTCCGCCAAATTCTAACCAATACCACACTCCTTCTCTCTCTTTCTCTCTCTCTTTCTCCTACACAAAACCCTCGAAGTGGCCTAGGTATGCAGAGGTTTTTATAGGGAGAGTCCACGTAATGCGTGTTGCATACACGTGCAACGGCCACGCCCACGTCTCAGCGCATGCGTAACACACGTAACGGCCGCACCCATGTAACAGCACATGCGCAATACGCACAACATCCCTCTACCCTTTAAATTCAGCTGCACATCTGGGACACATTGATGGGATTGTGTTGGAGAGAGACAGAGTTGGTGACATGTTTGTGAAGGTTGACGAGTGTTGGAGGACGGTTCTTTGTGTGTAGTGGCTGTGTTTGTGAGTGTTGTTTGGCCTGTGTGTGTGTCTGTGTGTCCTGGCCAGTGAGGTGGGTGTCATTGTCTGTGTGTCATTGTGCGTTTGGACAGGTTGTGTGTATGGCATCCTTTGCGTTTGCTGCGGTTGCGGTTGCTGTTGATGAGGGGCTGCGGTTGCCTGATGGGGGAGATTGTGTCGATGGGGCTGCAGCACAGGACATGGGTGTGGACCCACTTCAACTCAGGCCTGCAGCTGTGGGGGCGGGCCGGGCAGGGGCTGTACCCGCACGGGGCAGGAGACGTGCAGGGGTGCAGGCTCTCCGGCCTCGCCTCTACAGGCCCAGGGCCCAGCTCCAGGGCATGCGTGAGGACCAGGTCATCTCCCTCTACCGCCTGAGCACGGGAGCTATTCTGGAGCTGTACGAGGATCTCAGACCTGACCTCGAGCCCCTGACTGGTCGGTCACATGTCATACTGAGTTTTGTCAAGCTCCTTGGTGCCCTACATTTCTTTGCCTCCAGCTGTTTCCAGTCTTCGGTGGCCGCAGTGGGTGGCATGAGCCACCCCACCTTCTCACGCTGTCTCCACCAGGTACTGCGTGCCATGGTCAGCCGGGTGGGGGATTACATAGCCCTTCCCCACACTAGGCAACAGTGGGGGACTCTGAACCAAGCCTTTGAGGCGTTAGCCGGAATACCACACATAATGGGAGCTATTGATTGCACACATGTTGCCCTGGTCCTGCCCAGAGACAGGGAGGTAGTGTTCCGCAACCGCAAACACTATCATTCCCTGAATGTTCAGGTTGTCTGTGATGCACATAAGCATATTCTGAATGTGGTTCCCAGGTTTGCAGGGTCCACCCATGACTCCTATATCCTGCAGAACTCGGCACTGTTCACTCAATTTGAGGCTGGACAGTATGGGGACTGTATATTGCTGGGTGTGTATTTCTCATTCCTTACGTGCACATGTTATTCATGTTACTAACCATATGTGCAGATGTCTGACTTGTTGTGTGGGTATGTCAACTGTATGTGACCTAATAGGGGTGGCCTCACGGTCCACCTTGCTATGGAGCTTTGTTGTAATAGTTGAATGGCTGCATAGCATATGTGCCGTGGTTACTGATTCCAATCCGTGCACCTAGCCCTTGCCCTGTGTGTCTGCCCTCGCACCCTGATACATAGCTGTGCTGTCCCATCATGTGTTGTCATATGTGTATGTCAAATTGTGGTATGCATTTGTTTAGCACATATGTACCTGTGTCAATTTGAGGGAACATGTGCTCCTCCTTTAATATTATACATTCCTCCTTTTGCAGGTGATGCAGGATATGGGTGTCGCCCCTGGTTGCTGACCCCTGTGCGTCATCCACGGACACGTGCAGAGTGGAGGTACAATGAGGCCCATGCCACCAGCCGCTCCACCATAGAGCGCACCTTTGGCGTATTAAAGCGTCACTTCAGGTGTCTGGATAGGACAGGTGGTGCCTTACAATACCGTCCCCAGACCGTGGCAGAGATCATCTTAGCCTGTTGCATCCTGCACAACATTGCTCTCAGGCACCGTATCCCTGTCGACATTAATGAGGATCTAGAGGATGACCCTGTGTGCCCCCCAGCACGTGCCTGTGGTGACACACGCGAGAGGACAGCAGTCAGGAGGCAGCTGATTATGGAGCTCTTCACATGTACGTACTTAATTTGTTACCACCTACATTTGTTTTAATATGTGTGTACAGCTACTACCAGTGTCCATTTGTATCACAGTATCAGTGATATGCAGCACTGCACGGACATGTAACTTATGGTGGCTAGCCATGCCAGCATCATATATACTCATGCCTGATGCACAGTAACTGTGGGCGGGGTACAGCAGCAGGTGGAGGTGGTATGTGTGTGTGTGTTGCTTTAGGCTTGTGGGAGGTGTCTGCCTGACATACCTGGTTTGTGGGTGCATGTGATAGGGGCTGCTGTGCAGACACACGTTGGTTTCGATAAATGGTTTACAGCGGGGTGACAGGCATATGGTATGACTTTCACAGTGGGGAGAAGAGCATGGCTGGGCCAGTTGTCTAGATGTGTGTGCTTATCAGTATGTCCTCTAAGCTGTTTGTGAGGTTGTATGCTCCAATTTGCAGGGTCCATGTGTGTGCTGTGTTTGTATGGCGCTCCTTTTGCTATGTTGTGGTACCTTCATGATCTGTAGTATGTGGATTACAGTTCTGTGTGGTCCGTAATGGAGATTACGGAGACACTACAGTGTGCCTGACTGTGTAGGGTATCACGTAGTCGTGACTTGGATGCTGTGGCGGATAGGGGCCCCGTGCATTGTCCAGCCAGGGGGGGGATTGTTGCCCAATTTATGGGGTTTTGAATAGCCGAGACTTGAAGTGTTGCCTAGTTACACACAGACAGAGGCGAACCAGGCAGGAGCAACATTTGGATACAACAGGGTATTTACAGTTGGGCAGGGGTTGGGGGTACAAGAGAGGTGGATAGTCAGCGTACACCTTCTGGTACACCTCTCCTGTACCACCAACCTCTGCCCAACTGTGAATACCCTGTTGTATCCAACTGTGCATACACTGTTATTTCAATATGACCTGTGATTGGTTTCCCCAGTTCTCCCCAGTTCAACCTCTGTTCTCTGTAGACGCACTGTTATGTCGCATTTTAGAGGTTTTCTGTTCATTGTGAACCACATTGATTTTAATAGGGCGGGACATAGGAGATGTACATGAATAAATTATAGCATCAGCACACATGTGTTAATGTTAGCTACAGTGTGGGCTATCCACAGCACGAATATGGGTATGCACAGGGGATACAGGGGTTGACCCTACATATTTCCTTGTGTTACTGGGCATGACAGCAGGGTAGGAAAGGACATTGAGACAGCAATACACACAGTGATGGAGGATAGGGAGCAGTTTGGAAGAGCCAGGATATAACAGCAACCCTGGCGTGACACAACAAAGTGGGGAGCAAACACCTTTGTCCACCACTCTGTACAGCAGCTGGGAAGTGAGGGAAGGGACAGACCGCATACGGATCCCTGTAGTTTGCCAGGGAAACATCAATGATGACCGTCACATGGGTGTGATCTGTGCAGTGTGATGGTGAACAGACAGCCTGTTCAGGGTTTGGTGGGTCTGCACGCTTGTTATGGGAAGGTGCGGTGTGGGTTGCACAGCTAGGGCGTAACAGATGTATTTTGCCCTTGTGTTTCCCAATGCACAGGACATAGTTGGTGGAACTCCGGGTGCTGTGGAGCTTTGGCTGGTGACTGTGCATCGACCAACAGGCAGTGGTCAGGGGTAGGTGGATCTATGGCTGTCCTGTCTGTGTCAGCAAACAGGGGGTACACATGTCCTCCGTGATATGTCATATCACCCTGTTTTTGTAATTGACCACTTTTCCCTGCACCTCCATACCCCAGATCATTCTGTGCGCACACAATTCCCCATGTGTTCCTGCACAGTAGGTCTTCAGCAACACTGTCTCTGGGATATGGCCAACAGAGCTGCATGTGTGTGTGGGTCCATGGGATTTGGTGGTGGGCTTCACCTGCACCCTTTGCCAACATTGTACCATCAGCTAACACCAGTGTATCATTGTATTTCACATGGCGTGTATGTCAACCACTATCCACTTATGCACATCGAGGCCATCTTCTACTGCTGGCACGCTGCCCTTAACATTCTTTGTGAATCTTTTTTCTGTGGTTGGCTGTGTGATGATGCAGTGTGCAGGCATTTCACATTTGCATGTGTTGAGTGGCTAGACACCTGGGTGGCGGGGGTGAGTGTGCTATCTATACCGCACTGATGTTTACCATCTGAACATTGTGAGCATGTGTTGCGTGTTGGGGGCAGACCTATGTCCTGTGTTCTGACTGACCACTGTTGACCAGCTGTTTTGTATCACAGATGGCATCATCACGTGGACATACATCAACAGTGGCATAACATGGTGACTTAGCGATTCTACACATTTTTGCAAGAATGCCTCCCATCACTTGGACCTGTTACAGCTTTTGGGCAGCTCTGGGGATCCAGGACATACACCTGATGCATGCACAAGGTAGTTTGCACTATAGTTTGCTCGGTACTGACATTAGCCTTTACATGTTGGTGCTTTACTGTTTGTCATATACATATTTGGCGTGATCTCTGTTCACGGACACTGATGCACATAGGGTGGAGCAGTGTGACACCTGTGTGACACGGGCATGGACATGTCCATATCCATGTGACACCTGTGTCTGCTGTTCCAGTTCGGGATGTCACCCACATGTGGTGTTTTACGTGTTGTGATAATGTCATGTTTGCCGGTGCGTCCCTTTCCTATGTCTTTCTCAATGTCAGACTCTCTGCAATTTGTGCTGCTTTTAACAGCAGCATACCAATACAATATGTTTCTTCCTCTGACACAGGGCGGGGGACATACAGGACACATCTATTATAATGCATCTGGCGTCTCCATCAGCCACCTGTTGGGGTACCCAACACCATGGAGCCTTTCCTGCAATTTTGTGCCATAGGATGTTTGACCTCTGCGAGTGGGACACATGCCTCGGATGAACATTATTCTTGTTGACTTGCTACTTTGGACATGACAAACATGTCCAACACAACGCTGCTGCCGTGCTCTGGCTGGGAGTCATGATCATTGCAGGATACACACATGAACCTTCACGGACTGCAGCATATTGGGATGTGGCACTAGACTATGCATGCCCAGTGTTGCGGGGACAGTATTTAGGTTACGTGTGGGATAGAAGATACGCTTTGCACTTTGGACACTGTATACCGGTCCCCACGTGTGCAGCGAGGGCTGCCATTGTCAACGTATGTTGTACAGTCCTTCACAATTGTGTTGTTTATGTGTTTCAGCCATGTGTGTGACATGGGACACAGGATACACGCATCTGTTTGTTCCAATACAAACATACAGCCATGCATGTGGCATAGAGGGAGCAATGGAGAGGTCATGTTGTCTATGTCCACACACTCTCCACCTGGACATGATGCAGGTTTTGCCACGACACTGCTTTCATACACACCATCATCCTGAATTGATGTTCTCAATCACCAAGGGTGTTTCCCTGCATGTGTGGTATCACTGTATCATGTTGAACTGTGGATGGGGCATGTGCATATGGCTGACTATGTTGGGGAAACACAGCACGAGGCAATATGGTTTCTGTGTGTTTCCCTGAAACATTTTTGCCCTTACTTTCCATCTCTATATACTAGTTGTTGTGTATGTTTACTGTACAGACATGGCGATAAAAATTGTTTTACAAACCTTGAATTGCATGTCTGGACATTCCTAGGTATGCCCTGATGTACCTACACTCTCATTGGCACATTATATTTGGTGTGTGACGCTGTGAGTGTCTGTCTTCCTTCACTTGTGCATTCCATGTACCGTGATATATGTGTACAGACACTGTCTATACACCAACTAGTGCAGGGGGACCTCCTGCACAGTGTTACCTATGCATGTTTCTGCAGGTATTTTCTTTTGGATGCTGTCTGTGTTCATGTGCCTCTGCTACCTGTTCGTATATCCTCAACGTGCATTAGCTGATTGTTTACGGTTACATTGTAGCATCTTGGATTCCTATGTCAGGGATTATGTGGGTGCTGTAACATGAGGTTTCATCTTTTTTTTTTTAAATTACAACGTTTCAACACATGCTGTTTCCATTTGTGTGCCTCCTGTGTTGCAAGATATATATGTTTGTGTACACAAATCATGATTGATGTGTGTTGGGCCCTCATCATGCACGTCCTACTGTCTACATGCCCTCATACGTGGGTGGCACATTGGAGAGGTACAACAGTATCCGACTGGCTCCTAACCCAAAACCTCAGGATCCAACACAAAAAAACAGAGGTGCTCTTCATTACAAGGAATCCAACCTTCTCCACACCTCCCTTTCTAAGAGTCAAGGATGCGGATCTCCAGACCAAGCCCACAATCAGATACCTCGGTGTCACCTTAGACCAGAGACTGGACATGAAGGTTCACATAGGAAACATAGTCAGGGCAGTGTACCATAAGATACGTTCCCTCAGACCTCTACGATCCCTGCTAGAGCCTGAAGACTTCAGGACAATTTACCAGGCACTGATCATACCACATTTTGATTATGCAAATGTGATCCTGCATGGGCTCCCCCAGGCCACCCTGAATCTGCTGCAACTGGCGATGAACAGCGCAGCAAGGGTTCTACACGGGGCATCCAGGAAAGACCATGTGACGCCCATATTGAAGCACCTCCACTGGCTCCCGATACACAGTAGACTCAATTACAAGACCCTACTGCTGACTTTCAAAGCCATCAAGGGGCTCTCACCTTCATCACTATCTGAGTTGATCCAGACCACTCCCACCAACAGGGTCAGAAGATCGGTAGCACTCAATACACTGATAGTTCCGAAATCAATAACCCATTGCACCCAGTCAACAGCAAACAGGGCCTTCAAGTTCTCTGCACCAAGATGCTGGAATACCCTACCTCCCAACATCCGTGCAATTCCCGACCTATTCCAGTTTAGGAAGGCCTTGAAGCATCACCTCTTCCTCCTGTACTACCCGGTAGAAGATGCTATAAAAGCCTCACCCACGTGTACCTCACAAAACACCCACGGCTAGACCAATGGTGCGAACCCTCACCGTTGCATTACTGTAAATAGTTACCCTGTTATCCAAGTTTTTAATACCTGTTCATTGTAAACACAGAGTACCTAAGGAAATGTGTAGTTCTGTGTTCATTGTAAACCGCACTGATGTTGAATAGCGCGGTATAAAAGAGACTGTAAATAAAATAAATAAATAAATAAACAGTAGGGGGGGGGCAGGGCCTAATGCATACTGCACACCATGCACCTGATGCACATTGTGTCTCCTGCCCCTCATTTGTGGGTGGGCCAGTGGCCTTTCTGTGGGATGTGGGTAGCTACCCTGCTAAATGTGTTCCCATCTTTCCCTAAGGGTCCCCTCACATTGATAGTATGATGGCCTTATCCACACTATCTGTCATGCTTCTCCAAATGAACATATGTGTTTTACAGACATTTGTCTCTGCTGCTGCTTGGTCATGGTGACAAACATGCATTGCCCCATGTGTGCCTTTGTGTCAGTCCAGACTCATTGTTACACAGATACTCCAAGGTTTTCTTGGCAGTGTCACTGGAGGTGGTTTGCCAGGAACGTCTTCCAAGGTGCTTGCAGGTGACGTGACTTGCCCAGGGCCACAAAGGGTGATAGTTGGATTTTAACACTGTTTGGTTGGTGACCCTGACAGTGTTCTCACCACTGGGCTACTCCAACAATCTTTCATCCCACCAACACTTGAACATAAGAAAATAAGATATGCCATACTGGGTCAGACCAAGGTCCATCAAGCCCAGTATTCTGTTTCCAACAGTGGTCAATCTAGGTCATATGTACCTAGCAGTTTCCCCAAGAGACACAAGTTCCACAATGCTTGTACTGGGTCAAGCATTGATATCTTCGGTCGCTTCTTAATAATGGTTTATGGACCTTTCCTCCAGGAACTTGTCCAAACCTTTTTTAAACCCAGCTACACTAACAGCCTTTACTACATCCTCCGGTAACAAATTCCAGAGTTTGATTACACGTTGAGTGAAAAAATATTTTCTTTTATTAGTCTTAAATAGTTTACCCTGTAGCTTCATTGCATGTCCCCTAGTCTTTCTATTCTGATAACGTAAACAATTGATCTACGTTTACCCGTTCCACTCCGTTCATTAATTTATAGACTTCTATCATATCTCCCCTCAGCCGTCTCTTTTCCAGGTTAAAGAGCCCTAACCTTTTTAGCCTTTCTTCATAGGAATATCCTTCCATCCCCTTTACCATTTTGGTGGCTCTTCTCTGAACCTTTCTAAAATTGCTATATCCTTTTTAAGATACGGCGACCAGAATTGCACACAATATTCAAGGTGCGGTCTCACCATGGAACGATACAGAGGCATTATAATATCTTTTGTTTTATTTTCCATTCCTTTCCTTATCATACCTAGCATTCTATTTGCTCTCTTGGCCGCCGCTGCACACTGGGCCAAGGGTTTTAACATGTTATCCACAACGACGCCTAAATCTTTTTCCTGGGTGGTGGTTCCTAATGTGGAACCTTGCATCGTGTAACCATAGTTTGGGTTGTTCTTCCCTAGGTGCATAACCTTGCACTAGTCCACATTAAATTTCATCTGCCATTTTGATGCCCAGTCTTCCAATTTATCAAGATCCTCTTGCAATTTTTCACTATCCTCTTGGGTTTTAACAACTTTAAATAGTTTTGTGTCATCTGCAAATTTGATAACCTCACTCGTTATTCCACTTTCCAAGTCATTTATGAATATGTCAAAGCAGCGGACCCAGCACAGATCCCTGGGGTACACCACTATTCACCTTTCTCCATTGGGAAAATTGGCCATTTAGCCCTACCCTCTGCTTTCTATCTTTTAACCAGTTCCTGATCCACAATAGTACACTGCCTCCTATCCCATGACTCTTTAGTTTTGCCAAAAGTCTCTGATGAGGGACCTTGTCAAAGGCTTTCTGTAAGTCCAGATACACAATATCAACCGACTCACCTTTGTCCACCTGTTTATTCACTCCTTCAAAAAAACATAACAGATTAGTAAGACAAGATCTTCCTTGTCTAAAGCCATGTTGGCTGTCTCCCATTAGGTCGTAACTATCTACATGCTGAGTAATTTTATTCTTTATGATGGTTTCTACCATTTTTCCCGGTACTGACGTCAACCTCACTGGTCTGTAGTTTCCCGGATCACCCCTGGAACCCTTTTTAAAAATTGGTGCTACATTGGCGATCCTCCAATCTTCAGGTATTAGAGATGATTTTAATGATAGTTCACAGATTACTGATAGCAGGTCTGCAATCTCATATTTCAGTTCTTTCAATACCCTTGGATGTATACCATCCGGCCCAGCTGATTTGCTACTCTTCAGTTTATCTAATAGTTGTAAGACATCTTCCCGATGTATCGATATTTCCTTCAATTCTTCCGCACCTTTAAATACCACTTCAGTCATGGGTAACATCCCTACATCTTCCTCAGTGAAGACCGAAGCAAAGAATTCATTCAGTCTCTCTGCTATCGCCTTGTCGCCTCTTAGTGCTCCTTTAACCCCTTTATCATCTAATGGACCAACTGACTCTCTCACAGGTTTTTTGCTACGAATGTACTTGAAAAGGTCTTTATTTCGTGTTTTTGCTTCCGCAGCAAGCTTCTTCTCAAATTCTCTCTTTGCCTGCCTTATCAATGCCTTGCATTTGACTTGCCAGTGCTTGTGCTGTTTCCAGGTTTCGTCGTTTGGCTCTTTTTTCCATTTCCTGAAAGATGCTTTTTTGGCAACAACAGCCTCTCTGACCTCACCTTTAAACCATGCTGGCAGTTTTTTGGACTTCCTTCCACTTTTCTTAAAGCGTGGAATACAGCTTTTCTGGGCTTCCAAGATAGTATTTTTCAACAAAACCCAAGCTTGATGTACGTCTTTAACCTTTGCAGCTGCTCCTTTTAGTTTTTTCTTAACTGTTTTCCTCATTTTATCATAGTCTCCCTTTCGAAAGTTAAAAGGTAGTACTGTGGATTTCCTTACTATCCCTCCTCCACTAACTAAATCAAAGGCGATCATGCTATGATCACTATTGCCAAGTGGCCCCAACACCCTTATCTCTTGCACTAGATCTGGTGTTCCACTAAGGACTAGGTCTAATATGGCTTCCCCTCTGGTCGGTTCATGAACCAGCTGCTCCAAGAATCAGTCATTTATTTCATCTAGGAACTTTATCTCCCTAGCATGTCCTGCCATGACACTGACCCAGTCGATACCGGTGTAATTGAAATCACCCATTATTATTACTGCGCTGTACCTTTTTTTAGCTTCCTTGATTTCTTTGAGCATTTCATCATCCCTTTGGTCATTCTGGCCAGGCGCTCGATAGTACACCCCCACTGCCATTGCCTTCCCCCTTTTATATGGAATTTCAATCCATATAGATTCTACAGCAGATTTTGTTTCCTGCAAAACTTTAATCCTTTCTGAGTCAATGCCCTCTCTAACATAGAGCGCAACCCCTCCACCAATTTGATCAGCTCTATCATTATGATATAGTTTGTACCCAGGTATCACAGTGTCCCACTGGTTGTCCTCCTTCCACCATGTCTCTGATATTCCAATCATATCTAACCTTTCATTTAGTGCTATATATTCTAACTCTCCCATCTTATTCTTTAGACTTCTAGCATTTGCATACAAGCATTTTAGAGAATGTATTTTATTCATGTTAATTTGGCTATTGTTAGACATGGGTAAATTGGGATCTTTAAGCTCTGTCTGCTCCATACTTGAGGGCATTTGGGCTACTTTACTCTTTTGTGGAACCTCTCTGCTTTTGGTAGTATCCTTCAAGGATACATTCTTCCGAACCATCCGCTGTTGGGCGACTGTCGGCTTTCCCCTAATATCTAGTTTAAAAGCTGCTCTATCTCCTTTTTAAAGGTTAATGCCAGCAGCCTGGTTCCATCCCAGTTAAGGTGAAGCCCATCCCTTCGGAAGAGCCCCTCCTTTCCCCAGAATGTTCCGCAGTTCCTAACAAATCCAAAACCCTCATCTCTGCACCATTGTCTCATCCACGCATTGAGACTCCGGAGCTCTGCCTGCCTTTTGGGTCCTGCGCGTGGAACAGGAAGCATTTCGGAGAATGCTACCCTGGAAGTTCTGGATTTCATGTATGTAGTATTTCTCTGGTCATGTACATGGCCTACCTGTGTTCACATCCTTGTATGGTGTCAGCTGTCTGTCTGCTAGCCATTTGCAACATCACTGGGTATTACAGGTCCCCATACACACCCTTCCCTTGTGGGGCTATTTCTGCATTGTGCTCTGTCTTCTCATTGTGTTTGTTTGGATTAGTTGTTTACAGCATATGATTTAACACCATTGGTTGCAGGTTTGATCCCCTCATGTTTTTTTTTTTGGCTTTTGTGCTAATATGACCACTAATTACCAGCAGGTTCATCACCTCTGCACACACACCTCCATCCTTTCACAGAACACCAAGGTGTGCCCTCTGAGTTGCCTACCCATCACATGTTAGCTGTTACATATGTCTCATTATTTAAGGTGTGTACATGGCAGTCCGGTTGGGGGTTTCATATTGCTGTGCTTCAGCTGGTGTGTAGTGCACCTGTTTGCAGGTTCACTTCTCTCCTCTCCAGGTACAGTTTCTGAACCTACTCCACAGAGCATCCTCTGCTGCCCTTGGGGATTCTTTTCTTTCCTCTTTTGCATGCTGTATCCACTGCATTACCTTTCATTGTGTCTGTACATGTGGCCCTATGTGTGTGTGATCCCAGTTACTGACTGTGATCTGCTCTTTACACAGCAGATCTGCATATGCATTTCATCATTGTTACTGTTGGGGCTTTGCCTATCCTGAGGGCCAGCAGGTGTCTTGTGATGCCCTCCAGTACGTTTGTATGCAGCCTTTGCTACTGGGATGACTCTGGTGGTGTGGCCTAAAGGTTTGTGCATTGCCATTTGTGCTACTGGTCATGGGCTTGGCTCCTCTCTGTTCTCTTTCATTTGTCTGCCTGTCCTGCACAACCACCTTTCATCCCTGTAACAGTCATATCTATGCAGATCTGTGCTGTGAGCACATTGTACCCTCATCACAGTTGTGGGCCATCCTTCTGTCCATCTATGTGTGTCTGCCAGCTGTGTGCCGTCCTACCCTGATGTGCATGCTGCTACCCCCACATCCTGCGCTCCTATATATTCCTGCATTGCGGCTCTCTCTGGTTGCATCTCCTGTGTGTCCTCTGCATGGCACAGCTAATCCACTGTCATCATGACATTCCTCCTATCCTACCACTTCTATCTCTTCAGCTGCACATGTCTTCCCATCCTCTGCCATACACTGTCATTATTGCATGGTACATTGCCTTCCCTCTGTGCATCGCTGCAGCTGCCCCCGATATGTTTGTGTAGCTTTCAAGCAGCCACATGGGCTGGACGCTGATTCGTCTGGTCCATCAGATCTGCTTTACGTCCTTCCTTTATTTATGCATTGTCTTTCCTTGTTGCTCTGTGTAGTGTTAGGGTTACATGTCTGTTTACCACATACTTCTCTTGCCCTTCACATTGGGGGACCGTACTGCACTTGGGCAATGTTTTTGGGTTCACCTATACATCCTTGGGGCATCTTGCATCACACCGTCAGTTCAATAGCTTCTGGGGTGCCTACTATGGTGCCTTGGGGGTTTTCAACCTTTCAACATGGCCTCTGGGGCACATCATAACCCGTCTTCGCTGACATGGTTGTTTAGGATGTGCCCTCTGGTGCACTCTGAAAAGGTGCATGGTTTTATGGCACTCGGGTTTGGTTATGTTTCTGATGGCAGCACAGATTGATAACAGAAGAGGTAATTTCCTCTATCAGCCTTACTCATTTGGCACACTGGGGACTTGCACTCATACCCTCTGTGCCATCACTCAATGTATTGACCATTGCGCTACAGCACTGTTGCTGTATTTGCAGGTGGGGGGGGGGGGGCCTTCTTAGGCTTACCACACTTTTACATGCACAGTGCTGCCATCAGAAACAGTGCTGTACCCTTACCGTGCCTAATTGGACACTCTATAAGGCGCCCTATGGGGGCCTTATACCTATAGGGTGCCTTGGCGGACAGTGCACTTTATACTGTACCCTCTGGCATGCCTTATTGGGCACCTTATATTACGGCACCTTGAAGGTGTGTTTGCTAGCAGCACAGGTTTAAATTACGACCTCATATGCCTCAGACAGCACTATGTAAAGGTAAGGGGTACTGCCTCAGACTGCAATGGGTAGATGTTGTAGGTACTGCCTCAGCCAGCAGTGGGTAAATGCAATGGGTACAGGCTCAGACAGCCTTCTTTAGCAGGCCCACTCGGGAGTAAAACCCATGACCCCTGTACCATCAGTCATTGTATTAACCATTGTGCTACGCTGCTGTTGCTGCTTGCATGTCAGCTCACCTACTTAGGATGACCAGGGGTTAACATGTGCAGTGCTACCATCCAAAGCAGTGCTGTACCCTTGCAGCGACTCATAGGGTGCCCTATACAGCACCCTCTAGAGAGCCCTATAGGCAACATTATAGGGTGCCTTGGCATACAGTGCACTTTATAAGGTGCCCTCTGGGGCGCCTTGGGAGCCGCTTTCTGCAGCACCTTCTTTTACGGCACTTTGAGGGTGTGTTTGCTGGCAGCACAGATTTAATTTAAAAAAGTGGAGGTGCTTCAGCTGGCAGTGGGTAAATGCAATGGGTACAGGCTCAGACAGCCTTCTTCAGCAGTCCCACTCAGGAGTAGAACCCATGACCCCTGTACCATCAGTCATTGTATTAACCATTGTGCTATGTTGCTGTTGCTGCTTGCATGTCAGCTCACCTACTTAGGATGACCAGGGGTTACCATGTGCAGTGCTGCCATCCAAAGCAGTGCTGTACCCTTGCAGCGGCTCATAGGGCACCCTATACAGCACCCTCTAGGGTGCCCTATAGGCAACAGTTTAGGGTACCTTGGCATACAGTGCACTTTAAAAGGTGCCCTCTGGGACGCCTTCTGCAGCACCTTCTTTTACGGCACTTTGAGGGTGTGTATGCTGGCAGCACAGATTTATTTTAAAAAAGGGGAGGTGCCTCAGCTGGCAGTGGGTAAATGCAATGGGTAGAGGCTCAGACAGCCTTCTTCAGCAGTTCCACTTGGGAGTATATCACTAGAGGTTGTCAGACGGCTGCCTGGGTGAGAATCTTCACAGTCTTGACAATGCATATATCTATATGATTTTGCAAGGTATTGTGGGCAATGTAGTTCATTCACACCAGACACAGCTGCTGACAATTATTTAGTTGTGCTCAAGTGGTAAAGCCAATAAGATTTTTATTTATTTATGGGGTTATTTCTCCCAACACAGTTATGCTTGGTAGCACATAAATCAGGTTACTTGCTTCCAGTGTTTAACTGGGAAAAACAAAGTCAAAAATCAAAATCAGGAAAACAACCTTTAGACTTGTCAGGCAATTAGCTAATGTTTTCTTAGCATATCTCTAACAAACGAAAAGCCACAAAGAAAGAAATAACTGTTCTTGTCAGGTTAACTTCTGATTACTTCCCACATGGATTCAGAAGTGATTCTCTCCTAGCTCACAAGCAATGATGTAAGGCTTAATTGCTAACAGTTACCAGCTGAAACCCTTTAGCTGGCTGGCTTTCTACTGTGTGAGTCAAATCCTGCTTCAGGAGCTTTTCTGAATAGAATAAAGAACACGTTTATATTTCTTTGTGATGGTTGCTGTGCTTTATAACAGAAAGTTACCAACAGAGTTTGGATAGAGAGCAGTCCATGTAAACAGTATCTTCATTTGCTATTATTCCCCCTTCTTCAACAAGCATGGGATCAATATCATCAATTGGCACAGATGAATCTCTCAATGGAGCACTTTCAGGAGAATACTTATTTCCCTGCTGTCTTTCAAGGTTATAGCTAGGGCATAGATCAGTGTTCATACCTGAGCTTCCATTGCTGCTAGAGTTCCTCTCTATATAGCCTGGCCAATATGTAGTCCAGTTCTTATGTCCAGCCTTCCAATCTAGATCCCTGGACACTGGATCTCTCTTCACATACCTTCTGGCATAGGTCTTAGGGTCCCTTACACGTGCAGCCGTCTCCCTCACAGGTAGCCTCTGGTGATTCCTAGCTCTGCAGCACCATTCCTCTGGCTTTCCCCAGTCCAATGGTGTATGCTGGCTCTTGGAATACCTCCCAGTATACGTACTGCCTTGGACTCTTCTAGACCTCTCAAAGGCTTTTCTCCTCTTCCTTCCAGAGGGTCTCTTCCCTTCTCTGTCCGTCCGGTTTGGCTTCTGCTTCTGCTGATCCTTCAGATGAAACTGATGATCCTTCTCTGCATATCCAAGGTGATTATGAAGATGATGATCTGTAGAATAAACTCTACTCTTATTCTGCCTTGATGAGTGCTCCTCCCTAACACAGCACAGCTGTGCTGAATCAGGCCCTGCCCTTTGAGATGAGTGCTTAGGGATTACCTCATAGCCCTCCTGATTGAACACACGTTTCCCCACTTCAGCTCCTCTAATGGCTGCTGGAAACCTGGTGCATTCTGGGACTGGTAGTCTTTTATGAGAAAATTCTGTTTTCTTATTTCTACCAGAACTGACAGGTTGCTTGTTCAGAGTCACTTCACCTTTTCTATAGCTCCTTCCTGAGCTATGATAAGCTTCCTTATCACAAGGTATATCACTACTCACATTTGTGTTCTATTTCACTTGGGTTAATTTATACTCAATTGAGAATCCTGTATCGTCTTTCAATAACGCCGATAAACCTTTATCAGTGGCAGAGAGCTGATGATCCTCTTTGCTGGCAGATGTGTGGCTGATGAGGAGACTTTAATCACATGTGGTGGCACTGTCCGCGTATCCAAAGTTACTGGAGGAAGGTAATGGAACAGATCACTGGTAGTCTACAGGTAGCTATCCCCTATGACAGTGATGGCTAACCTTTTTGAGCCCGAGTGCCCAAACTGCCGCACAAAACCAAAGAATTTCCTCAAAGTGCCAGCACGTCAATTAAACCTTAACAACAAGATTTTAGTATCTAAAAACTCTTTATAAAGCTGCCTGAACTATGTAACATCATTTGTAAAGGTTGGAATCTTTGTATTGTCAGAGAATCAATTTGATTCACAATCCTTTGGTTTTCATTTCAATTTATTGGCAATTTATAATGTTTTAATGATTTCATTCAATTTAATGAATTTAAGAAGAATTTGATTCAGTTACACAATATATTTTAAATGTATTATTCACATAACATGTCAAATGTATCCTGAGTAAAAAAAGATAAACTTCTTAAAACTGTTAACTGTGTCAGGACTCGGTGTGTATTCCCAAAGAATCTATACATGAAAAAAATTAATGTGATGTTTGTTGTTGCATGCATGCTGATAACTTGTCAATCCTTGGCTCATAATGCGTTAATTTCAGAGCAACACATGCAGCACTCATGTCATCCGTTAATCTGTTTCTAGCATCACTTTCCCATCACTGAATATAGCACCCATTACAATATTAACAGCACTGCCTTTTCCTATGTAGGATTCTTATTATGTGAGTTTTGGGTGTTAGTGCTGGCATGGTAGATTTTCTCTAAGTCCCGAATATCCAAATTACAACGTATTAAAAATATGGCCATAAAACGTCTCCATAATGCGTCTAAATTTGACCTTGTGACTTCTTCGCTCATTAAAGGTCACTGGCTTCTCATTAGTTATCAAATAAAATTTAAGATTCTGATCTGACCCATACAGAATTTTATACAGGAATTCCTTTATATTTGTCCAGTCATTTAATTGCTTATAAATCTAGCCTATAAAGCCATACCTGGAACAAGAACTACCTGAAGTGCAAGCAGGGTTCAGAAAAGGTCGAGGAACGAGGAACCTGATCATTCTCTTGCACAATCTGTACATTGATCAAGAAGCAACAGTTCGAACGGAACAAAGAGAAACAGAATGGTTTAAAATAAGCAAAGGTGTAAAACAAGGCTGCATACTTTCCCCCTACCTGTTTAATTTATATGCAAAACAAATCATCAGAGAAGCAGGATTGTATGAAGACAACAGAGATGTGAAGATTGGTGGAAGACTCAACAACCTTCGCTATGCTGTTGATACCCAGGGGCTGCTCAAGGCAATCTGCTGTCCGAGGTGAAGAATGAGATGGTGCCCCCCCACTTAGAGGGAGGAAGGGCTTTTTCAGAATTCCAATCAGGGACTGAACCAAACCAAAAAGCCGTTTAGATTATATGGAGGGAATGTGAGATGTTTGCACACAGGGCCGTACCAAGCTGCTATCGTGCCCTGTGCGACTTGCAGCTTGGGCACGCGCCCCCCCCCCCCCCTCCTCCCCTTACCTCCATCCAGCACTGCTTGCTCTTTCCCTGCTGCTGCCGCCCTCTGTTTTTTTTTCATGGCGGCACCGGCAGCAGGGAAAGAGCAGGCAGTGCTGGATGGAGGTATGGGGAGGAGGATGGGGGCATGCGCCCCATCTGAAAGGCGCTGGCACTTTAAGCAGATCTGTCCCTACCTGCTCTGACATTGCATCAGAGGAGGGAGGGACCAGACCTGCTTAAAGTGCTGCGAAAAGGCTTGGGGGCACAATTTGGCTGCCTTCTATTGTCCTGCCAGCGGCAGCAGGGCAACAGCATACAGCCAAAATGTGTCCCCTAAGCCTTTGCGCCCTGTGCGACTGCACCGCTTGCACAGGGCTAGGTAGGTCCTATTTGCACACCAAGGAGCTAAAAGAGCAAGAATCAACAGCACAGTTTATAAAACTAAATTATAACTGATTTTTATTTTGTTGTTATAAACTGCGTTATGGTTCTTGCTTTTTCTTTTTCAACATATATTTTGCATCCACAGTAGGTGCAGAGCAGAACCAGGACATTCACCCACAGAACTCAATATTTAAAAAAAGAAAAAAAATCTGATTCTGATCATCTCACTAACAACAACAACAACAACAAGCAGCACTATTCTCAAGTACCAGGCATATTGTGAACTAATACAAAACCCTACAACAAAGAGCAAACCTACCATACCATACCATATCAGCACAAACTTCCAAAACTCACATAAGGAGTCCATCAAAGTAAAAATAAAATTATGTAGACAAAATTTAAATTGAAACCCCAAGAAGCCAGAGTCCACATGCAGTGCAACATCAAATAAATAAGAGATGCAGTTCCCCAATATAGTGTAAAATATAAAAATATGCATGCATTATCCTTGCCCTGGAAAAATGGGAATTCCACTCACCTCTGATGGTGCTCTGGCACGAAAATAGGGTTTGGCACGGCCTTTCTGACATCTTGGGGAGCTTGAGTGACCAAGAACAGGAACAGCAGCATGACCACAGCATGGATTGAAACAAGCAATATCTGGCTTCTGGGCTCCAGTGCAATGGCGGGTCCTGTTTGTCATGCACTGGAGCAGAGTTCAGTGCAGCCATGGAAGCCGGGATGGGAGCAGCATGTAGACAGCACTAGAGCAGCATGCGGTGACCAGTTAAGGCCCGCTAGGAGAGACTTGACTGCTGCAAGCTGTTTTTTGAGTGCTGCTGGCTGCCTCCTTCCCCAACCCCCCTGGAGTGTTACTGATGAACTTGTCTGCACAGGGACATGCTCTTTGAGCTTACAGTCTAAAACTGGGAGATACAGAATGTGAAGGATGCTATTGCCTGCATGCACTTTCCTCACCAGAACTTGAGGGCCTTTGATGGATTTGGCTGGAGTGGCAAGTATTTGATCATAGAAGAAAGAGTTAGTCATGCCATCTACAAGCCAGTTTGCCTCTGTTTTTTGGGGGGAGCTGGTGTGGCTGAGTGTTTGTGGTTAAAGCTAAAGAGAGTGCCTTTTTTTTCCTTGGATGACTGTGTGCTGGATTGCCTGTTAGTCCTTGTTTTTCCACTTGTGCCTGGGTGCTTTTTTCTCCCAAGGAACATCCTGTGAGTGGCCCCAAGTCCCATCCAAAGGATAGGAGGGGGGGGGGGGGGGGAAGAACCAGAGGAGCAGCAGACACTCTTGTTCCGTGCGAGTGATCTTCAGTTTAAATAAAAACCAAGCCAGTGCAGAGCCTTCCTGCCTCTGAGGAGCCACCGTGCAGATGTGTCCCGCCCCCAAAGGAAGTTACATTAACTTCCTTTTTGGGGCGGAATGCATCTGCATGGGCTCCTTCACAGAGACTGAAGGCTGTGCACCGGCTTGGTTTTTATTTAAATTGAAGATCAGCCGCAACCGCAACCGCCACCACCGCCGCCGCCGCCGCCGCTGCCGCTAGAGAGGGTGAATCTGCCACTGCCGAGAAGCGGCCTCGGCAGTGGAACAAACTTGAGCGTTTTAATTTTTTTTTTATCTTTTTGAAGGAACATAGTCTTAAAATGGGCCCGCGTGCCAGCTGCAAGGCCTTCGCGTGCCACAGCTGGCACGCGTGCCATAGGTTCGCCATCGCTGCCCTATGACATGGAGACTTGCCTCTTGGGGGTTCTTCCTGAGTCGGCTGGTAGTACCTCTCTTAGGAGGTTGGCTCAGTTCATAGGAGCAAGGCTGGACTCTGTCCTGGCAAAGTCATTCTTGCCAGCAAGCAGGGCCCAAAGACTGATGGACGACAGGTTGAGCAGAATTTTACAGCCCCACGAGTGGCAGCTGCATCCTTTGGTAGTTCAGAAGATCTTCCTAAAATGGGGTCTTCCTTTGATAGATCTGTTTGCCAGTCCACTGAACAAGCAACTGCCAAAGTTCTGCTCCAGGCAACCGCATCCTCTGCGGATAGTAGCAGAAGCTTTTCTGATTCCCTGGACTCAGGGCCTCCTGTATGCGTTTCCTCCCATGCCCTTGGTGGCCCAAACTCTGTTCAAGATTCTTCAGGACAAGGCCTCGGTCCTGCTGGTGGCTCCTAGGTGGCCGAGACAGCCTTGGTTTCCACTTCTGCTTCAGTTGGCAGTGGATCCCCCGCTGCCTCTGGGGTTGCAACCCGACCTTCTCTCTCAGGAGCAGGGCTCCCTTCTGCACTCCAATCTCAAAGCTCTCAATTTGATGGCCTGGAGGCTGCAAGGGGAGTTTTGGCTCCCTGGGGCCTACCTCAGGAAGTTGAGGAGGTTGTCCTAGCCTCTAGGAAACAGTCCACTAGGAAAACCTATGCTCTCAAGTGGAAAAGGTTTTCTGTGTGGTGTCAGCTACGTACAGAGGATCCCTTCTCCTGTACTGTGCCAGTAGTGCTTCAGTACTTACTGCACTTATCCAATCAGGGACTTAAGTCCAATTCTGTTCGGGTCCCCCTCTCAGCTCTAGCAGCTCACCACTCACTGGTGGAAGGACATTCTCTGTCGGTTCACCCCTTGGTGTCCCAGTTTCTCAGAGGCTTGCTCTTGCTCAAGCCTCCAATCCGTCCTCCTGCTCCTGAGTGGGAGTTGAATGTGGTCTTGCAGCAGCTGACTCGCCCACCCTTTGAGACGATGGCTACTTGCCCTCTATGCTTCCTGTCCTGGAAAACACTCTTCCTGATAGCCCTTACCTTGGCTAGGCGAGTGAGTGAGCTTCAGGCCCTGGTCTGTGATAGGCCTTACACTCGCTTCTATAGGAACAGGGTAGTCCTCAGGTCTCATCCAAAGTTCCTCCCAAAGGTTGTCTCCTCTTTCCACCTCAACCAGGAGGTGGTTCTTCCAACATTCTTCCCTAGGCCTCATGCAAGCCAGGCTGAAGCAGTTCTGTATACCCTGGACTGTAGGAGGGCCTTGTCCTTCTACCTTGACCATACGCAGGGGCATAGAAGGGCTACTCAGCTCTTCGTATCCTTTGACCCTAATAAGTTGGGGTTGGCTGTGTCCAAGCATACCTTGTCCATTTGGGTGGCTGACTGTATCACCTGGGCTTACAGGGCAGCTGACCTTCCTTTGCAGGGTCGGGTCACGTCCCACCGTGTCAGGGCAATGGCTGCCTCAGTGGCTCATCTCCGCTCTGTACCCTTGGTAGACATCTGCAGGGCTGCAACTTGGTCTTCAAGCCAGACTTTTGTGGCCCATTACTGTCTGGAGAGGGAGTCCCGTAGGGACAGTGCTTTTGGCCAGGCAGTACTCTGGAATCTCTTTGAGGTTTAGGCAACTCCTGCCCTCCTGCCCTCTGTTGGGCTACCGGTGGAGGTTGTGTCAGTGAAAAGCCTTTCTTTGATGCTGGGACTAGAGGGAGTTCTCTTGTTCAGCCTGGGTTCCTCGGTAGCCCAGAGCTAGGGAGTCACCCATATGTGAGGACTAACAGGTGTTCTCCAGGAGCAGCAGGAATCAGTCCTCACAACCCTCCCTCCTCCCCTGGGAGTTGCAGTTGTACATAGTTTGTTTTTGCATTTTTGTGTGCTGTTCTTGGCTATGTCATTTGACTGAGGTAAGATGGCACCTTTAGGCAGGAAGGGAACCGCACATGCGTGCCTGCATTCCCAAAGGCTTTCATAGAAAGCTGGGGAAATGCTCCGCTGGGGCTTCATCGGCGTCGATGACACCCATATGTGAGGACTGATCCCTGCTGCTCCTGGAGAACACCTGTTACAGGTGAGTAACTACTCTTTATCCTCCCGTCATTTATTAAATCAAATATGATCATGTTATGATCACTATTGCCAAGCGGCCCCAACACTGTTACCTCTTGCACTAGATCCTCAATTCCTCTAAAACCTAGATCTAAAATTGCTTCCTCTAGAGTTAGTTCCTGAACCCGCTGCTCCATGAAGCAGTCATTTATTTCATCTAGAAACTTTATCTCCCTAGCATGTCCTGGTGGTGTTGTATTTAAGTGCCATTGAGTCGGTGTCGACTCATGGCGACCCTCTGGATAGTTGTCCTAAATTGTGTTCAGGCGGCTCGTTGTTGACAGACTGGCACCCGTAGCTACTGTAACTGTATCGATCCATCTCATTGCTGACTTTCCTCTTTTGCGTTGACTTTCTACCTTGCCAAGCATGATGTCTTTCTCTAATGATCTCTCCTGGTATAACATTGTACAATCCACAAATCTGCTCAATTGTAATATTTTCTAGTTACTAGGATAATAAATTTCTTTATTTATCATAGGGCTTAGCAATCTCACCGTGATAATAAAGTCAAGGTAGTACTAAATGCTCTATCCCATCTTATTCTTATTGAAATGATACAGTATATAATCTGCTTTTATCCACACTAATTGCATGGACTCCAGCAAACCAAATCCTAACAAAAAATAAAAAAACACCAATTGAGAAGATTTGTTTTTTCCTACAGTATTGTTTTAAAAAAAAGATCAAGTTATCATTCTAAGTTATTGTTCCATTCCAAGTTATCGTTCCAACATAGCGCCATGCTTTGGACCACTCTAATTCTTAGTAATCCTACATCAGGGAATCAGTACTTATCCACCAACAGCTTCCAAGTGTCCCAAACTGAAGATGATCTAAAATTTCCAAAATAACTTTGATCCCTTCAGTAAAGCTAATTCGTGGCTCTTCCATTCATCTTTTAAAACAGTAGCCGTTCCCTCAATAGGGTCTGATGTCAGACATCCGTGAAATCTGCTGTCCTTTATACAAAAGGCCAATCATGATTGAAGTCCAACCAACCAATCAAAAGGTTCTTCATAAAAGCTTTCCCCAATCAGTATCAAAATTCATCCCATTAGGAGTTTGTGGATTCAGAAAAAAATCCAATGTTGTTCTAAAAAGTTAAGTGTTCTCTGCCAATCACCTCCAATAGGAGAAATTGGAACAAATTCCAATACCCTCCACTTTAAGGAAGTGAATTCATGAGCCTTTTCCAAACAGTAGGCCACCACTGGGGCCATAGTCACCTGATTCTTCAGAAAGTAACATAGTATATGACAGCAGATAAAGACCATCATGGTCCATCTAGTCTATCCAGCAAGGTGGCAAGAGTAGGTGCACATGCCACTTCATGCAGTTCACCCCTCCCCATGCCTTTGTTTATGGGTGTACCCACCATTCTGTGCAGGTCACCCCTATTTGCTGAGATAGCAAAAACAGTTAAGGTTATTTTGATTTTATCCTGTTGCTGTAAAGGGTTCCACTGTGTCTGTCCCATGCCATTTTGAATTCTGTCACTGTATTTGTCCCCACCACTTCCATTGGGAAGGCATTCCAAGCATCCACCACCGTTTTAGTGAAAAAGTATTTCCTGATGTTGCCTTTCAGTTTATCACTTTCCAGCTTCATGTTATGTCCTCAAGTTTTGCAGCTTCCCCGTCTTTATAAAAGGTTTGTTTGTTCATTAATTCTCTTTATGTATTTAAAGGTCTGTATCATATCTCCCCTGTCCCTCTTCTCCTCTAGAGTATACATATTTAAGTCTTCGCATTTCTTCATAGGCCTTCAATTCTCTTCTCATATGTCTTCTGGCACAGGCTCCAAATCATTTTGGTTGCCTTCCTCTGAACCGTTTCCAGTCTTTTTATATCCTTTGTGAGATATGGTCTCCAAAACTGAACACAATATTCCAAGTGAGGTCTCATCAGTGACTTTTACACCACCTTGTCACACTGTTTCACCATCTTGAGATCCTCAGAAATAATCACTCTGAGGTCCTTCTCCTGGTCCATACACACCAACCTCTCGCCCCCTATTGCATACAGTTTCCTTGGATTTCTGCATCCCAAGTACATGACACTGCACTTCTTCACATTAAATCTTAACTGCCAAGTATTAGACCATTCTTACAGCTTATGTAGATCTTTCCTCATGTTCTCCACTCCCTCAGGGGAGTCCACTGTGTTGCAAATTTTCATGTCATCTGCAAAAAGACAGACTTTTCCTTTCAGTCCTTCAGCAATATCACTCACAAATACATTGAACAGTACTGGTCCCAGGTCCAATCCCTGGGGCATGCCACTAATCTTTATCTTTATTTCACATTTGATATAGTGCCCGGGCCATGGCATCAGGTCAGTTTATAATAACAACAACAATGCTGCAAAGCCAAGAAACAGAAAAGAATGCCATAAATTAATAGGACAGAGGAAGGACAGTTAGGACATCAGCTAGAGAAGAGCAACAGGACAGTTAAGACACTGAGGAGCAATGTGGATCAATAAAGGGAATGTGAAAGACTTGGTGGAACAGGTGGGTTTTCAGTTGTGCTTTTAATTTATGGTAGGAAGGTTCAAGGAGGAGTGTGGATAGCAGAAAGTTCCAGAGTGTGGGGCCAAGGAAAAAGAAGGCAGCATGACGAGTAAATCCTAGATGGGCTTGTGACGGTGAAGGTAGGAGTAACCGATTGACAGGCATAGACCGAAGCTGGTGGTAGGGGGTATGTAAATGAATAAGGTTAGCCAGATACTGGGGCATGGAAGTATTAAGAGCCTTATGTGTCATGATCAAAAATGTATATTGAATTCTAAAATGGAGGGGAAGCCAATGGAGGTGAACAAGAAGAGAGGTGACGTGATCTGAACGTTTGCCATTGGTGATAATGTGTGCCGATTTATTTTGCAACAGCTGTAAGTGATATTGAGGTAGGCCTGCCAATGCAACATTGCAGTAGTCCAAACTATATATTACTAAGGACAGTAGGAGGTTAGTGACCAAAGAAGGGGACAGAAATAGTCAAACAGCTTTGATCTGATGTAGTGAAAAGAAGGAACAGTGGACGAGGAGGGACAGGTGCTCCTGGAATGAGCGTGCTGAATCCAAAGTGACACCTAAGTAGAAGAGGGAGAACACCAAAGGGATGGGAGCAGAATTGAGAAGAAGAGCTATGGTAGGGCAGGGGGTACTGATTGAGAACCACATGGCTTCCAATTTAGAGGGGTTAAGGTTTAGATAATTAGAGATATGTGTGAGACAGTTATTAAGTGGCGAGAGATCAGGCGCAATAGGACTAGTCTGATAAAGGAGAATTATATCATCAGCATAGTAATATGCTGACACAGGGTATTGCTGTACAATGAGCAGCAGAGGGGCCAAGAAGATATTAAAAAGCAAAGGTGAAAGAACAGAGTCCTATGGGACATCACACACAAGATGTACTGCAGCTGAAAAGACCGAGTTAAGGTGCACAAAGAAGGAACGAGCAGTAAGAAAAGAACAAAACCAATGCAAAATAGTACCCTGAATCCCAGAGTTGTGAAGACGTGAAAGACGGGTGTTATGGTCAACTAAGTCAAAGGTGGAAGAGAGGTCTAGGGAAACAGCCAGGGAAATATCAACATGATCTTGTGAGACATAAAGTTAATTTAGAAAGGAAAAGAGAATGGTTTCATTACTGTGGCCTGTACGGAATCCAGATTGGCAAGGGTGGAGGATATTGGCAGATTCAATGTGTGACGACTGTTGATGAAGACTAATTACACAGGTACACTACCAAAAAACTGCCTCCAGTTTTGCAACTGATTCCTATAGATTTTGGGGTGCTGAATCCAGGAAAAATAGCCAAAATGTTCCATCACGTCACGTTTTCTTGCAAAATTAGATTTCTTACCCATATAAGGAATGTTCACATAATTTCTTTTTAGCCGACTGCAGTTTATTTTCTTGGCCCAAAATAGAGGTTGTAATGGTTAACTAACTAGAAACACTCCCTCATGATATTTTAGAGTGTTTTGTATTCATTTTATACATTAACAGGACAATTGGGAGGCGGGGGGCTAAATCCAGTACTCGCGCTGGCGCATGTTCTTTCCTGTTCGCCTCGCCTCGTTCGCTCGCTCAAACACGGTGGTTGCGACATGAACGTTCCTGTCAAATTTCAGTTTCTTGCAAGTTCATTATTACCTTTTGTTTGCTCAGTCGTAATCCAGCTTTATTCCGAAGTGGTTCACTACAGTTGTAGTTTGCAGTGCTGTGTATTTGTGATGGCTCACAGAGCCAGAGGTTGCGTCAACTCTCCGGACAGTTTTTGTTTTATTTGTGGGGAATATACCGTGAAAAAGCGGCAGAGGAACATTTCTGCATTTATTAAAAAAGTATATTTCGCCTATTTCGGTTTGAAGTTAGGTGATCAAGACAAACCGTGGGCTCCTCACAAAGTGTGCAAGACATGTGAGGAAGATCTACGCTTATGGATGAAAGGTAAAAAACAAGCATTTTGTTTCGGAATACCTATGATGTGGCGTGAACAGAGACCACAGCAGTGACTGCTATTTTTGCTCTTGCATTGTGAAGGGATACAACTTAAAAAATAAGAACGTAATAAGTTACCCCAACTTTCCCTCAGCAATTAGGCCTATGCCTCATAGCAACGAAGTACCTGTGCCTGAACCACCAAATTCTTTGGATCATATTTGTGTGGACGTTGAGACTCATCAGATGGCTTTTCCCGATGAGTCCAGTACTTCCGAGTTTGAAACTGAACCAGATCCGAAACCTGAACTTTTCTCTCAAGCTGAATTGAATGATTTAGTCCGGGATTTAGGACTCACAAAAGATGCTGCCCAACTCCTAGGTTCTCGGCTTAAACAGAAAAATCTATTGTCACCAGGAACAACTTTTTATTGGTACCGCAACCGCGAGACACAATTTTTGAAGTATTTCAGCAAAGAGGAAGATTTGGTATTTTGCAACGATACATACGGAGTGATGGAAAAGTTTAAACTCAAGTATGATCCTGCTGAATGGCGGCTGTTCATTGATTCGTCAAAAGACAGCATAAAAGGTGTTCTTCTTCATAATGGCAACACATTCGCTTCAGTTCCTATTGCTCACTCTGTTATTCTCCAAGAAAAATACGAGAATTTGGCCCTGATTCTTCAGAAGATTCGTTATGATGAGCATAAGTGGATGATTTGTGGAGACTTTAAAATTCTATCCATGCTATTAGGGCAGCAATCCGGTTTCACCAAATATCCCTGCTTCCTTTGCTTGTGGGATAGCCGGGCCCGCGACCTACACTGGGGGAAAAAAGACTGGCCAATTCGGGAGTATTTGAGACCCGGTGAGAAAAATGTTCTTCATGAGAGCTTGGTACCTCGTGATAAAATTCTATTACCACCTCTCCACATTAAATTGGGTCTCATTAAGCAATTCATCAAGTCCCTTCCAAAAGATGGTGAGTGCTTTCGGTACCTTTGCTCAAAGTTCCCCTGACTTTCTGAAGCAAAGCTAAAGGAAGGAGTGTTTGTTGGCCCTGATATAAGGAAACTCATTTCAGATGGAGCATTCGCTGAAACAATGTCTGAGAAGGAAAAAGAAGCCTGGGATTCCTTCAAGGATGTTGTTCTCAAATTATTGGGGCACAGGCGGGATGAGAACTATAAGGATATTGTTGCCAGGATGCTCAATGCCTTCAAAGAACAAGGCTGTAACATGAGCCTGAAAGTCCATTTCTTGCACTCCCATGTGAACTACTTTCCCGAAAACCTGGGGGCGTACAGTGAAGAACAAGGTGAAAGGTTTCACCAGGACATCAAGGACGCAGAAAGAAGGTACCAAGGAAGATGGAACACCACTATGATGGCTGATTTCTGCTGGTTGCTGCTGCGGGAAACCCCAGATGAAAAATAGGCCAAGCAGCGCACCAAGAGAAGCATTCGGGGGAAGAAGAAACGGGCCCACCAGGAGATTGATTGACCCAAGAATGACTTTAAAATCTAAACTGTGTTGACAAATATCATGTTTTTACTAAACTTTGAAATAAAAATTTGTTAGTTATTACCACAGTGTCGGATCTCATTTATTAGAATTTTATTTTCACACCATCGGGTGTTTGTCTTCATGTATTGCAATGGTGCGGTTTGCGTTTTCTATTCTTACATACATACCTGTACAACATTTTTTGCACATTTCTTTGCTTTGCTTTGTGTCTAACCTCGCTCTTATATGCTCAATGTTTGTGCACATGTATGTGGCTGTTTTAAGTGCAGACAATTTTGCTACCATCACAGTGTGTTTTGTTGACATTACTCTATTCTTATGTGCTGCCTTGTTACAATTTTCTTTATTCTTATTTGAATAACTACTAAACAATTAGTATAAAGAATTCATCCAAGAAACTTTTATCTCGATCGCACTCAATCTGAAACGTTCACCTCAAACTGCTAACCCAATGTAGCAAAAAATCTGTACGTGATGGAGCAAATTGGTTACCAGATTTGGATTCAGCACACCAAAAAACGTAAAAATCAATCGAAACATCAGAGGCAGTTTAAAAAATTTTTTTTTTAGTGTACTTGTGTTATTTTAGCCAGGAAGTCTGAGTGAGTTCCGTTTACCATCATCTTCTGTCGTCTATCAGTCAACCAATTTCTGATCCAGTTCACCACCTTGAGACTATCCTGAGGCTGTTCAGTTTATTGATAAGCCTACTATGAGGAACCGTATCAAAGGCTTTGCTGAAATCTAGGTAGATCACATCCATCACATGCCCTTGATCTAGTTCTCTGGTCACTCAAAGAACTCAATCAGATTTGTTTGGCATGGTCGTCCTTTGGTAAAACCATGTTGTCTCAGATCATGCAACCTATTGGTTTTGAGAAAATTCACTAATCTCTCTTTTAGGAGCATCTCCATTACTTTTCCCACCACCGAGCTAAACTTTACCTGCCTGTAGTTTGCCACTTCTTCCCTATTACCACTTTTGTGAAGAGGCACCACATCAGCCCTTCTTCAGTGCTGTGGAACTTCTCCTGTCTCTAAGGATCTATTAAAAACATCCTTTAAAGGCCCTGCCAGAACCGCTCTGAGCTCTTTCAGTATCCTGGGATGTATCCCATCCGGTCCCATGGCCTTGTTCACTTTCAGTTTTGCAAGCTGTTCAAACACATCATCTTCTGTGAATGGTGTGGTATCTACACCATTCCCATTGGTATATTTGTCGATTACAGGTGGTCCTTCTCCAGGATTTTCTTTCGTTAAAACAGAACAGAAGTATTTGTTTAGCATTTTTGCTTTTCCAATGTTACTTTCCATGAATCCGTTTTCAGCACTTTTGAGTCTTGCCATTCCACCTCTCATCTTCTTTTTCTCCCAAATATATCTGAAAGTTTTGTCATCACACATTAGATCTTTAGCCATCTTTTCTTCTGCCTTTGATTTTGCTATCCTTATTTCTCTTTTTGTCTCTTTTAGCTTTACTCTGTATTCTTTTCTGTGTTCCTCTGTTTGCAAACTTCTGAATTTTGTGAAAGATGTGTTTTCTGCCTTTATTTGTGCAGCCACTTCTTTGGAGAACCAAATAGGTTTCCTTTTCCTCTTGTTTTTATTTACTTTCCTTACATATCTATCTGTTGCCCCTTTTATTGCTTCCTTTAGTTTAGCCCACTGCAGTTCCACTTCCCTTACCTCCTCCCACCCTGCCAACTCCTCCTTCAGGCATTTAGCCATTTTACTGTAGTTGGCATTTTTGAAGTCTAGGACATTGAGCTTGCTGTGATTGGACTCTGCCTTGGCTTTTATCTCAGACCACATCATGTGATGATCACTGCTGCTCACATGGGCACCCACCCAGATATTCAACACACTATCTCCGTTGGCGAGTACTAAATCCAGCATCGAGCTTTCCCTGGTTGGTTCCATCACCATTTGTCTAAGCAATGCATCTTCAAAGGCATCCACAATTTTTTTACTTATTTCCAGATTTGCTGAAGGAATACTCCAATCCACATTGGGTAGATTAAAGTCACCCAATATGATCATGTCTCCCTTCATGGCTACCTTTGTAATATCAATAATCAATTTTTTCGGTTTGAGTTGGAGGCCGGTAGACTACACCAATATGGATGATAATGCCATCTACTCTTTCCAACACAATCCACAGTGCTTGGTACATGTTGGTACCAATGGCATAGGATAGTATGGGAGGGAGGTTCTGGAAGCTAAATTTAGGGATTTATGTTCAGGTAATAATTTCTTAATGGGTCAGTTAGTTCGCCCTATATAAAATTTAGGACAATCACATAGTATTAAATAGACAAAAAAGCAGATAATACAATATCTAGAATGATATACCTTGCCAGTTAATATATTGGTCCATTCAGGACCCTCTAGTTCTGCTCACAATATTGACATTGGTCCGAAACATAGCGCTTTGTTGGAATGATAACTTGGAATAGAACAATAACTTAGAATGATAATTTGATTTAAAAAAAAACAATATTGTAGGAAGAAATGAATGTTTTCAATTGGGGTTTTTTTGTTGTTTTTGTTAGGATTTGGTTTGTTGGACTTCATGCAATTAGTCTGGATAAAAGCTAATTATACAGTGTATCATTTCAATAAGAGTAAAGTTAGATGGAGCATTAACACTACCTTAACTTTATTATCATGGTGGGTTTGCTAAGTCTGACAATGAATAAAATAATTTTTTTATCCCCAGTAACCAGAAAATATCAGAATTGAGCAGGTTTTTAGATTTCATTGTGTAAATATACTCTAAACCTACAGGATCGAGACCACTTTTTTTTCCCCTGATGTAACATTGACCCAGTTAATACTGGGGTAATTGATTGCCCATTATTACTGTGTTGTAAACTTTTCAAGCTTTCCTAATTTCTTTTAGCATTTCATCATCTGTCTGTTCATTCTGGCCAGGTGGATGGTAGGATACACCCACTGCCATTCCTTTCCCCTTTTTAGATGGAATTTCTACCATAAAGATTTTAGAGTGTATTTTATTTCCTGCAAGACCTTTATCATGTTTAACTCAATGCCCTCTTTAAAATATAATGCCATTCCTCCACCTATGTGATCTACCTTACCCTTGAAATATAGTTTGTAATCTGGTATCACAGAGTCCCATTGGTTATCCTCCTTCCATCAGGTGTCTGAAATGCCAATTATATATAACCTTTGATTCAGTACTATATATTCTAACTCACTGTTTTTATTTTTTATACTTCTAGAATTTGTGTACAGGCATTTCAAAATTTGTTTTTTATTCATATTAACAGTCTGGCTGTCAAATGAAAGGGAGAATTTGGAATCTTTCACCTCAGTCTGGTTTTTACTTAGAGTCATCTGGGTTACTTTTAACTTTGTTGGACCCTCTCTATCGGGATGCTCTGACTTCCCTTTTTTGCTTGTATCCTTCAAAGATACCATATTCCAAACCATGTGCTCTTATGGACTGTCAACTTTCTCCAATTTTCTAGTATAAAAGCTGTTCTGTCTCTTTTTAAAGGTTAATGCTAGCAGTCTGCTTGCACCCAGGTTAAGGCAGAGCATGTCTTTTTTGAAAAGCTCCTCCCTTCCCCAAAATGTTGCAAGTTCCTACAGTAACAAATCTAAAACCCTCTTCCTTGCACCATTGTCTCATATTGAGCCTCTCGAGTTCTGCCTCCTCTTGGGTCCTGCCTATGGAATAGGAAGCATTTCTGAGAATGCTACCCTAGTTCTGGATTTCAATTTCCTACCTAAAACCTAAATTTAACTTCCAGAACCTCTCTCCCATACTATCCTATGCCATTGGTACCAACATGTACCAAGACAGCAGGCTCCTCCCCAGCAGTATCTAACAAGTTCTCTATGTGGATGTGAGGTCTGCTACCTTCGCATCAAACAAGCATGTTACCAGGCATCCCTCATGTCTTCAGTGCAAGAGGGGGTAACATCACTTGGGGTACAGGTCCTAGCTATTGGATTGCTTCCTGCCACACCAAGGTAGTGCTCTCCCTTCCCATAACCTCTCTCCTCCATGACAGCAGAAAGGCTGCCAGACTGGAGGTGGGACTTCTCTACTACATCCCTGTAGGTCACGTCTATATCTCTCTGTCTGTCTGATCTGCTCCATGTCTACTACTCTAACCTCCAGAGATTGGACTCATTCCCTGAGAGCAAAATGTTCTTTGCACCTAGTGCACACTTAAGACCTCTAACCAACTGGGAGAAAATTATATATGAAACACAGTGCAGAAGACTGGATAGCTCCCATCTCGCTGCTGGACTGCTGTTTGCATCTTATATCTTGGCTCGACTTTTGCAATTCCGTCTTCACAGGTATCACTCACACTCAGTTATGTTGCCTACAATTAATTCAGAACACCGCAGCCAGGATCATCACGCGCTCCTCTCGTAGAGATCACGTTACACCCCTGCTGTTTCATTTACATTGGCTTCCTGTGGAATTCTGTGTTCACTTTAAGATTCTTACTCTGGTGCACCGAGTTATCTATACCCACACTCCACAATACCTCACTGACCTCCTTCAGTTTCACACTCCCATGCACAGTCTTCGTTCCCTTCACATAAACCGCCTTCATCTTCCCCCACCCTCATGTGCGCATCTTCAATCTACTTGTCACTCTGCTTTTTTCTTCCATGGTCCTGCCCTTTGGAATTCCCTGCCCGCACCACTCCGACTAGAACAGAATTACTCTACTTTTAAATCTCAACTGAAAACAAACCTATTCACCACTGCATACAGTCTCCCAGAGACACATGATTGACCTGGTTTATCTATGTTCGTCTCTGAACTCCTCTTCATGTCTTGTCTTTATATTTCCTGCTGCTTCTTCTTTTCTGTTAAAATTGTAGTTCTTTTTCCTTTTTTCTGGCCTTTGTGCCACCTTTTGAGTGTTAATATGACTGTAAACCACCCTGATATCACAAAGGGCTGTATAACAAATATAAATATAAATAAACATAAACATAATACACATATTTACAGATTTTTTTAGCTATTTGAAGTTGTTAAGTTATGTAAAGCTGCTAGTGGAATAAGGTTATCTGAACCAATACAATTATACCTAGTAAGTATAAAGAACTTTTAGGGGCATGTTTACTAAAAACCGCACAATTGCGCGCCACACAATAGCGCACTAAAAGCAGCACTTAAGTGCTCTTAAGCGCCCCGCACACGTGCGATGAACCCCCGCGCAGGTGCGTGACACATTAACGGGCCCCGCACAAGTACGGGTCCGCAAATGTCCGATAGAGGCGTGGAAAGGCTAACGGAGGGCGGAGGAAGGCTCCCGAGGGGCGGAGAGATGGGGTTAATGGGCTACAAAAAAAAGAAATGACCTTTGGAAGGGTCTACGGAGCGGAGACCCTTCCAAAAATCATCTCCCTTCTGTGGAGCTTTCCTGGGTGTGTTTTGTTATGTGTGCCCATGTATATCACTGTTGGCCAGCTTGGTTATATTTTTTCCCCCGTTTTCCACGGTCATTTGCGGGTTTATTTGCACTTTTGTCGCCAGACACGGTGAAAGAGCCCACAGTAAAAATGTGCAGAGCAGGGCTCCCTACGCTTATGGTCAGGTGTCCTATCTCCAGGGACTGCACTGTCTCTATGGTCACAGTGTGGTGCAGTGGACAGAGCCAGTACCTATAGGACCAGAGAGTCACAGGTTCAAAGCCCAGCTGGGACTACTGCCAATCCTGTCCACATATTTTTAACACAACTAAACCGTGATAGTACGGACAAACCAGGATTGCTGGGGACATACGCATTGGTATTACGCCTATCTTTTCGCACACCGATCACAGACACCATGAACAGGGGCATTACTTAGAACAGAGTCTCCCAAATGCAGTCCTGGAGGACCACACACCATTCAGGCTCCTTGCTGCCGCTAAAACAAATGTCTGTGCTGCATATCTATGCACCACCCCCATGGCATGTAGATGTAGCTCATGCATACTCATGAGGGACAGCAGGGAAACCCGAACAGTAGTAGGCACACCAGGACTGGAGTTGGGAAACTCTGCCGTAGAGCAACATCCAACAGAGGCGAACATACCCACACCCACAGGCCCCATTGGCCAATGCCTCCTGGAGAGGCAGGACATTGGGCCCTGCATGCATCTCCCAATACTAGCACCTGCATACCTTAGCAATGCCACCCTACACCTGGGTATGCGGTGGACAGCTCTCAAACGTTTGGTATGTGTACTGGCAGGTAGACCGTCCTACTTAAAACACATTTGGCTCTTTGATCTCCAACATAAACATCTGTCTGATGTCTGCGGTGCGTGCTTCAGGTCTGGTCTCTGACAGTGTTTACCACCCTGGGGAGTGACCCCCACCAGTACTGCATAGCATATCCATGCCTGTACTGTGCCCAGGACTGGTGTGGTGGGCAAGGCTGATAAACCCCTCTATAGTGGCACAATGCTGGCATACGTATGGGAGTGTGTGTCTGTCTATACAGTGTGTGTTGGCTGCAAACACCTTCCACAGCCCACACTGCCAGCACTGTTGGCAGTATTGGCCTGACAATGTGCATAATGAGCAGCAAGGTACCATGGGTATAGCTCAGACAGGGTGTGCTGGCCAGGATGCATCTGCACAGGGCATATGGCACTGGCAGGGACATTGTAGTGGCCGGACACCACCTACACAGACAGGGTGACCCCTGTATGTGCTGCTGGGGGTACACTCCACCCTGACTGTGCAGTGATGCCAGCATGGCTAGGCACCCCCATAGTGCTATGTAGTATTTCTCTCATGTGATATGTATGGGTTTCCTTGTGGGGCCTGGTCACTGACTTATCTGCTTGTGTGTGCTGCCATCCCAGTTCTGGGTGCATGCATTTCCACCAGGACTAACTAGCAGACTGTTCTCAGCTGGTATGTGTCTTGATGGAGTGCCTTGCAGGGTGCAGTGGCTGAAGGCATGCTGCAGGAGAATATCAGATAGTGGTGGGGTGCAGCTTAGCATATCCTGGCCTAATGTCTGTCTGATATTGTGTTATGGATGTGTATAGGGCTGCTTTGGATGCCCTGTAGGGTGTCTGTTCCCCAGCAGGACAGGGGTTGATGGTCCACTCTACTGCCACCATTGCAAGGTGGTAGAATGTGGATCTGTTGATAGGGGACCCTGTTTTTCACCTGCAGCCTAGGGGGGGGGGGGAACAAGAGGAGGAATGGTGGTACATGGCCCACCTAGGGGTCCATAAGGGGTTCCACTGACAGAGTAATCCAGGGTGTTTCTGCAGGAACTACCTATCTCTCAAATTACTACTGCTTTGGAGCTCCAGCATGGCCTTTGTCAGCCATGGCAGGTGTTGTGGACCTGGTCCTGGCCGCATCACCGCACCCTCAGGGTGAGCACTGTACCCGCACGATGTGACGGTGTGTAGCTACTCTGTTCCAGTAACACACCCGGTCAGTACCCCCCTACCAGGCCGAGGTGCTGTGTGGGTGCACACGGACACTTCCCCCTACCAGGTCGGGGAGCTGTTGGGGTGCATTCCCCATCTTGTGTTCATCTGTGGTCAGCTGATTTGCATGTGCAGTGCATCATGGGTACGGGTGGCCTAACCCTATCCTGGTTCCCACAGAAGACTGTCTGTGTGGTGACGTGACGGCTCTCTGCAGCCAGCCAGGGACTGGCTGGCAGCTATAGAGCTGTAGCCCAATGGTTATGTCACTGCCTGTAAAGCCAGAGATCATTGGTTCAAACCCACAGTGGGGCTCTTTTAGAGGGTTGTTCAATGTTTTTTTTAACTGTCATGTACATATGTTGTTGCCAGCAAAAACACCCTCAGCGTACTGTACCCATAAGGTGCCTCTGAGGGTGCTTTATAGGGCGCCCTATAGGGCACCTTATGGTTGCCGTCCATATAAATACATTACCCTGTCCCGCAACATATATGGGGCCCTATAGGGGACATTCTAGGGTGCCTTGGCAGACAGTGAACGTTAACATGTGCCTTATGGGCCGCCTTATGTTAACACGCTTTGTGAGTGCGTTTACTAGTAGTGTTAACTGAGATAAAAAAACTAACCTGCCCCCTACAGCACTCATCCCCATAATACATAATGCCTCTGTGAGCCTTCTTCATTGGGCACCTTGGGGGATTGAACCCATGGCCCCTGCACCATTGGTCAGTGTCTTCACCATTGTGCTGTGGCTCTGTTCCTGTGCTTACACATCGGCGCGCCGCCTTCTGCCGCACAAAATTAGGCTCCCTCCTAAAACAATCCTCCCCATAATAGGTACTGCCTGAGCCAGCCTTGTTCATTGCACCCAGTGGGGGTTCGAACCCATGGCCCCTGCACCATTGCTCAGTGTCTTCACCGTTGTACTACGGCTCTGTTCATTTGTGTGCCTAGCAGTGCGACACTTAGCCTTCCCACGCGCTCATACGGACCCCGCACAGTTGCGCGACGTGCACAAGTACGGTCGCTTTCTCCCGTTATTTTTTCTATTTACTGGCAGAACCGCCCACTCCTTATATGGCACACGCACACTAACGGGGACCCGCACAATTTCGGAGTTTAGTAAACAGACCCCTTAGTGTTCAAGGTGAACTTCAAGAACTTAATTCATCTGAAGGCCTAATAATCTGCTGATGAAGATAATCAGTTAAACATGAAAGTGAGTAAGACTACGCTCTTCCCCTTAACTAGTTTAGGAGGCTATAAACCAAGGATTACTCCTTTGGTAAGTGGGATGGATGAGCTATTTCTATGTGTGCTTCTAAGGCAATTTCTTAATTTCCTGGATGATTCACTCTGCCCTTGGTTTGATAGAAGGAGCCTTTCAAGTTGCTCTTTTGATCTGTCACTTGGCTTTAACACCTAATTAAAACAATTTCACAATTCTCTTTCCTTATAACTGGAAAGCCTATTTGTAAAAGGTCTTTAGAAAACAATTTCTCTCAATATACTCAAAGATATATTTACCCTATTCTGCTCTCTAACTGGCCCCGAACAAGACAGGAAGCGAGTGGCGTATGGAGGTCACAGGTGCCTTTATTGTGAAGAGTCCCCTATGCGTTTCAGCAGATGCCTTCTTCAGGGGGTATGCGGCTTAAACATAATAAAATATAATATAATAAAATATAAAAACATTAATAATTAATTATTTAAAAAATATATACATGTAAATAAAATAATTAATACTCAATAGGATAATTAATAACTAAATAATGTATAAATAATGAGAATTAAAGTAAAATAATGAATACTTTAAAAGTAGAAACAGACATGACAGTTATAAGCAGTTTTTCACCAGACAGGTATATATGATTAAAAAACATAAAAACTGTGTATCAGCAAGAATATAAACTCATGAAGAACATAGGACAGATGGCTGTGTAAACATACAAATACACTAAAAATACTTTATCTGAACACTATGGGGTATGTTTACTAAACTCTCTTAACGTGCACGCCGCGTTAGTCTGTAGGATGCCATATAAGGAGTGGGCATTTCAGTTTAAAGTAACAAAACGGGATTAGCGCGCGCGCTCTTGTGCGCACATTAGTGCACGAGTAACGCACGCAGGAAGCAGGCGCACTGATGTACAAACAGAGGAGCAGGGCTGCAGTACAATGGTGAAGACACTGACAGATGGTACAGGGGTCATGGGTTCAATCCCCCACTGTGCCCAATGAATAAGGCTGGCTGAGGCACTACCATTTATGTGTAATATTGCATTATGAGGCATTTTAATTTTATTTTAATTACTGCTGCTAGCAAATGCACTCTCAAAGCGCTGTAACATAAGGTGCTGCATAAGGCACTCCATAAGGTACCCCAGAGGGCACATTTTAAAGTGCACTGTCCGCCACGGCACCCTACAATGTTGCTTAAAGGGTGGCCTATAGGGCGCCATATAGGATGCCCTATGAGGCACGGCAAGATCATAGCACTGTTTTTGATGGCAGCACTGGGCATTGTAACGCATGGAAATGTTCAATAGGTGCACTTAGATGCAAGGAGAAACAGCAGTGTAGCACAATGGTTAAGACACTGACTGATGGTGCAGTGATCATGGGTTCAATCCCCAATGAACAAGGCTGGCTGAGGCACTACCATTTATGTGTAATATTGCATTATGAGGCATTTTAATTTTATTTTAATTACTGCTGCTAGCAAAAGCACTCTCAAAGCGCTGTAACATAAGGTGCTGCATAAGGCACCACATAAGGTACCCCAGAGGGCACATTATAAAGTGCACTATCCGCCACGGCACCCTATAATGTCCCCCATAGGGCACCCTATCAGTCACTCCATAGGATACTGTATAGTGCACCTTATATGGACGGTAACCATAAGGTGCCCCATAGGGCGCCCTATAAAGCGCCCTCTGAGGCACCTTATGAGTACAGTACGCTGAGGGTGCTTTTGCTGGCAGCACTAATGTACATTAAAAATAGATAATGCTTTGGACAGCTCTATCAAATAACCACACTGTGGGTTTGAACCCATGACCTCTGGTTCCACTGGTAGTGAAGTAACCAGTGGGCTACAGCTCCATAGCTACTATCAAGCATCTGGCTGGCTGCAGAAGGACTGCAAGTCACCACACAAACAGTCTGCTGTGGTCACCAGGATAGGGCTAACCCATCCATACCCATGATGCACTGCACATGCAAATCAGCAGTCTACAGATGATCACAAGATGGGGTATGCACCCCCACAGCACCTCGGCCTGGTAGGGGGAACTGACCGTGTGTGGTACTGGCACAGAGTAGCTACACACCGTCACATTGTGTAGGTACTGCACTCAGCCTGAGGGTGAGGTGGGGCGCCCAGCACCAGGTCCACAGCAGAGATAGGCCATGCTGCAGGTCCCTAGCAGTGCTAATGTGCGCGATAGGTAGTTTCTGCAGACACACCTTGGATATATCTGTATGTCTCAGTCAGGTGTAGCCCCTATGGACCTCCAGGAGGATTATGTACCACCACCCTGCTGCTCCTTCTCCTCCTCCAGGGCAGAGGGTGGTAAACAGGGTCTCCCACCAACAGATCCACATTCTACCTCCCTGCAATGGTGGTAGTAGATGGGACCATCAACCCCAGTCCTGCTGGGGAACAGACATCCTACAGGGCAGTCAATGCAGCTCTGTACACATCCATAACGCAACAGCAGACAGAGATTAGGCCTGGATATGCCAAGCTGCACCCCACCACTATCTGATATTCTCCTGCAGCAAGCCTTCAGCCACTGCACCCTGCAAGATGCTCCATCAACACACATACCAGCTGCAAACAGTCTGCTAGCTAGTCCATAGTGCATGTTCCTGGTAGAAATGCGTGCACCCAGAACTGGAATGTCAGCATATACAACAAGCAGATAAGTCAGTGACTGGACCCTAAAAAAAAACCCATAAATATCACATGAGCAAAACTCTGCATAGCACTATGGGGGTGCCTAGCCGTGCTGTGGTCACTGCACAGTCAGGGTGAGAGTGATCTCCCAGCAGGACATGCTGTGGCCACCCTGTCTGTGCAGGTGGTGGCCGGGCACTACAATGTCCCAGCCAGTGCCCTATGCCCTGTGCAGATGCATCCTGGCCAGGCGACCCTGTCCGGACTATACCCATGGTACCTTGCTCCTCATTATGCACATTGGCAGGCCAATACTGGCAACAGTGCTGGAAGTGTGGGCTGTGGAGGGTGTTTGCAGCCACCATACACTGGATAGACAGACACACACTCCCACACCTATGCCAGCATTGTGCTACTATAGAGGAGTTTAGCAGCTCTGGCCACCACACCAGTCCTGGGCACAGTGCAGGCATGGATATGGTATGCAATACTGTTGGGGGTCACTCCTCAGGGTGGTAAACACTGTCAGAGACCAGACCTGAAGCACACTCCACACACATCAGAAAGGTTGCTATGATGGAGCTCAATCAGCAAACTGTGCTTAACGTAGGAATTGCTATCTGCTAGTAATCATAGCAAACTTTTGATAGCTGTGTACCGTATTCCCAGGTGTAGGGTGGCATTGCTAAGGTATGCAAGTGCTAGTATTGGGAGATGCACGCAGGGCCCAATGTCCTGCCTCTCCAGGAGGCATTGGCTAATGGAGCCTGTGGGTGTGGGTGTGTCTTCCCATGTTGGCTGCTGCTTTACGGCAGAGGTTCCCAACTCCAGTCCTGGTGTGCCAAACACTGTTCGGGTTTTCATGCTGTCCCTCATGAATATGCATGAGATACATCTGCATACAATGGGATGGTGCATAGATATGCAGCACACGCATCTTTATTAGAGGCAGCATGGAACCTGAATGGTGTTTGGCCCTCCAGGACTGCATTTGGGAGACTCTGCTCTAGGTAATGTGACTGTTTATGGTGTCTTTGCTCTGTAGGGTAAAATGTAGGTGTTTTGGGCATGTTTACTTCATCTGCACTAAACATTCTGTCTGTATTAGCACATTGTAGTAGTGGGTAAAATATGGGGACTGGGTTGGCAGGCACCATAGCTGGGACTTGATCCTGTGACCTTCTGCCTCCAAACACACTGGTTGTGTGCACTGCACCACTGTGTTGCCACAGAGACAGTGCATTCCCTGGTGATACCATGACTGTTTGTCCGGCAGGACCTGTCTGTTGCAGTGCATGGCACCCACCTACACAGGGCTAGGCCATGGTCTGCTCTGTGCAGCTGCCACTGCCCCCTCCACCACCAGTACCCCTCCGCAACCATGCTGACATGGCCTTATATTGGAGACAGCATAAAACCTGAATGATTTGTGGCCCTCCAGGACTGCATTTGGGGGACTCTGCTCTAGGTAATGCGCATGTTTTTGGTGTATGTGCTCGGTGGGGTAAAATATAGGCGTTTGAACATTGCGTATGATCTCTGCAATAAAGATTTGTCCTTACTATCACGGTGCAGTAGTGGGTAAAATATGGGGACTGGATTGGCAGTAGCCCCAGCAGGGACTTGAACTTGTGACCTTCTGCTCCTGAACACACTGGCTGTGTTCACTGCACCACACTGTGCTCACAGAGATACTGCAGTCCCTGGAGATACCATGGTTGTTTGTCATACAGAGCCTGTCTGTTGCATTGCATGGCACCCACCTACACAGGGCTAGGCCATGGTCGGCTCTGGGCAGCTGCCACTGCCCCCCTCCACCACCAGTACCCCTCTGCCACCATGCTGACATGCCCTTCTGCTGGTGGTGCTGGTGGTGTGCAGTCTCAAGCCATCCAGTGTGCAGGTAGGCAGCTGCCTATGGTGCGTGTTCTGGGGTAGGGGTGCCTGCATAGGCGTCCACGCTTCCCCCCAACACCGCCTGCCAATGTTCTGTGTCCTTGGGGGTACCTGCTGGGTACTATCCCCTGTGACACTGTGATAAACACTCTCATGCCCATGTTGAGCCCTCATCAGTTGCTGTCTGGCTGCTGTTCAGTTTCAGCATTCCTAAGTGCCATCTAGGCAGCATGTGCCACCTGCAGCCCTCTGTATCCCCTTTCCCAGCATCTGTCCAGTTGCACATTCCGACATGCCCGCCCTGCTGTTGTGGAACATGTGCATGCCATAGGTAACCTGTCCAATGGAGAGGGAAACCCTGATCAGTGCTATTTCACTGTGGGATCATTCACCTTGTATGGGGACGGAGCGCAGACCCTTCCAAAATTCATATTTATTTTTTGGGGCTTTCTTGGGAGTGTTTTTTGATGTTTCCCATTACTATCACTATTGCCCAGCTTGATTATGATTTTTTTTTATTTTGTTGGGGTCCTTTTCAATGTTTATTTGTACTTTTGTTCTGTGCACATGTATCACACTTATCACTTTTTGTAGGTTTCCCTAGTTTTGCTGTACATTGCTGACAGAAATGGTTTCTCTTCCCTTTAAATCAGCTCTAACGTGAGGTTTTCACTTGCGTTATTTTTGGCCTCGAATTTCACATCGTTAGTGAGCGGGGAGCCTCTCCCCTCCCACTCTCCACCCATTGACCCCTTCTCGCCGCCCCTGGGGAGCCTTCCTCCGCCCTCCGGGAGCCTTTCCACGCCTTCAGCACTCATTTGCGCTGCTGCACACGTGAGTGCGCACTAAAGCGCATTTTTGCCCCATAAAGCGTCATTAGCGCACGCTAAGGTACCTTAGCGTGTGCTAATTGCACAGCGCGCATGTTAAGAAGGTTTAGTAAACATACCCCTATATGTTGTAGGAGAGATGAGGTGGTATAGTGAGACCTATCTTTAGCTATACTCACTTATGCGCTCTGTGAGAGTCCTTTGGGGAACCACTACTGTGCAAATATATCTTGCTACTAGAAGCAATAAAAGGTAAAACACCAGTTATTTCATAACTTGCATCAGGTCACAAGTGTAAAAGAGGAACAAAGACCAAAAAACTTATTAAACCTGGATACAGTTTATCCTGTATTAGGGAAAAATGTGAATAGGTTATTAAATTTACAGGATAAACAAAGTGAAATGAATGATAAATTACATTGGGAATAAGAGACATATAGGGGTATGTTTACTAAACCGTCCTAATGTGCGCCGCACGCAGTAGCGTGCGCTAAGGTACCTTAGCACACGCCAATGATGCTTTACGGGGCAAAAATGCGCATTAGTGCGCGCTCATGTGCGCAGCAGCGGAAACGAGCGCTGAAGGCGGGGAAAGGCATCGGGAGGGCGAGGAAGGTCCGTACAAGGCTCCCCAGGGGCGGAGAGAAGAGGTCAAGGGGAGGATAGTGGGAGGGGAGAGGCTCCCCACACACGAGCGCTGTGAATTACCTGGCTGAAAAATACCACGAGTGAAAACCTCGCGCAAGAGAGCATTTAAAGGGAAAAGAAACCATTTACGTCAGCAATGTACCTCAAAACCAGGGAAATCTACAAAAAGTGATAAGTGTGATACATGTGCACAGAACAAAAGGGCAAATAAACATTAAAAATGACCCCAACAAAATATATAAAAAACATAACCAAGCTGGGCAACAGTGATCTTAATGGGAAACATAAAAAAACACTCCCGAGAAAGCTCCAAAAAAAAGATATGAATTTTGGAAAGGTCTACGCTCCGTCCCCTTACAAGGTGAATGATCCCACAGAAATAGAACTGATCAGGATTTCCCTCTGCATTGGCAGGTGTCCTATGGCATGCACATGTCCCGCAACAGCAGGGCGGGCATGTCAGAATGGGCAACTGGACAGATGCTTGAAAAGGGGCCACAGAGGGCTGCAGGCGGCACATGATGTGGTGCAGCTGGGCCACATTGCGGACCAGGGTGATGCTGAGGTGGCCCATAGGAATGCTGAAACTGTACTGCAGTCAGACAGCAACTGATGACGGCCCAACATGGGCACGAGTGTGTTCCCCACAGTGTCACAGGGGATAATACCCAGCAGGTACCCCCAAGGGCACAGAACATTGGCAGGCGGTGCTTGGGGGACGTGCGGACAGATATGCAGGCACCCCTACCCCAGAACACGCACCATAGGCAGCCATCTACCCGCACACAGGATGGCCTGAGACTGCGTACCACCAGCACCACCAGCAGAAGGGCATGTCAGCAAAGTGGCAGAGGGGTACTGGTGTTGGAGGGGGCAGTGGCAGCTGCCCACAGCAGTCCAGGCCCAGTCCTGTGTAGGTGGGTGCCGTCCACTGCAACAGACAGGCTCTGTCGGATGTACAGTCATGGACTCCCCAGGGAATATACCATATCTGTGGCAACACGGTGGTGCAGTGCACACAGACAGTGTGTCCAAGGTCAGAAGGTTCAAGTCCCAGCTGTGGCTCCTGCCAACCCAGTCCCCATATTTTACCCATGAAGAAAACATGGCAGTAAAGACTGAACCTTTATTGCTGAGAACATAAGCATGGGTCAAACACCTATATTTTACCCTACACAGCACAAACACCATAAAAATGTGCATTACCTATGGCAGAATCCCCCAAATGCAGTCCTGGAGGGCCACAAATCCTTCAGGGTTTATGCTGTCTCCAATCTAAGGATGGAGCGGTACTGGTGGTGGAGGTGGCAGCGGCTGGTGCCCACAGCAGACCATGGCCTAGCCCTGTCCAGGTGGGTGCCGTGCACTGCAACAAACAGGCCCTGTCGGATGTACAGTCATGGACTTCCCAGGGAATGCAGCATATCTGTGGCAACACAGTGGTGCAGTGCACACAGACAGTGTGTGCAAGAACAGAAGGTCACAGGTTTAAATCCTAGCTGTGGCTCCTGCCAACCTCGTCCCCATAATTTCCCCACTAAGAAAATGTGGTAGTAAAGACTGAACCTTTACTGCTGAGAACATAAGCGTGGGTGAAATGCTCATATTTTACCTTAAACAGCACACACCACATAAACATGTGCATTACCTACAGCAGAGTCCCCCAACTGCAGTCCTGGAGGGTCACAAATCACTCAGGTTGTATGCTGTCTCCAATAAAGATGCCTGTGCTGCAATTCCAGGTACCGCCCCCATGGTATGCAGATGTATCTTATGCATATTCATCAGGGACAGCATGAAAACCCGAACAGTGTTTGGCCCACCAGGACTGGAGTTGGGAACCTCTGCCCTAGAGCAGCGGGCAACAGGGGCAGAAACACCTGCACCCGCAGGCTCCATTATCCAAAGACTAATGCAGAGGCAGGATGTTGGGCCCTGTGTGCATCTCCCAATACTAGCACGTGCATACCTTAGCAATGCCACCCTAAACCCGGGGATACGGTACACAGATATCAAAAGGTTGCTATGAGTACTGGCAGATAGCAATTCCTAAGTTAAGCACAATCAGCTCATTGAGCTGTATCATACCAACCTCTCTGATGTCTGTGGAATGTGCTACAGGTCTTGTGTCTGACAGAGTCCACCACCCTGGGGAATGACTCCTACAGTATTACCTACCATAGCCATGCCTGCACTGTGCCCAGTACTGGTGCGGTGGCCAGGGCTGCCAAATACCTCTACAGTTGCTCAATGATGGCATAGGTGTGGGGAGTGTGTGTCTGTCTATCCAGTGTGTGTTGGCTGCCAACACCCTCCTCAGCCCACACTGCTAGCACTATTGCCATAATTGGCCTGCCAATGTGCATAATGAGGAGCAAGGTACTGTGGGTATAGACCAGACAGGGTGGCCTGGCCAAGATGCATCGGCACAGGGCATAGGGCACTGGCTAGGACATTGTAGTGCCCGGCCACCACCTGCACAGACAGGGTGGCCACAGCATGTCCTGCTGGGAGATCACTCTCACCCTGACTGTGCAGTGACCACAGCATGGTAGGCACCCCCATAGTGATATATAGCATTTCTCTCATGTGATGTTTATGGTTTTTCTTTTGGGGCCCAGTCACTGACTTATCTGCTTGTTGTGTATGCTGACATCCCAGTTCTGGTGCATGCATTTCCACCAGGAACATGCACTATGGACTAGCTAGCAGACTGTCTGCAGCTTGTATGTGTCTTGATGGAGCGCCTTGCAGGGTGCAGCGGCTGAAGGCTTGCTGCAGGAGAGCATCAGATAGTGGTGGGGTGCAGTTTAGCATATCCGGGCCTAATGTCTGTCTGCTATTGCATTATGGATGTGTACAGAGCTGCATTGACTGCCCTGTTGGGTGTCTGTTCCCCAGCAGGACTGGGGTTGATGGTCCCCTCTACTGCCACCATTGCAGGGAGGTAGAATGTGGATCTGTTGGTGGGAGACCCTGTTTACCACTCTCAGCCCTGGAGAAGGAGGAGGGTGGTGGTACATAATCCTCCTAGGAGTCCATAGGGGCTACACTTGACTGAGACATACAGATATATCCAAGGTGTGTCTGCAGAAACTACCTATCACACACATTAGCACTGCTGAGAACCTGCAGCATGGCCTATCACTGCTGTGGACCTGGTGCTGGGCGCCCCACCTCACCCTTAGGGTGAGTGCAGTACCTGCACAATGTGACGGTGTGTAGCTACTCTGTGCCAGTACCACACACGGTCAGTTCCCCCTACCAGGCCGAGGTGCTGTGGGGGTGCATACCCCATCTTGTGATCATCTGTAGACTGCTGATTTGCATGTGCAGTGCATCATGGGTATGGGTGGGTTAACTCTATCCTGGTAACCACAGCAGACTGTTTGTTTGGTGACTTGCAGTCCTTCTGCAGCCAGCCAGGGATTTGCTAGCAGCTATAGAGCTCTAGCCCACTGGTTACTTCACTACCAGTGGAACCAGAGATTGTGGGTTCAAACCCACAGTGTGGTTATTTGATAGGGCTATCCAAAGCATTATCTATTTTTAATGTACATTAGTGCTGCTAGCAAAAACACCCTCAGCATACTGTACCCATAAGGTGCCTCAGAGGGCACTTTATAGGGCGCCCTACAGGGCACCTTATGGTTACCGTCCATATAAGGTGCACTATACAGTATCCTATGGAGCGACTGATAGGGTGCCCTATAGGGGACATTATAGGGTGCTGTGGTGGACAGTGCACTTTATAATGTGCCCTATGGAGTGCCTTATAGGGTGCCTTATGCGGCACCTTAGGTTATGGCACATGAGGGTGTGTTTGCTGGCAGCAATTAATAAAATACAAATAAAGTGCTGCAGGAAACAATACTTACATGTCAAAGCTGATGCCTCAGCCAGTCTTAAGTATTAGGCACACTGGGGATTGAAATCATGACCCCTGTATCATCAGTCAGTGCCTTAACCATTGTGCTACACTACCGTTCCTCCTTGCATGTCAGCGCACCTACTTAAGATTTTCATGCGTTTAAATGCACAGTGCTGCCATCAAAAACAGTGCTATGACCTTGCAGTGCCTCATAGGGCACCCTATATGGCGCCCTATAGGCCACCCTTTAAGCAACATTGTAGGGTGCCATGGCGGACAGTGCTCTTTAAAATGTGACCTCTGGGGTACCTTATGGGGTGCCTTATGCAGCACCTTATGTTACAGCTCTTTGAGAGTGCATTTGCTAGCAGCAGTAATTAAAGTAAACTTAAAATGCCTCATAATGCAATATTACACACAAATGGTAGTGCCTCATCCAGCCTTATTCATTGGGCACAGTGGGGGATTGAACCCACGACCCCTGCATCATCTGTCAGTGTCTTCACCATTGTACTGCAACCATTGTAATGTGCGCGGCGCACATGAGCGCACAGCGCACAAGAGCGCGTGCGCTAATCCCGTTTTGCTACTTTTGACCATATCGCCCACTCCTTTTATGGCATCCTGCAGACTAACGCAGCGCGCACGTTAAGAAGGTTTAGTAAACATACCCCATATTTTCTTAAAAAATAAATAACAAAATTAAAAATTAAAATTAATAATAATCATTTAAAAGGTATTAAAAAAACTTTAATGGGAGCTCTTTCCTTTAAAGGAACAGCTAAAAACCATGCTGTTCATAGAACACTATGGACACATCACATAACCTAAGAGAATGTATAACAGCACATATTGCCGTCTGTACAGATAATGTTTTACAGCACCACTGTATATAGCCCACACTGTACATAGCTCAAACCATTCTAGCACGCAACACGCCACACCTTGTACATAGCTCACCCCAATCTAGCACACGATACAACACACACTCAACTAAATTGCACCCTCACTGCATGATTAACACACTCACTTTACCCGATTGTTTGCTGTGATACCACCTTGATTAATAAGATAAGGCGGTTTAAAAATACTGTTAAATAAATAAAATAAATAAATTATGTATTTTATAAAACAGGGGAGTGACTGAACTCCTTTTAAATGCATGTATTCATCTACCTAGGACACTAGTAAATGTTAGTATGCCTCTATATGAGGACACAATCTTTCCATGCCACAAATCAGACTAGGGGGTTAGGAGTATAGGCGCCATTGAAGTGTTATAACTAAAACAAATTCTGTTTCCTTACACATTATAGGTAAATATAATACCCAATTGTGGTTAATTTTAAACAATAAAAGGGAATGAGCTAATGGCTGAAGAGCATGTAAAAATCAAAGGGATATTCAATTCCGTCGGGATCAGGCTGTAAAAGATCACAACATAAATAAAAAAGGGATCAAAATAACAATGTAAAAGAAAAAGGTAAAATAAGGTAAAAAAAATAATAATAATAATAATAATAATAATAAAAACAAAATCATGTGAGTGAAATGCTGAATTGCATTTTGTTGAGCTTAGCTGTGTTGGCTGGAATCGCCATCTCCCGTACCAGAGAACTTTCATGTTGCAAAAGTAATTCTAATTTATTTATTTATTTATTTAACATTTCTTCTATACCGCGCTATTAAAATCAGCGCAGTGTACATTGAACAAAAACATACTGCAATGCATACAGGCAACATTGAGTTTACAAAGAACAGGGAAAAATAACACATGGGATAACCGGGAGAACTATGTACAGGTTAATTTTATACTATATATACTTTAACTATATACAAATATTCTAAACTCGTTTGGATATTGTGCGTGAATTCATGTGGATGGTGCAGGTAAATGGTTATCATGTGGGCTATCGTGTAAGCTAACCATTTTCTGATTGTATTAGGGTGCTAAGGCGTCTGGGGTATGTGGGAAGCTTGCTAGATGTGTGAGTGTCTGGGATAACATCTGGGTAACATTTTGTGAACAGAAGGTGTTTCACGGCTTTTCGGAATAGTATTAGGCTTTTGATGCCATGGATTTCATGGGGAAGTGTATTCCAGTTTAGAGGAGCGAATATTGAGAAAGCTCTGTTTGACGTAGCCTTAGTACACGATGTCATCATCTTAGGAACTATTAAGGTGTTCAAAGCAGTAGTCCTCCTGTTTCTATTTTCGAGGGTGCTGTGAATTAGCTTGCTGATTGGTGTAGGTGGGTAGTTGTTCATGGCTTTGAAGGTCAGGACCAGTGACTTATAGTGGAGTCTGGCTTGTAGAGGTAGCCAGTGCAGATCTTTCATGATAGGCGTTATGTGTGCAGATCTTGGTGACCCAGAGAGGACTCTTGCAGCTGCATTCATAGCCAGGCGAAGCGGATTTAAAGTTGATTGCGAGATCCCGTGGAGGATGATGTTTGCAAATCTAGGTGTGGGAGGACTAATGCCTGGAAGGTTGATCGGTAGTCAGTATAATCAAGTAGGGGGCGGAGGTGGCGTAGTGTTCTGATCTTATGATATATAGTCTTTGTCACATTCTTCACATGCGTTGTCATATCCAGGTGCTGGTCCAGTGTGATGCCGAGATATCGGATTGTGGGTTTGGACTTCAATTCTATGTTGTTGACCAGTAGCGATGGAGGAGGTACGAATTTACGATTCCTTGTAACAAAAAGAACATCAGTTTTGCTATGATTGATTCGTAGGTTTTGTGTCAGCAGCTATTCAGCTACTGCTCCGAAACAATTGATTATTGGGGAAAACACTGGTTGGTCAATTTTGAACGGCATGTATAGGAGGATGTCATCTGCGTATGCCAGGCATTGTACGTTGAAAGATCGGATCAATTCACATATCGGCTGCATATATATATTGAACATCAGTGCCGATAAGGAAGATCCTTGAGGTACACCTTGAGACTGTAGGAATGGTTCCGAGGATTCATGGCCTGTTTTGACTTGTTGCCACCTATTGGAAAGGTAGGATTTACACCATTCTAGTGCTGTGCTTCGAATCCCCTTTTCTATCAGGCGTTGCAGAAGTATATCATGATTCACAGAGTCGAAGGCGGCGGAGATGTCTAGGAAGATGAGGACAAATCCTTGTTGGATGCTGTTTATTCCTGTGACCAGATCATTGAATAGGGTTGTAAGGATTGTGTCGACTCCATGTGCTTCTCTGAAGCCATGTTGTGATTGGTCTAGTGGTGCTTCCGTGTCGATGTGATGCTGGATCTGTTGTTGAGCAGCTTTCTCGATGATTTTTGCGAGCTGGGGGATGCTCGAGATTGGCCTAAATGATTCAACTTTGGATGGGTCAAGTTTACTATTTTTCAGTAGGGGCCTGATAGAGGTGTGTTTCAGACTCTGGGGGAATGAGCCTGTTAGAAAGGATTGGTTCAGTATCTTGCACAAGATTTGGCTTAGATCATGTCGCAGATCTTTGATCCAGCTGGCTGGGCATGGGTCGTTAGGTGCCGTGCTAGGATTGATGGAAGCGATGATGTTCTCAATCTCACTAGTTGATACCGTATTGAAATTGCATAATGGTGTTATTTGGGATGCCTTAGGTGATACAGAGGGGTTGCTGATATTTATGTTCGTGCTGGTCTTAATCATTTTTGATTGCAGGTAGTTTGCGTAGTCCTGTGGCTGAGGCATTGCAGGTTGGGCTGAAACCGGCTCTCCTGTTATGGATTTTACTAACCTGAACAGTGCATGTGGTTTATTGATGGAGCGTTTCAATAAGTTTGTGTGGTAGAGTTTCCTACTCTGTGTTATCTTCCCACGGTGGGTAGTTAAGTGTGAATTATATGCTGCAAGGGCTTCTGGGGAGTGGGTTCTTCGCCACTGTCTCTCAAGTCTCTAATGGGTGGGTAAAGAGTATATTTATATACAATTTTAGAAAAGTGAGCTGGAAAAAGTAATTTTAAGGCATGAGCTAAAACAATAAACAAAGGAATAAGATACAGCATTGGGCTATAAAAAACATGAGTTGAACACTGAGTCGGCAGGAAACGCTGTCCGATGCATTGAACCTCTCTTGTGAGACAGTATTTAAAAGAGTAAAATAATCATGTTTAAAAGTAAATATCTAAAAAATAAGTTTAAAATATGTTAAAAAATGCCTGTAAAATCACAAGCTCAAATATTTAAATGAAATATGATTGAAGAGTGAGAGCGGTTCAAGCTGTATTGGCGGGAAACCCTGGCAACAACTATGAACATTTTATTTAAATGAATAAGGACAAATATATTACAAACACATTAAATTAAATATTCTCAAAAGGGAGTAGAGAAGACACAAGCATTAGATCAGACCATTATGAAACAGTGTGCTGCTTACTTCTTTCATGTAGAGGGAACCTCAGCAGTAACAGGTTCTATATTGATGTGTTGGATTTTCCACTTACAAATAGCCTTCAGAATCGCACCAAAAAGAATGTTAAAGAAGGAAGGGGGAGAGAGGGAGGGGGGAAGTAGGGGGAAGGAGAGGGGAAAGGGAAAGAAGGGGGAGAAAAAGGGGAGGGGAGGGAAAAGAAGGGGGAGGGGAAAGGGGAAGGGGGAGAGAGGGGGGAAGGAGGGGTATGGCTTCAAAGTCACAATCATGTATCTTGTATGTTGCTTTCTGTTCCCTGTTTAAATTGTCCGTTATTATAAATACCTTGTCAGTCCACGTTTGCTCGTAACCTTTTTCAAATTTTCCTTTAGTTTTTGAAAGTCTTACATGATCTCCTTTCTTTAAGGGGTTCTTGGTGTGCTTACATTTGATGCTATCACCGTAGACTCTTTTCCAGATCTGCAGAGAATTTGTGTATGTCACATCTATAGGCCTCGCTTTTATTGTTCTGTGAAAACTATGATTATAGCTGTGTACAAAAGCCTGCAGTACATCTTGGTACCTAAAGGTGTTGTGCGCTGTAAAATAATGCCACATTTTGGATTTCAAAGTCCTGTTAAACCTTTCTACCACCGCTTCTTTAACATCATTATTGGTTCCAAAACAATGAACCTCTCTTTGTTTTAATAAATTCTTCAGAGACCGATTTAAAAATTCTTTACCCTTGTCTGTATTTTTTTCAGGTATACGACCTAGATTAAATATTTTTGTCAAAGGCTTTAGCAACTTCATGACTGTTTTTTGATTTTAAACTTACAGTCCAAGCATATTTTGACAGGGTGTCTACCACTGTTAAGATGTATTTGTAGCCATTGTTATAATTTATTGTATTTACATTCTCTTATATACCATGCTATTCTGCATCAGTGTGGTTTACATTGAACAAACTGAAACTACATTGAACAGGGCATTATAACTTGGAGATAACTATTTTACAGGGGATATGGAGGGTTAAGCGGCTTGCCCAAAACCACAAGGAGCACCTGTGGGACTAGAAACCCCAGTCCTTCCAGCCTAAGGTTGCTGTCCTCTAGTGGGATTTGAACCCCTGACCTTCTCGCCTGAAGTACCTTGCCCCAACCACTAGGCCACTCCTCCACTCCATAACCACTAGGCCACTCCTCCATTCCATGATGGGACAAGGCTGACATATCAACTAAGTAGGGTTGCCAACTTTTTCACCGAAAAAAACCCCGACACCTGTGGCTCGCCATGCTCCACCCATTCTCTGCCCCCAGTCCCACCCCTGCCCCGCCCCCAGCCCCACCCACAAAAATTACCGAGGATTCAGTCACACCCCCTCTCAGTGCTAGTTCACTCACCCCCCTCCCCTCAGTGCTGGTTCACTCACTCACCTCCCCCCCCTTCTGACTCACTCACCCCCTTCCCCTGCTGGTTCACTCACTCACCCCCCCTCCCCTGCTGGTTCACTCACACTACCCCTCCCCTTCCCTCCCTGCTGGTTCACTCACCCACCCCCCTGTCACTCACTCACCCCCTCCCCTTCTTGTTCACTCAAACCAACCCCCCTCCCCTGCTGGTTCACACCAACACCCGTCCCCTGCTGGTTCACTCACACCCCCCCCTCCCCCGCTGGTTCACTCACCCACCCCCCTGTCCCCTACGCCCCCCGCCCGCTGGGTCACTCACTCACTGACCCCCCCTCCCCTGCTGGGTCACTCACACCACCGCCCCCCCCCCTTGCTGGTTCACTCACACCATCACCCCCCCCTTGCTGGTTCACTCACACCTCCCCCCCCTTTGCTGGTTCACTCACACACCACCCCCCCCTCCACTGCTGGTTCCCTCACACCCCCCCCCTTGCCGGTTCACTCACACCATCACCCCCCCCCTTCCTGGTTCACTCACACCACCCCCTCCCCCCTCCACTGCTGGTTCACTAACACCATCTCCCCCCCCCCCTTTGCTGGTTCACTCACACCATCACCTCCCCCCCTTTGCTGGTTCACTCAAACCATCACCCCCCCCCCCTTGCTGGTTCACTCACACCACCCCCCCCCTCCACTGCTGGTTCACTCACACTCCCCCCCCCTTGCTGGGTCACTCACACCATCGCCCCCCCTTGATTGTTCTCTCACACAATCACCCCCCGTTGCTGGTTCACTCACACCATCACCCCCCCCCCTTGCTGGTTCACTCACACCACCCCCCCTCCACTGCTGGTTCACTCACACTCCCCCCCCTTGCTGGTTCACTTACACCATCACCCCCCCCCCTTGCTGGTTCACTCACACCATCACCCCCCCCCCCCCCTCTGCCCAAGCCGCTGCTTCTGCTTTGTACAGAGCAGCGGCTGCACTACACTTACATTGAAAAGTAAAGAGAAACTGTGTCAGGAGTCCTCCGGTCATCGCAGAGCCCGAGGAAGTGATGTCATGGGGGCGGGCTCCTCACAGGCTGTCTTTCCTTTTCAAATTAACTTTACTGCAGCTAAAGTTAGTTTGAAAAGGAAAGACAGCCTGTGAGGAGCCCGCCCCCATGACATCACTTCCTCGGGCTCTGCATGATCGGAGGGCTCCTGACACAGTTTCTCTTTACTTTTCAATGTAAGTGTAGTGCAGCCGCTGCTCTGTACAAAGCAGAACCAGCGGCTGCACTGCTATAGGGAATCGCGTTCGCGCCGCGGACTTCGGCACAAAAGCCGTTTTTTTGCTCTGGCCGCTCCCGATCTTGCGGCCAGAGCAAAAAAACGGGTTTTCAATGGCCGGTTTTACAACTGTGCCGGCAGCCGGCCTGGCCATGGAAAAACCGGCCAGGCCGGCTGAAAACCGGCCGGTTGGCAACCCTACAACTAAGGGGTATGTTTACTAAACGGCGGTAACGTCACAGCTGCGACGTTATCATGCGATAATGGTGTATTACCTTGCGAGAACGTCATGTATCACGCGATAACGTCTCCAGCAGTGGTAAGGTGCACAGAGGGTGGAGTAAGGCTCCCCAGAGGGTGGAGTAAGGCTCCCCAGGGGAAGAGATAAGGGGTCGATGGGCAGAGAGTGGGCGGGGAGAGGCTCCATGCACACTAATGCTGTGAAATGAAGGTCTGAAAAGTAGCGCCAGTGAAAACCTCGTGCTAGAGGCACATTTGCAGGGGAGAGAGACCATTTCAGTCAGCAATGTGCAGCAAAGGCAGGGAAACCAAGAAAAGTGATAGTAGTGATATATGTGCAGTAACATCATAGTGCCCAAGAACAAGAGGGCACTACTGTGAGGCTGCAAATGAGGTAAAGAGGGCTGCAGGCAGGACATGCAGTGGGGAAGCTGGGGCACAGGGTGGGCTAGGCAGATGCCTAGGTGACACATAGGAAGGTAGAAGCGTAAAACCAGCAAGACAGCAACTGACAAAGGGCAAACATGGCCATGAGTGTGTGTCCCACAGTGTCCCAGGGGACAGTACCCAGCAAGTACCCCAAAGGGCACATAACATTGGCAGGTGGTGCCGGAGGGAAGCGTGGATGTCTAGGCAGGAACCCCTACCCCATATCAAGCACCATAGGCAGCTGCCTACCAGCACACTGGATGGCCTGGTACTGCACACCACCAGCACCACCGGCACAAGGGCATGTCATCATGGTGGCGGAGGGGTGCTGGTGGCGGAGGGGGCAGTGGCATCTGCCCACAGCAGACCACGGCCAAGCCCTGTTTAGGTGGGTGCCGTACACTGCAACAGACATCTGTCTGACTAACAGTCATGGTATCCTCAGGGAATGATCTGCCTCTGTAGCAACAGTTTGGTGCAGTACACACAGCCAGTGTGTTCAGGTGCAGTAGGTTATAGGTTCAAGTCCCAGCTGTGGCTCCTGCAAACCAGGTCCCTATATTTTACCCAGTACTAAACCGTGGTAATAAAGATGGAACCTTTATTGCAGATTAAATAAAGATGCCATAAACGCCTATATTTTACCCTACAGGGCACAGACACCATAAACATGTGCAATCCCTAGAGCATAATTTCCCAACTGCAGTCCTGGAGGGCCAAACATCATTCCGGTTTCATGCTGTCCCTAATAAATATGCCTGTGCTGCATTTGTATGCACCACCACCATTGTATGCAAATGTATCTCATTCAAATTTATTAGGGACAGCATGAAAACCTGAACCGTGTTTGGCCTACCAGGACCAGAGTTGGGAACCTCTGCCCTAGAACAGCGGCCAACAGGGGCACAAACAACCACACCCACAGGCTCCACCATCCAAAGCCTCATGGAAAGTCAGGCTGTTGAGCCCTGTGTGCAGCAGCATCCCCCAATACTAGTACCTGCATACCTTAGCAATGCCGTCCTAAACTTGGGAACACGTTACACATATATCAAAAGGTTTCTATGATTAATGGCAGATAACAAATCCTAAGTTAAACACAATTTGTTAACAGAGCTGCATCATAGCAACCTTTCTGATATCTGTGGAGTGTGTTTCAGTTTTGGTTTCTGACAGGTTTACCACCCCGGGGAGTAACCCCAACAGTATTGAGTATCATAGCAATGCCTGCACTGTGCCCAGGACTGGTGTGGTGGCCAGGGCTGCCAAAAACCTCTATATTTGCACAATACTGGCATAGGTGTGGGAGTGTGTGTATGTCTATCCAGTGTTTTGTGGCTGCCTACACCTTACTGAGCCCACACTGCTTGCACTGTTGCCAGTGTTAGCCTGCCAATGTGCATAATGAGGAGCAAGGTACTGTGGGTATTGCCCGGACAGGGTGCCCTGGGCAGGATGCATCTGCACAGGGCATAGGGCAATGGCTGGGACATTGTAGTGCCTGACCACCACCTGCACGGACAGGGTGGCCACAGCAAGTCATGCTGGGAGGTCACTCTCACCCTGACTGAGCAGTGACCATGGCACGGTTAGGTTCCCCCATAGTGCTATAAAGTATTTTTCTCAAGTGATATCTATGGGTTCCCTTTTCTGGAGCACAATCACTGATATGCTTGCTTGGTGTGTGTGCTCACATCCCATTTGTGGGTGCACACAGTTCCTCCAGGAACATGCACTATGTACTATATAGCAGACTGTCTGCAGTTAGTATGTATATGGCTGGAACACCTTGCAGGGTGCAGCAGGTGGAGACTGACTGTGCCCTCTGCTGGCGAATGTCAGATAGTGGTTGGGGGCAGCTGAGCTTTCCCAGGCCTACTGTCTATCTTCCAGTGCCTTATGTGATGCGAGCAGATTGACATAGACTGCCCTGTAGGGTGCCTATTTCCCAGCAGGACTGGGGTTGATGGTCCCCTCTACTGCCACCATTACAGAGATATAGAATGTGGATCTGTTGGTGGGAGTTCCTGTCCCCCACCCTTACCCACAGAGGGTGGGTTGGGTGGTGCTACATAATCCGCTTTTGGGTCCAACCACTACCCTTCTCATATAACATGTGACCATGGCAACCACACAGGATATGCACTATTCTGGGTGTATCATAGTCCACAAAGTCTAGACATGACTGGGAAATACAGATGGACACAGGTGTATTTTGGTGTGTCTGTAGGGACTGCCATCACACACTAACACTGATGGGGATCGGCAGCACAGCCTACCTCAGCTAAGCCAGGTGCTGCGGACCTGGTGCAGGGCACCCCACCTCGCCCTCAGGGTGAGCACAGGAACCGCACAATGTCATGGTCTGTAGCTACTCTGTGCCAGGTCCACATCAGTGCCAGTGTGTGATAGCTAGTCCTTGCAGATACACCTGTGTCCATCTGTATTTACCAGTCAGGTCAAGCCCTTGTGGACTATGATACACCCAGAATAGTGCATATCCTGTGTGGGTGCCATGGTTACATGATTTAAGTCACCGGGTGGGGGGAGGGGATGTTTGGACCCATATGCGGATTATGTAGTACCACCCACCCTGCCCTCTGGGGCTGAGGGTGGGGGACAGGATCTCCCATCAACAGATCTACATTCTACATCCCTGCAATGGTGGCAGTAGAGGGGACCATCAACCTCAATCCTGCTGGGGAACAGATACTCTACAGGGCAGTCACTGCAGATCTGAACACATCCATAAGGCAATAGTAGACAGACAGTAGGTCTGGAAATGCTCAGCTGCCCCCCACCACTATCTGACATGCTCCAGCCGCTGCACCCTGTAATGTATTCCAGCCATACACATACTAACTGCAAACAGTCTGCTAGCTAGTCCATAGTGTATGTTACCAGAGATGTGAGCACACCCACCAAGCAGATAAATCAGTGATTAGGACCCAGATAACAAAACCCATATATATCACTTGAGAGAAATACTACATAGCACTATGGGGGAACCAAGCCATGCCGTGGTCACTTCTCAGTCAGGGTGAGAGTGACCTCCCAGCAGGACATGCTGTGGCCACCCTGTCTGTGCAGGTGGTGGTCAGGCACTACAATGTCCCAGCCGTTGTCCTATGCCCTGTGCAGATGCATCCTGAACAGGCCGCCCTGTCCGGGCTATACCCACAGTACCTTGCTCCTCATTATGCACATTGGCAGGCCAATACTAGCAACAGTGCTAGCAGTGTGGACTGAGGAGGGTGTTGGCAACCACCACACACTGGATAGACAGACACACACTCCTCACACCTATGCCAGCATTGAGCAACTATAGAGGTGTTTGGCAGCCCTGGCCACCACACCAGTCCTGGGCACAGTGCAGGCATGGCTATGATACTCAATACTGTAGGAGTCACTCCCCAGGGTGGTAAACACTGTCAGACACAAGACCTGTAGCACACTCCACAGACATCAGAAAGGTTGCTATGATGCAGCTCAATCAGCAAATTGTGCTTAACCTAGGAATTGCTATCTACCAGTAATCATGGCAACCTTTTGATAGATGTGTACCGTATTCCCAGGTTTAGGGTGGCATTGCTAAGATATGCAAGTGCTAGTGTTGGGAGAAACACGCAGAAATCCTGCCTCTCCAGGTGGCTTTGGATAATGGAGCCTGTGGGTGCGGGTGTGTCTGCCCCTGTTGGCCGCTGCTCTAGGGCAGAGGTTCCCAACTCTGGTCCTGGTGGGCCAAACACTGTTCAGGTTTTCATGATGTCCCTAATGAATATGCATGAGATTTATCTGCATACCATGGGAGCGGTGCATAGACATGCAGCACAGCCATATTTATTGGAGACAGCATGGGACCTGAATGGTGTTTGGCCCTCCAGGAGTGCTTTTGGGAGACTCTTCTCTAGGTAATGCGCATGTATATGGTCTGTGCTCTGTAGGGTAAAATGTAGGCGTTGTGGGCATGTTTACGTTATCTGCACTAAAGGTTCTGTCTGTATTACCACATTTTAGTATTGGGTAAAATATGGGGACTGGGCTGGCAGGAACCACAGCTGGGACTTGAACCTGTGACCTTCTGCTCCTGAACATACTGGCTGTGTGCCTTGCACCACCATGTTGTCATGGAGACTGTGCATTCCTTGGAGATACCATGACTGTCGGACAGAGCTTGTCTGTTGCAGTGCACGGCACCCACCTAAACAGGGCTGGGCCATGGTCTGCTGTGGGCAGCAACCACTGCCCCCTCCACCACCAGTACCCCTCTGCCACCATCAGGGCCGGATTTACCTATATGCCATGTACGCCATGGCGTAGGGCCCACAGCCTTCAGGGGCCCACAAAAAAAGAACAAGTTTATTTTTTTTTAATAAAACTTAAAAAAAAAACCTGCTGGCTGCCGCCGCGGGGCCCCCTCTGCTGCCGCGGCAGCACCGACTGACCCACGGGGGCCCCCTCTACAAGCCGTCGGATCGTTCCTCCCTCCCTCCCTCCGTGCAGGGTGCAGGCTGCAGGCTGCAGGCTGTAGGCTGTGAGAGACGCGAAAGGAGAGTGTCTCCTCGCGTCTCTGTTAAGCCCGCAGGGGCTGATGGGAAATTTCCCATCAGCCCCTGCGGGCTTAACAGAGACACGAGGGAGACACTCTTCTTTCGCGTCTCTCACAGCGTGCACGGAGGGAGGGAGGGATCGACGGACCGACCCTTGCAGAGGGGGCCCCCGCGGGTTAGTCCGTGCTGCCGCGGCAGCAGAGGGGGCCCCGCGGCGGCAGCCAGCAGGTTTTTTTTAAAAATTAAATTTTACTTTAGGCCGGGGGGGGGGGTAGGACTGGTAATGGGCTATGGGGGGGGGGTAGGACTGGTAATGGGCTATTGGGGGGGCTGGGGCTGGAAATGGGCTGGGGGGGTTAAGGCTAGAGGTGGGCTGATGGGGTTAGGACTGGTAATGGACTGTGGGCTGTTGGGGGGGCTTAGAACTGGCAATGGGCTTTGGGGGGTTAAGACTGGTAATGGGCTGTGGGCTGATGGGGGCTGTCTGGTAATGGGCTATGGGGGGGCTAGGACTGGAAATGGGCTGGGGGGGTTAAGACTGGAGGTGGGCTGATGGGGTTAGGACTGGTAATGGGCTGTTGGAGGGGGTTTAGAACTGGTAATGGGCTTTGGGGGGGTTAAGACTGGTAATGGGCTGTGGGCTGATGGGGGCTGTCTGGTAATGGGCTATGGGGGGCTAGGACTGGAAATGGGCTGGGGGGTTAAAACTGGAGGTGGGCTGATGGGGTTAGGACTGGTAATGGGCTGTGGGCTGATGGGGGGGGTAGGACTGGCAATGGGCTATGGGGGGCTGACTAGAAATGGGTTGATGGGGTTAGGACTGGAAGTGGGCTGATGGGGGGTTAGGACTGGTAATGGGTTATAGGGGGGGCTTAAACTGAAAATGGGGTGATGGGGGGTTAGGACTGTAAGTGGGTTGATGGGGGGCTAGGACTGGTATTGGGTTGGGGGGTTGCTAGGACTGGAAATGGGCTGATGGGTGGCTAGGACTGGAAATGGGCTGATGCAGGGACTAGAAGGGAATGGATGCTGGGTGAGGCTGGAACTAGAAGGGAGCTGATGTTGGGGGAGGATTAGAATGGGATGGGGCTGGAAGAGTAAAATGGAGAAGGGAAAAATATTTTGTGTGGGAGGGATAAAAAATCTACAATTGGCCGGGTATTGGGAGAGTAAGTGGGGATTGAGGATGGAGGGGTAAAATTTGAGTGGATGAAATAGGAATGAGGAAAGAGCAAAAGGAGAAAGATTAGTATGTTAAAGCAGATGTAGAGAGAGAATGGAAAAAAATCTAGAAGAGAGAAGAAAGGACAAATGGACAGCAGACGATGGAGAGTTAGCAGAAGACACGAAGAAACCAGAAGAAAGTGGCTGGAGCAATTGCAGCTGAAAAAAATGCACAAAAGGTAGAAAAATATCTCTTTATTTTGAATTTATTAATTGGAATATGTCAGCTCTGGTAAATGTGCATCATTAACGTCTGCGCTTTGCTTAGTACAAGAGCAAATTAATGTATAGTTTTATTTCTACAGTGTTGTACATTCCAAGTTTGGCTTTTGGGATTCCCAGTTTAATTATTGTCTTCCTGTTTCTAAATTGTGATTACTTGTTTGGTGATGGTCTATGTTCTGCATGTGTAACTGAGCTGAGGTGTTCTGTTTATATAATTCCTATTTGACATTGCCACTTGTTCTCTTTCCCCAGTAGGTCATGTATTGTTGTTCTCTGAAATGTATTGGTTTAATATTTGCAGTGTTGCCTTTTGATTGGTAGAGTATGGTGCTTTGTGAGTCCTGGTAGTGCTGTTAGGATACGGCGGGTTTACTATGGGTTCTAAATGGGCAGTGTTTGTAGTAGTTCCTAATGTGTCTGGCAGTTGGCACTGGATTATAGTAATGTAGAAATCTTTTAGTCTTTCTTTATCCATACACTCATTAAGAGGCACGTTTACGAAAAGTTAGTATATGGTAACATTATGCAAATATTTATGCAAATGAGGCCCCTTATGCAAATGAGGCCCCACACCCCCCTTGGGCCGCCCCTGCTGGGGGCCCACAATTTTTGTTGGCGTAGGGCCTCACTCAAGGTAAATCCGGCCCTGGCCACCATGCTGACATGCCCTTCTGCTGGTGGTGCTGGTGATGCGCAGTCTCGGGCCATCCAGTGTGCAGGTAGGTGGCTGCCTATGGTGTGGGTTCTGGGGTAGGGGTGCCTGCATAGTTGTCCACGCTTCCCCCCAGCACCGCCTGCCAATGTTCTGTACCCTTGGGGGTACCTGCTGGGTACTATCCCCTGTGACACTGTGGGAAACACACTCATGCCCATGTTGGGCCCTCATCAGTTGCTGTCTGGCTGCTCTACTGTTTCAGCATTCATATGGGCCACCTATGCATCACCCTAGTCCGCACTGTAGCCCAGCTGCACCACAGCATGTGCTGCCTGCAGCCCTCTGTGTCCCCTTTTCCAGCATTTGTCCAGTTGCCCATTCCGACATGCCGACCCTGCTGTTGCAGGACATGTGCATGCCATAGGAAACCTGTCCAATAGAAAGGGAGAACCCTGATCAGCGCTATTTCACTGTGGGATCATTCACCTTGTATGGGGACAGAGCATAGCCCCTTCCAAAATTGATATCTTTTTTTTGGCACTTTCTCGGTAGTGTTTCTTGATGTTTCCCATTAATATCACTATTGCCCAGCTATTTTATGTTTTTTTTTCCCAGTTTGTTCAGGTCATTTTCAATGTTTATTTGCCCTCTTGTTCCGTGCACATGTATCACACTTATCACCTTTTGTAGGTTTTCCTGGCTTTGCTGTACATTGCTGACGTAAATGGTTTCTCTTCCCTTTAAATCTACTCTAACGCCAGGGTTTCACTGGCGTTAGTTTTCAGCCCCGGAATCCACAGCGTTAGTGTACAGGGAGCCTCTCCTCTCCCACTCTCCATCCATTGACCCCTTCTCTCCGCCCCTGGGGAGCCTTCCTCCGCCCTCAGGGAGCCTTTCTCCGCCTTCAGTGCTCCTTTGCGCCCCTGAGCGCCGCTGAGCGCGTTAACGCGCGATAAGGTGCCTTATCGCCCGGTAAAGCGTCATTATCGTGCGATAAGGTGCCTTATTGTGCAATAATGTGTCAGCAGCGCAAATAGGGCCGTTTAGTAAACATACCCCTTAGAGAAGCTAGTAAAGTAGTCAAGAAGGCAAAGATTCAAAAGGAGGAGGAAATAGCCAATGCAATAAAATAGGGGGATAAGACATTTTTCAGATATATTAATGAGAAGAGGAAGGGCAAGAGTGGTATTGTCAGAGCAGGGCAGGGGAGGAATATGTAGAAGCTGATAAGGATAAAGCGGAATTGCTTAACAAATATTTTTGTTCTGTGTTCACAGATGAAGAACCAGGAGCAGGACCTCAGAAAACACCCATAAATAGGAACAGAAGCAAAGGATATCTTGAACAATTTTCAAAAGACTGTGTTCATGAGAAACTATCTCAATTTAAAGTAGACAAAGCGATGGGACCGGATGGGATTCATCCGAGAATAATGAGGGAACTTTGGGACGTTCTAGCAGCTCCACTGACTGACCTTTTCAATGCCTCATTGGAGTCGGGAGTGGTGCCAAAGGACTGGAGAGAGGCTCATGTGGTGCCTTTACAAAAAAGCGGAAGTAAGGATGTGGTTGAAAACTACAGGCCGGTTAGTTTAACTTCGGTGGTGAGTAAATTATTGGAAACACTGCTGAAAGAGAAAATAGTGAGGTTTCTTGAGTCCAGCGGATTACAGGATCCGAGGCAGCATGCATTCACCAGAGGCAGGTCTTGTCAGACAAATTTGATTGATTTCTTTGACTGGGTGACCAGGGAGTTGGACTGAAGGAGAGCCCTAGATGTGGTGTATTTAGATTTCAGTAAAGCCTTTGACACTGTTCCTCACAAGCGACTTATAAACAAACTGAGCACCCTAGGGATGGACCCTATAGTTACTGCTTGGGTTAGAAATTGGTTGGGTGGGAGACGACAAAGAGTAGAAGTAAATGAAATTCACTCTGAGGAGAAGGATGTTATCAGTGGTGTGCCCCAGGGATCTGTCCTTGGTCCGATTCTTTTTAACATCTTTGTTAGTGATATAGGGAAGGGATTTCAGGTAAGGTTTGCCTCTTTGCAGATGATACCAAAATCTGCAATAGAGTAGACACCCAGGAAGATGTAGATAACATGAGGAGGGGTCTAGCTAAGCTTGAAGAATGGTCTAGAATTTGGCAGCTGGGATTTAATGTTAAAAAATGTAAGGTCATGCATTTGGGCTGCAGCAATCCAAGGGAGCAATATAGTATAGGGGGTGAAGTACTTTTGTCCACTAAAGAAGAGCGGGACCTAGGCGTGGTTGTGTCTGATGATCTTAAAGTAGGTAAACAGGTAGAAAAGGCAACGTCAAAAGCTAGAAGGATGCTTGGGTGTATACGTAGAGGAATGGCTAGCAGAAAAAAGGAGGTGATAATGCCTCTGTATAAGTCTTTGGTGCGACCTCATTTGGAGTATAGTGTGCAATTCTGGAGCTCGCACCTTCAAAAGGATGTGAACAGGATGTAGTCGGTGCAGAGGGTGGCTACTAAAATGATTAGTGGTCTTCATTATAAAGCATATGAGGACAGACTGAAGGATCTTAATATGTACACCTTAGAGGAAAGGCGGGATAGAGGTGATGTGATTGAGATGTTTAAATACCTCCGTGGCATAAATGTTCAGGGAGAGAGCCTCTTTCAATTGAAAGCAAGTTCTGCTACGAGGGGATATGGGATGAAGGTGAAGGGATATAGATTCAGTAGTGATATGCGGAAATATTTCTTTACGGAAAGAGTAGTGGATCCATGGAATAGTCTACCAGTGGAGGTTGTAGAGATGAGGACAGTAACTGAATTCAAAAAAGCATGGGACAAACACAGAGGATCTCTAAAGGTAAAAAGGGGACTGTTGTAGTTGTTATGGAAGGACAGACTAGATAGGTCATGTGGTCTTTTTCTGTCGTCGTATTTCTATGTTTCTATCCCACAGTGGTGTTATTTAATAGGGCTAACTGAGGCATTTCCTTTTAATTTAAATCAGTGCTGCCAGCAAAAACACCCTTACGGTGCCGTGGCCTAAGGTGCCTTGGCGGACAGGGCACTTTATAATGTGCCCTATGGAGTGCCTTATAGGGCGCCTTATGTGCACCTTAGGTTACGGCATTTTGAGGGTGTTTTTGCTGGCAGCACTGATTTAAATTAATAAAAGGAAATGCCTCAGACAGCACTGATTTGAATAAAAAGGAAATGACACAGACAGCCTTCTTACATAACACCACTGTGGAATCAAACCCATGACCTCTGCTTCCGCAGTTATTGCAGTAACCAGTGGGCTACATCTTTATTGCTGCTAACTCTGCGCTGGTATGAACTTAGGGTTAACGTGTGTTAACATGCCACGGCACCCATTATCGCGTGATACAGATTCTTGCTACCTTGCCGCTGGAATGCCCACTCCTTATATGGCATCCTTCACATTATCGCTGCAACTAGCGCCGGTAACACGTTTTAATAAACCTACCCCTAAATCAGCCTGCCATTGTGCATCCACATCTGACCCGACCGTCTTGTTTCTTTTAAAACGGACCCTAGCAGGTCTGTGTAAAGTATAAGCATCTTGTCCTATAGCCCATCAACCTACATCTTTTCTGTTGACTGTTTTATCATGCTTTTTAGCAGCTTGAAGTAGAGGATTTATGCCCCCAAAGCTCCCTATTGCTTTTGGGTCATAGTAAATGTTCTTTAATAAGTAAGTTTTCCTTCATGATTGCCATGCTTTGACTATTCTTTTAATTAACATCTTCAGAATGGATTTATTCCACAAAACTTGTGTTTTTTAAAGTATAGCCTATTCTTTCTACACTCACCAGGAGCATCTCACCTGTCAATCAGTTTTGATGAGTAGTGTACCCATTATACTACTGCCACTAAATCCAAGTCAGCCTCTTCCATTAAATCCTGAACATCTGGGATTTTATTTCCCATAATATTGGCAGTTATGCATGCCACTTTCCAGATGATGCCCTTTTTCCCAATTTCTACAGAGGTACATAAGAACATAAGATATGCCATACCATTAAGCCCTGCATCCTGTTTCCAACAGTGGTCAATCTAGGTCACAAGTACAGTACCTAGCAGTTTCCTTACCTGGGGGCTTTCTTCACTCATCCCCAACAAATTTCATTTAAAGTCTTCCTCTGTAGGTTAGCCAGGCTTCAGCAGAAGATACTTTGACCCTTTTTGGATAGGTGGACACCATCTTGCTCTGCAGCCCTTGGAAAATCATCCCATAGTCCAGGAAACCAAAACAGCCTTGATGACACTATCCATGTAGCCATGCATTCATCTTCAGGATGCAAGGTTCTCTGCCTTGGCATTTGTCCTCAACAGGAAAGATTGAAGAGAACACCACCTGCACACCTATTTGCTTCACCCTCCATCCCAGAGACACAAAGTCACTCTTGATATGCTCGGAGGCATACTTAGCAGTATCATTTTGACATCATGGATGAACAACATTGGATAATTATCAGTAAGCTTGATGAATCTCAGCAAATTTTCCATACCATCTCAGATTCTGTGACCTGGCAGACAGCACACCTCCCTGGACATCAGGTTTGGTCAATAGATGGATGCCTCAGTGCCCCTCAGAAGAGAGTCACCAATCAGCACTGCCTTTCACTTCCTTGTGGTCACTGATTCTGCAACTTTGGTGTTCTTCCTTTTTCTGGGATGCTTTCACCTGTTCCATTTCTAGAGCGGCATACTGGTTCTTCAGATCAAGGAGTGGAGGAGTTGGATTGTCAATTCTGCAGGCTCAGGTGACTCACGTTACATAACGCGCATTATGATGCGCTAACGAGCGTAATTCCCCGCGGCGCGGTAAAACACCACAGAAGGTGGAGAGAGGGCGGAGAGAAGGGGTCAATGGGCGGAGAGTGGGCAGGGAGAGGCTCCCTTCACACTAACGTACTGATTTTCAGAGCTCAATTCCAACGCGAATGAAAACCTGCCGTTAAATGCACATTACAGGGGAGAGAAACCATTTCAGTGTCAGCAATGTACAGCCCAGGCAAGGAAACCAAAACAAAGTGATAAGTGTGATACATGTGCACAGAACAAAAGGGCACAGAAACACTGAAAATGACCCCAACAAACTGGAAAAAAACAATAACCAAGCTGGCCAATATTGGTATCAATGAGAAACATCAACCCCTCCCCCCCCCCCCCGAGTAAGCTCCATAGAACAGATATAAATCGTGGAAGGGTCTATACACCGTCCCCATACAAGGTGAATGGGCCCACAGTGAAATAGCGCTGCTCAGAGTTTTCCCCATCATCGGACAGGGGTCCTATGGCGTGCACACGTCCCGCAACATCAAGGCAGGCATGTCGGAATGGCAACTGGACAGATGCCGGAGAAGGGGATACAGAGGGCCGCAGGTGGCACATGCTGTGGTGGAACTGGGCCACAGTGCGGTCTAGGGTGATGCCTAGGTGGCCCATACGAATGCTGAAACAGCGGAGCAGCCAGACAGAAATTGCTGAAGGCCCAACATGGGCACGAGTGTATTTCCCAAAGTGTCACAGGGGATAGTACCCAATAGCAACCCCCGAGGGCACGGAACATTGGCAGGAGGGGCTGGGGGGGAGCGTGGATGTCTATGCAGGCACCCCTACCCCAGAACCCACACCATAGGCAGCCGCTTACCTGCACACTGGATGGCCTGAGACTGCGTACCACCAGCTCCACCAGCAGAAGGGCATGTCAGCATGGTGTCTGAGGGATACTGGTGGTGGAGGGGGCAGTGGCAGCTGCCCAGAGCAGACCATGGCCTAGCCCTGTGTAGGTGGGTGCCGTGCACTGCAACAGACAGGCCCTGTCTGACCAACAGCCATGGAATCACCAGGGACTGCACCATCTCTGTGAGAGCATGGTGGTGCAGTGCACAGAACCAGTGTATTCAGAAACAGAAGGTCACAGGTTCAAGTCCCAGCTGTGGTTTCCACCAACCCAGTTTTACCCACTACTATGACGTGCTAATACAGACAGAACCTTTCGTGCAGATGACGTAAACATGCCCAAAACACCCACATTTTACCATACAGAGCACAGACACCATAAACATGCACATTACCTAGAGCAGAGCCTCCCAAATGCAGTCCTGGAGGGCCAAACAACCATTCCGGTTCCATGCTGCCTCTGATAAAGATGCCTGTGCTGCATTTCTATGCACCACCCCCATGGTATGCAGATGTATCTCATGCATATTCATGAGGAACAGCATGAAAACCCGAACAGTGTTTGGCACCGCAGGATTGGAGTTGGGAACCTCTGCCGTAAAGCAGCAGCCAACAGGGGCAGACACACCCGCACCCACAGGCCCCATTATCCACAGCCTCCTGGAGAGGTAGGACTTTGGGCTCTGCGTGCATCTCCCAATACTAGCACTTGCATACCTTGGTAATGCCACCCTAAATCTGGGAATATGGTACACATCTATCAAAAGGTTGCTATGATTACTGGCAGATAGCAATTCCTAGGTTAAGTACAATTTTCTGAGTGAGCTGCATCATAGCAACCTTTCTGATGTCTGTGGAGTGTGCTACAGGTCTTGTGTCTGACAGTGTTTACCAACCTGGGGAGTGACTCCTACAGTATTGCGTACCATAGCCATGCCTGCACTGTGTCCAGGAATTGTGCGGTGGCCTGGGCTGCCCAACACCTCTATAGTTGCACAATGCTGGCATAGGTCTGGGGAGTGTGTGTCTGTCTATCCAGTGTGTGGTGGCTGCCAACACCCTCCACAGCCCACACTGCTAGCACTGTTGCCAGTATTGGCCTGCCAATGTGCATAATGAGGAGCAAGGTACTGTGGGAATAGCCTGGATAGGGTGGCCTGGCCTGTCTGCATCTGCACAGGGCATGGGGCAATGGCTCGGACATTGTAGTGCCCGGTACCACCTGCACGGACAGAGTGGCCACAGCATGTCCTGCTGGGAGGTCACTCTCACACTGACTGAGCAGTGACCATGGCATGGCTAGGTTCCCCCATAGTGTCTTATAGCATTTGTTTTATGTGATATATATGGGTTCTCTTTTGGTGTCTGATCACTGACTTATCTGCTTGGTGTGTATAATGACCTCCCTGTTTTGGGCACATGCATTTTCTCCAAGACAATGCATTATGGACTAGCTAGCAGACTGTTTGCAGCTAGTGTGTGTGTTGCTGGAACACCTTGCAGGGTGCAGCGGCTGGAGGCTGTCAGAGGGGGGGGGGCAGCTGTGCATTCCCAGGCCTTCTGTCTGCTATTGCTTTATGGATGTGTACAGCTCTGCATTGCCTGCCCTGTATGGTGTTTGATAGCTAGCGGGACTGGGGTGATGGTCCCCTCTACTGCCACCATTGCAAGAGGGTAGCAAGTGGATCTGTTGGCGGGAGATCCTGTCCCTCACCCTGAGCCCCAGAGGGTGCGTTGGGTGGTGGTATGTAATCTCCCTGTGGGTCCCAACACCCCCCTTCACTTACATCATGTGACCATGGCACCCACACAGGGTATATACTTTTCTGGCTGCATCATATTCCACAAGGGCTAGATGTGACATACAGACGAACACAGGCATATCCTAGGGGTGTTTGCAGAGACTACCTATCACACATTGACACTGATGGGGATCTGCAGCATAGCCTATCTCAGCAGTGCCAGGTGCTGTGAGAATGGTGCTGGGCACCATACCTCTCCCTCAGGGTGAGCAAGGGACCCACACACTGTGACGGTCTGTAGCTACTCTGTGCCACTAACACACACCGTTGGCACCCCCTACCAGGCTGAAGTGCTGAGGGGTGCATACCCCATCTTGTGATCATCTGTAGACTGCTGATTTACATGTGCTGTGCATCCTGGGTACGGATGGGTTGACCCTATCCTGGTAACCACAGCAGAATGTGGATATGGTGCCGTGCAGTCCTCCTGTAGCCAACCAGGTGTTTGTTAGCAGCTCTAGCCCACTGGTTACTTCACTGCCTGTGGAGCCAGAAGTCATGGGTTCAAAACCCACAGTGGGGTTCATCGATAGGGCTGTCTTAGGCATTGTCTATTTTTATTGTATATTAGTGCTGCCAGCAGGACCACCCTCAGGGTACTGTCACCTTAGGGTGGCTCATAAGGCGCCCTATAAAGCGCCTTATAAGGTGCCTTATATGGTGTCCTATAGGGGACATTATAGGGTGCCTTGGCAGACAGCGCACTTTATAATGTGCCCTATGGAGTGCCTTCTAGGGTGCCTTATGTGGCACCTTAGGTTACACCACTGTGAGGGTGTGTTTGCTGGCAGCACTATTAAAGTACAACTAAATTTCCTTACAGCCCACTACTTCACCCTTTCCAGGCCAAGCCCAGAACCTTCGGGATCCAAACTTCTGCCGAAATATTCCTATCAAATGGTATATAATACATGACCATGGCAGAGGGAACGTCACTATTGGAACATAATGGATAAGACGGGTACAATTTTCCTGACATATGCAAACATTAACCCAACTGCAGATTAAAATATTATAGTAGGCCTTCAAAGAGTTACACATGACACCTCAGCCAGCCTTATTCATTAGGCACACTGAGGAATCAAACCTGTGACCCTTGTACCATCCGTCTGTGTAGTAACCATTGTGCTACAGCTCTGTTTCTGTATTGGGGTGTCAGCGCGCCTTCTTAAGCTTGACGCGCAGTAACGCGCCCTGTAACAATCGTTGCTGCGCAGTGCCTTATAACGCGCGTTAATGCGCGTTATCGGTAACGATGTACCGCCCATGTCCTTTTTTTGGCTTTCCTTCCACTAACGCGGCTCCTAACGTGAATCACACTAACGCAGTTTAGTAAACATACCCCTAACAGATTTACTACATCCTCCGGTAATGAATTCCAAAGAGTGACTATGCTTTGAATGAAAAAATATATTTTCTCTTATTAGTCTTAAATGGGTTGCACTGTAGCTTCATTGCATGTCCCCTAGTCTTTCTACTTTTTGATGGCATAAACAATCGATATACGTTTACCCGTTCAACTCCATTCATTAATTTATAGACATCTATCATATCTCTCCTCAGCCATTTCTTTTCCAGCCTCTCCCTTTTACTATTTTGGTGGATCTTCTCTGTACCTTTTCTAATTCTGCTATATCCTTTTTAAGATATGGCAACCAGAATTGCACACAATATTCAAGTTGGAGTCGCACCATGAAATGATACATTATAATATCCTTTGTTTGGTTCTCCATTCCTTTCCTTATGATTCCTAGCATTCTACTTGCCTTCTTGGTCGCTGCTGTACACTGGGCAGAGGATTTCAACCTGTTATCCACAATGACACCTAAATCATTTTCTAGGTGGTGGTTCCTAATGTGGAACCTTGCATTGTGTAACCATAGTTTGGGTTGTTCCTTCCTAGATGCATAACTTTGCACTTGTCCACATTAAATTTCATCTGCCCTTTGAACATCCGGTCTTCAAATTTATCAAGGTCCTCTTGCAATTTTTCACAATCCTCTTTGGTTTTAACAAGTACAGGCTATTCTTTATATAATCACCATGACAATGCGGCAGCAGTCACATGCCTATTATTTTTCTGCATTGGCTTTTTCAAAAGCCAATCACCTGTTGCCACATCATTTCCTTTTCTACAATCACCATGACAATGGGGAATGCTCAAGCATGCATCTTTTTTTTTCTCTATTTTTCAAAGCCATTAAAAAAAGCTAAAGTAGGTTTTGCAGAGAAAAGTAATTTGGTTGTTTCAAAGTTGGCTAAATGGCATACAGTACATTAGACATTAGTAGTATAATGGGTGCACTACTTGTCAAACTGATTGACAGGTGAGATAAGGATGATGCCAGCCAATCAGCTTTGACTTCTGGATTATGCCCTACCCATGCCCATTCACCTCCCATAGAAATGAATGGTGTTAGCTCCACCCAAGCCACACTCACATCCCACCCTCTGACACATCTACATTCCATTCACCCAACACACCCCGAACCTGCCCCTACCATGCCCATAAGAATGTCATCAGCCAATCTGCACTCACTTTTGGGTTAGGCCACATCCAAATTCTGCCATCTCCTACCCCCATACACCCCCCCTCCCTAGCCTACATCATTGGAAATGGACTATGTTGCTTCCAGTTTATGCTGAAATCACTGGAAGCAAAGTGTCTGATCCTGGAAATACAAGTGACTGCTTCCAGCAAAAACCCGGAAAACAGAAAACAAAAATGGTTTATCCCCCCCTGAGCTTTCTTTCTCACAAAGCAGTGCCTCATTGCTTTTAGTGAAAGGTGTGTATTGCAACCTATTTAAAGCTGATTGTTAAAATAAACCTTTGGTAGCAACAGGAACTGACAAAAAGGGTTTTTTCTTTTTTAAAAAAATGTGTAATTCTTTAGTAAAATACAGTGAAGCTTTTAAAATGTGGTGCTGGCACAAAGCATTTGGTAGAATAATTTTAACCCTGGAATTACAAGATTTTTTGCACACACTGAATACCGTTGGGGTCATAAATGACCCCATGACGAATTTTAATTGTTAACCATGAAAAATTTAAGCTAAACAGATAAAATATTATTCCAAATTAATTATTTATTATATGAAGGTTAAATGTTTTGAAATTTAATGCTTTATCATAAAATTACATGAAGAAGAGTTGCCATGAAAGCTGTTTTTGCATGCACTTGATGAACACAGTAAAGTACTACAGTCATTTGCATGAGACAGAGACAATTTCTGAATGTTCTTTGCAAACATTGTGCTTGCAGGAGGTGTAAACTATGTTGCTTTTCTTGTCTTTTTCTCTGGAAGAGCAGTAACACCTTGCCATTTTCTTTGGGATCCCGACATTGCAAACAGCATCAGTGGCTTCTTCAATGCTGGAAGAAGTCTCGCTGCAATTACTCTGAAGCAGCTGCTTTCCTAATTCCAAGAGGAATAGACGACATCTGTGCTTTGACTTGGACTGCCATTCTGGATTTAGTGACATCCAAACAATGAAGGCGTTCAAAGCACTGATGTCCAACATGTTGCAGAAGATTGTCACTGGCCAGCGCCTTGTCATTCGTTTTGTGGTATACGTGCGCAACATTTGATCTGCCGTATCTACTCCACCTTTACTAGAATTATAGTCCAAGATCATGCATGGTTTTTTACATGGTTATCTACTTCTTCTTGATCATGCAAACTGCTCAGAAGAACAACCACTTTTTCTTTCTTTGGGCAATAGGAAACCAGAGTGGCGTCATCGTGAAAGGCAAACAGTGAAGTGAATACCTCTCGGCCCTTTGCTGTTACAAATTCTGGAGGTAATTCTTTTCTGTTCTTTCGAATTGTCCCCAAAAGTGTCATTTGTTTTTCTAGCAGTTTCTGTGACAGGGATAAACTGCAGAAGAAATTGTCAACAGTAACATTTCTGCCAGATCGCGTCAATCCTTCAGTGAGTTGCAGCACAACCCTTTCACCCTGATTCTGTTCTCTGTTTTGTCCGAGTTCCCTTCTTGTATATACTTGAAGACAAAGAACATATGACTTTGCACTGTCACACAACATCCATAGCTTTATGCCATATTTCCCAGGTTTGCTGAGAATATATTGTCTGAACGGAACACGGCCACGAAATGTAAGCAGGTGCTCATCCATGGTAACATTTTCACCAGGAACAAAGGCGTCACTTAGAGTTGCTTCCCAGATATCAAAAACATGTCTGATTGGAGAAAGTTTATCCATGCGTCATTGTTCACGTCTGTTGGTTGCATCATCAAATCTGAGAGCACAAGAAATTTGCTGAAAATGGTTAAGGGCCATAATTTTGCCGAAAACAGAACAACCATCTTCAAGGTTCCACAACTGAACTATGGATTCATTTCATGACTTGTACACACCTGAGAGGATCAGAAGTCCAAGAAAACATTGAAATTCTCCGTCTGTCAAATCTTTACAGGTGTCGTCATAAATGTGTCTCCTTGTTTGCTCGTCCACATCATGGTTTCATTCAATAAGTTCCTTCTCATGAACAAGTGGAATGCTGCGAGAGGGCCATCAACATTTCGTACAGCATACCTTGTAGGACCTTGTTGTACAGGCATGACATTAGCTCTGGCGTACCTTCCAGCAGCTTGCTTTATAGGTTTCCTGTTCCATGATGTGGCATCCTTAGATGCATAGGCTTCAATGGCATCATTTGTGCTTATATTTGATGACCTCTGAACTCCTCTATGACCACAACTAAGATTCTTCACAGATGATACTGACACCGAAGACTCCTGCCTTCTTCCCCGTCCAGCACAGCCTCGTTCTTTGCCTCAACCTGTAACTTGACTCTTTGCTGCAGGTGATGTTACCAGCTCAACATCAGTCTCACATTCACTTGGCGACCAACTGCTGTCACCATCTGAATCATGACTGTCATCATCAGATTTGTCGCCTGAACTTGGCTGATATGCTTCTTCGCTTACTGAATATGCTGCATCATCAGACGATTCAGAGCCGTCACTGTCAGCATCTCGTTGCAATATTTCTCTTACTTGGGCAGCTGAATATGTTTGTTTTGACATCATAAACAATAACCTAAAATAAATAAACAAAGATAAAGTTGAATAAAACGCAAAGCAGTTTTACTATAGGTGAACAATAATCGTGATGAACGAGCTGAAAGCCTTTAGATTTCATCAGAAATATTGAGAGAACGTATGATATCAATTACAGAAAATGTGTAATTTTCATAAAATAAGAGTACCAAAAATAAATGATACATAATTAATGATAAATACCTTTGTCAGATCAAAAAAATTCACAAAACTGCAAATTGTATCACGATCCAAACTGGACATAAGCAACTGGGGTAAAAAATGACCCCACTGGTACTCTGTGCTGCAATTCATCACTAGTGTCACCTAGCGGATGAAAATTATTCCTCTCATGGCGCAATATAAAGAGAATATTGACATGTGAAAAGTCATTAAAAGATTGCATTCTTGAACAACTAGTTTCCGAGATACGCGTTGTGCAACTTGCAATGGGATCACTTTTGACCCCATTGGTATTCCCAGGGTTAAAACTAACTTTTTTACAGCATGTATGTTTAACTCAATTAGCACCTCATTGTTAGAGAGAGAGAAAAAAAAATATTGCTATCCATATTAAAAGAAAATTCTTTAAGACCTCATAGTTAGAGAGAGAAAGAAAGTGCTATCCATGTTAAAAGCAGAGGTTTGGATTCAAATCCCACTTCACCCTTTTTTTTTTAGTGGTTTAGAAAAATTCGATACAGAGGGAAAAAAAGAGGCATATTTGAGCATGCCCCATTGTCGTGGTGATTGAAGAAAAGGAAATGGCATGGCAACGGGTGATTGGTTTTTGAAAAAGTCAATGCAGAGAAACAAGAGGCATGTGATTGCTGCCCCATTGTCATGGTGATTGTATAAAGAATAGACTGTACTTTAAAACACATAGGATTTGTGGAATAAATCCATTCTGAAGATGATAGCAAAATAAAAAAAAACATATTCAAAACATGCCAATCATGAAGGAACCCTTATTGAAATATTATTACCCAAAAATGATAGGGAGCTTTGGGGGCACAAATTCTGTACCTCAAGCTGCTAAAAGGCATGATAAAAACAGTCAACAGAAATGATGTAGCCAGATGCATTACAGGACAAGATGCTTATGTAGCCAGTAGGCTAAATAAAGACTAGAAAAGGGGACTGTTACTGAGTCTTGAAAGACTAGAAAAGGGGACTGTTATTTCTAGAGAGAGATCTGCAATTGTGAGTGTATACTTCTGGGAATTTTCTGAAAGGAATTATTTTTATTAAAGCTAATTAATCTGTGAACCCACTATTTTTTGTTAAATCAGTCAGGGCCTAGTAGCAGCAATTTAAGTTTACATTTAAAACACAGAAGAGAGCTTTCTGGTTAAATTTCATACCCAGCAGAGAGCTTGTAGTTTAAATGTAATAGTTATTCAGGGCCTAGCATCAGCAAAGTACTTTTAGTTTAAATTTAAAACACAGAAGAGAGCTTTCTGGTTAAATTTAGAACCCAGCAGAGAGCTTGTAGTTTAAATTTCATAATAAGTTAGAGATAGCAGCAGCAGAGCTATAATTTAAATCAAATATGAATATAGATTAGCACAAAAGGCAAAACAGGGTCAGTACTCTTGACAGACTCCATGCAGCATTGTCCTGCCTCCAAAGGAAGTTGTTTACCACTTCCTTTGGAGGCGGGACAATGCTGCATGCAGCCTGTCAAGAGACAGGAAGGCTCCGCAACAGTTTTACAGGCATAGCCATGGTTCCCTAAGAGGCAGGGAGCCGCGGCTGCAGAAGAAGAACAGGGCAGTAGCAGGCAGACAGGGAGAGTGGAGGAGGGTCTGACAGGAGGGAGGGAGGGGGCTGACATGGAGGGAAGGAGGGATGGATGGATGGAGGGAGGGAGGGGGCTGACATGGACAGGGGGGCAGACATGGAGGGAGGGAGATGGGGCTGACATTGATGGATGGATGGATAGATGGAGGGAGGGGGCTGACATGGACAGGGGGGCTGACATGTAGGGGGGAGGGGGGCTGACATTGATGGATGGAGGGAGGGGGGCTGACCCGGACAGGGGGGCAGACATGGAGGGAGGGAGATGGGGCTGACATTGATGGATGGATGGAGGGAGGGGGCTGACATGGACAGGGGGGCTGACATGGAGGGAGGAGGGGGGCTGACATTGATGGATGGAGGGAGGGGGGCTGACATGGACAGGGGGGATGACATGGAGGGAGGGAGGAGGGGGGCTGACATTGATGGATGGATGGAGGGAGGTAGGGGGACTGACATGGACAGGGGGGCTGACAGGGAGGGAGGGCTGACATGGAGAGAGGGGGCTGACATTGAGGGAGGGAAGGAGAGAGGGAGGGAGGGGTGGCTGACATTGATGGATGGAGGGAGGGAGGGAGGGGGGCTGACATGGATGGATGGAGGGAGGGAGGGAGGGAAGGAGGGGGGCTGACATGGACAAAGAGAAGAGACAGGGGGACATACTGGACAGATGGAGGATAAATGCTGGACAGAGGGGAGAGACAGTGTGGGTTAGGATTATAATGGGCAGATGGGAGGCTAGGACTGGTAATGGGTTGATTAGGGAAGGCTAGGACTGGGAATGAACTGATCAAGGGGGGGTTGGGACTGGCAATGTGCTAATAGGAGGGTAGGACTGGTAATGGACTGATGGGGGGGGGCTAGCATTGGAAATGAGCTGATCGGGGAGGTTAGGACTGGAAATGGGCTGATTAGAGGAGGCTAGGACTGGTAATGGTCTGATGGGGGGTAGGACTGGTAATGGGCTGATTAGGGGAGCCTAACACTGGTAATGGGGTTGAGGAGGGACTAGCACTGGAAATGAGCTGATTAGGGGAGGTTAGGATTGGTAATGGGCTGATGGGGGGGTAGGACTGGTATTGGGCTGATTAGGGGAGGCTAGCACTGGTAATGGGGTTGAGGGGGGACTAGCACTGGAAGCGAGCTGATTGGGGGGCTTCGACTGGGAATGGGCTGATTATGGGGAGGGGAGGATAGAGCTGCTGGCCCTGTAAGAAAACTGGGGGCTAAGGCTACAAATGGGCTGATACGAGGGGATGGGAGAATGGAACTGGAAGGGAGTGGATCTGAGAGGGGCTGCCATGGTATTTGTACTAGAAGGGACTGGTCAGTGGGGAAGGAGGGGGACTGGAAGGGAATGGATACCAATGGCATTCATGGGAATGCAAGTTGACATTGGAAGGTACTGAGAGTGAGGACTGGAAAGGGCTGATACTGGAGATGGTTACTTGGACTGGAAATAGACTGATGGAAAGAAGTGAAGAAAACAAAAGAAGAGATAAGAAATGGCAGATGAACCATAGACCACAGAAAGAGAGCTAAGAGAAGACAGGGAAGCAGAAACCTCAGATCGGGACCAGCATGATCAGAGAATAAATTGGTCAGACAACAAAGGTAGAAAAAATAATTTTATTTCATATTAGTGATTTGACTACAAAATCATAATTTTGAAATAAAATATTGTTACTTGTTATTGTGATTAATTATTGTGGTTTAAATAAGTACATTTTTTAAATAAAAACATATTGCAAAGGCCTATAATATATTAATAATTGAACAAATGATTACAGCGACAATGTGTTAACGGTAAAGGAAGAGAGACGCATTTGATTTTATCATTGGGGGTCACCACAAGTTAACCAATGGTAAAAGGGGTCACGGTACAAAAAAGGTTGAGAACCACTGCTTTAAAGGAACCTTTTCCACTGTCTAATAGTGCCAAGTTTTAATAAGTTTTAAAAGTTAAAGTTAAAAACTTTTGATGGCAGAATTCAGGTGCAGGTGATTTGCTCTCTCTAAAAATACAATTGATTTCTGATAAAAATGTAGAATCTGACAGTTGGGGAAAAGAAGATAAGAAAAGGTAATGTGTATGTTGGCTAATAGACTGAGAGCCGAATAAAAGATTTTTGTGAGGAAGCTGGAGTAAAAGAAAGGTTGACTGGTGTGCTGAAAGAGAACTAATATGAATTCAATTTTTAATAATTCATTTTAGTGTCAGTTTTGGGAAGTAGAGTAATTGACATTTTAGAAAATTTGGCTGTCAAGCTGAGAGAAGTTTTATGGAAAAGGTATTCCTTAAAAGGAGACGATTCCTAACCATCATCCTGGTGTGAAAGCTTATTCACTTTTGAATTGTGAACTAAGAATTCTCTCCCTCAGAAGAACAATTTATTGAAAGTGTTTCATAGCTGAGATGCCTTTCTGCTTGACTTCATGGTGGGGATTGCTATATGTCACCGTATGCGGAATTGGAAGGACACTGCTGACCTGCATTGGCAAGCATGGTGGAACCAAGTCTGTGTTTATAGTAAGTACGAGTTGATGCCCCGAAAAGGTCTATTGCCTTCCCCGGCGAGTAGACTTAAATGGAAAACTCTGCTAGAGTTCGGGGAGGCGGCGCAATGTTAAATTGGTCTCTTTGTGAGGACTGTAAACCACTTTGTCAGGGAACTGATTAGCGGGATCGGTTTTGTACAAGTGTCTAGTTACCCGTTGCTGGTGGTCCTTGGGGGGGGGAGGGGGGGAAAGGTGCGGGATTATAGGGGGTTTTGTTGGTTGTGCTTGTTGGTTGTCTGTTATGTTTATTTGTATTGTTTGCTAAAAACTTAAATAAAGACTTTAAAAAAAAGAAAGTGTTTCATAGCTGAGAGAAAGATTTCATTTATTATATCCTCTCATAAAAAGGTGAAGAGGAAGAAAAAACATCTTCTCAATGTGAAGTGAAGCTGTCTGAATTAAAGAAGCTATGTGAACTGAAGGACAGATATTAAAAAAATAAAATAGACTCTTTACTGGGGGGGGGGGGGGGAACGGTTATTGGAGCTACTGGAATGCCACCATCATTCATTTTTTTATGTTGCTTCAAAAAAAAAGAAATCAGATGTCTTGAATCTCTGATGCCTTAACCCAACTGTTAAATTTAACATGCCACCCCTTCCATTTCACGAGGTAGAATCTGTTCCTACCATATCCTTTTACCTTTAGAACCTTATCAATAAGATATATTCTGTCCTGTTGTGAGGTGACTTTTAGCAATTCCTCTGGATAAAAAGAACCTTGTATGGCTTCACCTGCAGAACACTGGTTAGCCCTCTATGTGAATGGAGATGGAACAGGGGAATTTTTTATGAACAACCCCCAGATAGCTTATTCTTTCCTAATTGCATTAATAGCTTTTTCAATAAATATTGTAAAGCTATTTTATACCACAGCAGACAATTACAGCACCCAATGTCCACAGCTTGTGGGTATCTTTGTGTGGTTTGTTTTTTTTTGCACCACCGCTGAAAAGGAGTGTCTTTTGAAAATATTTTAGAAATGTATTCTAAAGATTTAATGCAAAATGATGATATGGTGTTACATTTTGTAAAAAGCAACACACAAACTTTGGGGTATGTTTACTAAGCAGTCTTAACATAGCAGCGATGGTATTATCGCACGATAACGTACCTTATCATGCAATAATGGCGCTTTATCGGGCGCATAGGTACCTTATCGCGCGATAATGCGCGCAGCGGCACAAACGAGCGCTGAGGGTGGAGAAAGGCTCCCAGAGGGCGGAAGAAGGCTCCCCAGGGGCGGAGAGAGAGGGTCAATGGGTGGAGAGTGGGAGGGGAGAGGCTCCCTACACATTAACGCCGTGGATTCCGGGTCTGAAAACTAACGCCAGTGAAACCCTGGCCTTAGAGCAGATTTAAAGGGAAGAGAAACCATTTCCGTCAGCAATGTACAGCAAAACCAGGGAAACCTAGAAAAAGTGATAAGTGTGATACATATGCACTGAACAAAAGGGCAAATAAACATTGAAAATGACCTGAAAAAAATGGAAAAAAAACATAACCAAGCTGGCCAATAGTGATATTAAAGGTAAACAGCAAAAAACACTACTGAGAAAGCTCCAAAAAAAAGATATTAATTTTGGAAGGGTCTATGCTCTGTCCCCATACAAGGTGAATGATCCCACAGTGAAATAGCGCTGATCAGGGTTTTCCCTTGTTACTGGACAGGTTTTCTATGGCATGCACATGTTCTGCAACAGCAGTGTGGGCATGTCGGAATGGGCAACTGGACAGATGCTGGTAAAGGGGATACAGAGGGCTGCAGGTGACACATGCTGTAGTGAAGCTGGGCCACAGTGAGGACTAGGGTGATGCCTAGGTGGCCCATAGGAATGCTGAAACAGTAGAGCAGCCAGACAGCAACTGATGAGGACTCAACATGGGCACGAGTGTGTTTTCCACAGTGTCACAGGGGATAGTACCCAACAGGTACCCCCAAGGGCACAGAACATTGGCAGGCAGTGCTGGGGGGAAGCGTGGACATCTATGCAGACACCCCTACCCCAGAACCCGCACCATAGGCAGCCACCTACCCGCACACTGGATGGCCCGAGACTGCGCATCACCAGCAACACCAGCAGAAGGGCATGTCAGCATGGTGGCGGAGGGGTACTGGTGGTGGAGGGGGCAGTGGCTGCTGCCCACAGCAGACCGTGGCCTAGCCCTGTTTAGGTGGGTGCCATGCACTGCAACAGACAGGCTCTGAACTTTCCCTGTGGTACAGTACACACAGCCAGTGTGTTCAGTAGTGGAAGGTCACAGGTTCAAGTCCCAGCTGTGGTTCCTGCCAACCCAGTCCCCATATTTTACCCACCAATAAACCGTGGTAATAAAGACGGAACCTTTATTGCAGATAACATAAACATGCCTCAAACACCTATATTTTACACTACAGAGCACAGACACCATAAACATGTGCATTACCTAGAGCAGAGTCTCCCAAATGCAGTCCTGGAGGGCCAAACACCATTCAGGTTCCATGCTGTCTCTAATAAAGATGCCTGTGCTGCTTTCTATGCACCGCCCCCATGATATGCAGATGTATCTCATGCATATTCATTAGGGACAGCATGAAAACCCAAACAGTGTTTGGCCCACCAGGACTGGAGTTGGGAACCTCTGCCCTAGAGCAGCGGCCAACGGGGGCAGAAACACCCGCACCCACAGGCTCCTTTATTCAAAACCTCCTGGAGAGGCAGGATGTTGGGCCCTGCGTGCATCTCCCAATACTAGCACTTGCATACCTTAGCGATGCCACCCTAAACCTGGGAATACGGTACACATATATGAAAAGGTTGCTATGATTACTGGCAGATAGCAATTCCTAAGTTAAGCACAATCTGCTCATTGAGCTGTATCATACCAACCTCTCTGATGTCTGTGGCATGTGTTTCAGATCTGGTGTCTGACAGTGTTCACCACCCTGGGGAGTGACCCCAACAGTATTGCGTACCATAGCCATGCCTGCACTGTGCCAAAGACTAGTGCGGTGGCCAGGGCTGCCAAAAGCCTCTATAGTTGCACAATGCTGGCATAGGTGTGGGAGTGTGTGTCTGTCTATCCAGTGTGTGGTGGCTGCCTACACCTTACTCAGCCCACACTGCCTGCACTGTTGCCAGTGTTAGCCTGCCAATGTGCATAACGAGGAGCAAGGTACTGTGGGTATAGCCTGGACAGGGTGGCCTGCCTGGATGCATGTGCACAGGGCATAGGGCAATGGCTCAGACATTGTAGTGCCCGGCCACAACTGCACGGACAGGGTGGCCACCGCATGTCCTGCTGGGAGGTCACTCTCACCCTGACTGAGCAGTGACCACAGCATGGCTGGGTTCCCCCATAGTGCTATATTGTATTTCTTTCAATTGAAATGTATGGGTTCTCTTTTCTGGGGCCTAATCACTGACCTATCTGCTTGGTGGGTGTGCTCACATCCCAGTTTTTGGTGCACACATCTCCTCTGGGAACATGCACTGTGGACTAGCTAGCAGACTGTCTGCAGATATATGTGTATGGCTGGAATACCTTGCAGGATGCAGTGGCTGGTGACTCACTGTACTTGCTGCTGGAGAATGTCAGATGGTGGTAGGGGGTAGCTGAGTATTTTCAAACTTGCTGTCTGCCTGCCATTGACTTATGGATGTGTACTGCTCTGTATTGGTTCCCCTGTAGGGTGTCTGTTCCCCAGCAGGACTGGGATTGATGGCCCCCCTCTACTGCCACCATTGCAGGGAGGTAGAATATGGATCTGTTGGTGGGGGATCCTGTCTCCCACCCTGAGCTACAGAGAGTGGGTTGGGTGGTGGTACATAATCTGCCTATGGGTCCAAACAGCCCCCCCTCTTCACTTACATTATGTTACCATGGCACCAACACAGAATATGCATTATTCTGGGTGCATCATAGCCCATAAGGGCTAGACCTGATCGACAACTACAGAGGGACACTAATGTATCCTAGGTGTGTCTGCAGGAACTACCTATCACACACACTGGCACTGATGGGTACCTGTAACATGGCCTATTCCTGCCATGAAAGGTGCTGTGGACCTGGTGCTGGCCGCCCCACCACACCCTCAGGATGAGCACAATACCCAAACAATGTGACGGTCTGTAGCTACTCTGTGCCACTAACACACACCGTCGGCACCCCCTACTAGGCTGAGGTGCTGTGGGGTGCCGACGGTGTGTGTTAGTGTGATCATCTGTAGACTGCTGATTTGCATGTGCTGTGCATCATGGGTACGGGAGGGTTGACCCTATCCTGGTAACCACAGCAGAATGTTTGTGTGGTGACATGCAGTCCTTCTGTAGCCAGCCAGGGGCTTGTTAGCAGCTGTAGCCCACTGGTTACTTCACTGCCTGTAGAGGCAGAGGTTATGGGCTTGATTACACAGTGGGGTTATTTGATAGGGCTGTCCGAGGCATTGTCTTTTTTTAATGTAAATTAGTGCTGTCAGCAAAAACACCCTCACAGTGCTGTAACCTTAAGGTGCCTCATAAGGCGCCCCATAAAGTGCCTTATAAAGCGCCTTATAAGGTGCCCTATAAAGTGCCTTATAAGGCACCTTATAAGGCATCCTATAGGGGACATTATAGGGTGCCTTGGCGGACAGTGCACTTTATAATGTGCCCTCTGGAGTGCCTTATAGGGTGCCTTATGCAGCACCTTAGGTTACAGCACTGTGAGGGTGTGTTTTCTGGCAGCACTAATTAAAATAAAAATAAAATGCCTCACAAAGCACTGCTTAAACATAAAGGGTAATGCCTCAGTCAGCCTTATTCATTAGGTGCACTGGGGGATCTAACCTATGACCCCTGTATCATCAGTCAGTGTATTAAACATTGTGCTACACCTCTGCTGCTCTGTTTGTACGTCAGCGCACCTACTTAAGATTAACGTGCTTTAACGTGCATAGCTCAATCCATTGCACGATAATGTGTGCAGCGCGCGTTATCGAGCGATAATCCCGCTTTGCTACGTTTAGACCGGAACACCCACTCCTTTTAGGGCATCCTGCACACTATCACCAGGCGCACGTTAAGACTGCTTAGTAAACATACCCCTTTGTGTAGATCTTTTAGAAATCCATTTCAAAACCAACAGGTATGTGTTTCCTATCGTGAATGTTATGTTGTTTCTAAATAAAAGGTAACCCTTCTAAGGAGGTTTTTGAAAAGAAACCACTGTCTAGTCTTTTATTTTTGTTTTTTAAACATTTTATTGAAAATACATTTTTATACACTCAACCACCAATAGCCGTGAGATAATTTATGTTTTTTGTGAGGGTGTAGCTCTTTGCTCTTTATCGGCTTTGTGTACATTTTAGTAACCTTCACAGAGGGATTCTCCTTGAGGAGTACCAGCACATCTCTGTTGGCTGCATTACCCATCACCGTGGAGGGCATATTGAATTCTGCTAGGGTTTGCATGAACTCCCCCCAACCTTTGGGTATTCTTCGTTGTGAAAGAGTTTGGGGCTCTGTATCTCCACGAATGAGGTCAGATAGGTTAGAGTCATTCACAGGGTTTCCCCGGTATACAAATGTTCCATTTCCCTCCCGGGATGCCACATCCTTGTTTTTTTAACAGTTTATTAAGCAACACTTCAGCATTTTTCCTATAGCGCCTATTGATGCTGTTTAACACTTCTTGCATTACAGGGTCTGGAAGTATCATATTTTCTAGAGATGTTGTCGTTGATGTTTCATCTTCTGCCTGTAGATACAAGTTTATTTTTTCTTTTTCCATATCCCTTTGTCTGTTAAGCATGAGATAGTGCTGTAACACTTCTGAGTAACATTTAGCCTTTTCATGTTCAGACATACCAACGCTTTGCAGGATATTTTTCATTTCTTCATCTAACTTATGAATGGTTGTGGTTCTAATATTTTCTTCCTGATCTGGAGGGTTTCTCAAGCGCTCGAGTTGTTGACTAGGGACTAGGTACATTTTTTCAGCATGCTGCATTAGCGGTTGGCAGAAGCCCCGTTATCAATGGTAATGCAAAACTTAACAGGGGCCCAATAAATCCACCCGACTGTCTCACCAGTTGCTTCTTTTTTTAATGGGTAGTCTTTTATCACACAGACTCTTTATGGCGTGATGCTTCCCTTTTAAAACCTTTATCTGGTGCTGTGAAAGAGGAATGTTACTTTTTAGAGTGTTGAGAGTGATTTCAGCAATAGCTGCTACCAAATCATTAGAAGTTGTATTCAGGATGGCTCTTCTGTGCTGTGGAGAGGCTTAGACCAAAACTTTTAAAAGGGGCAGGTTTCTCTTTACACGGTGAGACATGTTGTCTGAGACACACAAGTATGTATGATGGGCCGGTTACATATTCATTTCTTTTTATGGGGGATTTGTGTTTTTTCACAGTATACCGTAGTCCAATCTGGCGGGAAGATATCCATCTCAGTCTGTCAGGCATTGTGGTGTTTAAATCCACAATGAGATAACCATACGGCTTTCTGGTGGCATCCTCGAAGACTTCTAAAAAGAATTTTGATTTTCCAGGGTACATCTGCCTGGCTAGAATGGCAATCTGTAACTTATCTCTAGGATTCTTAAAGAGCATCATGTATTTGGTATTTAAAGTTATAGTTTGGCTTGCTTTGCCTTGACAGAAAACAATCTCCAGGAACAAGCAGGAATGAGTCCTCACATATGGGTACGTCGGTACCGACGGAGCCTGCGCGGGAAAGCTCCCCAGCTTCCCAGAAGGAAAGCTTTTCGGACCTCCCACCACGCATGCGTGCTGCCTTCCCGCCTTCCTGACCAACTCTCTTCAGTTCTTCTTTTTCCGCGGAGCCAGCAGGTCGTGTTCCTGTCACCGCTGAAGAAGTTCTTATTTTAATTTGTTTCTTTGGCCGCGTGTCTGCCTTCCCCGACTCCGGACCGGTACCGCCGGTCTTTTTTTTCTTTACTTTTCAAAAAAAAAAAATAATAATATATATCTTTTTCCTCACTTGGTGTATTTCCTTCTAGGCCTCTAGGCCTCGACAAAATTCTCCTCATGGAGAAACCAGCTACTGGTTTTAAACAATGCACCAAGTGCAGCGGTACTATTTCAATTACAGACACCCATGAATGGTGTCTTAAATGTTTGGGGCCTGACCACTCCATTCCGGACTGCCCATCCTGTTCTCTGATGTCCAAACGTGGCTTACAGAACCGGGCAGCCAAGTTTCATATGCTGTTTTCTGATACTCCAGCATCAACATCATCCAGGTCTTCTTCTCCTGATGGATCTCAGGTAACCAAACATTCTTCCGGCAGGTCTTCAAAGGGCAAATCTCCTTCTAAGCATCGAGATGTCTCTGGGCTAGACCCTGAAGACCCTGCCCCAGCCAAACAACCCCGGCGGGAAACTCCGGCTTCCAAAGCTCCTCCTATGGGGTTACAGGTTGACATCGATGGCACGGCCTCGACCGATCATCTGTTAGACTGTTCTGGGGTACCGGCCCATTCTTCCGGTACCGACATCCAGACAGTCGTGGCATCCATGGATCAGACTGTTCAGACCATGCAGCAGGCCATAATGGCTTTCATTAAGGCTGCGATGCCCACGGTACTGCAACAAGCGGTACCGACTCCGGTACCAGTACCACAACCGATACCGGTACTCATGGCATCCACATCGACCAGGATACCGGTTCCGGTTCCCGGTTCCGGAGCCTTTCCCGATACCGATCCGGTTCCCGGTACGCCCGATGTCGATACCGGTTGATACGCGTATCGATCCCTGGAAGCCAATAAACGATACTTCGAGTCTTCTGATGATTCAGACTCCTCAGATGACTCTGCTGAAGCATCTTTTACTCTTCCTGAGGAGCCCTCTTCTCCAAAGAGGAGAATGTCTCCTCCAGAGGATTTGTCCTTTCAAGACTTCATTCTGGAAGTAGCTAAAGGACTCTCTATTTCAGTAACCACTGAAAACGAACCTAGAGCAAACAAATTAGATATTTTAGGGTACTCTAAGGTTCCTAAGGAGGCAGTCACCTTGCCCATACATGAAATTCTTCATGAACACATGATGGACTTATGGGAGACTCCTCTCACCCTCTCTCCACATTCTCGTCGTTTGGACACCATGTATCGTGTTCCCCCTTCTCCTGGTTTTCAAAAAACTCAGCTCCCTCACCACTCTATTGTGGTGCAGTCAGCTATGAAAAGGATCAAGAGTACCAAAAGACACTCTTCTACCCCTCCAGGAAGAGAATGTAGAACTTTGGATGCTTTTGGCAGGAAAATCTTCCAAGCTAGTATGCTGATTGCCAGAATCAATTCATACAGTCTGTACATGGGCATGTTTCTGAAGGAGCTTACACTACAGTGGCGCAATTTTCTCCCCTTTATCCCAGAGGATAAAAAGGATGAGTTCCTTATTTTGCTCAGACATACCCAAGATGTTTCAAAGTTTTCCAACAGGGCAGCTTTTGACTCCTTTGAAGGTGCTAGCAGAGCCTCAGGCATTGCTATAGCTGCTCGCAGAATTGCTTGGCTCCAGGCTTCTGACTTAGAACCCTGGGTCCAGGATGGCTTGGGAAATTTGCCCTGTACTGGTGAAAATCTGTTTGGAAAAGAGTGGCAAATCAAAGCCATTCAAATGGATGCAGAGAATGCTACTTTGGATAGACTTTCTAAGTCTACCTCTACCCCTGCCAAGAAAAAGTCTTTTAAAAAGCCTTTCTTCAAGAAGGCCAGATTTTCTACAAATACTGGCCAACAATCTTCGGCAGCCCGCTTTGCTCCTAAGCGTCAGCAATCTAAACAGGCCAGGGCCAAACCTGCAGGAGCTGCTACAGTCCAGCAGTCCCAACCTCCTCAGGGTTTTTGACTTGATTCTAGAGAACTTACCCTTTCTGGCTCTGCAACAACTAGAGCCTCTCACCATCCCAGGAAGGTTAACTCATTTTGCTCCCAGATGGGAGCAAATAACATCAGAGCAGTGGACCCTCTCTATCATCAGAGAGGGCTACAAACTGCACTTCTCCAGCCTTCCTCCCCATGCCATGGTGAGTCCTTTCAATTCTCCCACATCTCTCCTACATCTTTTGAGTCAGGAGATCACCACCCTTCTCGCCCAAAGGGCAATAGAAGAAGTTCCTCTTCTTCAACAGGGGTCAGGGTTTTACTCCCCTTATTTTCTCATTCCAAAGAAAACAGGGGGGTACAGACCCATTTTAGATCTCAGAGAATTGAACAAATTCCTCTACAAAGAGAAATTCAAAATGCTTTCTCTAGGAACTCTCTTTCCATACCTGCAGAGTCAAGATTGGCTTTGTTCTCTAGATCTCAAGGATGCGTACACACATATACTCATCCATCCCTCCCACAGAAAATTCCTACGGTTTCTGTTCCAGGAAAAACCTTACCAATACAGAGTACTTTCCTTCGGTCTAGCCTCTGCTCCCAGAGTGTTCACCAAATGCATGGCAGTAGTGGCTGCATTCCTACGCACTCTGGGAATATTTGTCTTCCCCTACCTGGACGACTGGCTCATCCGAGCTCCATCTCAGTCCGAAGCCCAGACTTCCCTGGATCGCACCAGACAAATTCTACAGTATCTGGGACTTGTGATCAACCTCCCAAAGTCTCAGCTCACTCCTATTCAGTCCCTGGAATTCATAGGGGCCTGCTTAGATACCACCACTGCAAGGGCCTACCTTCCTCAGGCCCGTTGCCAGCGTCTAGTGCACCTCGCCTCCCAGGCTCAGTCCAGAAGCCACCTGACAGCCAGGGAGATGCTACAGCTGCTAGGCCACATGGCCTCCACAGTGCATGTGGTCCCTTATGCTCGCCTACACATGAGAGCAGCTCAATAGACTTTGTCCACCCAGTGGACCCAAGCATCAGGAGCTCTCTCAGACCAAATAGCAACCTCCAAACGTCTCTTTTGGTCTCTCCAATGGTGGATATCTACTCAAAATCTGTTGTTGGGGACTCCCTTCCAGCCACTGTTGCCCCAATCAACCCTCACAACAGATGCCTCCCAAAAAGGCTGGGGAGCTCATCTTCAAGAACTCTCCACTCAGGGCATTTGGTCTCCACAGGAGGCCACCCTTCATATCAATCTGTTGGAACTCCGAGCAATTTTCCTTGCTCTCAAGGTTTTTCATACCCTCCTCAACAACATGACAGTCCTTGTTCACATGGACAATCAAGTAGCCATGTTTTACATAAACAAACAAGGAGGGACTGGCTCTCTGTCGCTTTGCAATGAAGCTCTAAAACTGTGGGCCTTCGCCAGAGAGCATCAAATCCATCTTCTGGCAGTATACCTTCCAGGAGTTCAAAACTCTTGGGCAGACAGACTCAGTTGAGTCTTGCTCCCACACGAATGGACCCTGCACAAGGATCAGGTACTCCGAATCTTCCAGGAATGGGGGACCCCGGACATAGACCTCTTTGCAAGTCCGTGGAATGCCAGACTTCCCCACTTCTGTTCCAGAATTCCGTGTCAGGAAGCTCTGGCCAAGGATGCCTTCCTCCTTCACTGGGGTCAGGCCTTCTTGTATGCCTTTCCACCCATTCCCTTGATTCCCAAGACTCTGTTCAAACTCCAGAGGGATCAAGGATCTATGATCCTCATCGCTCCACGCTGGCCACGCCAAGTGTGGTACCCTCTACTCCTGCAGCTCTCCCAAGCCCCCTCCCTGGACTTGGGAGCTGCTCCAGACCTTCTGTCCCAGGAGGAGGGAACTTTGTGGCACCCAAACCCCAAGTCCCTTCACCTCAGAGCTTGGTTACTGAAGGCCTAGACCTTCAAGCCTTCAATCTTTCTCAACAAGTGAAGGATATCCTCCATGCCTCCAGGAAACCTTCCACTAGGCATTCTTACGCTTTTAAATGGAAAAGATTTTCCACTTGGTGTGCTCAAAGGAGTCTTGACCCTCTCGCACTACCTGTGAATTCTCTATTAGAATATCTCCTGCATCTCTCCAATGCAGGCCTCAAGACGAATTCAGTACAAGTCCATTTGAGTGCTATTTCAGCATCATTTAAACCCATCAATGGACAACCTATTGCCTCTCACCCTCTTATTTCAAGATTCATGAGAGGCCTAACGTTAACTAAACCTCCCATTAGACCTCCTCCGGTGGCATGGGACTTAAACTTGGTTCTTGGTCAGCTTATGAAGCCACCCTTTGAACCCTTACATTCAACCTCCTTGAAATTTCTTTCCTGGAAGGTTATTTTCCTTATTGCAGTCACCTCGGCTCGCCGTATCAGTGAACTGCAGGCTCTAGTAGCTCATCCACCTTATACAAGGTTCCATCATGATAAGGTGGTTCTTAGAACCAATCCCCACTTTATACCTAAAGTAGTCTCCCCTTTTCATCTTAATCAAGAGGTATTTTTACCTGTCTTTTTTCCAGCTCCTCATGCATCTAATGCAGAGAGGGCCCTTCATAGATTGTAAAAGAGCTCTCGCCTTTTACCTCCACAGGACACAGCAACATAGAAAGTCTTCCCAGCTTTTTGTTGCTTTTGATCCTTCCCATTTGGGACTTCCAGTCACTAAAAGAACGCTGTCCAATTGGATTGCTCAGTGTATCTCTTTTGCTTACCAGAGTAAGAACCTTTCTCTGGAGGGCCATGTCACAGCTCACAATGTGAGAGCCATGGCCACATCTATGGCTCATCTACATTCTGTATCCATCGATCAGATCTGTCGAGCAGCCACCTGGGCCTCGGTTCATACCTTTACAGCCCATTACTGCTTGGACAAGGACTCCCGCCGGGATGCCTTATTTGGTCAGGCTGTCCTCAAACACCTGTTCCATTCTTAAACAACTCCTGCCCACCTTCCCGGAATGGATGCCTGAGATCCATAGGAAGATGAGGAACCCTTCAGGGTCTCATACCCTTACATGGGGAGGATCTCCCAGGCATCTTAGCTAGGGAGTCCCCATATGTGAGGACTCATTCCTGCTTGTTCCTGGAGATAGCACAGTTACTTACCTGTAACAGGTGATCTCTGGGAACAGCAGGAATTAGTCCTCACAACCCACCCACCTCCCCTAGGAGTTGTATCTCTCTCTCTCTCTCTCTTTCCTTTCCTCTCTCTAATGTCTCATCTTTAAACTCGAACTGAAGAGAGTTGGTCAGGAAGGCGGGAAGGCAGCGCGCATGCGTGGTGGGAGGTCCCAAAAGCTTTCCTTCTGGGAAGCTGGGGAGCTTTCCCGCGCAGGCTCCGTCGGTACCGACGTACCCATATGTGAGGACTAATTCCTGCTGTTCCCAGAGATCACCTGTTACAGGTAAGTAACTGTGCTTTCTGAACAATAAATATGATGCTCAGGCTTCTGTGATGCACATACTTGGTAAAGACTTTCTCTATTTCACCACTTTTACAGACAGAATCCATTAGATCGTCTACAATAAACAAGTTTACTTTATTGGTTGGAAACATCGGTCATCATTAAAAGTATCAGGCAAAGTGTCCATAAATGTAATAAAAGGATATTTATTTAACATTTCTTTATACAAAGGTTGCCAGCAACTGTAACACCATACAATATTGTTAGGTATGACAGTCAATATACGCCCAGCGTGTTCTAACAGCTTTTTAACAAAGAAGCTCTTGCCTGAATTGGATGGCCCAGCTAAAATACAAGAAAAAGGATGTGACCAGCGCACATCCACCATGCTAGTATCCGTAGGGTAGGGTGCTAAAGCCATCTTCCACCTTCACCCTTTTGTCATGCACAACCTTTTTTGTTTTATTTAATCACACCAATCTCTATTGTCCAATTCTTTTTGTTTCTTATAATACCAGGTTGTTGTACTCCTATCTTTTTCTGGGGTAAATCTGCTGCCCCAAGCTTGTAGTCAAAAACTAGATCTTTCAACTAGTGAAATTGATTTTCTGACAGTTTTCTATGTTTAACATAATCCCTTTCACTTTTATACAGGTCTTTCTGCTTGACAGCTTGTAACCAACTATATGTTTTAGGCCCCACTGATACAAACTCTGTGATATGTTCATCTGTGGGTATCTCGCTTGTGAGCTCACCTAAATAATCACCCAAAGATGGGTTCCAATCTCTCTCTCGACTTAGAAATATCACAGAATCTGTATCATGGTACAGACAGCACTTTTGCAAACTATCTAGAAGATTGTACAACTCCAGACGTGCATAAGCCGTTGTAAAACAGGCAATGAAAACATTGGTGCTACCCGACAATATACAGAGGTCTTTTGAGTGCCTCCAAGACACACAGGCTGTTTTATCATCAATAAAATTGCATGATGAAACCTCAAATTCAGGAGAAAACAGATATTTAAAGAGATCATCAGGTTCTCTCACAATGCTTGTGGTAGGCAGGTTTGTTCTTTGGCCAAATTTACCCCACAGAGAATTTAAGATAAGTTTTGCTATTTGATGCTTAGCAAGGTTTACATTAATCTGGTCTGCACGCAAACACACTCCTCTTTTCTAAAGAAATCAGCTATGCACACATTTTGTTGTTCAGTATCATTGCACCACTGAGGGTGGCCAGAAGCCTCTTGTTTTTGACTGAAGTGCATTTTGATCTATTCGGAAAAGAGACTATCAGACCTTTGCTCGAAATGCCAGATTTCATAGATTTCAACAACCACATACCCTTTTGCAATGGCTAAATTCATCTCCACCATACACCAAGTCCCCACAAACCTCTCTCCTCATCTGTGTGGGCACACATTTCCTGTTGCCGTGTGTCAGCACACGTATGACACAGTGGAAACATAAGTTTACCGCCCAAACGTATGGGAAACACTGGGAAAAAGAGCTTTCGTGGAGGGTATACTTTTGCTTTTATAAAACCAAAGTAATTTGTAGGGGGACCAAATTTGTCATAAATGATGTGTGGATGGCCTATTGGATATTCCTTTGTTTTATTGACAAAAGGGTATAAACTAGTAAAATCATAGTAGTGTATTTTTTCCCTAGGTCTTGTTTTGTAGTACAGACAAATGGCATTTGTTCTACCCCCCAAAAGGGCATCTCGTGGAATCAGAGGTTGCGGTAATGCTGAGCCAGCCAGGAAATCTGCACAGCCCATGTCATTTTCTTTTACCATCCGCTTCCACTCGTGCTCCCATAGACTTATGACCTTGAACCCCCGGCTTTCCAGGAATGCAGCTTTTAGTTATCATTATAACAACTTGGACAGCCGTGATGAAAACAACCATTAAATTCAAAAGCTGTTTCTACCCCATCGATCACTGCATAACCATCAAGAAAATAAGACCCCACCTTTTTTTCACCCCCCTTTTCAGAGCATGTGTGATCTGTATATTTTCTTTGGCCTCTACATACATCAGCCATTGAATAGAGGGGGATGAATATCTCTTTGTCTGTAGGTGATAGTTACATAAGAACATAAGAACATAAGATATGCCATACTGGGTCAGACCAAGGTCCATCAAGCCCAGTATTCTGTTTCCAACAGTGGCCAATCTAGGTCATACGTACCTAGCAGTTTCCCCAAGGGACACAGGTTCCACAATGCTTGTATTGGTTCAAGCATTGATATCCTGGGTCCCTTCTTAATAATGGTTTATGGACCTTTCCTCCAGGAACTTGTCCAAACCTTTTTTAAACCCAGCTACACTAACAGCCTTTACTACATCCTCCGGTAACAAATTCCAGAGTTTGATTACACGTTGAGTGAAAAAATATTTTCTTTTATTAGTCTTAAATAGTTTACCCTGTAGCTTCATTGCATGTCCCCTAGTCTTTCTATATTCTGATAAGGTAAACAATCGATCTACGTTTACCCGTTCCACTCCGTTCATTAATTTATAGACTTCTATCATATCTCCCCTCAGCCGTCTCTTTTCCAGGTTAAAGAGCCCCAACCTTTTTAGCCTTTCTTCATAGGAGTAGCCTTCCATCCCCTTTACCATTTTGGTGGCTCTTCTCTGAACCTTTTCTAAAATCGCTATATCCTTTTTAAGATACGGCGACCAGAATTGCACACAATATTCAAGGTGCGGTCTCACCATGGAACGATATAGAGGCATTATAATATCTTTTGTTTTATTTTCCATTCCTTTCCTTATCATACCTAGCATTCTATTTGCTCTCTTGGCCGCCGCTGCACACTGGGCCGAGGGTTTTAACATGGTATCCACAAGGACGCCTAAATCTTTTTCTTGGGTGGTGGTTCCTAATGTGGAACCTTGCATCGTGTAACCATAGTTTGGGTTGTTCTTCCCTAGGTGCATAACCTTGCACTTCTCCACATTAAATTTCATCTGCCATTTTGATGCCCAGTCTTCCAATTTATCAAGATCCTCTTGCAATTTTCCACAATCCTCCTGGGTTTTAACAACTTTAAATAGTTTTGTGTCATCAGCAAATTTGATAACCTCACTCGTTATTCCACTTTCCAGGTCATTTATGAATATGTCAAAAAGCAGCGGACCCAGCACAGATCCCTGGGGTACACCACTATTCACCTTTCTCCATTGGGAAAATTGACCATTTAGCCCTACTCTCTGCTTTCTATCTTTTAACCAGTTCCTGATCCACAGTAGTACACTGCCTCCTATCCCATGACTCTTTAGTTTTGCCAAAAGTCTCTCATGAGGGACCTTGTCAAAGGCTTTCTGAAAGTCCAGATACACAATATCAACCGACTCACCTTTGTCCACCTGTTTATTCACTCCTTCAAAAAAACATAACAGATTAGTAAGACAAGATCTTCCTTGTCTAAAGCCATGTTGGCTGTCTCCCATTAGGTCATGACTATCTATATGCTGAGTAATTTTATTCTTTATGATGGTTTCTACCATTTTTCCCGGTACTGATGTCAGGCTCACCGGTCTGTAGTTTCCCGGATCACCCCTCGAACCCTTTTTAAAAATTGGTGTTACATTGGCGATCCTCCAATCCTCAGGTATTAGAGATGATTTTAATGATAGTTCACAGATTACTGATAGCAGGTCTGCAATCTCAAATTTCAGTTCTTTCAACACCCTTGGATGTATACCATCCGGCCCAGGTGATTTGCTACTCTTCAGTTTATCTAATAGTTGTAGGACATCTTCCCGATGTATCGATATTTCCTTCAATTCTTCCACACCTTTAAATACCACTTCAGTCGTGGGTAACATCCCTACATCTTCCTCAGTAAAGACCGAAGCAAAGAATTCATTCAGTCTCTCCGCTATCGCCTTGTCGCCTCTTAGTGCTCCTTTAACCCCTTTATCATCTAATGGACCAACTGACTCTCTCACGGGTTTTTTGCTACGAATGTACTTGAAAAGGTCTTTATTTCGCATTTTTGCTTCCGCAGCAAGCTTCTTCTCAAATTCTCTCTTTGCCTGCCTTATCAATGCCTTGCATTTGACTTGCCAGTGCTTGTGCTGTTTCCAGGTTTCATCATTTGGCTCTTTTTTCCATTTCTTGAAAGATGCTTTTTTGGCAACAACAGCCTCTCTGACCTCAGCTTTAAACCATGCTGGCAATTTTTTGGACTTCCTTCCACTTTTCTTAAAGCGTGGAATACAGCTGGTCTGGGCTTCCAAGATAGTATTTTTCAACAACACCCAAGCTTGATGTACGTCTTTAACCTTTGCAACTGCTCCTTTTAGTTTTTTCTTAACTGTTTTCCTCATTCTATCATAGTCTCCCTTTCGAAAGTTAAGGGGTAGTACTGTGGATTTCCTTACTATCCCTCCTCCACTAATTAAATCAAAGGCGATCATGCTATGATCACTATTGCCAAGTGGCCCCAACACCCTTATCTCTTGCACTACATCTGGTGTTCCACTAAGGACTAGGTCTAATATTGCTTCCCCTCTGGTCGGTTCATGAACCAGCTGCTCCAAGAAGCAGTCATTTATTTCATCTAGGAACTTTATCTCCCTAGCATGTCCTGTTGTGACACTGACCCAGTCGATGCCGGGGTAATTGAAATCACCCATTATTATTACTGCACTGTAACTTTTGCTAGCTTCCTTGATTTCTTTGAGCATTTCATCATCCATTTGTTCATTCTGGCCAGGCGGACGATAGTACACCCCCACTGCCATCGCCTTCCCCTTTTTACATGGAATTTCAATCCATAGAGATTCTACAGCAAATTTTGTTTCTTGCAAAACTTTAATCCTTTCTGACTCAATGCCCTCTCTAACATAGAGCGCAACCCCTCCACCAATTTGATCAGCTCTATCATTTCGATATAGTTTGTACCCAGGTATCACAGTGTCCCACTGGTTGTCCTCCTTCCACCATGTCTCTGATATTCCAATCATATCTAACCTCTCGTTTAGTGCTATATATTCTAACTCTCCCATCTTGTTTTGTAGACTTCTAGCATTTGCATACAAGCATTTTAGAGACTGTATTTTATTCATATTAATTTGGCTATTGGTAGACATGGGTAATTTGGGATCTTTAAGTTCTGTCTTCTCCATACTCGAGGGCATTTGGGCTACTTTACTCTTTTTTGGAACCTCTCTGCTTTTTGTAGTATCCTTCAAGGATACATTCTTCCGAACCATGCGCTCTTGGGCGACTGTCGGCTTTCCCCTATTATCTAGTTTAAAAGCTGCTCTATCTCCTTTTTAAAGGTTAATGCCAGCAGCCTGGTTCCATCCCGGTTAAGGTGAAGCCCATCCCTTCGGAAGAGCCCCTCCTTTCCCCAGAATGTTCCCCAGTTCCTAACAAATCCGAACCCCTCATCTCTGCACCATTGTCTCATCCACGCATTGAGACTCCGGAGCTCTGCCTGCCTATTGGGTCCTGCACGTGGAATGGGAAGCATTTCGGAGAACGCTACCCTGGAAGTTCTGGATTTCAACTTCCTACCTAAAAGCCTAAATTTAGCTTCCAGAACCTCCCTACCACATTTTCCTATGTCATTGGTACCAACATGTACCAAGACAGCAGACTCCTCCCCAGCACTATCTAAGACCTTATCTAGGTGGCGTGTGAGGTCCGCTACCTTCGCACCAGGCAGGCATGTTACCAGGCGATCCTCACGTCCACCAGCCACCCAGCTATCTACATGCCTAATGATCGAATCACCAACTATAACTGCTGTCCTAACCCTTCCCGCATGGGCACTTGGCCCTGGAGAAACCTCCTCGGTGCGAGAGGGGTTTACATCACCTGGAGGACAGGTCCTAGTTACAGGATCACTTCCTGCCACACCAGGGTGATGCTCTCCTGTCACGTGACCTCTCTCCTCCATGGCAACAGGGATGCTGCCAGACTGGAGGTGGGACTTCAGGACTATATCCCTGTAGGTCTCGTCTATGTACCTCTCTGTCTGTCTTATGTTTTCCAAGTCTGCTACTCTAGCCTCTAGAGAACGGACTTGTTCCCTGAGAGCAGAGAGCTCCTTGCACCTAGTGCACACGTAAGACCTCTCACCAGCTGGGAGAAAATCATACATGTGACACTCAATGCAAAAGACTGGAAAGCCCACATCCCGCTGCTGGACTGCTGTCTGCATCTTAGTTTTAAGTTTGTGTTTAGATCTTTAAGTTCTATATGTACTAAAGGGTGCAATGGATATTTATACCACTAAAACTGTACCTAAGAAGTTTAATATACCTTGTTCACCTGAAGCTTAATTAATCTCAGGTCCTTGGTGTATGACTGATTTGGGTAATGAGCTTCACCTGAGAGCACCTCCTGTCTTTTAAGTTGTGCAAGTACCTATAAAGCTGTGATTTTCCCAGGGGAGGGTGGGTGTGGGGAGGGAGGGAGGGATATATCACTTATTAAAAAAGGGCTGCTACACAGTACCTTGTCCTGTGCTGCTGAGGAAAACTATATTCTGATTTGATTTAAATTATAGCTCTTTGCTGCTACTAGGCTCTAACCTATTATGAAATTTAAACTACAAGCTCTCTGCTGGATTCTAAATTTAACCAGAAAGCTCTCTTCTGTGTTTTAATTTGAAACTAAAAAAGTACTTTGCTGATGCTAGGCCCTGAGTGACTATGAAATCTAAACTACAGCTGTCTACTGGGTATGAAAGGTAACCAGAAAGTTCTCTTCTGTGTTGTTAAATTGAATCTTAAACTGTTGCTACTAGGCCCTGACTGATTTAACAAAAAAAATAGTGGGTTCACAGATTAATTAGCTTTAAAAGAAAAACAATTCCTTTCAGAAAAATTCCCAGAAGTATATACTCACAATTTCAGATTTCTCTCCAGAAGTAACAGCCCCCCTTTCCAGTCCGTCAAGACAGGGTCACAGAGCTCTGGTTGAGCTATTTATGCTTGTGCTGATGATGTAAGCAGTGACCTACTTCCTGGGTAATTAACAGTCCTTGCTTGGATAGAAGGAGTCTTTCAAAATGGCCTTTTGAACTGCCAGCTGGTGTTAACACCTATTGAAAAAGCTTCACAGGTTGCTTGCCCACTAGGTAGAAGGCCTCTTTGTAAAGGTCTCTAGAAGACTTTATATGCTGCTCAAGGAGAATTGACCTTGTTTTGCCTCTTGTGCTAAGCTATATTCTGATTTGATTTAAATTATAGCTCTTTGCTGCTACTAGGCTCTAACCTATTATGAAATTTAAACTACAAGCTCTCTGCTGGATTCTAAATTTAACCAGAAAGCTCTCTTCTGTGTTTTAATTTGAAACTAAAAAAGTACTTTGCTGATGCTAGGCCCTGAGTGACTATGAAATTTAAACTACAGCTGTCTACTGGGTATGAAAGGTAACCAGAAAGTTCTCTTCTGTGTTGTTAAATTGAATCTTAAACTGTTGCTACTAGGCCCTGACTGATTTAACAAAAAAAATAGTGGGTTCACAGATTAATTAGCTTTAAAAGAAAAACAATTCCTTTCAGAAAAATTCCCAGAAGTATATACTCACAATTTCAGATTTCTCTCCAGAAGTAACAGCCCCCCTTTCCAGTCCGTCAAGATAGTTGTCCAGTGTAATGAATGCCACAGTCTTGGGTTCTAAAAACATTAATCTGAACATAGCCATACATACAGATGCAAGGGTTATATATTGGAAAGGGTCTAAACAACTTGTTAGAATTTTTGATACGTCACCCTGCTCTACAACCACTTCTTTCTCTGTCATTTTCATGATTTCAGCTCGGTAGAGAACACAGGCCTGCCGCAAAATAGATACATCCTGTTGGCAGTAATAAGCCAACTCTTTTTGCAAATTAAAAGTTTTATGCTGATTGTCCTTGTACCATTGTAAAAATTCCTCTTTTTCTTCAGGCAACATGTTTCCCACACCATAATGTTCAACACCCAGGATAGGGCCCACATAATTTTGATTTTCCAGAATATTAAAAAATTGTGGAAAGTACTCGTTGCAGCCTGTAAAACCCATGGCTTGTGGAAGTTTGTTAAGTTTCATAGGCAGGAAATTTAGAGAGTCTATAAAACTGATAGTTGAAGGTTCAACGGTAATTTGTAAAAGTTTAGCACCTTGAACCAGCAACCCTGTGCTCATCTTTTCCTTTAGCAGTTGTTTAAAAACAAAATATTCGTCATAACCTTTGGAATTATGGGCTATGAAGCTGTAGCCTTTAATTTTTTTGACACAAAAAATCTGTATAAAGGCAGAAATACATCCGAGGCCCTTGAATTCCCAGTTTCTTTCATCATTTAAGTTTGCCGCATATATGTAATTAGGGACATGCCAGCCTGTTTCTTGCATACATTCACAATCATAAAAAATATACTTTTCAGATGTCTCAGTTTTACCAATAGGGGTCATAAAACATAAATGGACGCTATCCCCAGTTAAGGGTTCACTGCATGGTTTACAATGCCTACACTTGCACTTATGTTTCTTGTCCACATAAGACTCACATTTCTGGCACAGTATCTTAGATAACCATGCCACTTCTTTTTTCAGTGCCAAATACGTGTGTCTATCTAAATACTCTTTAGAACGACAAAAAAGTTTTCATTTAGGACATCTCTGTTGTACATTACATTAATCACACAACAACACATTCAAACCGCACTGATGCAGAATAGCGCGGTATATAAGAGATTGTAAATAAATAAAAATAAAAATAAATAAATAAACAAAAATGACACCATAATGTGCAATTATGATCGTGACTGCACGGTTTCTGACAGTAACTACAGAAGTTACGCTCCCTGTAGAATTTTTTGACATCGGTTATACCATAGAAATGGTCATCATGTAGCAACAAGAAAATAGTTTTAGGGAACACGGGTCTGTCTGATGTCTTAAAACAAACCCATGAATTTGTGTAAAGTACAACGCTTATGTTTATCTTTAAATGCTGTTCAAATATTGCTACATCATCGAGCATGACTATTCTATGTACCGGCCATCCCATATCATTATGTAGTTTTTTAGCACCTAACAGCTCAACATCTGCCATTTTTACCAGAGACATGAGTGCTGTGAGGCTACCTGCAAAACACAGGTTATTAGCAGTGTTATTCAAGTCTATCAAATACATCCTTTTCTTATGAATAATTTGGCTAAATGGTATAATCTTTAAGACCCTATGAGTCCCCCCCCCACCCTGATTTCTTATGACAAGTACAACAACACGGAATATATCACAAACCTGGATTTCTCTGTGACTCTGAAGGAGTTTAGCGATCTGATCTAAGATAGCATCAGCATCCAATGCTTCTGGGTTTAACTTTCCAGAATACAAGGAATTGTGAAAAAGAGAGGAATGTAGATGTACCTGTACATAATCACCAGGTGAAACTCTGCTGCTAACCCCGTCTAGAATATATTGAATACCTTATCGAATGGTGTTTTGAACCTCAGATAATGAGGCCACCCTGTCTAAATTAATAAACCGAAATTCTTCTGAATAAATTACATCATTAAACTTGTCCAATTACAATCCCACCTTTTCACAAACTGAACATAGCTAACTGGTTCTGATTCTTCAGAGAGGTCTAATGCAAGATTATTTGTTCTGCCCTCTGAAACACTGTTATAAAAGACGTGGCTTTCACCACACTCTCCGTATTCTGTATCGGCGTGTGTAGATTCACTGTCAGAAAAACTCTCGCTCTATGATCTTTTCCTGTTAGACTTTGCCCTCAGATTCGCTGATTTTCTATCATTTTCTCGATCTGAAAAAGAAAACATAGGGGTATGTTTACTAAACTGAGGTAAGGTAACAGCGGTAACTGTAACATGCGTTAGGTAACGTTAACACACATTAATGTTACGTTAACATGCGTTAGCGTGACATAAAGTGCATTAGCGTTACTTAACGTGCTCTAGCGTTCCTGGCTGCGGTAAGTCCAGAAAAGGGTGGAGAGAGGGCGGAGAGAAGGGGTCAATGGGCGGGGAGTGGGTGGGGAGAGGCTCCCGTGACACCAACATAGGGAACTGAAGGGCTGAAAAGTAACGCAAGTGAAAACCTGGAGTTAGAGGCACATTTGCAAGAGAGAGAAACCATTTCATTGTCAGCAATGTACAGCATAGGCAGGGAGCCCAAGAAAGGTAATAGTAGTGCTCCATTTGCAGCAACAGCATAGTGCCCAGGTATGAAATACCACTATGGTGATGGCACAAATGGGGCATGGGGGCTGCAGGCGGGACATGCAGTGGGGGCAACTGGGGCACAGGGTGGACTAGGCAGATGCCTAGGTGGAACATAGGAACACAGACAATGGAAACCAATAAGACAGCAAATGACCAGGTCAAACATGCCCATGAGTCTGTGTCCCACAGTGTCCCATCCAGGGGACATTACCCAGAAGGTACCCCAAGGGGCACATAACATTGACAGGCAGTGCCAGGGGAAGCGTGGACAGCTATGTAGGCACCACTACCCCAGAACCCACACCTTAGGCAGCCGCCTACCTGCCCCTTGGATGGCCTGTGATTGTGCACCACCAGCACCGACAGCATATGGTCATGGCGGCATGGCAGGGGGGAGTGTTTATGCTGGAGGGAGTAATGGCATCCACCTGCAGTGGACCTAGGCCATGCCCTGTACCAGTATGTGTTGTGCAGTGTACCAGAAGAGATCTGGCTGGGGAAGATAAGGGTAGCCCAGGGACCACTATGCTGCTGTGGCAACAGTGTGGTGCGGTACACTCAGCCAATGTGTCCAAAAGCAAAGGGTCCATAGTTCAAGTCCCATCTGTGGATCCTGCAGATCATCACCCCATAGTTTCATCCCACAATGCAGCCACAACAACAACAACATGTGCAAACCCCAACACAGCAGTGCACAGGGGTACAAACACCCACTCACACAGGCTCCACTATCCACAGCCTCATGGAGTGTCAGGCTGTTGGCCCCAGCACGGAGCTGCAGTTATCACCAGAGCACTACTACTACCCCCTGCACAGTTTAGCAATGTTGACATTGTGATCGGGGACAGTGTGGTAGGCAAGGTTGTCAACCACCTCTATCTCTGCACAATGCTGAGGTAGGTGTGGGAGTGTGCGTATGTCTATCCATTGTTTTGTATCTGCCAACACCTCATTGAGCCCACATTGCTCACACTGTTTCCAGCGTTAGTCTGCAAATGTGCATAATGAGGAGCAAGGTATTGTGGGTATGGTCCAGATAGGGCGGATTGGCCAGGATGCATCTGCACAGGGTGGAGGGCAATGACTGGGACACTGTAGTGCTCAATCACCACCTGCATGGGCAGGGTGGCCACAGCATATCAAGTTGGGAGGTCACGCTCACTCTGACCGAGCAGTGACCATGGCATTTCCATGTTCCACATAGTGCCACACATTGTTTGTTTCTAGTGATACCTGTGTGTTCCTGGTTCTGGAGCCCAATCATGGAGATACCTGCTTGGTGTCTGTGCTGCGCATTCCACCTCTGAGTGCACAGGGTTCCCCCATGGGCATGCACTATGGATTGGCTAGTGGGCTGTCTGCAGTTAGTCTGTGCATGGTGGGATCACCCTGTAGGATGCTGCAGGTGCAGTTTGACTGTGCTGTCTGCTAGTGAATGGCAGACTGTGGCGTGGGGCAGTTGAGCCTTCCCCTGTCCACCCCAAGCATCACTGCTGGACTGCCACAGTCACAGGGTATGGCTATGGCCCATCAGCCCTGGAGGGCTGTCATTGGCTATCAGGACTGTGGTTGCTGGTATTACAGCCATTCCGCAGGGTGCAGGCACCGGTCCCACCACACCCTCATCTACAGTATGGGTGATTGTGGGTCCCTTGTGGTTAATAGTGCATACCACTTAGACCCATAGAGGCAGTGCTACCTAAACCTTATGTAAGTCTAGACACTCCCACTGCCCTGATAGCAGGTACCCATGACAGCCTGACCTTAACACCACATGCACACTAATCTGGGTGGTGTCCTGTCCCACAGGGCCACATGTGACTGCAGAGCCCAGATAGTAACAGAAGTATTTTCAGATGCACTGCTGGTAGCACCTGTCATACACTGGTAGTGATGGGGATGTGCAGCAGGACCTATCTCTAGCACCACATGTACTATGGACCTAGTGCTGGGCGCCCTTCCTATACCTCAGGGTGAACACGGAACCTGCACCATGGCATGGTCTGTAGATACTCTGTGCCAGTATCATGCACTGTCAGTCCGTCTTACCACACTGCAGTACTGGAGAGGTGCATACCCCATTTGGTGGTCAGCTGTAGGCCACTGTTCTGCATGTGCAGTGCATCATGGGTGCTGGTGTGGCTACTCTATCCTGGCACACAGAGCAGACAGTTTGTGTGGTGACCTGCAGTCCTTCTGTACCCAGCCAGTGCTGTGCAACAAGCCATAGAGGTTAGCCTACTGGTTAGTACACTGACATTCTAGGCAGTGGTCATGGGTTCAATTCCTCATTGTTTCCTCCTGTCCATGTCAGATTATTTTGCATGCCTGTGAGAGTCATATCTTTGCAGATCCGTGCTGCCAGCCCATAATATCTTCACCACAGTTGCCATCACTCCTTATATGGCGTTATAAGGCACCTTATTAGGCACGTTATAAGGCACATTACAAGGCACCTTACTAGGCACAGTACAAGGCGCGTTACAAGGCACATGCCTTGTACTGTGCCTAGTAAGGTGCCTTGTAACGTGCTTTATGAGGCGCCTTGTACCTGACACGGCTTGCCATAATGATGAACCGCCCATTCCCTTATATGGGCATCCAGTAAACCTAACACGGGGAACGTTACTGCAGTTTAGTAAATATCCCCCATAGGGTCTAATAATTTTTTCTTTCACATTGCTCTTAAAATTTAGGAGAGGGATAAAACTGGAATACTTACTATTTTGTTTATCTTTTTGCTTTCGGTAAGGAGCTGATTGCTCTTCTGTATCGGCGTATATAGATTCACTGTCAGAAAAACTCTTGCTGTATGATCTTTTCCTGTTAGACTTCTCTCCCAGATTCACTGATTTTCTAACATTTTCATGATCTGAAAAAGAAAAAATAGGGGCTAATGGCCCCTACAATGGCCTTACAATTTAGAAGGGATAAAACCGGTATATTTACTATTTTGTTTAACTTTTGGCTTTCGGTAAGGAACCGGCTATTGATTAGATTGGGCATCTTGTTTTGTAGCAGCTTCTTGGTCTAAAATAAAAAGAATAAAGATTGAGACATATTATAAAGAGCATAGCTGCTGGAAAATTAAAAAAAACATATGACATACCTTTTAACTTTCTTTGCTGTCTTCGTTTTGTAAGAGAAAGTTTATTTGTAAAACCTGGTTTCTGCTCCTATTTTTTTAGACAATCATAAATTCAGAGACAGAAACATTACATAACCAATATTTTTAAAAAGTAAGACTCATATCTACTCACCATGTTGATGCCTGAAGAGCTACCAAAGTCACCTTACAATCTATAGAGACTGTGTGATCTTTTCTGTCAGCTGAAATGTGCTGCGTCTTTTTAAATGAAATTCTTTGATGGGGTTTACAGCCCCCAGACTCTAACTGAAACAGCTCTGCATCTCATAATCTTATCATATGGCCTATTGTTTTATAATGGGTATGTGTCGCCCCACCCGGCTAATTCACATTGCCCCGTTTTTTCCAAGACAATGCATTGTAGGGGATAATTAACTAGGAATTCCTAAAACACACCACACAAAGCTGTAAGTTCAAAAGTTTTTTATTTCAAATAAAATGTTTTCATCTTGTGAACTGATTCATTTGAACATTTACAAGTTATATAAAGACATACGTTTAAGTTTTGTTCATTTGTATGTTCAGCTAATAGATCCTGGAAATACAAACATTTTCATAAAAAGTAAATTTTTACAGAACTTCGTGTTGTTTTAAAGAACGATCTATAATCTCCGTCACAAATTAAACCTCTCACCAGCTTCATATCGTTGTCTATCACAGATCTAAGCAAAATATTGAGCAGTTGTCCTGGATTTCTACTTGCATTAAAATCTCTGATGAGGTCAAACAAAAACTTCAAATTGTCATAAACTAGGTTGATAGCTTTATTTTTATGACCAACAATCATGGCAACATTTACAATAGGTCCTAGGCACAACCGGTTACAAGTTTTATGGTTTTCAGTTGTATTTCCTTGTGCCCCCACCTCAGGCAATCATGATGTCTTTGCCCAGGAGCATGTATTAGACAAGTTGCACAGTCTCTATGCATAACCCCCTGCAAGCATTTCTTGATAATACAGTATACTGTTGCTTGTATAACAGATTTAAATATGTTTATTCCAGTTTTGAGTTGTCCTTTTGGTTAACTATGACATCAAACGCTTCCCTTTGATATGTACAGAGAAAGCACAAGCAGTGTAGATTGATTGCCTGTATGTTCTCTAGCTCTTGTAGAAGTGAAGATCCATCACTTCCCTACAACCCCGCCCCCCCCCCCCGTGCCAATGTGAAATGAACTACCTCTTCTATAACACTTTTCTACAAAAAAATAGCTTCTCTTACCTCTGCTGATCCTAGTTCTTCCAGTAAACAGGTTGCTTCTGCATCTGCTGCACCGTAATATAATTCTATGTCTATTGGATCCATTGCGTTGTCATCCGGTAGGTCAATTTCAGTGCCTGAATCACAAAGTTCTTGAGAATCAAACAATTTTTGTGCATCTAGAAAATCTTCAATCTCTGTTAATTCATGTTCAGACTCTGCCGGACTCTCCTGTTGTTCAAATAAATTTTCTATCGGTGAATAACCCTCAGCCGCTGCATCATGATCTTTAAGAAAGCAATTAATGTTAAGCACCCTGTTGTAAATTCTGCTTGGTGTTCAAAAAAGAGCCATTTTTTCTTTTTGAATCTCTGTGTTAGAATTTTTCCTGCACAGGGCACACAGCCTTAAACACTGCTATTTCCTGCACTCACCAGGAGCATGCTCAGAACAAGTCTCTTGTTTCTGCCAATCACATGTTGCCATTTCCTTTCCTAGAAGCATGCCCAGGCTTGTTTCTATGTATTGTTTTTTTTTATCAAAGCCACTAAAAAAATATAGCTGTAGTGGGATTTGAACTTGGGTCTCTCTCTGTGTTTCAGCTTGAACTACTCTGTTGTCAGAATACTTCTCTCTAACAGTGAGGTCTTAAAAGCAAAATTCTATCACATGGACAGCACTGGTTTCTCTAACAAAGATGTGTTAATTGCATTTTAGACAACACCAAGAAAGGAATTTCACATTTTGGAATTTGTCATTTCACATAGACAACACTAAGGGGTATGTTTACTAAAGTGCGGTAAACGTGAATAACGCGCGTTGTACGACGTTAACGATCGTAAGTGCAGTATAACACGCGTAATCACGCACCAACGACCGTTAACATCATACTACGTGCGTTAACCGTAGTTAACGATCGTAAAGCCCCGCGGCGCGTTTAAACAGCGCAGAAGGTGGAGAGTGGGCAGAGAGAAGGGGTCAATGGGCGGAGAGTGGGCAGGGAGAGGCTCCCCTCACACTAACGCGCTGAATTTCAGAGCTCAATGCCAACACGAATGAAAACCTGTCGTTAAAGGCATATTAAAGGGAAGAGAAACCATTTCCGTCAGCAATGTACGGCAAAACCGGGGAAACCTGCAAAACGTGAGCAGTGTGATACATGTGCACAGAACAAAACTTCAAATAAAACCTTAAAATGACCACAAGAAACAGTGTAAAAATGATAATTCAGCTGGGCAACAATGATATCATTGGGCAACAATAAAAAACACTCCCAGGAAAGCTCCAAAAAAAGAAATGATGTGTGGAAGGGTCTACGCTCCGGAGACCCATTCATAAAAGCATTTCATCTTATTGGAGCTTTCCTGGGAGTGTTTTTCATTGTTGCCCAGCTCGGTTATGGGTGTCTGCCCCTTTTTTTGAGGTCGTTTTTGAGGTTTATTTGCACTGTCGTCTGCATACAAGGTAAATGAGCCCACAGTAAAATGTGCAGAGAACATAAGAACATAAGTCCATCAAGCCCAGTATTCTGTTTCCAACAGTGGCCAATCTAGGTCATACGTACCTAGCAGTTTCCCCAAGGGACACAGGTTCCACAATGCTTGTATTGGTTCAAGCATTGATATCCTGGGTCCCTTCTTAATAATGGTTTATGGACCTTTCCTCCAGGAACTTGTCCAAACCTTTTTTAAACCCAGCTACACTAACAGCCTTTACTACATCCTCCGGTAACAAATTCCAGAGTTTGATTACACGTTGAGTGAAAAAATATTTTCTTTTATTAGTCTTAAATAGTTTACCCTGTAGCTTCATTGCATGTCCCCTAGTCTTTCTATATTCTGATAAGGTAAACAATCGATCTACGTTTACCCGTTCCACTCCGTTCATTAATTTATAGACTTCTATCATATCTCCCCTCAGCCGTCTCTTTTCCAGGTTAAAGAGCCCCAACCTTTTTAGCCTTTCTTCATAGGAGTAGCCTTCCATCCCCTTTACCATTTTGGTGGCTCTTCTCTGAACCTTTTCTAAAATCGCTATATCCTTTTTAAGATACGGCGACCAGAATTGCACACAATATTCAAGGTGCGGTCTCACCATGGAACGATATAGAGGCATTATAATATCTTTTGTTTTATTTTCCATTCCTTTCCTTATCATACCTAGCATTCTATTTGCTCTCTTGGCCGCCGCTGCACACTGGGCCGAGGGTTTTAACATGGTATCCACAAGGACGCCTAAATCTTTTTCTTGGGTGGTGGTTCCTAATGTGGAACCTTGCATCGTGTAACCATAGTTTGGGTTGTTCTTCCCTAGGTGCATAACCTTGCACTTCTCCACATTAAATTTCATCTGCCATTTTGATGCCCAGTCTTCCAATTTATCAAGATCCTCTTGCAATTTTCCACAATCCTCCTGGGTTTTAACAACTTTAAATAGTTTTGTGTCATCAGCAAATTTGATAACCTCACTCGTTATTCCACTTTCCAGGTCATTTATGAATATGTCAAAAAGCAGCGGACCCAGCACAGATCCCTGGGGTACACCACTATTCACCTTTCTCCATTGGGAAAATTGGCCATTTAGCACTACCCTCTGCTTTCTATCTTTTAACCAGTTCCTGATCCACAGTAGTACACTGCCTCCTATCCCATGACTCTTTAGTTTTGCCAAAAGTCTCTCATGAGGGACCTTGTCAAAGGCTTTCTGAAAGTCCAGATACACAATATCAACCGACTCACCTTTGTCCACCTGTTTATTCACTCCTTCAAAAAAACATAACAGATTAGTAAGACAAGATCTTCCTTGTCTAAAGCCATGTTGGCTGTCTCCCATTAGGTCATGACTATCTATATGCTGAGTAATTTTATTCTTTATGATGGTTTCTACCATTTTTCCCGGTACTGATGTCAGGCTCACCGGTCTGTAGTTTCCCGGATCACCCCTCGAACCCTTTTTAAAAATTGGTGTTACATTGGCGATCCTCCAATCCTCAGGTATTAGAGATGATTTTAATGATAGTTCACAGATTACTGATAGCAGGTCTGCAATCTCAAATTTCAGTTCTTTCAACACCCTTGGATGTATACCATCTGGCCCAGGTGATTTGCTACTCTTCAGTTTATCTAATAGTTGTAAGACATCTTCCCGATGTATCGATATTTCCTTCAATTCTTCCACACCTTTAAATACCACTTCAGTCGTGGGTAACATCCCTACATCTTCCTCAGTAAAGACCGAAGCAAAGAATTCATTCAGTCTCTCCGCTATCGCCTTGTCGCCTCTTAGTGCTCCTTTAACCCCTTTATCATCTAATGGACCAACTGACTCTCTCACGGGTTTTTTGCTACGAATGTACTTGAAAAGGTCTTTATTTCGCGTTGTTGCTTCCGCAGCAAGCTTCTTCTCAAATTCTCTCTTTGCCTGCCTTATCAATGCCTTGCATTTGACTTGCCAGTGCTTGTGCTGTTTCCAGGTTTCACCATTTGGCTCTTTTTTCCATTTCTTGAAAGATGCTTTTTTGGCAACAACAGCCTCTCTGACCTCAGCTTTAAACCATGCTGGCAATTTTTTAGACTTCCTTCCACTTTTCTTAAAGCGTGGAATACAGCTGGTCTGGGCTTCCAAGATAGTATTTTTCAACAACACCCAAGCTTGATGTACGTCTTTAACCTTTGCAACTGCTCCTTTTAGTTTTTTCTTAACTGTTTTCCTCATTCTATCATAGTCTCCCTTTCGAAAGTTAAAGGGTAGTACTGTGGATTTCCTTACTATCCCTCCTCCACTAATTAAATCAAAGGCAATCATGCTATGATCACTATTGCCAAGTGGCCCCAACACCCTTATCTCTTGCACTACATCTGGTGTTCCACTAAGGACTAGGTCTAATATTGCTTCCCCTCTGGTCGGTTCATGAACCAGCTGCTCCAAGAAGCAGTCATTTATTTCATCTAGGAACTTTATCTCCCTAGCATGTCCTGTTGTGACACTGACCCAGTCGATGCCGGGGTAATTGAAATCACCCATTATTATTACTGCACTGTAACTTTTGCTAGCTTCCTTGATTTCTTTGAGCATTTCATCATCCATTTGTTCATTCTGGCCAGGCGGACGATAGTACACCCCCACTGCCATCGCCTTCCCCTTTTTACATGGAATTTCAATCCATAGAGATTCTACAGCAAATTTTGTTTCTTGCGAAACTTTAATCCTTTCTGATTCAATGCCCTCTCTAACATAGAGCGCAACCCCTCCACCAATTTGATCAGCTCTATCATTTCGATATAGTTTGTACCCAGGTATCACAGTGTCCCACTGGTTGTCCTCCTTCCACCATGTCTCTGATATTCCAATCATATCTAACCTCTCGTTTAGTGCTATATATTCTAACTCTCCCATCTTGTTTTGTAGACTTCTAGCATTTGCATACAAGCATTTTAGAGACTGTATTTTATTCATATTAATTTGGCTAATGCATAGGAGCAGGGTCTCTGACTCGTCAGGCCAGTTTTCCTATCTCCAGGGACTGCACTGTCTCTGTGGCCACAGTGTGGTGCAACAGACACAGCCAGGTCCTGTAAGACCAGAGGGTCACAGGTTCAAATCCCAGCTGGGGCTCCTGCCAACCCAGTCCCCATAGTTTTACCCACCACTAAACAGTGATAGTAAAGACACCCCATTATTGCAGAGAACATACGCATGGTTACTACGCCTATATTTTACCACACCAAACACAGACACCAGAAACAGGCACATTACCTAAAGTAGAGTCTCGCAAATGCAGTTCTGGAGGGCCCCACACCATTCAGGTTCCATGCTGCCTCTAATAAAGATGCCTGTGCTGCATATCTATGCACCACCCCCATGGTATGCAGATGTAGCTCATGCATATTTATGAGGGACAGCATGAAAACCCGAACAGTGTTTGGAACACCAGGACTGGAGTTGGGGAACTCTGCCGTAAAGCAGCAGCCACCAGGGCCAGACACACCCACCCACAGGCCCCATTGGCCTATGCCTCCTGGAGAGGCAGGACATTGGGCCCTGCCTGTATCTCCCAATACTAGCACTTGCATACCTTTGCAATGCCACCCTACACCTGGGTATATGGTACACAACTATCAAACGTTTCCTATGATAACTGGCAGATATCAATTCCTACGTTAAGCACTTTGTGCTCATTGAGCTCCACCATAACAATCATTCTGATGTCTGCGGTGTGTGTGCAGCAGGTCTGGTCTCTGACAGTGTTTACCAGCCTGGGGAGTGACCCCCAACAGTCTTGTGTACCATATCCATGCCTGTACTATGGCTAGGACTGGTGTGGTGGGTATGGCTGCTGACTACCTCTATGCTGGCATAGGTGTGGGGGTGGCTGTCTGTCTATCCAGAGTGTGGTGGCTGCAAACACCTTCCACAGCCCACACTGCCAGCAATGTTGCCAGTATTGGGCTGCCAATGTGCATAATGAGGAGCAAGGTACCATGGGTATAGCCCGGACAGGGTGGCCTGGCCAGGGTGCATCTGCACAGGGCATAGGGCAGTGACAGGCACAGTTTAGTGCCCAGCCACCACCTACACAGACAGGGTGACCTCAGTATGTCCTGCTGAGAGATCACTCTCACCCTGACTGTGCAGTGACCACAGCATGGCTAGGCACCCCCATAGTGCTATCTAGTATTTCTCTTATGTGATAGATATGGGTTGCCTTTTGGGGCTAAGTCACTGATGTATCTGCTTGTGTGTTTGCTGACATCCCAGTTCTGGGTGCAGGCATCTCCACTGGGCACAAGCAGACTGTTTGCAGCTGGTATGTGTTGTGATGCAGTGGCTTGCACCAGGGGAATATCAGATAGTGGTGGGGTGCAGCATACCATATCCAGGCCTAATATCTGTCTGCTATTGTGTTATGGATGTGTACAGAGCTGCATTGACTGCAGGACTGGGGTTGATGTTCCCCTCTACTGCCACCTTTGCAGGGAGGTAGACTGTGGATTTTTTGATGGGAGTCCCTGTTTTGCTGCCCTGGGGGAGGGGGGTGGGGTGGTGGTGGTGCATGGGCCACCTAGGGGTCCATGGGGGCTACACCTGACTGAAACAGACAGAGATGTCCAAGGTGTTTCTGCAGAAACTACCTATTTCACACATTAACACTGCTTTGGACCTGCGCCATGGCCGTTGCTGTGGACCTGGTGCTTGGCGCCTCACTGCACCCTCAGGGTGAGCACAGTACCCGCACAATGTGATGGTGTGTAGCTACTCTGTGCCGGTACAACACATGGTCAGTACCCCCTACCAGGCCGAGGTGCTGTGGGGGTGCACATGGTCACTTCCCCCTACCAGGCCGAGGTGCTATGGGGGTGAATTCCCCATCTTGTGTTTATCTGTGGACAGCTGATTTGCATGTGCAGTGCATCATGGGTGTGACTGGCACAATCCAACCCTGGGAAAATCCAGCGCCTGCTCACAGGCTCTGATAACCCATAGGCCATCACACGTACATCTGTTGGCATAATGCATAGGTGCAAGACACCCTAAAGTGTTTGTAATATAAGATGCCCACGCTGGTAAAAACACACGTACCCACGCACGATTGTACGCACGCACCAACGCACGTAGCTACGCCCGTACCAACGCACGCAGCCACGCACGCACCAACGTACATTGCTACGCACACTGCGAGGGTGTGTTTCTGTAACCCCTACTCAACTTAAAGAAAAACATGCCTCCTCATTCCCTATGTAATGTACAGGGTGATGCCTGGGCCAACCTTCTGCGTTAGGCACACTGGGGACTCGAACACATGCTGCCTGTAACAGCGGTCAGTGCACTAACCATTGTGCTACAGCTCTGTTTCAGTGATTTGTGTCTGTACGCCTTCATACGATTAACGCGCAGTAACGCGCCACGGCGCCCTGTAACGCTCGTTAGTTTTTGGAACGCGCGTTAGTGGTTACGATGTCCCGCCCATGTCCTTTTTTGGCTTTCCTTTCACTAACGCGGCTCCTAACGCGATTTGCACTAACGCAGTTTAGTAAACATACCCCTAAGAAAGGAATCCTAATGATCTTCATAGACATCTCATCAGCATTTGACACAGTTGACCACAAGACTGTACTGGAAAGACTACAGAACATCGGACTACACGGATCCACCCTGAAATGGTTCCACATACTTGACTGACAGACAGATACAGGTCAGGGTAGGCCACAACACCTCCCGACCCATAAAAGTCATATAAGGAGTACCACAATGATCGGCCCTATCAGCACTATTATTCAACCTCTACATCCAGCCAATATGCGACATCATGAAAGATCACAACATACAATATACAATCTACGCAGATGACATCATGATAAACACACCCATCTCAGTCGACAACCCGGACTACTCCAAAATAACAAACTGCCTCATACAAATGACAAGCTGGTTTCAAAAAAACAACCTCTCAATAAACTACAGCAAGACGGAGGCACTGATCATCACGCAAAACTCAGACTTTGTCCCCCCACCCGACATCAAGATAAAAGACACAACCATACCTATAAAATCAGTTGTAAAGTACCTCGGAGTCACCCTGGACAAGGAGCTAAACCTCCAAACACACATAAGCAGAACAACCAAAAGCTCATACCACAGAATGAGACTCATCAGAAGACTTAAGCCCCTCGCCCCAGAGCACTTTCGTACAGTCTGCCAGGCACTAATAACCCCACTACTAGACTTCTGCAACCCAATCTACCTTGGGCTACCAAAGCAGACACTCAGACCGTTGCACCTGGCACAAAATATAGCCGCCCGCATAATCTCTGGCACTACAAGACAAGAACACATCACTCCAATACTGAAAGATCTGCCCTGGCTCCCAATCAGCTCACGCATCAAATACAAAACAATCATAAACATATTCAAGATCAAACAACACTCTTCAGCCATAAGCCTACACACACTCATACAGCCTGACACTAGCACACGACCAAGGAGAAGAGGCACCTCCAATAGAGTAAACACCCCAAAAGACTTTGCCAAGACCCGCAAGGACACAGCGGAACGAGCACTCTCCCTGGCTACTCCATCAATCTGGAACACCCTCCCAGATGAACTGAGACTAACCACAGACCTCAAGGACCTCCGCAAACAGCTGAAGACAACTCTATTCATCAAACACTACGGTCATGCCACATGAGCTACCAACCAAGCCAGAACATCGGACCCTCCCCCCTATCCTAAGCTTGTATATATGCTCACGATGTATAATAGCGCACAATGTAGAAAGCACAACCCAAATCAAATACTCGCCACCCACAACACACACCACTGCATGAATACACTTGAACACCCCTTGATTGTTTGCCATGGAAACCGCCTTGATTGAAGGAGAAGGCGGTATAGAAATACTGTTAAATAAATACATTTTAACATTTGAAAAGAAAAGCCTGTATACCAAATGCTGTGTGCCTGCATCACATTACAGATCCAGGTTTGTGTTTGCTACCAAAGGGTTATTTTTAACAATCAGTTCTAAATAGTCTGCAATACACCCAAAAGCATTGCACTGCTTTGTGAGAAAAAAAACACTTGGTCAGGGAGAAAGAAAGCATTTTTGTTTTGTGATTTCCGGGGTTCCTGCTTCTGCTGATATCAGCATAAACCGGAAGCAAAACACATTTTCGGGGGTCAGACACCCTGTTTCCAGTGATGTCATCGAAAAGTGACACTGTCCATTTCCAATGACACCCTGTTTCTGGTGATGTTATTTCCAATGATGTAGGCTGGGGGGCGTAGTTGAGGGTGGGAGAGCATGGGTGTGGCACAAACCCAGAAGTGGGCGCTGATTGGCTGACATCGTCATTGGGGGTGTGGCGTGAGCATGTCAGAGGGGGTGTGGCCACGTCTGTGGCAGGTGTGGAGCATGGATGGGAGGAGCTAGTTCACCATTCATTTCTATGGGAGGGGCGGGGTCAGGGGTGGGACATACACTGATTGGCTGCTGTCATCCTTAGTTCATTTGGCAATCAGTTTGATGAGTAGTGTACCCATTATACCATTAGTGGCGATTGCGGAGACATGGTTCACGGACAACCATGACTTTAATGTAATTATACTGGGCTTTATTTTATTCAGGAAGGACAGAGTAGGAGAAAGGGGAGGAGGAGTGGCATTATGTGTACAAAATAATAGTAAAGCTATAGAATTGCAGGGCTTAAAGAGGAGTGAGGAGGCACTGTGGGTTAAACTAGAAAGAGGGAAGAGAAAATCCATTTGCAGTGGTGTAAGATACAGATCTCCTTCACAGGAAAAAGAAGTGGACAGAGATTTAATAGAAGACATACACAGTATTGCCATGAGAGGAGAAGTGCTACTGTTAGGTGATTTCAATATGCCGGATGTTGATTGGCACATCCTTGCTGCTTTCATCTAGAAATAAGGAGATCCTGGATTCTCTATAAGGAGAACTATTCCAACAACTCATAACAGAAGCCACATGTGAAGAGTACACACTGGACCTGGTGCTTATCAATTGGGAAAGTATTTCTGATGTTATAGTGGGAGATCATCTCACATTCCAGTGATCACCAGATAGTGTGGTTCAGTATTAGGACTAGGGCTGATAAAGTCCATTCAAAAGCGAGGGTCAGAGTTTAGGAAAACTCACTTTGCCAAGATGGGACAATATCTCAAGGAGTCATTAGTGGGATGAGAACTGCTGGAGGATGTAGAAAAGCAATGGGAAAAATTAAAAGAGCAGCAAACCTTTTTGTTAGAAATGTAAATAAATGTAAAAGGAAAAGGAGGCCACTATGTTCTCAAAAGAAGTAGCTGAAAAGTTGAAGAAAAAGAGGGTATCCTTCATAAAATAGAAGAGATCACAGAAAGAGGAAGACAAGCATCAATATTTGGATTAACTTAAAGAAACTAGGGGCCCGATATTCAAAAGGCATTTTCACAGTTTACAGTCCAGTAAGCTGTGTAAATGCCTTAAAGCAGGATATTCAACAGCACTTACACGGTTAGTGCCATTGAATATCCCCTTCTGAATTCCTACGCTCCCTAATACATTCTGGAATTGAGCAGAGACGGCGATAACTGGGCAGCAGCAATATTGCATGCTGCCTGGTTAGTGATCTGCGCTGAAAAGATAGGCGAGGAAAACCTAATGAGGCTTCCAGCTTGTGGAGCAATCCCTGGATATTCAATGCCAGGCCGCATATGACACCGGCATTGAATATCTGGGGTTAAGTGTTGGTGGGCTGGTCTATGCACCATAGCGGCACATAGCCTGCCCAGATGAATATCAGGCCCTAGTAAAGTAGTCAGGAAAGCAAAGATACAAAATGATAAAAAAATGGCCAATGCAATAAAATGGGGGGCAAGACATTTTTCAGATATGTTAGTGAGAGAAGGAAGTGCAAATGTATTGGCAGACTCAAGGGTGAATATATAGTAACTGATGAGGATAAAGCAGAACTACTTAATAAATACAGTATTTTTGTTTTATGTTTGTAAACGAAGGGCTCGGAGAAGGTCCTTAAAAAACAAACAAATAGGAATAGAAGTGAAAGGGAACATGAATGATTTTCAGAAGACTGTGTTCATGAGGAACTAGCTAAACTAAAAGTAGACAAAGAGGTATGTTTATTAAACTGTGTTAGTGTGATTCGCGTTAGGAGCCGCGTTAGTGGAAGGAAAGCCATAAAAGGACATGGGCGGTACATCGTTACCGATAACGCGCAATAACGCGCGTTGTAAGGCGCCGCGCAGCAACGATCGTTACAGAGCGCGTTACTGCGCGTTAAGCATAAGAAGGCACGCAGACACCCAACTACAGAAACAGAGTTGTAGCACAATGATTACTACACAGACCAATGGTGCAAGGGTCATGGGTTCGATTCCCCAGTGTGCCTAATGAAGAAGGCTGGCTGAGGCATCATGTGTAACCTTTTGAAAGCCTACCATAATATTTTAATCCACATTCTGCAGCAGGGTTAATGTTTGCATATAGCAGGAAAATTGTACCCGTCTTATTCAATATGTTCGAATAGTGACGTACCCTCTGCCATGGTCATGTATTATATACCATTTGATAGGAATATTTAGGCAGATGTTTGGATCCCAAAAGTTTTGGGCTTGGCCTGGAAAGGGTTAAGTATTGGGCTGTGAGGAAGTTTAGTTGTACGTTAATAGTGCTGCCAGCAAACACACCCTCACAGTGTGTAACCTAAGGTGCCACATAAGGCACACTAGAAGGCACTCCATAGGGCACATTATAAAGTGCCAAGGCACCCTATAATGTCCTCCATAGGACACCATATAAGGCACCTTATAAGGCGCTTTATAGAGCGCCCTATAGGGCACCCAATGAGGCACCCTATAGGGCGCCCTATGAGCCACCCTAAGGTGACAGTACCCTGAGGGTGGTTCTGCTGGCAGCACTAATATACAATACAAACAGACAATGCCTAAGACAACCCTATCGATGAACCCCACTGTGGGTTGTGAACCCATGACCTCTGGCTCCACGGGCAGTGAAGTAACCAGTGGGCTCGAGCTGCTAACAAACATCTGGCTGGCTACAGGAAAACTGCACGGCACCACACCCACATTCTGCTGTGGTTACCAGGATAGGGTCAACCCATCCGTACCCAGGATGCACAGCACATGTAAATCAGCAGTCAACAGATGATCACAAGATGGGGTATGCACCCCACAGCACCTCAGCCTGTGTTAGTGGCACAAGGTAGCTACAGACCGTCACAGTGTGCGGGTCCTGTGCTCACCCTGAGGGAGAGGTATGGTGCCCAGCACCATTCTCACAGCACCTGGCTTTGCTGAGATAGGCTATGCTGCAGGTCCCCATCAGTGCCAATGTGTGATAGGTAGTCCTTGCAAACACCCCTAGGATATGCCTGTGTTCATCTGTATGTCACATCTAGCCCTTGTGGACTATGATGCACCCAGAAAAGTGCATACCCTGTGTGGGTGCCATGGTCACATGATGTAAGTGAAGGGGGTGCTGGGACCCACAGGGAGATTACATACCACCACCCAACGCACCCTCTTGGGCTCAGGGTGGGGGACAGGATCCCCCACCAACAGATCCACTTCCTACCCCCCTGCAATGGTGGCAGTAGAGGGGATCAAACACCCTACAGGACAGGCAATGCAGAGCAGCACACATCCATAACGCAATAGCAGACAGACGGCAGGTCTGAAAATGCTCAGCTGCCCCCCCACCATTATCTGACATTCTCCAGCAGCAGGCCTCCAGCCGCTGCACCCTGCAAGGTATTCCAGCAAGACACATACTAGCTGCAGACAGGCCGCCAGCTAGTCCATAGTCCTGGAGGAGATGCATACACACCAAGCAGATAAGTCAGTGATTGGGCCCCAAAAGAAAAACCATAAATATTACATGAGCAAAATGCTATATAGCACTATTGGGGAACCTAGCCATGCTATGGTCACTGCTCAGTCAGGGTGAGAGTGACCTCCCAGCAGGACATGCTATGGCCACCCTGTCTGTGCAGGTGGTACCGGGCACTACACTGTCCGAGCCATTTCCCTATGCCCTGTGCAGATGCGACCAGGCCAGGCCACCCTATCCAGGCTATTCCCACGATAGCTTGCTCCTCATTATGCACATTGGCAGGCCAATACTGGCAACAGTGCTAGCAGTGTGGGCTGTGGAGGGTGTTGGCAGCCACCACACACTGGATAGACAGACACACACTCCACACACCTATGCCAGCATTGTGCAACTACAGAGGTGTTGAGCAGCCAAGGCCACCACACCAGTCCTGGGCACAGTGCAGGAATGGCTATGGTACGCAATACTGTAGGGGTCACTCCCCAGGTTGGTAAACACTGTCAGACACAAGACCTGTAGCACACTCCACAGACATCAGAAAGGTTGCTATGCTGCAGCTCACTCAGAAAAAACTTGTACGTAACCTAGGAATTGCTGTCTGCCAGTAATCATAGCAACCTTTGGATAGATGTGTACCATATTCCCAGGTTTAAGGTGGCATTACTAAGGTATGCAAGTGCTAGTATTGGGAGATGCACGCAGAGCCCAAAGTCCTGCCTCTCCAGGATGCTTTGGATAATGGGGCCTGTGGGTGCGGGTGTGTCTGCCCCTGTTGGCTGCTGCTTTACGGCAGAGGTTCCCAACTCCAGTCCTGCGGTGCCAAACACTGTTCGGGTTTTCATGCTGTCCCTCATGAATATGCATGAGATACATCTGCACTCCAGGACTGCATTTGGGAGGCTCTGCTCTAGGTAATGGGCATGTTTATGGTGTCTGTGCTCTGTAGGGTAAAATGTAGATGTTTTGGGCATGTTTACGTCATCTGCACGAAAGGTTCTGTCTGTATTAGCACGTTATAGTAGTGGGTAAAATATGAGGACTGGGTTGGTGGAAACCACAGCTGGGACTTAACCTGTGACCTTCTGCTTCTGAATACAGTGGTTTTGTGCACTGCACTACCATGTTATCACAGAGATGGTGTATTCCCTGGTGATACCATGACTGTTGGTCAGACAGGGCCTGTCAGTTGCAGTGCATGGCACCCACCTACACAAGGCTAGGCCACGGTCTGCTCTGGCCATCTGCCACTGCCCCCTCCACCACCAGTATCCCTTAGCCACCATGCTGACATGCCCTTCTGCTGGTGGAGCTGGTGGTGCACAGTTTCAGGCAATCCAGTGTGCAAATAGGCGGCTGCCTATGGTGCGGGTTCTGGGGTAGGGGTGCCTGCATAGACGTCCACGCTCCCCCCCAGCCCCGCCTACCAATGTTCCATGCCCTTGGGGGTTGTGTTGGGTACTATCCCCTGTGACACTTTGGGAAACACACTCGTGCCCATGTTGGGCCTTCAGCAGTTGCTGTCTGGCTGCTCTGCTGTTCCATCATTCGTATGGGCCACCTAGGCATCGCCCTAGTCTGCACTGTGGCCCAGCTGCACCACAGCATGTGCCGCCTGCGGCCCTCTATATCCACTTCTCCGGCATCTGTCCAGTTGCCATTCTGACATGCCCGCCCTGCTGTTGCGGGACATGTGCATGCCATAGGAACCCTGTCTGATGGTGGGGAAAACCCTGAGCAGCGCTATTTCACTGTGGGCCCATTCACCTTGTATGGGGACGGAGTATAGACCCTTCCACGATTTATATCTGTTTTATGGAGCTTACTTGTGGGGGGGGGAGGGGTTGATGTTTCTCATTGATACCACTATTGACCAGCTTGGTTATTGTTTTTTTCCAGTTTGTTGGGGTCATTTTCAGTGTTTCTGTGCCCTTTTGTTCTGTGCACATGTATCACACTTATCACTTTTTTTTGTTTCCCTGCCTGGGCTGTACATTGCTGACACTGAAATGGTTTCTCTCCCCTTTAATGTGCACTTAACGGCAGGTTTTCATTCGCGTTGAAATTCAGCTCTGAAAATCAGCGCGATAGTGTGAGGGGAGCCTCTCCCCACCCACTCTCCGCCCATTGACCCCTTCTCTCCGCCCTCTCTCCACCTTCTGCGGTGTTTTAGCACGCAGCGGGAGTTTACGATCGTTAACTATGGTTAACGCGCGTAATGTAACGTTAACGATCGTTCGCACGTCATAACGCGCGTTATGACGTGCGAACGATCGTTAACGTTACATTACGTGCGTTATTCACGATTACTGCAGTTTAGTAAACATACCCCAAAGTGTATGGGCCAGACGGGATACATCTGAGAGCATTGAAGCAACTTGGGGAAGTTCAGGCAGCGCCACTGTCTCACCTTTTTAATGTTTCTATAGAGTAGGGAGGGTTCCAGAGGACTGCAGAAAGGATAGTGAGGTTTCAGGAGTCCAGTGGTTTGCAGGATCTGAAGCAGCATAGGTTTATTAGAGACAGGTCTTCTCTGACATACCTGAATGATTTATTTGACTGGGTGACCAGAAAGGTGGACTGTAGGAGAGCCCTAGATGAGCTGTACTTAGATTTCAGTAAAGCCTTTGACACCATTCTGCACAGATGACTTATAAATAAATTGAGCACCCTAGGGGTAGACCCTAAAGTGATTGACTGGGTTAGAAATTGGTTGAGTGGGAAGAGACAAAGGGTATAGGTAAATAGAGCTCACTCTGTGGAGAAGGATGTTAGCAGTGGTGTGCTGCAAAGATCTGTTGTTATTAAGATTCTTTTTAACATGCTTGTTGATGATATTGCAGAAGAGCTGTTGGGTAAGGTTTTCTTCTTTACAGATGATACCAAACCTGCAATAGAGCAGACACCCAGGAAGAAGTAGATAACATAAGGAGGTATCTAGCTAAGCTTAACAAATTTTGAGAATTTTTCAACTTAGATTTAATGCTAAAAAATGCAGGATCATGCAATTGGGCTGCAAAATCTCCAAGAGAGCAGTACAGTATAAGGGGTGAAGTACTTCTGTCCATGAAAGAAAAGTGGGACCTGGGTGTGATTGCTTCTGATTACCTTAAAGTGGCTAAACAGTTAGAAAAGGTGACAATGGAATTGACGGCACTGGTCTCAATGGGTTCAAAGACTGCATCGGATGCTGGTGGTATATCAACATCAAGGACTTCTGAAATCCATTCAGAGCCAAGCATCTGTAGGGCCCAGGAGCATCAGCCATTGATCAATCTCCACTCGAAGATGAGGAAGGATTTGCGCCATCTTCATAGACATTGAAGGGTTATTGCACTGAGTAAAGACTTTGGTGCATCGGCATTGAAGCCCCTCGAGGTATGGCGTTGAGAGCAATGACGGTCCACAAGAGCACCCCTCGAAGCTGACCCAAAGGGAGGAGAGCTCATCCTTCATAACATAAAAGGGGCAGCGACAACCTACCAAGTGCCGAGACCAAACTGCAGATAACCCTAGTTAGATCCTGGGTACATTGGTCAAAGATGCTAAGACCCAGAAGCCTTCAGAATTGGCAGACATGGAGAAATGACTTCTGCAGGCTCTCAAGGAATGGATCGTGGTGCTCTTGGCTGTGTAGCATCCGGATCCTCGACGTCAGCTGCATCGAGATTGGCTGCCATGCTATTGATCCTCAAGATGAATGACTTGGCTGCAGGTGATGCATCAACATCGGGGCATTGAAAGGTCCCAACATTGATGCTTGAACATAAGAACATAAGATATGCCATACTGGGTCAGACCAAGGTCCATCAAGCCCAGTATTCTGTTTCCAACAGTGGCCAATCTAGGTCATATGTACCTAGCAGTTTCCCCAAAAGACACAGGTTCCGCAATGCTTGTACTGGGTCAAGCATTGATATCTTCGGTCACTTCTTAATAATGGTTTATGGACCTTTCCTCCAGGAACTTGTCCAAACCTTTTTTAAACCCAGCTACACTAACAGCCTTTACTACATCCTCCGGTAACAAATTCCAGAGTTTGATTACACGTTGAGTGAAAAAATATTTTCTTTTATTAGTCTTAAATAGTTTACCCTGTAGCTTCATTGCATGTCCCCTAGTCTTTCTATATTCTGATAACGTAAACAATCGATCTACGTTTACCCGTTCCACTCCGTTCATTAATTTATAGACTTCTATCATATCTCCCCTCAGCCGTCTCTTTTCCAGGTTAAAGAGCCCTAACCTTTTTAACCTTTCTTCATAGGAGTATCCTTCCATCCCCTTTACCATTTTGGTGGCTCTTCTCTGAACCTTTTCTAAAATCGCTATATCCTTTTTAAGATACGGCCACCAGAATTGCACACAATATTCAAGGTGCGGTCCAGCTGATATCCTTCTCTAGCATGTCAGAGTCCGATGCACCCTCTAAATCTAGATGAGCATCAGTGTATTATTGCTCCTTAAGGAGCTCCCGATCCCCCCTGGGTCAGGAGAGATCCAAGCAGAGACTCAGAAGTACTTTGACTTTCTCTCTGAGTTGGATTCACAAAGCTAGATAACCGACATTGAGTCTAAAGACTTGTTGGTGGACAGGTCCCCTGAACTGCCTTCAGATCCTTCTCCACCTCATCAGCAGCACATGTCCCCTTCTGAGGATATGATCTTCAAAAACTAAGTTAGGGACATGGCCAAGGCCATACCATTTCTTTGGAGTCTGAGAATGAGCCCCAAGGCTGAAGAATTTGAGATCCTTCAGTACTTCTTGGCCCCTAAGGAAACGGTTTCAGTACCCATGCACCATATACTTCAGAAAGTACAGAAGAGAATGTGGATGAACCCCCTCATTGTACCTCCAGTTGATAGAAAGCTTGACTCCATATATAGAGTTCAGAAGGATCCCAGATTTGAGAAGTCCCAGCTTCCACATCATTCCTTGGTGGTCAACTCCACCCTTCAAAGGTCCAAAAGTTCCATTACCCCAAAGAGGGAAGCTCAGACATTGGACTCTTTTGGGAGAAGAGTTTTTCAGAATTCCATGCTAGTGGCACACATGGCCTCTTACCAGCTCTACATGGGCATGTTTTTGAAGGACATCATAAGAAGCCTAGCTTATCTGTCCCAGTATCTCCCTCCAAAGAAACAGGGACAGTATCACTCCCTTGTGAGACATGAAAAGCACTCCTTGAAGTTCATAGTCAGAGCAACTTATGATATCTTTGAAACGGTATCAAGAGTTTCTACAGTGGGTGTTGGCATGGCAGACTTCACAAATTGATGTTAGTGCGAGAGACTCAAATGAGTCAGCAGTTAACAGCTCTCAAGACGTTAACAACACTAGGCTACATGGCTTCTGCAGTACATGTAAAACCCTTGTTATGTATCCAAATGAGACAAGCTCAATGGGCTCTTGAGAACCCAGTGGACCGAGGCCACGGGAAGGTTCAGGGATTGTCTGTATGTTATTAATCCACTAATTTGATCTTTACAATGATGGTCGATTCATCACAATTTGCTCAAAGTCAGATGTCTCCACCTCAAAAGGTACTGATGACAGATGCATCCAAACTGGGTTGAGGAGTTCATCTCAATGGATTTCACATTCAGGGAGATTGGTCCTTCGAAGAAAGTCTCCACTAGATCAATTTCTTGGAGTTAAGAACCATAACAAACTCTCTAAAGGCTTTCAAAGATTAGTTGGCCAACCAAACTGTTCTAATTCAGACAGACAATTGGATAGTGATGTTCTACATCAACAGGCAGGGAGGAGCAGGCTCATACCTCCTGTGTTGGGAAACAGTTAGGTTGTGGAAGTTTGCCATTGCCTATGGGATGGACTTAAGAGCCACATATCTAGCAAACAAAACACTCTTTCAGAGTCAAGTCCTTCATCCGCATGAATAGACCCTGGACAGAGAAGTTGCATCCCACATCTATTGAGAGTGGGGCACCCCCTTGATAGATCTCTTTGTGACTTCTTAGAATGTCCAGGTGGATCAGTTCTGCTTCAGAATAAAGTCACACAGCAGGCTACCCTTGGATGCTTTCCTCCTAGATTGGGGGGAGGGTCTTCTCTGTGAGCATTCTCCAATTCATTTCATTGCAAAGACTGTTCTGAAGCTCAAAGCAGACAAAGGCTTGATAATTCCCATTGCTCCCTACTGGCCCAGACAGTCTTGGCTTCCTGTCCTGCTAGACTCTCTGCTCAGAAGCCAATGAGATTGGGCCACGCACTGGACTTCATATTGCAGGAGAACAGAATGATGTTGCATCCCAACATCAAGTCCTTGATGCTCACGTTTTGAACATTGAAAGGCTAATGCTATCTGAGCTCAACCTGTCAACTGGCGTAACCAATGTCCATTTGGTCTTGAGGAGGGCCTCAACAAGAAAATCTTATTCTTGCAAATAGAAAACGTTTGATGACTGGTGTGAGGACCATTCCCTCGGATCCCTTTGCCTGTTCCACACAAAAACTGCTTCAGTATTTTCTACACCTCTCTGAGTCTGGACTTAAGTGCAACTCTGTTACGGTTCACCTCAATGCAATTGGAACTTACAGTCAAGATGTAGAAGGAAACTCATCTCTGTACAGCCTTTAATTGTTTGCTTAATGCGTGGTTTGTTTCTGTTGAAGTCTCCCTATAAACTATCCACAATGCCATGGGACCTCAACGTGGTTCTTACGCAGCTGAAGAAAGCTCCTTTTGAACCACTCAGTTTCTGTTCTCAAAAGTTTTTGACCTGGAAAGTTTTGTTTCTGTGGTGGTCACTTCAGCATGCAGGCTGAGTGAGCTTCAAGCTCTAGTTGTTCATCCACCTTCCACTAAATCCCATCACAATTGAGTGGTCCTCTGTACTCATCCCAAGTTCCTTCTAAAGGTGGTATCAGATTTCCATCTTAATCAGTCAGTTGTTCTACCAACATTTTTCCCCAAACAACATGATCATAGAGTGGAAACTGCACTGCACATTTTGGACTGCAAATGAGCCTTAGCTTTTGACTTGGAGCCTGTAGAAAGTCCATCCAGCTTTTTGTTTCTTTTGATCCCAATAAGCTAGGGGTTGCCATCTCCAAACGCTCACTTTCAATTTGATTAGCAGCCTTGAGGGTCATGCCATGGTTTATAATGTTAGGGTCATGGCTGCATTAGTGGCGCAATTGCACTTGGTCTCCATGGGAGAGAATTGCAAGATTGTATCTTGGACATGAGTCCACACACATCTCACTACTGTCTGTAAGGGTAATCCTGATGTAACAGCAACTTGGGTTAGTCAGTAATGAGGAATCTGGGGAATAAAATCCCCAGATATATTGAATTAATGAATTTATTTATTTATTTAAAATACAAAAGGCCTGTTGCCAACAAATACATTGTTGGATTGCCCCAGTTGGGCTTCTCTTGTATTCCTCTTTTGGTTTAAGGTAGCCTGTAGCTAGGGAGTCCCATACGTGAGGACTTTTTTTCTGCTTGTCCATGGAGAAAAGTTAGTTACTCACTTGTAGCAGGTGTTCTCCATGGTCAGCAGGAAAAGTCCTTACAACCTTTCCACCTCCTCTAGCAGTTGAATTCTACTATTGCTATAGTATCAAACTGAGGTAAAATGACACTGCTGCAGCAGGCAGCAAGATGGCACGCAAGCACAGAAGAGGCTCCCAAAAGCTTTGAGAAGTAGCTGGGGATTACTGCTGCGTGGGCTCCATTGAATGGCGTCACCTATAAACGGGGCTTCTTGCTGTCTATGGAGAATGCCCGCTACAGGTGAGTGACTAACTTTTCTCAGTGTATTTGTGCTTTAAACACTTGTTTTTCCTTATTTGCTGGGCTTTTTTACGTTTTTTTCCTTTTTTTTATTCCTTTACATATTTCTTATCATATCCCCATTGGGACATTTGGTCAAATTTAATGGTGAAGGCTCTATCATTCTTCGTTTCAATGTTGTGTCCCAAGGAAGCACATGTAGGCAGCAGCAGACAGTAAAGACAAAGCAGAAGCAGAGTTGATGTTTGGACTCTGTCTAATAATTGGCAATACGATAAAAGAAATACTGTGATTTAAAGTAACCAATCTATTTTTAGCATTTATTCTTTTCTCTTTTATCACAGTTTGAGAAGAAAGGACAACCTTGCAGAATACCTGTTGATGAATGTGATCTTGCAGAGTACTGTAGTGGTGAATCAGAAATTTGTCCTCCAGATGTATATGTCCAAGATGGGACACCATGCAATAAGGGCCAGTCTGTTTGCTATGAAAAGAATTGTTATAGTCATAACCGACACTGTCGCGCAATGTTTGGCAAAGGTAAATAATATCTTGTCTTTTTTAAATTTTTTATTCTATTCATGTATATAGTATTGCCAGTATTGCTGAGATAAAAGTAAATGAGCAATTGTATCATAGGTAATCTAGTCTTTAGGTTTAAAATATATCTTTGCTATTTTGCTCAATGGTGGCTTGAGCTGATTGCTCTGGCGCCATCCCCTGCAAAAACACACAGCATTCCCTCACTGGGGTTTGAAAACTGCTAAGATCAGCAGCTAAAGCTCCAGAGAGGGCAGTGGAACAGAGATGGTGCGGATGGTAGATCTGTCGGAGTTCACGTATGTTGGAGCCCACCTGGAGACAACAAAATGGTGGCCTGAGGTACTTGGGGGATCTGAAGCAGGACGAGGCAGAACATGAAGACTGCCTGAAGAAGGAAGGAGTAACACTTACTCAGGTGACATGCAAAGAATTGGAAGAGTGGTTTAAGGAGATAAAAATGGAGTTGACAACAGCGAAGATAGAGTTGGGGAGGCTGGTCAAAGTTAAAAGAGGAGCTGGAGGAACTGGGCCAGAGAATGGGAGACCATGAGGAGTGCCTGGAAAACTTCACGGAGGACCAGGCAGCCCTATCCGCAGCAGTGCAAAAGAGTGAAAATGGAAAGAGCAATTTATGCTGAAATTGAGGATTTGGAGAATAGGTCCAGACACAACAGTTTGCGTATATGGGGGGGTCCTGGATGAGCCTGAATTTGCGGAGTGCAGGAGGATGGCAAAGGACATATGCAAAGAGGTCCTGTATAGAGGAGGGGATGGGGAAGTACCCATACATATTAAGTTGGACTGGACCTATAGAGTGCTGGAACCACACCGAGCCAATATCCCCTGAAATATAGTGATCTGCCTACATGACTAAGGCATAAAGAAACAGATTGCAGCCAAAATGAGAGCCATAAATAACTTTGTGGCAAGGATATCTTATAGCTCTCTTCACTGACCTAGTGGCACGAACGCTGCAATGGCACAAGGAAATGGCAAGCATTACTCAGAAATTGCGACAGGAGCAGCTAAAATATCAATGGCTGTACCCCTTTGGACTTGCTTTCACTAAGGACGGATGCACTTGGCGTGTCTGCAGAGTGAGAGATGTGATCCAAGCTCTGGGAGAAGCAGGAATGCAGGTGGAGGGGGCCGGAGCAGTGGAGAGGTAGAAGATGGAAGGCCTGAAGCAAGTAGGCTGGTCGGTGGTGACCACGGAGGGCACCAAGAAGGGTCGGAAGGGACTCTTGAAGGAAGTTTCAGCATGAAGACAGTGAACATTGTATGGATGTTTATGCTAAATGCTGTGATTGGTTAATGCTAATATTATGGTAGAGGGGAGCCTGGGGGGGGGGGGGTTGTTGTGTGAGTGGAAGAGTGAGTGAGCCTGAAAAGCAAGGGATAAGGGAGGGAAGGGAGGGAAAGAAATGGTTGGGGTGCTAAGAGTGCAAAGGCAGGCAAGAGGGGTGAAGGAAGAGGAAGGGGGATCAGGTAAGGAGGGTCACTACTCCAGTGGTAGTGCCCCAGGAGGAGGAGGCTATGGAGTTGGGAGGGAGTGTAAAAGGGGGGAAGGGGTGAGGAGAGAGGACAAAATGGGTGGGAGGAGGATACAGGGAGGAGGGGCTAAGGGAGGGAAGGTGGTTTTAGCTACCATAAATGCCAAAGACCTGAACTCATGGAATAAGCGAAGACTATTGGAAAAGGAGGATGGGAGGCTTAAAGCTGATGTATTGTGTGCCCAAGAAACCCACAAGAGTGGGATAAGAGTGGTTGCTGCAATTGTGTTGGAACCCCCAGGTATACTCAGCGGCAGACTGAGGATTTTGATAGGCAGTAACAAGCAAATTGCTGTGAAGCAGGTAGTACAGGATAAGTATGGTAGACATTTGGTTGTGCGAATGGCGATAGAGGGGACGGAAGTAGTGGTGGTGTACATCTATGGTCCTATTGCAAAACAAGAGGAGTTTTATGAAGAGCTGCTAAGCATATTAGGGGAGTATGGGAACCTTCTTATTATTGGGGGGGGGGGGGAAACTATATTCTGACATTAATCCAAGGGTGGACAATAGTGGGGGGGACATCTATTGGAGGGAAGGAGGACAATAGGAAAATGATCCGGATGAAGGATTGATTGGGATTGGTACAATTTTGGCAAATTCTGCATCTGGGCGAGAGGAGATATACATTTTACTCTAAACCACACACCTCATATAGTTGTTTAGATATGGTTTGGGCGAGTGGGGGGTGGGTGCATAAAGTGGAGGAGGTGGAGGTGGAGTCCATCACCTGGATGGACCATGCTCTAGTGTATTTCACTTTTGATCTGGGGGTGATGGAGGGGGGGGGGGTAAAGTTTTGGAGATTAAACAAATCCCTGTTAAGCTGTGTAAAACCTAGGTGCAATGCAATATTTATTTTTATTTATTTAGGTTTTTTCTATACTGCGTTCTTTAGCATCAGCTCGGTTTACATTATAACAATTTTGTGCAGTGCAGACAGCGTCTGAACTGTACTTACAAGGAACAGGGTTTACAACTTGGCTAACTGGGGGAACTATATACAGGCTACATAGCAGCAGGCTAATTGAATAAGAGACTATATACAGGCGGGATAGTTAGGTCAGGTGGGGACATACATAGGGGACAGGTTGTGAGCTATATACAGTTGCTAGCCAGGTGTTTGGGGGTGTTATTGGTCTGGAGTGTGACTGCATGTCATTGTTGGTGTCTGCGTGAAGTTGGGCATTCTGAGTCTCCGTCCTGGGAGTAGTACTGGAGGAACAAGTGGTGTTTCAGAGCCTTTCTGAAATGGGCGAGGTCAGATATGGAGCGGACCTCGGGTGGGAGAGCATTCCAACAAGTGGGAGCGTAATACACGAAGGCCCTGTTTCTTGTTGCTTGCGAGCACTTCATGATCTTGATGGGAATGTTCAGTGTATTGACAGCAGTTGACCTTCTGACCCTGTTTGAGGGGGTGAGAAGGACAAGGTTATGCAATGCAACCTAGCCTGCAATATTTTTGTCTAGTTGGAATGTGTTTGCAAATGGCCCGCATGCATCCTGTGTACACGCTATATGCATTCGCTTCATACTCGTTCAGATCCAAACTTTGTCGATTTTTGCTGTGAGCACAAATGGGCATGCAGTGTTGAGATGCTGTTTGGAGCATTTCCCTGATTAGTACATGCTCACAAACTAAATGGATCACACTGTGTGTAGCTTGTCTCTGAAAATGCACGCTTTGTGCATGCTCTGTGTCCCAATTAGCTAGAGCTTTGCTGCAGGTTGCATTACGTGTTTGTATCACCCAGTGTATATGCACCTTTAGAAGTGGAGGAAAATTTGGAGTGGGTTCGGGCAGCTATGGTGGAATACTTTTCACTTCAGTAGAGGGGTGGGGGTGGAGGTGGGGGTAGTGTGGGAAGTCCTAAAGGCTGTAGTTTAGAGGCACTTGTTGAGTATCACAGCATGGACCTGGAGAATTCAGAGAGCTTGGGAACAGTCCTTATGTGAGAGGGTGTGGGCCCTGGAAGCCTGTCACCAGAGTGACCGGGACCCTAAGGTGTTGTAATCACTAGAGAAGTGGAAGATGGAGTTGAACAGGCTCAGGGCCAGCCAGCTTGCACATGAGTTAAATATACCAAAGCAGATACATTTTGGGGCAGGAAATTGAGTGAGCAGAGTGTTAGCATGCAAGCTGAAAGAGTGAGCTAGGCAAGGAAAGTTAGCTAGTATTAGGAATGCTAAAGGGGAATTAGTGTTTGGGTCGGACTCCATATGGGAAGTCTTCTGGGATTATTATGAGAAACTCTACCAGGGAAAGGTGGAAAATGGGGAGGGGAGGATTGAGCATTTTATTTGGAGGAGGAGGAAGGAGCAATATTCGATGGGGATATCAGTGAGGGGGAGGTAAGGCAGACGATTAAGTCATTAAAGCTTGAAAGGCCCCAGGCCTCAATGGGCTGACTGCCAAGTTTTATAAGTAGTTCCAGGATCAATTTGTGTCATTTTTGGTGGATGTGTTTAATGGAGTGCTGTTAAACGGCATTGTGCCAGCGTCGAAGATGGATGTGGCGATAACGGTGTTACCCAAACCAGAAAAGATTGTAGCATTCGCAGGTCCTTTACACCCATCTCGCTCATAAATTTAGACGTGAAATTGTTGGCGAAAGTCTTAGCTACCAGATTGCAGCGCTTTATCCCTAAATTGGTGAAAAACGATCATGCAGGATTTGTAATGGTGAGGTGGGGGAGATAATATACAAAAGATACTAAATTTAACCTGGACACTTCAGAAGGGAGAGGGTAGAGCATTTCTCATTACAGTAGATGCGGAGAAGGCATTCAATAGGGTAAAGTGGAACTTCATGTTCTAGGTATTGGAGAAGGTGGGGATAGGCGGTAAATTTTTTAATTGGATCAAGGTTCTATATGCAGCATCTGCTGCATGGATTTAGATTAATGGAAGGTACTCCGAGAGCTTTCGGCTATGTAGGGGTACAAGGCAGGACTGCCCGTTGTCGCCCCTGCTATTTGCACTGGTGATAAAGCTATTGGCAGTCAGAGTGTGGAAACAAGAGGACATTAAAGGGGTTACCTTAGAGGGGGAATCATATAAAATTGTCCTCTTTGCAGATGATGTGATCTTTATGGTCAGTGAGCCCCTTACATCTCTACCAATGTTGATGAGGCAGATTGGTCTATATAGCGTGGTCTCTGGGTAAAAAGTTAATATGGGTAAAACTGAGGTCCTGGGTTTCAATATATCATGAGAATTAGAGGTGTGATTGAAGGAGTCTTTTTTTTCTTTCAAATGGGTGGGGACAATCTTTAAGTATCTGGGGATAAATTTGGGGAACACAATTAATAAATTATATGAATGGAATTATGAGTCCCTACGGGAAGCCATAAAGTAGGATTTGGGAAGATGAAAAGGACTGTATGCATCATGGCTGGGGAAGATTGCTATTATCAACATGAATATTCTGCTAGGATGTTCTTTTTGTTAATGTCCCTGTCGTGTGCAGTCCCGAAGAAATTTTTGAAGTGGTTACAGACCTTAATGATGGACTTTATCTCGGAGGGAAGGGAGCATGGGAGTGCTCTGTTTTTGTACTTACTATAAGGCAGCCCAACTGGGTACCCTTTTCACCTGTCAGGGGTGAAGAGAGGAGAAACAGTGGGTAAAGATAGAGTGTGGAGTGGTGGGAGGAGGGGCATTGGAACGGCTAATATGGGGTATAGAAGAACGGCATCCAGACCTAGAGGGTGTTAACCCTCACATTCCACATACCCTGTTAGTGTGGAGTAGATGTAGGGAGTAACTTTTGGGGGGGAAAGCCTATACAAGATAGATGCATATCATGGGACTGAGGGATTTCCACCCAGGATGGAAGGGAGATAGATTTTGGCAGTGGGAGAGGCTGGGGCTGTGGAAGATTGGGCAGGTGCTAGATGCAGAGGAGGGTCTGTTGAGGTTTGAAGCTATCCGGGATGAATATGGTCTTGGTGAGGAGGATCAGTATGCTTATTTACAATTAAGCCATTATTTGGGGCAAAGAAAGGTACAGCAGGATTTGAGATGAGAACTAACGCCCTGATGGGAAGGCTGGGGCAGAGTTAGTGTCCACTCTGTACAGATGGTTATTTGTTGAAGGATGGGGCACACCACTGCATGTAAACAGTTGGGAAGGGAGGGGAGCTACCAGGGGATTGGGAGCAGGACAGTGGAAAGCTATATATATGTCCACTAGGGTATTGGCACCAGTGACGGTCTTGCTGGAGAAGAGCTTAAGAACAGTTTAAAATGTATTGGATTCCAGTTTGTCTGCATGCTGTGAACTATAAATATGGGATGGAATGCTGGAAAGGGTGTGGGGGGAGGGGGACTTAAAACACTTGTTGTAGGATTGCCCCAAGGTAAGGACCCTATGGGTGGAAGTGGAGGGGACATATGCAGAGATAACCAGAGTACATGTCAAACGGGGCCTTTGCAGATCTTCCTCAATGAACAGAAAGAGGGGGAGGAGAAAGACATGGGCACATTTATTTATTTATTTATTATTTATTACAAATTCTTATATACCGCGCTATTTAGAATCAGCGCGGTTTACATTGTAACAACATTTGCAATAGAACAAAATCTTTTATTTATTTATAGGGTATTGTGTGATTGCAATGAGATTGGAGTTGGCTGTATGGTGGAAGATGCCAGATTTACCCAACAGAGGTATGGTGGCTCAGCGGTTGTATCATATCTTCTGTATATGTGAGATAGCAGCGTATAAACAGCATAAGATTAGTGCATTTGAAAACATTTGGCACTGGTATCAAGACTGGAGAAGTACACAATTCCCAACTTTCCTGGGACATGCATGATTGAAGTTGATTGTAAAGGGTGGCACAAGGCTCTGGTATTGGGTGCCTGAAAATTCAGTAAGGACATATGCTGAAGGGTCTAGGGAGGGAAGGGGAAGGAGCGGGGAGAGACTCCAAGTCGTAACATGGAGGTGATTTGGGGGTTATGTTGAAAGACTTTCAGGTTCTGACTTCTGATTTCTGCTTACTAATTTCTGCAGTTTGATGTTTGGGAACTATGAAGCGGGGTAAGGGAGGGAGGTGACAGTGGGAAGGGATTTGTGGGAACATTGATCAATAGGAGAATGTATAAAAGTTTTTGGAATTAGAAATGTTTGACTATTGATGTACCATAGTTTCTGGGGTTTTGGGAGTTGTATATGTGTTTATCAGTTAAAAAAAATTTAAAAAGTGAGTAAAAATGATAATTTAAAAAAATAAAATAATACATAATTAAAACTCATCTCTGTTCCAAAGTTTCCATTTGCTCATACTTGGCTCAAGAATGGGGAGAATTGACATGTAAAAAGGAATATTTTGTACTTCAGAATTAGGGTCCCCAAAGCTAATGAGCATGTTTACTAAGCCCCATGCTAGTAATGTGGTTTGAGCTGCATTACCATTGTGGGGCACTGCTTAAGATGCAGTGATGCAGGACAGCCATCTTAATTTAGCACAACTTGCCACATTAAAATCACTGTGTGGATCAACTACTGACACCAATTTTGCTGGTAATAGTTGCTCCCCACCAAGCGCTATCAGCGCTGGCTTTCAAGGTCCATACTGGCAGCACTATGGCAGGAATGCCCATGCCCCACCCAGGAGCTGCCCATACACATGCTACCCAGGCAGTGCAGGTTTTTAGTACAGGGCATCATGCTACTTTTTAGAATGGTGCTGAAAATGCACATTTACCCTGCACTATTTGGGTAGTGCCTTTTAGTAAACATGCCCTTATGTTATTATAAACCAGACAAAGGAGAGCATGGTGTATAAACAAAAGTCTTTTTATTAATAAAAGCACCTTCGACATGCTGCCTTCTTCAGGGGAAACCTTGAAAAGTAAAAGCATACATTAATAAACCATCAATACCATTGTTGTTGTTATGTGCCGTTGAGTCGGTCTCGACTCATGGCGACCCTCTGGATAGTTGTCCTAAATAGTGTTCGGTTTTCAGACAGGCGGCTCATTGTTGTCAGACTGGCACCCGTAGCTGCTGTTATTGTATCGATCCATCTCATTGGCGGCCTTCCTCTTTTGCATTGGCCTTCTGTCTTACCAAGCATGATGTCTTTCTCTCTCTCTTTGCATGATGTGTCCAAAGTATGAAAGATGAAGTCTTGTCATTTGAACTAAAGAAAGCTTAGGCTTGATCTCCTCTAGTACTGACTGGTTTGTTCTTTGGGCAGTCCATGGTATACGCAGTATTAGTCGCCAGTACCATAGTTCAAAGGTATCAATTTTCTTCCTGTCTATCTTTTTCACTGTCCAACTTTCGCATCCATATGATGTTATTGAAAATACTATGGCTTGAATAAGTCAAATCTTTGTATGGAGAGAGACATCTCTGCTCTTGAGAATCTTGTCTAGGTCTTTCATAGTCATTCTGCCAAGAGCAGTACGTCGTCAGATTTCTTGATTTCTTGTTGCTTCTCTATTCATAGTTGATCCAAGTAGGTTAAAGTTGTCCACGATTTCAATTTCTTCTCCATCAATGATGAATTTATTGATTTTGCCAGTTGTCATGATCTTTATCTTCTTTAAATTAAGGTGCAGGCCCATTTTAAGACTATGGGGGATGTTTACTAAACTGCGGTAATGGTACATAACGTGTATAATGTAATGTTAACGATCGTTAATGCACGTTAATGCACGTTATGATGCGTTAATGATCGTTAAGGTCTCATAACGCACGTTTACATAAGTTAACGATCATAAAGTTCCGTGGCACGGTAAAACACCGCAGAAGGTGGAGAGAGGGCGGAGAGAAGGGGTCAATGGGTGGAGTGTGGGCGCGGAGAGGCTCCTTTCACACTAACGCGCTGATCTGAAGAGCTGAATCCTAACGAGATTGAAAACCTGCCGTTAAATGCACATTTCAGGGGAGAGAAACCATTTAAGTGTCAGCAATGTACAGCCTAGGCAGGGAAACCTACAAAAAGTGATAAGTGTGATACATGTGCACAGAACAAAAGGGTACATAAACATTGAAAATGACCTAAACTGGAAAAAAAACATAACCAAGCTGGCCAATAGTGGTATGAATGGGAAACATCACCCCCCCCCCCCCCCGAGAAAGCTCCATAGAAAAGATATAAATCGTGGAAGGGTCCATGCTCCGTCCCCATACAAGGTGAATGAGCCCACAGTGAAATTGCGCTGCGCAGGGTTTTCCTCACCATCGGACAGGTGTCCTATGGCATGCACATGTGCGGCAACAGCAGGGTGGGCATGTCGGAATGGCAACTGGACAGATTCCGGAAAAGGGGATACAGAGGCCCGCAGGCAGCACATGCTGTGGTGCAGCTGGGCCACAGTGCGGACTAGGGTGATGCCTAGGTGGCCCATACGAATGCTGAAACAGCAGAGCAGCCATACAGCAACTGCTGAAGGCCCAACATGGGCACGACTGTGTTTCCCACAGTGTCACAGGGGATAGTCCCCAGCAGGTATCCCCAAGGGCACAGAACAGTGGCAGGCGGTGCTGGGGGGAAGCATGGACACCTATGCAGACACCCCTACCCAAGAACCTGCACCATAGGCATCCGCCTACCTGCACACTGGATGGCCTGAGACTGTGCTCCACCAGCACCACCAGCAGAAGGGAATGTCAGCATGGTGGCAGAGGGTTACTGGTGGTGGAGGGGGCAGTGGCAGCTGCCCAGAGCAGACCGTGGCCTAGTCCTGTGTAGGTGGGTGCCAGACACTGCAATAGACAGGCCCTGTCTGATGAACAGTCATGGTATCACCAGAGAATGCACTGACTCTGTGATAACATGGTGATGCAGTGTACAAAATCAGTGTATTCAGAAGCAGAAGGTTACAGGTTCAAGTCCCAGCTGTGGTTCCTGCCAACCCAGTCCCCATATTTTTCCCACTACTAAAACGTGCTAATACAGACAGAACCTTTATTGCAGATGACATAAACATGCCCAAAACACCTACATCTTACCCTACAGAACACAAACACCATAAACATGCGCATTACCTAGAGCAGGGTCTCCCAAATGCAGTCCTGGAGGGCCAAACACCATTCAGGTTCCTTGCTGCCTCTAATAAAGATGCCTGTGCTGCATTTCTATGTGCCGCCCCCATGGTATGCAGATGTATCTCATGCATATTCATGAGGGACAGCATGAAAACCCGAACAGGTTTGGCACACCAGGACTGGAGTTGGGAACCTCTGCCGTAAAGCAGCAGCCAACAGGCGCAGACACACCTGCACCCACAGGCTGCATTATCCAATGCCTCCTGGAGAGGCAGGACATTGGGCCCTGCGTGCATCTCCCAATACTAGCACTTGCATACCTTAGCAATGCCACCCTAAACCTGGGAATGCGGTACACAGCTATCAAAAGGTTGCTATGATTACTGGCAGATAGCACTTCCTAAGTTAAGCACAATTTGCTGATAGAGCTGCACCATAGCAACCTTTCTGATGTCTGTGGAGTGTGCTTCAGGTCTGGTGTCTGACAGTGTTTACCACCCTGGGGAGTGACCCCAACAGTATTGCTTACCATAGCCATGCCTACTCTCTGCTCAGGACTGGTGTGGTGGCCAGGGCTGCCAAATACCTCTATAGTTGCACAATGCTGGCATAGGTGTGGGGAGTGTGTGTCTGTCTATCCAGTGTGTGGTGGCTGCAAACACCTTCCATAGCCCACACTGCTAGCACTGTTGCCAGTATTGGCCTGCCAATGTGCATAATGAGGAGCAAGGTACTGTGGGAATAGTCAGGATAGGATGGCCTGGCCTGGATCCATCTGTACATAGCATAGGGCAATGGCTCGGACATTGTAGTGGCCGGCTACCACCTGCACGGACAGGGTGGCCACAGCATGTCCTGCTGGGAGGTCACTCTCACCCTGACTGAGTAGTGACCACGGCATGGCTAGGTTCCCCCATAGTGCTTCCCCCATGTGATATTTATGGGTTCTCTTTTGGGCCCAATCACTGACTTATATGCTTGGTGTGTATGCTGATCTTCCAGTTCTGGGTACATGCATCTCCTCCAGGACCATGCACTATGGACTAGCTAGCAGACTGCCTGTGGCTAGTATGTGTCTTGCTGGAACACCTTGCAGGGCGCAGTGGCTGGAGGCTTGCTGCTGGAGAATGTTAGATAGTGGTGGTGGAGGGCAGCTGTGCATTTCCAGGCCTACTGTCTGTCTGCTATTGCTTTATGGATGTGTACACTCAGCGTAGTTACTTACCTGTAACTGGAGTTCTCCGTGGACAGCAGGATGAGTCAGCCACACCAGGTGTCGTCCACCGACGGCGCCTATACGGAAGTGCTCTCTAGAGCTCAGAGTCCTTCTGAGCATGAGCCAGAAACCCCACCCCACTAGCCCGCCCCTAGCTAGCCAGTGAGTCTCTAGCTGTGCCCGGCGTGTCCGTGGCTAGGGGCGTGCTGAGGCCGACCTCGGCCTGGGGAGGAGGGTGGGAATGTGTGGCTGACTCATCCTGCTGTCCACGGAGAACTCCAGTTACAGGTAAGTAACTACGCTTTCTCCTAAGACAAGCAGGATTCGTCAGCCACACCAGGTGCCTCCCAAGCTGCGCGATAGCGCGGTTTAGCAGTGGAGATGGAGGCCGAGGCAAGGATAAGTGAAACATTTAAATAATTTTTATTCTCACACAGTGCAGTTTAACTTGGTAGGTTAACAACAGTGCAGTATAACTTGGTTGGTTAACAACACGGCCGACATGGCCGGCAATGGGGCCAACATGGCCGACTAACGATGCCCGCATGGGCAACAATAGGGCCAACATGGCCAACGAGGGAGAGGGCCAATATGGCCAACGGCCAAGATCACAAGGCTTAGAGGCGTACATCAAAGTTACCACATGGATGCACAGTCTGAGTCATTAGAGAGGCAGTGCTGTTGCATTAGCAGTGGAAAGGACAGCTTGTCCAAACGCGCAGCGAGCCTGCGTGTCCAAGTCTAGGCAGTAATGCTTTTGAAAGGTATGGGCAGAGGACCAAGTAGCCGCTCTGCAGATTTCCGCCAGGGGAATGGAGCGCAGGTTCACAATAGTGGCTGCCAGTGCCCTGAGCTGGTGTGGACCCACGTTAGGGGCCGTTAGCGCGCCTGCCAATTTGTGGCAGAGGCCTATGCAGGCCGAGATCCATTGTGCCATGGTGCGCTTAGTGACCGGGCGGCCGGGTCTGTTTGGGTCGTAGGAGACGAAGAGTTGAGAACCCTTCCGCAGCGGGCCCGTCCTGAGGATGTAGATCCGGAGGGCTCTGGTGCAGTCGAGTGTGTGCAGTCTCTCCTCCTCTTGGGAGGAGTGGGGCTCAGGGTAGAAAGTGGGCAACTCGATGGTTTGGTTGATGTGGAATTCCGAAGACACTTTGGGGATGAACTTGGGGTGAGTGCATAGGGTGGCTCTGTCTTGCAGCAGTTGTGTGTATGGTGCATGAGCCACCAAAGCCTGGAGTTCGCTGATCCTGCGAGCAGAAGTGATAACCACTAGGAATAAAGTCTTCCATGTTAGATGCTTCATGGTGGCCGTGAGAAGTGGTTCGAATGGCGCTTTTGTCAGCTGTTGGAGGACAATGTTTAGATCCCAAACCGGCGCAGGGGCCCGTATGGGAGGCTTTAGATTGTTCAGCCCCTTCATGAAGCTTGCAACCAAGGGTAGTGAGGCAATGGTTCCGTTGTTTGTGCGCTCATGGAATGCAGCGATGGCTGATAGATGTACCCTGACGGAGTTGGTTTTGAGCCCCTGTTCCGAGAGTGAAGTGAGGTATTGTAGGACGCATGGAACAGGACAGCTGGAGGGGTTGATCCCTCTGGGGCCACACCAAAGGCTGAAGCGCTTCCACTTGAGGGCGTAGGATTTTCTGGTGGACGGTCTTCTGGCCGCCAGGATGATGTGCTGTACTTCCTCTGGCACGCTCATTGCGGAGAGGTTCCTCCGTTCAATCTCCACGCTGTCAGTGCCAGGGCACCCAAGTTGGGGTGTAGCGTGTGCCCCTCGTCCTGGGTTAGCAGGGTCTGGTGGAGAGGGAGGTGGAGGGGTGTCTCCTGCGATAGGCGTAGTAGCGTTGGGAACCACATCTGCCGGGGCCAGTAGGGGGCAACAAGGATGGCCTGGGCTCGGTCCTGGATGATCTTCTGTAGTGTTTTGGAGATCAGGGGCGTGGGGGGGAAGGCGTATACAAGAGACCACTCCCCCCAGCACACGGCGAAGGCATCCGAAGCTACGCTGCTGGCTGTCGGTCGCTTGGAGCAGAATAGGGGGCATTTCTTGTTCTTGTCCGTAGCGAAGAGGTCGATGTCCGGTTGGCCCCAGCGGTTGAAGACGTAAGCGGTGACTTGGAGACTGAGGGTCCACTCGTGTGGGTTTAGCTGTCGGCTCAGTCTGTCCGCCAGGGAGTTCTGTACACCCGGGAGATAGGATGCTCTTATCCAACAGTGTTCCTTTAGGATCAGCGACCAAATCTTGAGTGCTTCTCTGCATAGCGGTCGGGAGCCTGTTCCCCCCTGTTTGTTGACATAGAACATGGCCACCTGGTTGTCTGTCAGCATTAGAAGAGACTTGTTGTTGATGTATTGTTGGAAAGCCTGTAGTGCGTATCTTATGGCTCTGAGTTCCAGAAGGTTGATGTGGAGGCTGGTCTCTGCCAATGTCCAGGCTCCTTGTGTACGCAGATGGCCCATGTGGGCTCCCCATCCCGTCTGGGATGCATCTGTGGTGATAGTGACTTGGTGGCTGGACTGCTGAAAATGCTTCCCCACCATGAGGTTCCGTTTGATTGTCCACCAGCGAAGGCTCTTCTTGGTGTGGACGTCGAGGGTGATGCGTAAGGAGAGCGGTTGTGTGCGCTGATTCCAACACGAGCGTAGGCGCCACTGGAGGGTTCGCATGTGCAGTCGTGCTAGAGGCAGAACGTGGGTGGTAGCGGCCATATGTCCCAGGAGGCAGAGGAGGGATCGGGCCGTTGAAGTTGTTTGATGGGAGGCTGCTGTGGCGAGGGAGGCCAATTTCTTCGCCCTCAGTGCTGGGAGAAATGCCTTCCCTTCCACGGTGTCTATGCAAGCCCCTATGAATTCCAGGCGCTGAGTTGGGACCAGATGCGACTTCTGGTGGTTTACCAGGAAGCCGAGGGCATTGAGAAGGCCGATGGTTCGTTTGATGGCCCACCGTGTCTCTTCCGGTGATGGTGATGACAGAAGCCAGTCGTCCAGGTAGGGGAAGACGTGTATGCCCTGCTTCCGCAGATGTGCGGCTGCCACCGCTACACACTTCGTGAACACCCGGGGTGCTGGCGAGAGGCCGAATGGGAGGGCCTTGTATTGGTAGTGGCCCCCAAGGGCTTGGAAACGTAGATACTGTCTGTCCTGGGGGTGTATCGGGACGTGTGTATATGCGTCCTGCAGATCCAAGGAAGCGATCCAGTCCCCGCGTTGTAGAAGGGGGAGGATCGTGTCCAGGGAGTACATGCGGAACTTTTCTTTGAGGATGAACTTGTTGAGGTTCCTCAGGTCTAGGATAGGGCGTACACCTTCCGATTTCTTCGGTACTAGGAAGAATCTGGAGTAGAAGCCCTGGTTGGTTTGTTCCGGAGGCACAGGTTCGATGGCTTGTGTTGTCAACAGATGCATCACTTCCATGTGCATTGGCTGGGACGTTTCGTTGTCGTGAGGTAGAGGTTTCGCGGGGCGGCCATGAGGGCGAAGCATGAAGCGCAGGCGATATCCCTCCTGAATAATCCGCAGGACCCAAGTGTCCGAAGAAATAGCTTGCCAGGAGTCCCAGAAAGCTGTCAACCGTCCTCCCACTGGAAGGGTTGCCCGTCCCTGCGCGGACTGGTTGTCAAAAAGATGGATTGTTTTTGCCCGAGAGAGGTGGCTGTTTCTTTTGTTTCCTGTCCCGTTGTTGCTTATGCTGGTGTTGGGTTCCATAAGGGGATCTGTAGGCCGGCTGTTTGTAGCGTGGCTGTTGCCATTTGCGGTATGAGGGATACCCTTTGTAAGGGGTGTACGATTTTCTGTTGTAAGATCCCTTAGTGCCGGGGTTGCGCTCCAGGCCGTCCTCGGCAAGGGTTTGCAGGGTGGAGCAGTGCTCCTTTATATCGTTAACAGTGTCTGCCACCTTGTCCCCGAAGAGGGATTCCCCATTGCAGGGAGCATCGGCAATGCGTTCATGAGTGTCTTCGCGTAATCCGGAGGCTCTCAGCCATGCTAGCCTCCTCGCGGAGATGGCGGTGCCTGCCGTGCGTGTAGCAACCTCAAAGGAGTCATGAATTGTGCTGATGAGGTGCTTTCCGCATTCTTTTAGGTCGGCAACAATGGCTGAAACCTTTGCTTTTTCTTCGGATGGCAGCATTGTTGAGGCGTCCTTGAGAGTTGCCAACAGGGCGTCCTGGAAGAGGACGTGTTGAAACTGGTGTGCAGAAATGCGCGCATTCAGCATGGCGCCTGTGAAAACTTTCTTGCCGACATCGTCCAGGAGTTTGTGGTCCTTTCCTGGAGGTGAGTTGGCATGATTGCGTGAGGACTTAACACGCTTTAAAGCAGAGGACACAACAATGGAGTGATGAGGCAGCTGGTTTTTCCCGAATCCAGGAGTTTGTTGGATTAGGTATTTTGCGTCCAGTTTCTTGGGGCACGCCGGAGAGGAGGCAGGGCTTTGCCATAGTTTAGTGTGCGTGTCTTTGAGACGCTGATGTATTGGCAAGGAGATGGGAGTCCTAGGGGCGTCGAGATATTTGAAAACCTCTGGGCCATCCTGTAACGGATCTGGCGGAGTGAGGTTAAGGGTGGCTGCCACTTTACGCAAGAACTTAGGGTATGTAAGGTCTTCTGGGGCCATAACAGATGGTGCTGGATCAGCTCCTGCAGATGGTCTGGTGGATTGGGACTCCTCGCTCTGTACAGAGGTCGCTTTGCCCCTGGGGGAGTCACATCCGAGCGGTGTGGCTACTTCCTCCTCCTCTAGACTAAGGAAGGATGATGATTCTGGATCCGCAGAGGAGAAGCTGCTGAAAGATTGGTTAGCAGGCTCTGCTGTCTGGTCAAGAGGGTCTCCCGAAGCAACGATCTGGGTGGTAGCCTCTGTGGACCCATCTCGTGTGGCTGCTGACCCCTTACGGAGAAGCTCGGTGAGGCTGGAGAGCAGCTGCAGTATGGTCTCTTGATTGGGGAGAGACACTGCAGGTGAACAGGCAGTTTGCAGGTTTGTCCCTGGATTGTGGAGAGTCCCTGCAGGAGGGCTTACAGCTGGCCGCTGTGCAGACCGAGGGGAAAGTCTTTTGGACGGTCTGGAATCGGGGCTGAGGGAGGGAGCCCTTTGCTTCCGTTTGTGTGGAGCTTCGTTCCTGTGCTGGCTTTTGTCCCTGCTCCGATGTCGGTGCTGGTGCTGAGGGTTGCTTTCTCCGCTCCGGTGGCCGCTGTGTCCGCGATGGTGCCGGTGCTTGCTGCTCCCCTTACTGTCTCTGCTCTTACTTCTGTGAGTTGACATGGAGCCGGCACGGGGGGGGGGCGGTCCTTGTCTGCCCCGAGGTTAGGGGAGGCCCTGTGACGCTCTGGGGAGATCCTGAGCTGATGGCCAATGGGAGCGGGGGGGGCGGAGTCCGGTAACCCCTGACGCTGTCCAATAAGAGTTGAGTGGGCGGGGCTCGAGGCCACGATGTCGTCAAGATGGCCGCCTCCAGGGACAACGTGGTGAGAGCAGCATGGGACCTCCCGGGGGCTCAAATTGGCGTCGGGAGGGTTGCAGAGGCCCGAGGGGGATGCGGAAGGGAGCCGCTTTTCACCCCGAGTACTTTTAATTTTGCGGGAGTCTGACCTTTTCGACGTTGGCTGCTCTCCGGTTTTCTTTTTTGTTGCTGGCTGCTTCCCGGTAGTCTTTGACGCTGCAGGAGCTTCGGGTAGAATCGCGGGGGCTCCTGTGCAAATTGCAGGGCCTTGAACTGCACGGCCGGGGATGACAGACCCTGAGGATGCATCCCGTGCCGGCGAGAGGATTTCTGAAGCCTCCTCGTTAAGGGAAGCGATGTACTCCTTCAAGGCATGGCTTCTCGATTTTAAAGCTCCGGGGGACATCTGGGAGCAGTGCTGGCAGTCCTGAACCTGATGGCCGGAGCCCAGGCATCGAACGCAGCGGTCATGAACATCGGAGCTACTCATTTTCCTTGAGCAGGAACTGCATTTCTTGCATCCAGGTTTTGCTGAAGGCATCTTCTTGTGAGTATGTTGATTATATTTATTTTCTGGCTGAGAGAGATTAGATCCGCGTGTAGTAGGCACGGCGGAAGAAAAAAGACTGGCTAGCTAGGGGCGGGCTAGTGGGGTGGGGTTTCTGGCTCATGCTCAGAAGGACTCTGAGCTCTAGAGAGCACTTCCGTATAGGCACCATCGGTGGACGACACCTGGTGTGGCTGACGAATCCTGCTTGTCCTAGGAGAATGCATTGCCTGCCTTGTAGGGTGTCTGTTCCCCAGCAGGACTGGGGTGATGGTCCCCTCTACTACCACCATTGCAAGGGTAGAATGTGGATCTGTTGGTGGGAGATCCTGTCCCCCACCCTGAGGGTGGGTGGGGTGGTGGTATGTATGCCTGTGGGTCCAAACACCCCCCTTCACTTAAATCATGTGACCATGGCACCCCAAAGGGCATGCATTTTTCTGGGTGCATCATAGCCCACAAGGGCTAGATGTGAAATACAGATGGACACAGGCATATTCTAGGGGTGTTTGCAAGGACTACCTATCACACATTGGCACTGATGGGGACCTGCAGCATAGCCTATCTCAGCAAGGCCAGATGCTGCAGAAATGGTGCTGGGCACCCCACCTCACCCTCAGGGTGAGCACAGGACCCGTCCACTGTGATGGACGGTAGCCACTCTGTGGCAGTAACACACATGGTCAGTACCCCCACCAGGCTGAGGTGCTGTGGGGTTGCACATGGTCAGGACACCCCACCAGGCCGAGGTGCTGGGGGGGTGCATACCGCAACATGTGACCATCTGTAGACTGCTGATTTGCATGTGCAGTGCATCATGGGTGTGGCTGGTCCAATCCAACCCTGGCAACCACAGCAGACGGTCTGTGTGGTGACCTGCAGTTCCTCTGTAGCCAGCCAGGCATGTAGCAGGAGCTATAGAGATGTAGGCCACTGGCAACTGCACTGGCTGTGGAGACAGAGGTTATTGGTTTGGACCCCCTGTGGTGATATCTGGTAGGGCTGTCTGAGGCATTTCCTTTTGTAGCAGCAGAGTGTATGCAACCAATTAATACCAGGAGTCACGTACAGAATCCAAGCCAATGTATTGTGCAGAAGGCCCAGACAGGAACGAGTCCAAAAGTGAGTGAGCAAGCTTGAACAGGAGCAAATCCATTATATACATATGCGCAGTCCAAAACACACAAGCTCTCTATTGGTCCCAATGCCTCCCCCCCCCCCCCCCATTTATCCAATCAGGGACTCTCTCTGGGCCTCTTTCTCTATTTCCCCTCCTCAATTCAGCTGATCAAAAGGCACATTAAAAGTGTTAGTTACATCTCCACATCGAGGACATCTCTAGCCAAAGGAATGTGAAAGTATCTTAATGAGAAATGTTTGAAGCAGACAGTGCTGTAAGACATCATGCAGACTCTGCAATGAGCAGACATCTCTAACAGGCAATTCTGATTCTTAGCAGCAGTACTAAATGGTAGGGGGTTTAAAATCCAGGCCTAACATACAGGCCATAGCCTATCACACGTTTAGTTGGTAGCATCAATTAAAACTGCAAAACACCCTCATGGTCCTATAATCTCAAGTGCCCACGCACGTACCCACACACGCGGCTATGCACATACCCACGCATGCGGCTACACACGCGGCTATGTGCGCAGCTATGCAGCACAAACAACTCTCGAGGAGATGGCTGCCATTGTCAAGGAAGCCTGCCTTCACCATGGCAGATCTCTATCTGCTCACTGAACTATTCTGCCTCCGCCAGGATCGCCTCTTCCCTGGCTCATCCCGGAGGCAGAATCTGGCCAGAGTAAGGAGGGCCTGGGAGCGCCTCACCAGGAGGTGCAATAGAAGCTCTGACTACCCACGTGAGGTAAGTGCATGGGGACAGGCACCCCAACCTAGGATGTGAAGGAGAACACCCGGTAACCAAACCACCTATCAGCCACGCACTGCCAGGGAATGTCACTTGTTGGTGTGTCCAGCTGGGAGTAACGTCTGCCCCTGCCCAAAAAAAAAAGAACCGCCCTGTCCCCAGGGGGTAGCTGTGACCACCACAGAGATGGAGTACCCAGTACAATGTCATGGTATGTGGTGCTATTGCAACCTCAGTGATGTGCCCTATCCACACGACACCACAGGTCCATCACAGAGGCCAAGAGACACACAGGGGTATGTCACCTGCCCCTGTCAGCGATCACAAGGCTCAACTATATCCCCAGGATGCAGCAGGCCTCACATCAGGAGTCCATCCCCCATCCTGGTGCTATGGTATCTGCCCCTGTTTGTGATCACAAGGCTCAACTATATCCCCAGAATGCAGCAGGCCTCACATCAGGGGTCCATCCCCCATCCTGGTGCTATGGTATCTGCCCCTGTTTGTGATCACAAGGCTCAACTATATCCCCAGGATGCAGCAGGCCTCACATCAGGGTCCATCCCCCATCCTGATGCTATGGTATCTGCCCCGGTGTAGGAGTACAAGGCTCAACTATATCCACAGGATGCAGCAGGCCTCACTTCAGGGGTCCATCCCCCATCCTGGTGCTATGGTATCTGCCCCTGTTTGTGATCACAAGGCTCAACTATATCCCCAGGATGCAGCAGGCCTCACTTCAGGGGTCCATCTCCCATCCTGGTGCTAAGGTATCTGCCCCTGTGTAGGAGTACAAGGCTCAACTACATCCCCAGGATCTTTATCTTTATCTTTATTTAAAACTTATTATACCGACTAAACCAGGGGTCTCAAACACGCGGCCCGCGATGCATAGGGGGAAAAAAAAAACACCCCGGCTTCTGCTGCTGCTGCCGCCGCTGCCGTGGCCGGCAATAGCAGCAATATCGCAAGTCCCGCGGGCTCCGCTCCCCCCCCTTCCTTCCTGCTTGTCTGCCAGTTCTCCGCTTCGGCTTCGCCTTTCAGAGCCGCGAAGGGAGAGCTTCTCCCTCGCGACTCTGTTCAGCCCGCTGGGGCAGATGGGGCAGGAGCTAGAAGGGAGTTGATGTTGGGGGACGATTAGAATGGGATGGGGCTGGGAGAGTGAAATGGAGAGGGGAAATATATTTTGTGTGGGAGGGAAGAAAAATCTACAATTGGCCGGGTATTGGGAGAGTAAGTGGGGATTGAGGATGGAGGGGTAAAATTTGAGTGGATGAAATAGGAATGAGGAAAGAGCAAAAGGAGAATGATTAGTATGTTAAAGCAGATGTAGAGAGAATGGAAAAAAACTAGGAAAGAAGAAAGGACAAATGGACAGCAGACGATGGAGAGTTAGCAGAAGACACAAAGAAACCAGAAGAAAGTGAATGGAACAATTGCAACTGAAAAAAAAATGGTAGAAAAATATCTCTTTATTTTGAATTTATTAACTGAAATATGTCAGCTCTTGGAAATGTGCATCTTTAACGTCTGCACTTTATTTAATACAAGAGGAAATCAATGTATAGTTTTATTTCTACAGTGTTGTACATTCTAAGTTTGGCTTTTGGGGTTCCCAGTTTAATTGTCTTCCTGTTTCTAAATTGTGATTCCTTGTTTGGTGATGGTGTATGTTCTGCATGTGTAACTGAGCTGAGGTATTCTGTTTATGTAATTCCTATTTGACATTGCCACTTGTTCTCTTTCCCGAGTAGGTCATGTATTGTTATTCTCTGAAATGTGTTGATTTAATATTTGCAGTGTTGCCTTTTGATAGTTAGGGTATGGTGCTTTGTGAGTCCTGGTAGTGCTGTTAGGACACGGCAGGTTTGCTATGGGTTCTAAATGAGCAGTGTTTCTAGTAGTTCCTAATGTGCCTGGCGGTTGGCACTGGTTTATAGTAATGTAGAAATCTTTTAGTCTTTCTTTATCCATACACTCATTAAGAGGCATGTTTACTAAAAGTTAGTGTATGGTAACATTATGCAAATATTTATGCAAATGATGCCCTTATGCAAATGAGGCCTGCGTCTTGTGCGGCCCCCGGGTTACTCTACAAGTCCTCATTTGGCCCTCAAAGCAATTTGAGTTTGAGACCCCTGGACTAAACCAAGAGGCATGCAGCGGTGTACAATAAAAACAAAGGAGACTACTGACAGAAACAGAAAGGAATGCCATTCATTTACAAAAAGGGATAGCAAAAGAGAAAAGAAACAGAAGAAACAGAAAATGCAAAACAGAGGGAAGGGAATCAATCAGCTGCTAGCAGGAGGAGAGGGAGGAGGAGGGATGTCAAAAGCTGTGCAAAAGAGGTGGGTCTTGAGAGAGGCTTTAAAGGTGCAGAAGGAGGATTCCAGACGTAAAGCTAAAGGTAGTGAGTTCCAAAGACGAGGGCCGAGGAAAAAGAAAGCAGAAGAGTGTGTAGATTCAAGACGAGCCCTAGAAGGAGGTGGAAGTAAAAGGCGATTGGCATGAATCGACCGAAGAACTCTAGAGGGGCAATGGAAGTGAACCAGATCAGAAAGATAAAGAGGGACACCAATGTGCAAAGCCCTGTGAACAAAAATCAGAATCTTATATTGGATACGGAAAGGGATAGGCAACCAGTGTAAACGGATGAGAAGGGGAGTGATATGAGCCGATCGGGATGAATTGGTCAAAAGATGGGCAGCAGTGTGATGAATCAGTTGGAGGATGCAGCAGGAAGCACTGCAGAGGCCCACCTCCCATCCCGGCAGTAGCTGATGGGCATTGGCAGATGTGTGGAGATGGCCCGCACATGTGGGCTGTGTCTGGATTGGAGGGGCCCGCACACAGGGCACATAGGGTCCACACCAGAAATGCGCATGCGCAGTGCACACATGGGAGTGGCCCTGAAAAAAGTATGGGGCATGAGCATCCCACACAATACGGGCAGGCACCTGTTGCACACAGAGATATATATGTGGTGTGTCCGAGGCCTTCAAAGGGTGTGTGTGTGCTAATGCCCATGCATGTTGTCTACCCAACAGGTGGAGGACCTGCGGAAGAAGGCCCGTGAACTGCGAGCGAGGTACCCACGCTTCATTGCATGGGTACAGCGCGACAGGATGGCGCAACGGGACGGTGAGTGATGTGACATGGTCCTGTGGAGCAAGAGCTGGCAGATGCACAGGATGCATGTGACTGTTGTGGCTGATGTGTGACCATGGAGATAATTCGTGTTCCCCTCTCCCACAGCGGACGCACGTGCTGATATGATGGCAGCAGGGCCGGAGGTGGCGGATGGCGCAGTGGGGCCGGAGGAGGCCAATGCCCCTGAGCCGATGGAGGATGACAACGGTGGGGGTGGCCAGGAGGAGAGCACTGCTGGACACAGCAAGGGGGAGGATGGGGACGGGGAGGAGGAGGGGGTGGGAGTGGATGAGGCGGGGGAGGGGGCGTAGAGGTGGGGGGAGGAGAGGGAGGGGCATGGGGGGAGGGGGTTGTTGTGTTGGGGCTCCAGGGGTCAGAGGGGGATCAGGTGGTTGAGGTGGGGGTGGGGCAGGCGGGGGATGGGGCAGTAGAGGTGGTTAGCAGGGCTGGGAAGGGGGAGGGGGAGGCGGTGGCAGGGGATGGGATGGGGGCGGGGGCTGTGACCAGCGTCCAGTGACACGGGCCGCCACAGGGCAATGAGGGCACCAGTGACCTGCCCCATGATGCCAGTGAAGAACACCTCCTGGACGTGTGTCTGCCACACATAGCTGCTGACAGGCGCACCGTGCATGCAGCCACACAGACACGGGAAGATGTGTGTCTGTGCGGCTGCATGTGCAGGCTGCATCTGGCTGCGGCTGTGCGTGCCCAGGCGCATGCCCAGAGGCAGTACACTCTCATCATGGGGCAGGTCCTGGCAACCCTGACCGTGGTGGCTGACCGGCTGCACAGGCTGGAGGAGCAGTGTGCAGGGGGTGCACACGGCCAGCCACCATGTGACGGGGGTCCCCAGGGTGTGTAGTGCGAGGGTATGCATGACACACCCACCCTGTGCCGGCCCATGCCACGGCCTGCCACGCCCACCAGGGACAGGGTGGCAGGGCCCCTACCAGACAGGGCCCCACAACTATGAACTGTTCTCACAGAACAGTGTATTCCCCATGTCACCGGCGCTTATCCTTTAGCTATCCTGTTCTTGAATTCAAGTGCCTGTTGAACAGTGATACCTTTGTATAATGTGATTGCTTGGCACGAGGTGTTTCTACGAGAGTGCCGTTTATAGTGAAGAGCATGTGAGGTATATTGTTTGCCTCCACCCCTGAAGAAGTATTCACGAAACACGGCCTGTGTTGGGTTGGCAATTTTGTGCCTGGTTGGCATTCCTGAGCCTATATTGTTAATAACGTTTTATTGATATATGGTCCTGTCCTTGGTTTCTCATCACGTTTTCTGACTGTGTATAGTTAGACTCTGTAAATAAAGTTGTGAAGATGTTCAACCTACCTATGATGGCCAGATGTTCCTCATTGCTATGTGTCAGTGTTGTGCGAATGACAGGTTTGTCTGTGTGCACTCCAAAAGGCGATAGTGGAATTGGAACAGTTAAGGGCGGCGGAGACAGCATTTTCCCTGACTAAATTGCAGCAGGGGTGGAATGAGGGGGGGAACCGAGCAGGGGGGAGAATGGCCTGCAGGATGAAAGCGCGACGGCAGCGATCCACGATAGGAGGGGTGCGTAACACAGAGGGGACAATGGTGTATACGGAAGAGGACATTAGGAAGGCCTTTGTAGCGTATCATACTAAACTCCACAGCGGTGAGGTGCGAGGGTAAGGGAAGATGGGGAGGAGTTTGTGGTGAGGTGTAGTCTGAGTAAGCTAACGGAGGGTGCGGCGGAAGAATTGGGGAAGCTGGTGACCTATGAGGAGGTAAAGGGAGCGGTGAAGACATTTAAGGTTGGGAAGGCTCCGGGCCTGGATGGCTACATGGCAAACTCTTCTAAGGTCATGCAGGGTGAGATTGGGGGGTTGTCAATGGAGGTCCGCAATGGGGTGCTGCAGGGTACGGAACCACGCCGGTCTATGGAGGAGGCGGGTGTAACGATTCTTCCTAAGGAGGGGATGGATCATACTGTCTGTGGAGCGTACCGGCCCATCTGGCTTATTCATGTGGATGCTAAGGTGTTGGCTAGGATTATGGTGGGTAGGTTGCAGAAAGTACTGCAGAAACCTGTGCATAAGGATCAGACGGGCTCATTACAGGGAGGCATGGGGGCGATAACATTCGGAAGCTGTTAGATGTTATCTGGTCTTTGCAAACAACAGGGAGGGAGGCAGTCTATCTGTCGGTTGACAATGACAGGTATTATGACAGGGCAGAGTGGGGATTTATGTTGCAGGTGTTAGACAAGGTAGGGGTGGGAGAGTCATTCCTAAGGAGGGTGAGAGCACTGTATGCCTGTCCACGGGCGCGAATACGGGTGAACGGGGGATACCCTGAGAGCATTGGGCTGGGCAGAGGAACAAGGCAGGGGTGCCCTTTGTCGCTACTATTGTATCCCTTGGTTATTGGACCGTTGGCAGCCTACGTCCGAGGGCAGGTAGATATTGGTGGAAGTGAGGTGCAGAGGCAGCTCAGTAAGGTAGCACATTTTGCGGATGATGTTATTCATACTTTGGGGCACCCTTTGGTTAGCCTGCCAAATCTGCTAAAGGCAGTAGGGCAGTATGGTGAAGTGTCGGGCTATCAGTTGAACGTAGATAAGACAGAAATATTGAGTTCTCATATGGATAGGGGGTTGGAGGAGAGGTGGGGGGGCACATGTCCATTTAAATGGGTGCGTGGAGGTTCTCGGTATGTGGGGATACAGTTGGGAGCAGCTCTAGACTGTGTACAGGAGTGGAATTATAAACCCCTGATGGTGGCAATAGGGAAGGACGTAGAAAGATGGAGGGGGCTCCACCTGACGTGGATGGGGGGAATAGCTACAATAAGGATGAATGTGCTACCACGGAGTTTGTTTGTCCTTATGGCCCTACCGTCTAATGTGCCGAGGAAGTGCCTTAGGGGGATGCACGATCCGATAATGAGGTGTATTTGGGAGGGCAAGGGTAGATAGGCTTGCCATGCTTCGACCGCAGGAGGAAGGGGGGCTGGGAGCTCCCAATTTGGACAACCACTGTGACGCCGCACAGCATAGGGCATTGTTTGTGTGGAGAGAGAAGGGGGAAACCCCGCAATGGAGTAGGCAGATGGAGTGTGTGTGGAGGCAGTGGTATGGGGTGGGGAGGGAAAGGTCAGGTAGGGGACCGTGAACCCGTACCGGAGGTTAACTTTGCAGATATGGGGGAAATGGAAGGGTTAATTACTGCAAGGGAAGTGCCTGCCCCGGGCCACATATGTACAGAACATGGTTGCCTTCGCCACGGGGAGATGTGGGGGGGTTACAACATTGTGCAGAGAAGGGGTTGGAGAGGGTGGGGCAGGTGGTGGATGCGATAGTGGGGTTACGGCCCTATGCAGAGCTCAGAAAAGAGTTTGGGGTGAGGGATACTGACCTATATTCGTATATGCAGCTCTGGTACTATCTGCAAAGGCAGGGGGTACAGAGGGATCTACAGGGCTGGCTAACGGGGTATGTGTAACTGATGGACCAGCAAGGATAAATGAGGGGTCTGGTGTCCAAACCATAGCGCTTACTGAATGCAAGGGCAGAGGGTAAGGCCCGATGGCAGAAAGAGTGGGAGGGGGAATTGGGGGGTACCTGGGAGGTGGAGCGGTGGAAGCCCATCTCTGTAGGGGAACAGAGGCTTGCATGGGGAATGGCTCAGGTAGGGAGCCCCCCTAAATACCGGCTCAGGATGATCTGGACCCCAGCTAGGCTGCACCGTATTTATCTGGAGCAAGCGGATACCTGTTGGAGGGGGTGTGGGGAGAGGGGTGACCTTCTGCAGATAGTGTGGGGATGCCATAAGGTGCAACCATTGTGGAGGGAGCTAGACGGTTTTATAGAGGGGCTACAGGGATACGGATGGAAGTGGCCCCAGCCCACGTGGAATTGCTGAAGAGGGAGGGGGATGGAACCTGGGGAGTTGCTCTTTCCCGTAACTATTGTGTGTCAGCGGCTAGACCGGCCATGTTACAAAAATGGACGAGTGCAGACGTAGCGAGTATGAGGGAAAGTATTGGAAGGTTGATGTTTCTGTGGGAAATCAGTAATGTGGGTGCAAGTGGTAGAGCCAAGATGGTGCAACATGAGGAGACCTGGGGGGTATGCAAACTGGAGGGAGGGGGGTGGCCAGCTTTGGATGGTGAAGTAGGGGGATACGCAAAGAGAGGGGGGGACAGGGGTTTGGAGTGGTACTCATTTTGAGAAGGGAGGGGTGGGGAGTAGAGGGGTTTGGCCCATCAGAGGGAGGGGAGGGGGGAGGGATAGTGGTTGGAGGGAGTTATTGGGAGTGCCACAGGATGCCGGGGCGTGGATGTGCTGGAGTGGAGTGTGGATGGTGTGACTGTTGACAGGTGGGTTGGTGGATATACCCTACGGGGCTTACTATGGTACTGGGGGGGCTTAACAGGGGGCATAGAGGGGTAGGGGGATGGGGGGGCCATGGGTGTACAGGGTGGTGTGGGGGGGATGGGAAGGGGTGGCAACCTGTGGAGGGGGGTGCACCAAGGGGTCGCCGGGGGCCCATAGTGGGCGGCTGGTAGTGGGGATGCGATGGGGAGGGGATCAGACCACCTGGTGAACCGAAGGTTGTGACATGTGCAGTTAACAGTTTGTTTTGGTTCAGTGTGGTGGCAGCGTGCCATGTGGATACCCATGCAGGACACACAGTTCAAATCCCACTAGAGGACAGCAACCTTGGGCCGGAAGAACTGGGGTTTCTAGTCCCACAGGTGCTCCTTGTGGTCTTGGGCAAGCCACTTAACCCTCCATAGCCCATGTTCCCTGTAAAAATAGTTATCTCCAAGTTATAATGCCCTGTTCAATGTAATTTCAGTTTGTTCAATGTAAACCGCACTGATGCAGAATAGCGCGGTATATAAGAGAATGTAAATAAATAAATAAATAAATAAATATCCTGGCCCATGTACATCAGGAGTGTCAGAGCGTCCCAGGGGATTGGCCTACGGGGTCGGGGCACCCCCATGGCACACTGCGCAATAACCCAGGCACGGAGATGTACAAAGTACCAGCAGTGCTCTACCAGTGTGCTACCAGGATTAGGTGCGGGGACAAATCAGACAGCATGCACAGGTCAACAGACATTGTGGCAAGGAGGCCTATCAGCAGTATGAGGGGGGGGGCCAGGTGACAGGGGGATCACCCTTGTACAGGGTCCCCTCGTACATGCAGCAGGGTAGGGATGACACATACACTCCTGGGAAGACAATGGCCTCCACCGGGCCAACACCGCAGGGTCCCCATGTTGGACGGAGGGGGAGGTGCACAGAGCATGGAGCCCAATAGGCAGGGCATGCTGCATGTATGCAGGTGCGGGAGGGCAGGCTGATTGTCACCATCTGGGGGGGGGGGCAAATCCAGAGCCCTGGAAGCAGCAGACGGAGCCAGAATATGATAGGGAGAGCCAAGGCAGGAACCGGGCCGAGGGCACAGGCAGCAGCAGAGGGGAAGGGGGGAGCAGGGCGCCAGAATGCCACAGGCCGTAGGCAGAGGTGCAGTGTGCCTCCCGGTTGCCTACGTCACTACCCGTGTGGCACTTCTGCCCCCGCCAGCCCTGCACCGTATCCCCTGCAACACATTGTCAGCCTCTGCTGCTACTGTGGGCCTGTCTCCCTTGCCCCCGCACCCATCCACTGCACTGTGCCGCCCCCTGCCCACTGTCGACACACCCCCCCCATGGGTCATGAACCAGCAGCTGCCTCTATGCCTGTGTCACCCCCCCCCCCAGTTCCCGATCAGCCACGTAATGCCCCCCACCCCACCCGTGGTTTGCCCCTGCACATGTGCGTGTGGTGTCTCCCACTGGTGCAGCTCACTCACACATACCGGCATGTGGGTGCGCTGTGTCCAATGCTGGGGGCAGTACCAAAGGAGAGCTAAGGATCCGCACAGTACAAAGAGACAAAAAGAGCGGAGCCCGGACTGATAAATTCGTGAACCTTGTCTATTATGCCCCAACGCGTTTCGGCCACCGGCCTTCTTCAGGGGGTCTTAAAGAGCACACCTCGGAAATAAATAATAAACATAAACATATGAATTCAATAAGCACAACATAATATAAAATACACTATCAAGTATTAATATAAAATAAGAAATTAAAAATTAAAAACATGTGATTTTACCCTAAACATACAAAGGACAATCTGTAAATATGTAAAAATTAAATAAAAAGACAACTTATAGATAAGAACTGTTAAGAAATTATTAGCACTTTTTTTATTGTTTTATTTGTTTTTATAGTTCACCCCCCTGAAGCAGCGTCTGCGAAACGCTAAGAGGGACGTCTGATTGTGGCGTCGGGGTTGATATCCAATGCCTTCTTATATCATCTTGAAGCTGAGGATTGCTACTTTTACTGATGGGTTTCAGCAGTTTTTTTGAGCTTTTTTAAAGTTCTGTGTGGGTTTATTTTGAGCAAATGCCACTAAGGGATATGATATATGTCATCTGTTTGTTATAGATTGTTTAAAGTACTAGTTACATGTTGAAGAGTACTAGCTACCTATTGATACATTTTGCTACTTATTGATATATATCATATATTGTATCTCTTTTATGTAATGTAGTTGGAATGTGTAAGTGTTGTTTTCCCATCAGTTTTGTTTAAAATTAAGCTTTCCAATACTGTTTGTTGGAAGGTGGGGGTAGGTCACAGACCGCTGATGCTATTCTTCCCCATGGTTTACTGAAATCTGGTTTTTCCGGTTTTGAAGTATTTAATACCTATTTGGGGTTTTGTCTGAGGTCTGTGCTCCCCTGTCATCGCAGTATTGTTAGCTGGTATGGTGCAAAGTTTTTCAATAGCTACAATTGGTTAAATTAGTGGAGTTGTTTGTGCTTTGTATGTTGTAGCCTTAAGTATTAGGCACACTGGGGATCAAACTCATGACCCCTCTATCATCAGTCAGTGCCTTAACCATTGTGCTACACTGCTGTTCCTCCTTGTGTCTCAGCGCACCTACTTAAGATTTCCATGCATTTAAATGCACAGTGCTGCCATCAAAAACAGTGCTATGACCTTGCCATGCCTCATAGGGTACCCTATATGGCGCCCTATAGGCCACCCTTTAAGCAACATTGTAGGGTGCCGTGGCGGACAGTGCACTTTAAAATGTGCCCTCTGGGGTACCTTATGGGGTGCCTTATGCAGCACCTTATGTTACAGTGCTTTGAGAGTGTGTTTGCTAGCAGCAGTAATTAAAATACTTCACATAAATGGTAGTGCCTCAGCCAGCCTTCTTCATTGGGCACAGTGGGGGATTAAACCCATGACCCCTGCACCATCTGTCAGTGTCTTCACCATTGTACTGCAGCCCTGTTCCTCTGTTTGCACATCAGCACGCCTGCTTATGCGTCCCGCACGCGTTTCACGTGCGCTAATGTGCGCGGCGCACAAGAGCGCGCAGCGCAGCATGCGCTAATCCCGTTTTGCTACTTTTGACCGGACCGCCCACTCCTTTTATGGCATCCTGCAGACTAACGCGGCGCGCACGTTAAGAGGGTTTAGTAAACATACCCCTAAGTCATCTAACAGATAAGAAAACATCATATATAGAATAAGAGGAAGCTGAAAAAGAGCTGCTGTGAGTACAAAATGCAGTTTATGACTAATATTCATTTAAAAATATATTTAAGAACTGTACTGTATATTGAACAACTAAATAAAAGTTCAGAGAGGAAGCATCACTCAAAAAGAAAGGCACATATCTCCACACTCACCTGCAGGACTCGTACTGAAATCAAACATGCCCAGAGCCTGTGGAAAGAAAATTAAATAAGATGTAATCAGCAACATCAACAAAAGCCAAATGTAATTTGCATCCGGGACATTATCATCTAAACTTGGATTGCATAAATAACAATTGCTAAATTTCAAATATGATCATTGTTTTGACTACAAAACTGTTCAAACTGGCCACAGTGTGCGACTGTTCCAATGTGCGCTCTCAAAGAATGGTTTATCCTAAATTAAAACAAAAAATGTTGTAGGCTACTATATAAAGTCTAATAACAAATAGAGAACGCCAAGGGGCCAGAAAGCCAAGTATATTTAAAGGTATTTGGAGATAGCACCAACCCAAAGACTAAGAAAAGGCCAGCAAAGCCAATTATCTTATTAAAAGATATACTAGGGAAAATTGTACTGGAGAGGAGCATGAGATTTGAATGTGTTTCTTTGGAAGCTCATGGCTCTGCCAGTCAAACTGCTTGCTTCTTGTCACTTCAAGTACCTCTTCTGGAAAGTGATCTTCCTTATGGCGCTGACATCTGCGTACCACATTCGTGAGCTACAGTGTTGGTGGCTCATGCCCCCTAAATCAAGTATAGGAACAGGGTAGTCCTCCGCACTAGCCCTACGTTTCTCTCTAAGGTGATCACCACCTTTCAATTTCAACCAGGAGGTGGTTCTCCCTACCTTCTTTCCTTGGCTTCAAGCGAGCATGATGGAGGTCACTCTCCACACCTTGGATTATAAGAGGGCTGGATTTTCTATGGGCTTTATACCACTCCAAATACAAGGCCAAGGCTTTCTTGCAAAGGGTGTAATGTGCTGTTCCCTTTGTGAGCATGTGGCCTTGGGAAAAATGTTGGAAAAACTTTTAAGGTGGAAGTCCAACACCATTGTCACTCTTTGTAGCTCTTTGTCTCCTACAACCCGAACTGACTTGACATTGTGGTCTTCAAGCGTACTTTATCCACCTGGGTGGTGGACTGCATCTCCTTTGCATATGATCAGGCTGGTCTGTCTCTCTCTCATGCCATGTTATGGCCCATAATGTGCAGACTGTGGCAGCATCTGTGTGCGAACCTGCATTCCATCTCCCTGCTGGAGATCTGCCGGGCTGCCACCTGGTCCTCTGTTCACTTTTGCAGCTCATTACTGCCTGGAGGAAGACTCCCATCATGACAGCACCTTCGGCCAGGTGGTACTCCATCATCTGTTTGGGTAATAATGTAATTCCTACCCTCCAACCCTTCTGTGTGTCCAGGCTACCGGAGAATTGATTTCCTGGTCGAAGTTGTGGTCATCCCTGAGGTCTTGCAGCAACTCAGTGCTCACTGCTTTCATTCACGGTTTGATTTTTCAGTTGCCATTGGCTTTTTAGTTTTTTTCAGTAACCTATAGCTTGGAAGTCCCATATGTGACTACTGACTTCCTGGTTGTTCCTGGAGAAAGCGTAGTTGCTCACCTCTAACAGGTTTTCTCTGGGGACAGCAGGCATCAGTCCTCACAACTCTCCCTCCTCCCCATGGAGTTGTTTTTCTTTTTTGGCTTTATTAAGCTATGTCATTATACAGAGGTAAGATGGTACCCTTGTGTGGTTTAACTCCCAAAGGCTTTCTGTGAAAGCTGAGGAGTGTTCACCACGTGGGCCTCATCAGTGCCGATGTCACCCATATGTGAAGACTGATTCCTGCTGTCCCCGGAGAACACCTGTTAGAGGAGAATAACTATGCTTTCTCTATGGACAAAAGAATAAATGCTCACATAAGGGACTCCTTAGCTACCAGCTATCTCATAAACAGATAAGAGAACAAGGTGTTGCAACTAGCAGATACCTAAGAACAAACTTTATTTTAAAAAACAAACGGAAAAACAAGGCAGCAGAAGAAAAAAGGCCCTGGGGGGAGTGGATTTGGATCCTAATCCACAAGTAGATTTTGCAGAACTGATTGGTTAAATCTACTGTTGCTTCAGGAATCACATTCCAGGAACTATTCAGATAATGAATAGTTACTGGAATATGAGAATCTGCATGTAAAGCCTCCATGAATAAGCCTCACATTATTCTTGGAAACTTGAATCTGGCTTCTCTCAATGATAACCGATCAATGATTTTCCTTGACTCAATGGAGGAAATGGGTTTTAAACAAACAATCACCTACCCTACACACATTAAAGGGAACACTCTTGACCTAGTTTTCCTTCCTGAACAAATAACTAGATTACCCCAATACACTCCTCCTAGCATAACTCAGATCCCATGGTCTGACCATCATTTGATTTGATTCTCCATTCACATTCCTCATACCCCTACCGCTCACCACACTACAGTACACCAAGGTCCAAGGTTTCGACCTTTTGTATCAGGTAGGTTTCTTGAAACAATTATACCTCAGCTGGACAAAGAACTAAACAGTCTTGACAAGACTGTTGCTAATTGGAACACTAGAATAAAAACAGCGGCCAAACCATTAACTGACAAAGCTAACAGATCCCATAAAAAAACATCTGAAAAATGGTATACTCCTGAACTTGCTACTTTTACAAAAGAGCTCAGAAGGTTAGAAGCTAAATGGAGAACAAAAAAAAAAAACAGAAATGCGGGAACTATACTTTACAACTCTTAATTCCTACAAACTAGCTACAAATAACGCCAAGAAACAATACAGTAATCCTATCTAAAGCTATTAACCGCCCAAGGGAACTATTTGAAATTATAAAGTCATTATCTAAAGCCCTCCCTACCAACATTCACAAGATACCTATTAATTCCCAATCATTAGCAAACTATTTTGCTGGCAAACTTAAGCAAAATGTCCCATCTGTACCTGATCCCTTTCCTACAATAATGAATGTCATCAGTGAATGGAAATCTTTCCATCTCATCGATAGAAATCAATTACTAAATATAATTACAAAACTTAATACAACCACATCCCTCTTGGACCCATGCCCGGTAGCCTGGATTAAGGCAACAAAACTAGAACTAACCCCTTACATCTTAGATATAGCAAATAAATCATTACAACAGGGTATATTACCAAAAGAACTCAAACTCTCAGCAATCCACCCAATTTAAAAAAAACAACTCACTAGATAGCAATGATCCATCCTTGTACAGACCTATTGCTAGTATCCCCAACCTGACTAAAATCATCGAAAAAGTTGTCCAAATCCAGCTTCAGGATTTTATAGATATCTCGACACCCCTTGATGAACATCAATACGGGTTTCGCCCCTTCCATGGCGTAGAAACACTACTCCTTGTCCTCCTTGATTCCCTTGTCAGAGGCATGGACAACATCAAACAAGCCTTCATATTGGTATTTATTGATATCTCTGCTGCATTTGACAGTGTAAACCATAACATTCTAATCTCAAGACTTAGCCATTTAGGTATAAAAGAAGTAGCTCTCAAATGGTTTAAATCATATATATCTGACCGATCACAATATGTACAAATTGATCAAGATGCATCACCACCATTTCCACAAGAACAGGGAATTGCACAAGGCTCATCACTTTCTGCCCTCTTGTTTAATCTATATCTACAACCGATATGCACCATCTTCAAAAGACATAATATAAACTACCACATTTATGCGGACGATATTATGTTGTACACCCCGATTAACACAAATGACCCTAACTATGATAACCTATCAACCTACCTCTCTGAAGCCGAACTATGGCTTGGATCAAGGAATATGCACATTAATTTTAAGAAAACTGAAGTACTATTTACTTTGAGAAACCCTAACCTCTCACCTCCGCCAGACATTAAACTCCAAAACTTCTCCCTCCCGGTGAAGCAGGAGATAAAATATTTGGGAGTCACCCTTGACAGGACTTTTAGCTTCACCTCTCACATTAAGATAATAGCCAGAACAATCTATTTCAAGCTTAGAGCTATCCAGCAGCTTAGACCACTTATAGAAAAAGACGATTTCAGAACCATTACTCAAATTCTAATAACACCCCACCTTGACTATTGTAATGGTATACTCAAAGGCATAACAAAGAAGAATCAAAATATACTTCAAATGGCTCAGAATGTTGCCACACAAATAATTTCAAGGGCTAAATTATCTGACCACATTTCTCCCATTTTATACTCTTTACATTGGATTCCTGTTGCCAGTAGGATCCAATATAAAATCATATTGACTACATTTAAGTTAGTTAACAATATTGCCCCATCATATCTATCTACACTGATTCATAGCTCTTTAGATAATAGATTGAGAAGAAGGAGGAACTTCAATACCATTCAAGTACCAGATTCAATAAGAAAGACAAAGCAAATAACAAGCAACAGCGCTTTCTCATATGTAGCACCTACACAATCAAATAACCTCCCTGACCAATTAAGGGAGATAAAAGATATAGAAACATTCTGAAAAGAACTGAAAACATGCTTATTCACCCAACATTACTACCAATTCTCGGATCTGGCCTCTCACCCCTCATAGCTCAATCTGTCAATACTACCTAACTACTCACTTACAACTTAACACTATCCAAAACTGATTGATGTCACAGGCTATAAATGTCGCAGTTTGTAAATATTCAAAAGTTTTTGTTATAAGTTGTAAATAATTACTTTGGTTTATACTGTTCTTTGTATATAGACGCAATGTTGCATAATGTTCCATGTACTTATTACCTTATTACCTTTGTTCCCTGTAAACCGCCACTGATCTTGGGAAGTGGTGGTATATAAACGTTTTTCAAATAAATAAATAATGTGTGAACAGAAAGCCAAGTTGCAGCCTTGCAAATCTCTTCCATGGAGGCTGAACACAAGTGGAATGCCAAAGCAGCTGTGACTCAGATGTTATGAACCGTTACATGGCCTTCAAGCATCACACCTGCCTGGGCATTGAAAGAGTACATTTGTTGAAGGCAGCATACAATCTATTGGGGTCAAAAGAAACAAAAACGTGGCTGGATTTTCTATGGGCTTTATACCACTCCAAATACAAGGTCAAGGCTTTCTTGCAAAGGGTGTAATGTGCTGTTCCCTTTGTGAACATGTGGCCTTAGGAAAAATGTTGGAAGGACTTTTAAGGTGAAAGTCCAACACCACTTTAGGAAGGAGCTTAGGATGAGCATGCAATACCACCCTATCACTGAAAAAAATTGTAAAGGGTGCATCAACTACTAGTCTGGAGCTTATTAACTCTTCAGGCTGAAGGTACTTCCACCAGAAAACAACAGATAGTAAGTCCACAGGTATCTATCCATTCAAAGGGAGCTTAAATCAGCAGAGTTAAAACAACATTGAGGTCCCAAGACACTGCAGAATTAAGAGGAGGCTTTGTAAGAAGCAAGCTTCACATGAAGTGAAGAACTAAAAGCTATAGAGAGAAGGGTTTACCTTCTACGTGATTATGGTTGGCACTAGTTGCACTGAGGTGAACACTTACAGAGTTTATTTTTAAAACAAATTCTGACAAATGTAGAATATACCTTCTCTAACTGAAAATATATGAGGGCAAAGGTGAGATAGAAGGGGAGAGAGTCTGGGAGGGGAAACAGAGAGTTGGGTGAGGAGGGACAGCAGGAGAGGGGTTGGAGTGGAGGGGATGAAATCTGGAAGCAATGAAGATGGTGGTAACCCAACTGGCATGTTCAGGGTAAACAGTTACCCCCCTCAATATCCAAGTTGTGAAAAAGGATCTTGATGTTGGGATATAACAGTCCCATGATCCTAAATAATCAGAGCTGGTGAGCTGCTCAGGTGTGGTCATGGTCATTCTGATGACCCAAGCTGTCAAGTGAATCATGTCTTTGATAGAAAGCTCTAAACAAAAGGTACTATGAGAGTCATCATAGCCCCACCATCTCTGAGTTTCAGAAGTCTTCAGTATTAGCAGAATGGGAGCATATGCACACAGAATTGAGGCACATGCCTATTCTGAGCAGTGTCCCTCTTTTGAGAGATGGTCTAAGTCCAGGGTCAATTCATGATGTTGGAGGATGTGGCTCAATCTGTCTGCTAGGGTATTATCATTGCCAGGCAGGTATGTGACTCTGAGTATTATCACTAAAGAGATGGCAATATTCCACATCCTGACTTATCCCAGCATAGGAGATATGATCTGGTTCTTTCTTGCAGCCTGACTGTCTGTGTTGATCATGACAATTTGGTTGGTCATCTGATTTCTGAAAGCTTCAAAGTATTTGAGGTTTCTCTCAATTCCAGAAAATTTATCTAACACAGGCTTTCCTGGAAGGACCAAAATCCCTAGGTGTGGAATCCATTTATATGAGCTCCCCAGCCCAGCTTAGGCTCATGTGTCATCAGTAAATTTTGATAGGGAGGAATTTGATAAGGGAGACCTTTTGCCCAATTGTAATGATCTATCCACCAGAACAGGGAGACCCAGAGAAGAAGTGACAGAGATCATGTCCCTGAGTCTGTGAGTGAATTGAGTCTACTGTATATTCAGGGTCCACTAAGACAGTCTCCTTTTGAGACATGCCAAGGAAGTTACATGATTTGTCAAAGTCATATGGCTCAACTTTGATTGACATGCTCCTTGTATCTGCATATTCTGTTGTATTTCTTCCATAATCACCACCAAGCAGATGAGTCTACAGAGCTCCAGTGAAGTCCAATTCTTGGAATGGGTGCATGTTTGAGTGGGAGTAATTGATGACAAACCATAATAGCTCCAGCACCAGGATGGTAAGGCATTTAGATTCTTTAACCCTTTATTAAGTGATGCTCTTGACCAGCCAGTCATCCCAATCTGCATAGAAGCACTGCAACAACTGTGAGACATTTTGAGCCTGATTTTGAAAAGGGCATGTCTGGGCCCTGTACACATCTCCAGATAGGATATACACATAGAGGCCTGATTCTACAACCCTACGCAGACACATACAGGATATTGTAGAATTAGCATGTGGTCGTGGCCATGGCCGGCAAAGCACATCCAACTGGCATTCTATTGACCTGCCTTGCGCTATGTGCACGTGTAGGCTGTGCACACACTGCCAGCTACTCCATGCATCTGTAACCCTGAAAACATCACCAACCTCATGTTCTGCAGCCCAAGTGCGACTGGATCTAGGAAGAAGGTAGCCCCCAACATAACACACACATCAACATGGCTACCAGGCAGCCCATCTTCAGCAAAGCGGAGACGAGGCTGCTGGTGACCATGGTCATTGAGTAGCAAGAGATTTTCCTTCCCACTGGGCAGAGATGGCCAGCCCACACAGCAGCATGCAGGGGCTGGGAACATATCAGGATCACCCTCGCCCAGTAAGTACAGCATAACAGAGCCAGACAAACCTGGAAGCAGAGAGAAGTGGGCAGGCTGGAGTAGCACCCAGGTTGGCACAGAGATAGGCATGCAAGGTAGAGAGGAAGGGCAGGGGAAGTCAGGATCTGGCATAGGCAGAAAGCTGGAAGGCTGCACAGTGACAGGACAGCACAGCACAGACAGATCAGCCCAACAGTAGAGGCCCAAGAAACAAGGGAGAACAGAATGCATGCAGACCCACAGTGAAGGCACAGGGAGATACAGAGACAGATGGAAGGGACATATATAGCAAACAGCAGTCCCAGAATGTCAGCTACATCCCTAGGTACCACAGATGCCCCCTGAAGAGGCAAAATAAAAGGGTCCTGAACATGCCCCAAGGTAGGAAGCAAACCCAGGACTCCGAGCACTGTGGTTCAAAGCCAGAACTATGAGGCTACAGCTATCATTACTCCCAAGCCCCAAGGGGTGAGGGAACATGTCCCTGTGCTTGTACACCAAATGCAATGACCAGCTGATGCTCCCACTCCCCTCCCCGGCATGGCATGGCAGGGTGATATGCCACTGAGAGCAGACATGGCACATCACAGGCATGTGCATCGTGCCAGCAGAACCACCCCATTAAGTAGGCAGATCTATGCTCTGGCACAGGTGAACGATGAGGTGTGTCACTACCCCACAGACATTTCCGGATCCTGTATGACATGAAGGTCTATCGTGTACGGTACTGCTCAATCCACCACACACATCCACGGCTGATATGGCGTATCTAGCAGCAGTTGCTGGAGGAGCAGGGTGAGAATCCATGCAGTATCCTGTCCAAGCAGCAGGCCAAAAGGCCCCCCCAACACTGAGGTGGGCCAACACATGTAAGAACAGACCCCACTGTGACATGCACTCCACAGAAACAGCATGCCCCCACCCCAGGGTCCCACAATACATAGTCCGGGTCCACATTGCCACACCCACTGCAGAGATGGGATATATTGGAATACCCTGTGTGTGTGGCTGGCCCCCAAGCAACCACAGTCGTGCAGCAAACCTTGACCTTCCCCTACAGTGGCAGCACAGCAGGAGGAGGACTTTCTACCCCCTTCCCCAGATGGCTCCACTCCTGGCAAAGTGGAGGACACTGGTGCAGCTATATCTCCCAACTCCAGTGGGAGCAGCAGCACGAACAGCAGCAGGGGCTGCAGCAGTGCACAGGAAAACCCCATCCTCCTGTCCAGCCCAACACTATTTGCAGATGAAGAAGAAGATGATGAGGGGCCAGCAGGGGAGGCAAAACTCTCCCCCTCACCTTCCCTGAAGAGGGCAGAGCTGATGGCAGTGGGCAGGGGGGCCTATAGCCCATAGCATACCCAAAGAATAGTTTGCAACAGGGTGGTAGTCAGGTCCCACAGGTGCCATGTACAGAAGCCCTGGAGACAAAAGGCAACCTCTGGACCCTCATCCTCCAGCCCTTGATGGAGGGTGCATGTGGTGTGGCAGGGTGGGCAGCTTGTGAGTGTGTTGGGTGAGGCTGTAGTAATGCAGATTGAGGGGTCAGACAGGGGTGGGGAGGGTTTTGCGGCTGAGTGCATGCAGGAGAGTGAGTGGTTGGAGGGTAGTGGTGAGGGTCTGTGTCTGTGTTCCAACAGAGAGAGCATGTAGGGGGGTGTGAGTGGCAGGAGGGGGGTAGTTAAGAAGAAGCCTTGGAGTGTATGCAGGGGGAGCATATGGAGGTATGTGAGTGGCAGGAGGGGGGAGCAAGGGTATGTGGATGGAGGGGAGGCAGGGTGTAGGTGCAGGCGAGGGTGGGTGGACAGAGAAGATGTGGGATCTGAGCAGGGGTATGGGGAGGTATGTGAGAGTGCAGTTGTAGAGAGACACAGACGGCAAGGAGGCAGTAGGTGGGCCATGTTATGGATACTGAGGTTGCCAGAAGGCAGTAGTGGTACTGCGTCATGTCAGTGACGAGGGTGGAAATGCTGTGGACGTGTCAACATCCATGTGAACATGGGAGCGGTGTGCCCATGTTGTGGACCATGCATCCCATCTCTATCTGAGGTGGGACCTGATGAGGGGGGCCCAGGAGGCAGTTGGAGGACCCGAGGACATTCCAGCCACGGCCCGTCTGGAGTGCATACTGGCACACAGCCTTGCATGACTACGCAGGCCCCTCTCACACCTCTCGTGCCATGTGGAGGATCTCAGGGGTGAGGTGCAGGGCCTGAGGGGTGAGCTCAGGGGCCTGTGCCTGCTGCTGGAGGCCCATCGGCAGCCCTATACAATACATCCCAGTCACACAGTGGGCAGCCCTGTGGGTCACTGAGGGGGTCACACCATCTGGGAGACACCCATAAGAACATAAGAACATAAGATATGCCGTACTGGGTCAGACCAAGGTCCATCAAGCCCAGTATCCTGTTTCCAACAGTGGCCAATCTAGGTCATATGTACCTATCAGTTTCCCCAAAAGACACAGTTTCCGCAATGCTTGTACTGGGTCAAGCATTGATATCCTGGGTCCCTTCTTAATAATGGTTTATGGATCTTTCCTCCAGGAACTTGTCCAAACCTTTTCTAAACCCAGCTACACTAACAGCCTTTACTACATCCTCCGGTAACAAATTCCAGAGTTTGTTTACACATTGAGTGAAGAAATATTTTCTTTTATTAGTTTTAAATAGTTTACCCTGTAGCTTCATTGCATGTCCCCTAGTCTTTCTATATTCTGATAACGTAAACAATCGATCTACGTTTACCCGTTCCACTCCATTCATTAATTTATAGACTTCTATCATATCTCCCCTCAGCCGTCTCTTTTCCAAGTTAAAGAGCCCTAACCTTTTTAGCCTTTCTTCATAGGAGTATCCTTCCATCCCCTTTACCATTTTGGTGGCTCTTCTCTGAACCTTTTCTAATAACGCTATATCCTTTTTAAGATATGGCGACCAGAATTGCACACAATATTCAAGGTGCGGTCTCACCATTGAACGATATAGAGGCATTATAATATCTTTTGTTTTATTTTCCATTCCTTTCCTTATGATACCTAGCATTCTATTTGCTCTCTTGGCTGCCGCTGCACACTGGGTCGAGGGTTTTAACATGCTATCCACAATGACGCCTAAATCTTTTTCCTGGGTGGTGGTTCCTAATGTGGAACCTTGCATCGTGTAACCATAGTTTGGGTTGTTCTTCCCTAGGTGTATAACTTTGCACTTGTCCACATTAAATTTCATCTGACATTTTGATGCCCAGTCTTCCAATTTATCAAGATCCACTTGGAATTTTCCACAATCCTCTTGGGTTTTAACAACTTTAAATAGTTTTGTGTCATCTGCAAATTTGATAACCTCACTCGTCATTCCACTTTCCAGGTCATTTATGAATATGTGAAAAAGCAGCGGACCCAGCACAGATTCCTGGGGTACACCACTATTCACTTTTCTCCATTGGGAAAATTGGCCATTTAGCCCAACCCTCTGCTTTCTATCTTTTAAACAGTTCTTGATCCACAGTAGTACACTGCCTCCTATCCCATGACTCTTTAGTTTTGCCAAAATTCTCTTATGAGGGACCTTGTCAAAGGCTTTCTGAAAGTCCAGATACACTATATCAACCGACTCACCTTTGTCCACCTGTTTATTCACACTTTCAAAAAAATATAATAGATTAGTAAGACAAGATCTTTTTTGTCTAAAGCCATGTTAGCTGTCTCCATCTACATGCTGAGTCATTTTATTCTTTATGATGGTTTCTACCATTTTTCCCAGTACTGACGTGAGGCTCACCGGTCTGTAGTTTCCCGGATCACCCCTGGAACCCTTTTTAAAAATTGACGTTACATTGGCGATCCTCCAATCTTCAGGTATTACAGATGATTTTAATGAAAATTCACAGATTACTAATAGCAGGTCTACAATCTCATATTTCAGTTCTTTCAACACCCTTGGATGTATACCATCCGGCCCAGGTGATTTGCTACTCTTCAGTTTATCTAATAGTTGTAATACATCTTCCCGATGTATCGATATTTCCTTCAATTTTCTGCACCTTTAAATACCACTTCAGTCATGGGTAACATCCCTACATATTCCTCAGTAAAGACTGAAGCAAAGAATTCATTCAGTCACTCCGCTATCGCCTTGTCGCCTCTTAGCGCCCCTTTAACTCCTCTATCATCTAATGGACCAACTGACTCTCTCACAGGTTTTTATGCTACGAATGTACTTGAAAAAATCTTTATTTCATGTGTTTGCTTCCGCAGCAAGCTTCTTCTCAAATTCTCCCTTTGCCTGCTTTATCAATGCCTTGCATTTGACTTGCCAGTGCTTGTGCTGTTTCCAGGTTTCGTCGTTTGGCTCTTTTTTCCATTTCCTGAAAGATGTTTTTTTGGCAACAACAGCCTCTCTGACCTCTCCTTTAAACCATGCTGGCATTTTCTTGGACTTCCTTCCACTTTTCTTAAAGCGTGGAATACAGCTGGTCTGGGCTTCCAAGATAGTATTTTTTCAAAAACACCCAAGCTTGATGTAAGTCTTTAACCTTTGCAACTGCTCCTTTTAGTTTTTTCTTAACTATTTTCCTCATTTTATCATAGTCTCCCTTTCGAAAGTTAAAAGGTAGTACTGTGGATTTCCTTACTAGACCTCCTCCACTAATTAAATCAAAGGTGATCATGCTATGATCACTATTGCCAAGTGGCCCCAACACCCTTATCTATTGCACTAGATCTGGTGTTCCACTAAGGACTAGGTCTAATATGGCTTCCCCTCAGGTCGGTTCTTGAACCAGCTGCTCCAAGAAGCAGTCATTTATGTCATCTAGGAACTTTATCTCCCTAGCATGTCCTGACGTGACACTGACCCAGTCGATACCGGGGTAATGGAAATCACCCATTATTATTACTGCGCTATAACCTTTGTTAGCTTCCTTGATTTCTTTGAGCATTTCATCATCCATTTGTTCATTCTGGCCAGGCGGTCGATAGTACACCCCCACTGCCATCGCCTTCCCCTTTTTACATGGAATTTCAATCCATAGAGATTCTACAGCAAATTTTGTTTCCTGCAAAACATTAATCCTTTCTGACTCAATGCCCTCTCTAACATAGAGCGCAACCCCTCCACCAATTTGATCAGCTCTATCATTACAATATAGTTTGTATCCAGGTATCACAGTCTCCCACTGGTTGTCCTCCTTCCACCATGTCTCTGATATTCCAATCATATCTAGCCTCTCATTTAGTGCTATATATTCTAACTCTCCCATCTTATTTTTTAGACTTCTAGCATTTGCATACAAGCATTTTAGAGACTGTATTTTATTCATTTTATTCACCCAGGGGCAGCAGTTACTCTAAGCAGCATAGTCAGCACCAGTGGCTGCTGGTATAGTGACAGCCCCAAGGGCAAACTGGCTGCCAATGTCAATGGCCCTGTAGGTGTGGCAAGAATGGGTCTGGGTGCCAGTGGCCACACCTGTTAGCCAGTGTGTGTGGGTACTGTTCACCCATATCCTGTCTGTCCATGCATGTAGGCTGGGAAAATAAAGTGTTATGCAGTTCACCATGTGTGCCTATGTGTCTGTCAGTCAAAGTGGCCCTGGACATATATGTCACAGGGGGGATGCTGTGCTGCATGCCACATGTAAATGGTTGCTAATGCATGTCTCAGGCATATAGCCAGGTAAATTGACCACCACAGTAGCAGGAGGCTGTGCAAATACCAGGGGATTTGGGGAGGGCCATGGGGTTGGAAGAGTTGTGAACATGTGGCAGCAGCACAGCCAGTAGCCCATAGGAGTGGTACAGGCCAGGGCGGATGGATGGTGCCATGCTGGGGGTATCATGTGCATGTGGCATACCATGCACCTGTCCTGCATCCTCCATGGTAGCCCACATGTATGTGCCATCTCTAGCAGGCAATGGGCAGATGTCAGATGGCCAAGAGACAGGTGGACCATGTGAAGTGTGTGTCTCTGGTGCATCAGCTGTGAGCGCAATGCCATGGATGCCTATGTCCAAACATAGGGGCACCCACACAGGGCAACATTGATGAATGCCCCCAAACACATCTCATGCCATACACAGGATCTGGTGAGGCACGTTATGTGGCTGGGTAGTCACCACATACCTGGCACATGTCAGCAAAAATTTTGGCAGGGCAGGACCCAAACCCACCACCCCTGGATGCAGGGACAGCCCACAAACCAGTGGGCCACAGTAGAGTAGTGTTGTGAACAATATCACAGGCAGGCAATGTGCATGATGCACGGGGCATGGCCTAGACACACAAGCCATGTCTGGATGTTGCAGACTGCACAGGCCCATGCCAGCTGCAGCACGTACTCTATCCCCTCCCCATTCGCTGGTATGCGCTTTGGTTGTTATAGGTAGGATACATATGTACCTGGCTGTCAAATCCCTTTCAAAGGAACCTTCTCCCAAACAACACAGTGAGATTCATCCACAGAAATTCGCTGACTACATGCAATCCAAGATCGTGCAAACTATCAAGGTGTCAACAGTCCCGTTCCAAGAACCAGCGAATGCAACCTCACTAAATAAATTCTCCACTCCATCCACTAAATGCATCGAGGATACCATAGCATCTCTCAACACCTCCACTGCAAAAACGGACCCATGCCCAGCTTTTTGGATTAAGGAGCTACGTTGTGTGTTCAGCCCCTTTATTACAAATCTAATAAACCTCTCATTCACAACAGGTTACTTCCCCGCAGCACTCAAGCAGACTTCCATTAGGCCACTTTTGAAAAACCCCAAGCTAGACCCGCAAAAGGTCGAATCTTATAGGCCTATAGCTAGCATTCCCCTCTTAGCCAAGATAATTGAGAAGGAGGCACAACGGCAAATCCAAGAGCATATAGACACCACAGCTCCCCTAGATCACTGCCAACATTTATTTTATTTATTTAGCAAGCATTTGTAGCCCGCTCCTTCCAGCGATCAGAAGCGGGTAGGATTACTATTGTGAAACTGCCGAATCAAGGCAGGTACAAATTTTGTTTACATACAGATTGTCAGAAAAGCACATCATACAGAGTTAACACTTCTTAGCTATGGGGGAGTTCATTTACATATATACATAAATACATATACAGGATAATCTTCTTGGACTGTCGAATCAAGGCAGGTACAAATTTTGCTTACATACAGATTGTCAGAAAAGCACATCGTACAGAGTTAACACTTCTTAGCTATGGGGGAGTTCATTTACAGATATACATAAATACATATATACAGGATAATCTTCTTGGACACAGTGGTCAGGGGCTGCTCCATCTGTGGGTTTAGTTCAGGTTGAAATGTGATTGGAAAATGTGCGTTTTGAGTTTCTTTCTGAAGTCTAGAAGGTCATTGCTAGCTCGTAGTTCTGGTGGGAGTTGGTTCCACAGTGTTGGCGCCACATATGAGAAAGCCCTGTGGCTGGTGTTAGTTTTGGCAGATCTTATATCTGTTGGAGTGTGAAGGATGTTGGAATTGTGGGTTCTTCTGTTTCGGGTAGGAGGTTGCAATCTTACTAGGTTGTTGAGGAAGGAAGGTGCTAAGTTGTGGATGAGTTTGAAGGTGGTTGTTAGTCTTTTGTATTTTGTGCGAGCTGTTATGGGTAGCCACTGTAATTGAATTAGCACTGGTGTGATGTGGTCACTTAGATTTTTCTTCATTATGACCCTGGCAGCTACATTTTGTGCCATTTGTAATATGTTTAGGGTTTTTTTAGGTAAACCTTGTAGGATGGCGTTGCAGTAGTCAAAATGTGGCATGATGAGTGCTTGGGCCACTGTTCTGAAGTCTTGGGGATCAATAATATTCCGAATGGGTTGGAGCACTCTAAGCTTGTGGAAAACTGCTCTGTTGGTCTTTCGGAGGTGTTTTTCCATCTTTAGGTCACAGTCAAATGTGACTCCTAGATACTTTATTTCTTTTTTTGTTTGGTAAGTGTTGTTACATAGTGTTATTGATGTGGGAGGGTCAAAATTCGGTTCTTTGGAGATATACATTACTTCGGTTTTTTTGTGATTAATTGACATGCTACTTTGTTGTAACCAGTCTTGCATCTCTCCGATACATGTCTCCAGTGGGTTCAGAGAATATCATGGGGTCGAGACCCTACTAACTAACCTATTCAACGACATTATCACAGGCATTAACAACATCCGACAAGGATTTGTACTCGTCTTCTTAGACATTGCTGCGGCGTTCGACTCTGTAAGCCACGAAATTCTCCTCGGACGACTGAAAGAGAAAGGTATCTGCAACAGTGCATTAGAATGGTGTAACTCTTATCTGGATGGAAGATGGCAATATGTGAAGTCTGGTTCAGAAGAGTCAAAACGCTTCCATCAAAAGCAAGGTGTGCCTCAAGGTTCCTCATTGTCTTCCCTACTATTTAATATATACATGCAGCCCATCTGCGACATCATAAGATCATTCAAAGTCAACTGCTTGATATACGCAGATGACATTCTCTTATATATGCCTTTCTCTACAACTCAATTAGACCTGGCACCACTAGTAGACTGCCTCAATACGGTCTCTGAGTGGCTCCAATCACAAAACCTACGCATTCAGCATAAAAAAACAGAGGTGCTTTTCATCGCCAGAGACCCCAACTTCACTCCTCCAGCCCACGTCAGTGTCAAGGAAGCTGACCTACAAACTAAAGAAACAATAAGATACCTTGGAGTTACATTAGACCAACGTCTGGATATGAAACATCACATAAATAACATAGTCAAAGCTGTATACTTCAAAATCCGCTCTCTCAGGCATATACGCTCCCTGTTGGACCCGGACGACTTCCGGACCATATACCAAGCGCTAATCCTGCCACACTTCGACTTTGCAAATGCCATCTTACAAGGTCTCCCTCAATCCACTCTTAGCCCTTTACAGATGGCCATGAATGCCGCAGCAAGAGTCCTCTACGGAGCATCCAGAAGCGACCACGTAACTCCCATTCTTAAACAGCTTCACTGGCTCCCCATCCATGGGAGGATCATCTTTAAAACCCTAGTCCTATCATTCAAGGCAATCAAGGGTATCTCATCCTCCTCACTCACAGATCTGATTCACACTGTACCCCCCAACAGATCCAGAAGAGCAACAGCCGTAAACCTACTAACAACCTCGAAGGCATCAACAAAGTGCAACATGACAACCTCAAACAGAGCGTTCAGTTTATATGCCCCCAAATGCTGGAACGCTCTACCCTCCGACATAAGGGCCATTACTGTCCTACCCCAGTTCAGGAAGGCACTCAAATACCACCTCTTCCTTCAATACTACCCTACCAGCAATTGAACCAGAAGAAGTGACTCACTCATGAACCACCCTTCCGTTCTTTATATTACTATGACTCTATTCTGTTCTATGTAAATATCTCATGTATATAGTTTAACCCGGTTCTCCAAGTTGGCACTCCTGTTCAATGTAAACCAAACAGCTTGTTGTTATGGTCTTTATGTTATAATGTAAACCGCGCTGATGCCGAATAGTGCGGTATATAAGAACTTGTAATAAATAAATAAATAAATAAAAATAAAGTGTGCCTGGACAAGGTTAGCATGCACCAACACACCCCATCTGGACGGTGTGCCCCTTGCGCATTTGTGCCAGCATTGGGTTCATCCTTGTTATCCATGGCTGGCTGATCCCTGTGCATCAGGCAGTGGCTGCCTGCACTGAAGGACAAAGTTATGGAGCACACAGCATGCCATGGTGATCTTGGACACCTTGTGAGACCTGCCTACAGCAGCTCCCCCTGTTCTAGTCCAGGCAGCAGAACCGGCACCAGCTGGCTGAAGGTCCTCTCTATGATGCCCCTTGTGTTCCAGTGTACTGATGCTGTGCTGGGCTGCTGGGGTGGAGTATGGGGGTCAGCAGCCAGTCACAAAGGGGGTAGTCCTGGTAAACAGCAGGGGGAGACAGAACAGCAAACTGTTAATCAGCTGGTATGCTAGTGAGGGGGCTATGTATGCTGGGCACATAGTGGGCTGTGGACAGCTAACACTGTACATCCAAGTCTGTGGACACTGTCTGGAGGGTCCCAGGGTGACAGTGGGTCACTGTATGTCTGCAGCCCACCACGTGTGCATGGCTGCCCCCAAAAGTAGTGTGGTCCCTGCTTGGGGGTGTGTGCCTAGTCACTGTGTGTATGTCTGGTGCCCCTGCTCTGTGCTTGGCCCACAGCAGGCATAGCCCTGGGTGACAGTAGAAGGGTATGTATGACACACCACTATGTGCAGACCTGCTGCTGCCACCCTGGTCACCTGCCTCTGTCCCCTGCTGCATGCAGAGGGCTACTGTGCCTGCTGTGGGAAAATGGACCCTCTGCCATGGGACATGGGCATAGGTATGCCTGCGATCCATTTCCTGCCCTCCACAAGTACAGCTCTACAGCAGGGCAAAAGCATACCAACCCTGGATGTCCTGCATGTTGTCCTCATCCAGCCAGCCAGTTGCACAATAATAGAGTGTCACAGAGAACTGCAGGTGGCACTGGCACTGTCACACACTGTGTCAGTCCTGCCATAAAGCAGTTTAGGCTGGGCCATGCATAGACATATACATGTCACATGCACAGGGGCGCACCTTCACACACCATAAAGTTTGCATTTGGTCTGGTCTTACCATATCACCTATTGCTGGAGTGCCTTGCCTGCTCCCCTCTGTGGCTGCTGTCCATTCATTTACATTCCCTCCAATGTGTCTGCTGTGGGAGGTGAACCACTGACCCTCTGCATCCCATGCACATGGCATCCCCTCCACTCTGTGTGGCCGCAGTACCTTTGTGGGTATGTGGGCACAGATACGAGTGTGTACAGGCATGGTCACATTGGAACAGGGATGCATGCATTGGCACATCCCGGCATGGATGTCCAAACAGGCCTGTCACAGGCTCCCGTGCATTGCCTCTGTGACACAGACAGTCCATGTCATGGTACCTAAGGTCACTACTAGGAAGGCAAGGTTCTCTGAGGGTGAAGTGACCCTTATGCTGGAGGAGATCCTCCAGTGGTTGGCACAATTGGTGGGGGATGCATCCACACATGTGGATGCCTATGAGAAGCAGTGGCTATGGCTTGATGTGTGCCGTTGTATCAATGTCATATATCACCAGAACCAGGGCATCGGGGATATGAAGTGCAGGTGGCATCAGGCATGTTGTGACACTGCCTGGAAGGCACAGCAAGAGTCCACAGGTATGCAGGGGGAGCATCTGACCAACCTGGAGCAGCACATCCTCGCTACAATGACCCTGCCACCTCAGGAGGAATAGGCCCTCTCAATACATCTGAGTCATCCCTGGAGCAAGATACATGTGTGACATGTGTATCCCTGCCCCTTACCCCACTGGCTGCCATGGTATCCCAGTTGTGCTGCTGCTGCCATGCACACTCACAGTGCATGTGGTCACTGTGCTTCTGGGCTGTGTGTTGGGGACATTGGCAGCATGGCTGCCAGTTGGTGGTGGCAGGGTTGCATGCACAGGCCACCAGAGTGTATGTCTGTGCACGTGCCTCTATGCCCATCTGGCTCTGCATAGGCGGACAAGGTGTGTGGCACACCATGATAGCAGCCCCTCTCAGTCTGTGAAGCCTCATGCACAACCCACATAGCTATGAAACTTCCACCCCATCAGTGGCACTATTGCCAGGTACAGGTATGACCCACAATGTTGTCTGCCTTCACAGGTGCCCCTACTGTAGCTCCACAGGCAGCAGCAACTGCTCTGCTGAAAGTGTCCATGAAGGATGCCACAGGGGAGGGCAAGGAGGCCCCAGATGATGCCCCAATGGCAATGCCTGCAGCAGCCATACAATGTCCCAGGGCTGGATGATCTGGAGCTCCATGTCCCCTCCCCATTGCCGCTGCCACAGTGCACCATTGATTATGGCGATGACCAGGAGGGGTGCACTCATAGGGGTGCATAGCATTACCTGCATTGCTATGCTGAGCGTCTGCTCACACACAGCACCGCCCAGTAGGCACAGCCCGAGCAACAGCTGGAGCTGTTATGAATGTCCACATGGTTGCAGGAACAGCATATCATGGCCACAGAGCAGCTGGCCATAGCTACTAGCACCCTCCAGGCAGCCATGATGGAGATCCTGATGGAGTTGCGGCAGGTCCCTGGCCGGTCCATCCCTGCAACACCCCGTGTACACTCTAGTGTGCCTCCTGTGGGATCTGGACAGGGGTGTGGTGGGGAGCTCTCACAGCTGCAGCATCCTCAGCAGCATGTGCACCGGATCCTCCACAGCCAGTCACCAGTGATGTCACAACATGGGCCTCAGCATGTACCCACACCACTGTTGGTCCACCTGCCACACAGAGACCCCCTCTCCTTGGGTCAGTTCCAAGGGGCACCGGTCCCCAGATGGTGCTTCACCCATTCCATGAGGGTATCATGAGTCAGGCAGCACAAACTGACACCTTGGGGTCCAAGGAAATGTTACCATGCATACCTGTGACCATGGTGACCGAGGCACAGGTGCATATGCGCTCAGGAAAGGGAAAGGGCAAAGGCCAGAGCCAGGCACGGGGGGGGGGGGGGGGAGGGATGTCATCTAGCACCAGGATTGGGGTACAAAATGCTTGGTGTGTGGGCTTGGGTACCAAGGGGGTATACAGGCAGCATGGGTTTGTGGAGTGGGTGTCAGTCATGTTCCAGGGCTGTCTGTGTGACATTGTGCCATGTGGGTAGGCATGAATGGTTGGAGGGGATCCACGGGGTGGCACTGCCTCATAGGTCTGGAATTGGGTGTGTGCAGGGGACACACCACTCTGCATGACATTGGCACCTATGTTCATGTGTTGCTGCGTGAATCACACATGTATATGTCCGCAACATCCACACACTGTCCAACCCAGAATCCTTGGGTGTGTGGCATTGGTCTGCTGGCCAGTGCCCTCTTTGCCACCTCAAGCAGATACTGAGGGGGCACCTATCTGTGCTGTGCCCACTGTCACATTTGTCACACCCTCATCCCATCTCAGTCTGGTTAGAGACATATCCACTGCCATAAAATTTGGTGCGTGCCCTGGGGCACCCTCCAGAACTGATCTTGCTAAGGTGTTGGGGGGCATCACACACTGATCATAGTTGGCAGGTTTTGCCACTCATGGACAGGTAGCTGGGTGTTGTGGTGCCTTGTCCAGCATCCAATCCCATACCTCTGGCCACTGGCATTTCCAAGGGTCAATGGTGTTGGGTCTGGTCAGCCATGTGTTGTGTCAGGCCAGCTCCCATACTAGCTGTTGGCATCCACAGCTCTCATTCACCTTGACCATGCATGGGTTACACGCAGGGGGCCATTGGTATATTCAGGACACAGACACTACATATCTTACACCTGTAACTCTGTCAGTCCACCATGACACAATGTGGATGGTGCATGGGTGGGGTTCCCTCCTACTAGCCTCTACTGTGTGTGTCCACATATGACAGCCACTCTACATATGGTTCACTGCAGTCACACCATGGACATCTCTCCAGCTGGATCACATATCCATGTCACAGCTTTGCTATGCATCATCCTTTCAGACCATGGCTGGGAGCTTAGACATTGAGCATCCATCTACCGCTGTCAGTTGTCATCGGTGTATTTCAGGCCTGCCATCATGGTATAACATACTTAGTAACATTATCATGGTGGCACAATTCACAGTTGTGGGGCACAGCTCAATCTCTGTGCATCCTCTTTGTCCATTTCTTTGTTATATATGTCATGTATGCCTGATAGCACACATCTTTTCAGATATGTTTGGAGGGTTGTTTCAGAGGTGTGCCCATGTCACAGAAGCAGCAGTGACATGTGTGGACTGCCATTCATATGGGTTTGCCCTCTTCACCTCACATTGCTATCAGGCAGCATACCACATTAACATTCCCCAGAGGGGGGGTATAGGTAGTCCAAGGGGGATTCTTGGACAGGCCCACAGTGTGGACATGGGTTCCCCTGGACACATATCATGCTACGGTTGCATTACATGCATGGCCCAACCAGGGACATGTCTATAGTGGACACGTTGACTGTTTGCACCAATTGGGTGAGCATATGTGTGGAGATGTGTTCTGCATGGCTCATGCAGGCGCTCTTCAGCTGCCCCGGCCCTCAGACATGGGGAATGGCTTGGGACGTCCACATGCATACTGTATTCATGTTAGATGTTTCCAATTCTATATATCCCCACATTGTACCCGCTGATGCCATGCCCTTTTGGTAGAACATGCATCTTCTAGGCTGGCTGCCACAGCTAGCAGTGTGTTAATGCACTGTAGACATTTCTAGCACTGTGCTATTGCAGCTGCATCAGTCTGCCCATGTCTCAGTCCCCCTCATGCCCTGTGGGGCAATGCATAGACCCAGCGCACACCTGTATGGGGGGTACAAATTGGAAATTTCAACATGTATGTTGGAACATAACTACCATCACATGGTATATTGCATTCTGGGGCAGTCTCGGTGATTTCCACCATGGTCATCTGTACTGACCCGTCTTCAGTGGCTTCAGGTGGACATTCATCCTCACTACTGCCTGCTCAATAGCACACTGTGCATCATGGGCATGCATTAGTGTTGTTTGCAATGTTGGGTGCCCCTTTTATAAAAGACCCTTATCTTTGCTGCCCTTATGTTTGGACATTTGGCTTTGGTGGGCCCCCTCTGGCTTTGCTTGCCTCATCACACTGACACTTGGTAACACTGTGCTCATCCATACGGTCCAGGTACTGGCTAGGCTTTCATGTCTCACCTGCCCTGCTGCTGCCCAAACCAGTTCCCCCTTGCACCCCTCAGACCACACCCACATTCTCACTTTCTGTACAGGCAACATGATTCTGTGGGGGGCTGCCCGGTATCTGTACATATCAGCTATGACATAACATACACACATGAGGTACCAGGGCTACATATCTATAGCGGACATGTTCTCACTCCAAAAGATATCCTTTCCCTGTTCACATCCATACTCTCCCTGACTCTGCAGTCCAATCTATGTGCCTAGTTTTGTTGGCATCCCATGGATTGTTGCCTTTGGCACATACAGCACATAGATGCATGGCATGATTGGACACTTGTATTATTAGTTGTATCGTTGCACGTCTGTTTAGTTATGTTTCTTTGCCCAGCAATGGCCACTCAGTTCTGTTCCCTGTACCTTCTGCATACATCTTGTATTTGTCCTGTTTGTTGTGGTGCCACTTCAGACTCAACCTGTCACATCCTTTCACCTCTATGTGATGCATTGCAGGGCAGAGCTGAATTTTTTCTGTCAGACCTTTATACCTGGTTTCAACAGGTCTAACATAGACGTTTCCAGATTACACCTTGTACATACATGGCCTGTTAGGGAATAAGCTTTCTACATCATGGGAGCTGACCATGCTCCTGTTCCAGCCTCTCCCGCCCACATTCTTAACTCCCCGTCCTAGCGCCCAGGATGTGCTTGTCAGTGGTGTTGCAGAATACGGTGGAGGTCATATTTGCCACTTACATGTCCACGCTGCACATGGACAGCCCTTATTCGTGTTCTAGAATGAGAGCCTTTGTGAATATGTGAGGAGCAGATGCCAAGCCAAAAGGCAGTATGAGGTACTGGATGTGATGTTTCTCTATGATACTCCCGGTGATTTGGATGTATCTGTAAGTGGGATTGGCTTTGGCTTTGGCGTTGTCTTTGACTTTGGGGTTGTCTTTGACGTGGGGGTTATCTTTGATTCTCTCCTTCTCCACATACATCCAACTGATAGCTAAAACCTGCCGTTTCTTTAACTACAACATCAACAAAATTCCTTTCTGAACACACTACTAAGACACTTATCCGCTCCTTAGTCAACTCCTGTCTAACTATTGTAACCTATTCCTTGCTGATCTACCTCTGAATCATCTCTCTCCCCTTCAATCTGTTCATCACTCTGCTGCACAGCCAGCCTCATCAGACTCATATTACTCCTCTTCTGAAGTCACTTCATTGGCTCCCTATCTGTTTCCACATGCAGTTCAAACTTCTCTTGCTGACCTATAAGTGAATTCACTCTGCAGCTTCTCGCTACCTTTCCTCTCTTATCTTTCCCTAAACCTCTACTCGGGAACTCCGCTCTTCTGGAAAATCACTTCTTTCTGTGTCCTTCTCTTCTATTTCTAACTCCAGACCACTCCTTTTACCTTTCTGCTCCCTATGCCTGGAACAAACTACCTGAGTCTGTACATCAGGCACCTTCTCTGACCCTTTTCAAATCCAGGCTGAAAACACACTTTCAGATCTTGACTCACCTGATCTCCTTTGTGTTTCCTTACCATTCCCCCTAGATATATCTGTTGTCTGTCTTGACTAGATCGCAAGCTCTGATGAGCAGGGACCATCCTTTACATGTGTCTGTGTAGGGCTGCTTACGTCTTGTATCACTATACAAATGTTCAGTAGCAGTAATAGTAGGTTGTAGATATCCTTAGGTCCACAGAACATAGCCAATCCCCTTTCTGGTGAAAAGGAAGCAAGGTGCATAGGGAAAACATTCTCAAACTAGAAATGTGTTCAGATCCCAAAGGTCTAAGATGGGACAGTATCCTTGTTTTCTTTTGCACCAGAAAGTACCTCATATAAAATCCAGCTCTTCCTGCTCTGGTGGGACAGGCTTGACCACATTTGCAGCCTGAAGAGCAGAGAGTTCCTGATGAAGTGTATCTTGATGTTGATAGGTCTGAAAATAGATGTAATCTATACTGGTGTATGTTTACTAAACTGCGGTAACGTTACATACCGCGTGTTAGGTAACGTTACATACCGCGTGTTAGGTAACGTTAATGCGCGTTAACGTTACTTAACGATCGTTAATGTCCCCGGCCGTGGTAAACACCACAGAAGGAGGAGAGAGGGCGGAGATAAGGGGTCAATGGGCGGAGAGTGGGTGGGGAGAGGCCCCTTTCACACTAACGTGCTGAACTGAAGGGCTGAATCCTACTGCGAATGAAAACCTGTCATTAGATGCACATTTGCAGGAGAGAGAAACCATTTAGGTGTCAGCAATGTGCAGCCTAGGCAGGGAGCCCAAGAAATGTGATAGTAGTGCTCCATTTTCAGCAACACTATAGTGCCAAAGTATGAATGGCCACTATGGTGATGGTGAAAATGGGGCATAGGGGGCCACAGGCGGGACATGTAGCATGGGCAGCTGGGGCACAGGGTGGACCAGGCGGGCACCTAGGTGGCACATAAGAACATAGAAACCGGAAATCAGCAAGACAGCAGCTGACCAAGGCCAAACACAATCCACCTATATCTATCTGGTTCACCCTAGCCAATAGTTGCTAGGGCACTGATCTGACATCCCCCCAGCCATCCCGCCTCCATGTGGAAGGGACATAATATTGGTAGACAGTGATGGGGGAATGTGAGGATGTCCATGTATGACCCCCCACCCTGGGATCCGCTCCCTAGGCGGGCGCCTACCTACACAGTGGATGGCCTGGGACTGCGCACTACCAGCACTGACAGCAAATGGCCATGTCAGCTTGACAGGGGGGGTGCCACCTCCCTGCAGTGGACCTAGGCCATGCCCTGCATCAGTACGTGGTATGCAGTGCAACATACAAAGTCTGGCTGAGGAAAAGTACAGGTAGCCCCAGGGACTATTGTGCATCTGTGGCAACAGTGTGGTGCAGTACACCCAACCAGTGTGTCCAGAAGCAGAGGGTCACAGGTTCAAGCCCCACCTGTGGTTCCTGCAGAGCATGTCCCTATATTTTACCCTACAATGCAGATACAACAGCAACATGTGCAAAACCCAAAGCAGTGGCGAACAGGGGTACAAACACCCACCTACACAGGCTCCACAATCCAAAGATACATGGAGAGTCAGGCTGTTGGCCCCAGCATTGAGCTGAAGTTATCACCAGAGCACTACTTCTACCCCCTGCACAGTTTAGCAATGTCAGCACTGTGAGCAGGACCAGTGTGGCGGGCAGGGTTGCCAACCACCCCTATCTTTGTACAATGCTGCAATAGGAGTGAGCATGTGTGTATGTCTATCCATTGTTCTGTGGTTGCCCACCCTTCACTGGGCCCAAAATGTCCCACTGTTACCAGCGTTAGCCTGAATAGGTGCATAATGAGGAGCAAGGTATTTTGGGTATGGCCCGGACAGGGCAGATTGGCCAGGATGCATCTTCACAGGGTGTGGGGCAATGGCTGGGACACTGTAGTGCCTGACCACTACCTGCATGGACAGGGTGGCCACAGCATGGCATGCTGGGAGGGCACTCACTCTGACCGAGCAGTGACCATGGCAGGTCTAGGTTCCCACATAGCGCTCTACACTATCTGCTTCCAGTGATATATTTGTGCTCCCCAGTCCTGGGGTCCCAATCGCTGAGTTGCCTGCTTGCTGCACATAGTTTCTCTGTGAGAAGGCTGGTGGACTGTCTGCAGTTAGACTGTGCATGGTCAGAACACCTTTAAGATAGACTGTGCTGTCTACTGGTGACTGGCAGATAGTGGTGGGAGGCAGTTGGGGTTTTCCAGATTTAATCCCAGTCATAGGTATGGCTCTGGCCCACCAACCCTGGAGGGCTGTCTCATACAAACAGGATGGAGGTTGCTTCCCTGGGGCAGGGGCACCTGTTCTTTTCCTACAAAAAGGGTGATGTGGGCCCTTTGGGTTATGTAACATATACCACTGTGACCTATAAAGGCACTGCTACACACACCTCATGCAATTCTTGGAACCCCTCTGCCCTGATAACAGCTGCCCATGTCAGCCAGACCCTAACACAGGGTACACACCAATATGGCTGGTGTCTGGTCCCACAGGGCCACATGTGACTGCAGGATACAGATGGACACCAAATTACCTTCGGCTGCACTGCAAGGAACACCTATCACACACTGGTAGTGATGGGGATGTACAGCCAGACCTATCTCTAGCACCACATGTACTGCGGACCTAGTGCTGGGCACCAATCCTATCCCTCAGGGTGACCACAGAACCTGCACAATGGCATGGTCTGTAGCTACTCTGTGCCAGTATCACACACTGCCAGTTTGTCTTTCCAAGCTGAGGTACCGGAGAGGTGAAGACCCCATTTGGTGATCAGCTGTAGACTGCTATTCAGCATGTGCATTGCATCATGGGTATGGTGGGGTTACCCTATCCTGGCACTCAGAGCAGACAATTTGTGTGGTGACCTGCAGTCCTTCTGTACCGAGACATTGCTGTGACATACACCATGGAGGTATAGCCTACTGATTAATACAATGCCATTCTTGGCAGTGTTCATGGGTTTAGTTCCTCATTGTTCCCCCCTCTCATGCCTGTCCTACTCATATCGTGTGCATGCCTGTAGAGGTCATATTTTTGCAGATCTGTGCTTCCAGCCCATAATACCCTCGCCACAATTGCCAACATTCCCTCGGTCCGTCTATCTGCGTCTGTCAGCTGTGTAGAGTCCTGTCTGCCAGTGCAGGCTGCCACCCCATGTCATACCCTTTCCTGCATTGCACCTCTTCATGCTTGCCTCGCCTGTGCCTGATCTGCATGGCACCACCACTCCTCTATCCACCTATTATTGTAACTATCCTGCCACCTCTGCCTCCACTGGGGGACACGTATTCCCATTGTCTGCCACCAACTGTTTTTCTGGTACTTTACATTGCCAACACCCTGTGCTGTGGCACAGCTGCCCCACCATGTTTGTCATCAGTACTGGCAGGCACATGGGATGCTCGCAGATATGGCAGGTCCAGCGGCTCCCACTTCTCCCTCCTTCACTCATCTGTTCATTGCCTTTCCTGAGTGCTCTATCTAGTGTTAGGGCTACATCTGTCTCTGTTCCACACAGGTCATGCATGTCATCCTGAGGCACCTTGCAGTCCCTAGGGCACACTAACCTAGGACACCATAACCTTGTTAGGCCACCTTAGCCTATGGTTCCATAGCCCAGGGTGACTTCTGCGGTGCCTTGTCCAAGGGTGCCTAATATGGCGCTTAGCCTAGGAGGCCCTATAGGGCGCCTTATGAGGCACCTTACAGGGCACCTTACTAGGCACCTTATAAGGCACCTTACAAGGTGCCTTATAAGGCACCTTACAAGGTGTCTTGCAAGGTGCCTTACAAGGCGCCTTGTAACGCGCGTTAGCTGTCAGCTTGCTGTAACGATGCAACGCCCATGCCTTTATATAGGCATCTCTACCTTTACTGCGGAACCTACTGCGAATGACATTACCTCAGTTTAGTAAACATACCCCACTGTTCCTAAACTATTTGAGGACCCAAGAGCTGGAAGTTACAAGCGGCCAATGATTCATAAAAAAGGTTAGCTTCCATCTTGCATCCTCTTGAACCTTATATCTAAAGAGATTGTCTCTATGGCATGGCATGTCACTGAGTTGCTTCTGCACACTGGGCTGTAGGTCTGAGGCTCATAGCCATGAGAGGCTCCAAACACCAATATTCATTGAGGAAGCTCAGGATAGTAACATAGCAACATAGTATATGATGGCAGATAAAGACCAGTATGGTCCATCTAGTCTGCCCAGCAAGACGGCAAGAGTAGGTGCACTTGCCGGACTGTGCAGGTCACCTCTCCCCATGCCTTTGTTTAGGGATGTACCCACTGCTCCATGTAGGTCACCTCTATTTATTTTATTTATTTATTTATTTATTTACAGGCTCTTATATACCGCGCTTTTCAGTATCAGTGCGGTTTACAAATAACAAAAACTTTTGCAACAGAACAAGTGATCTTATGCTTACATTGTAACAGGATAGGTAACTTGGACTGAAAACTAGGGTAAAACTATATACAAGACAATAACAGTGGTTATTGTGGGCCTATTTACAAATTATCTTACATTTTGAATTCTGTCACTATGTTTGCTCCTACCATTTCCATCGGGAGTGAATTCCAAGCATCCACCACCCTTTCAGTGAAAAAGTATTGAAAGGGTGGTGGATGCTTGGAATTCCCTCCCGATGGAAATGGTAGGAGCAAACATAGTGACAGAATTCAAAATGGCATGGGACAGACATAGTGGATCCCTTTATAGCAACAGGATAAAATCAAATGAAAATATTGTATGTCACCTGTGTAATGTATTTTCCACACTCCCTTCCTTGTGTCGCTAGGGATTCGTATTGCACAGCTTTCTCTAGAGAAAGAAAGTATTCTCGTTTGTTGTGCACGATGGTCCACAAGTGTATACCCATGAAGAGCTGGTAGTATAATATGCAGAAAAACTTTCGCCCAAAATAATCCTGAGCCTCCCTTTCTGATTTGGCGCCATCATCTTAACTCATCTATTTATTCATGTGCTCAATTCAAATCAATAATTGCCATTTGACCTCAAGTTTTAAACCCACTGGGGCAACTGTATTGAGTTTATGGATCCAGAATTGTTCCCTATAGTTAAACCAATAGTCCAAGTCTCCCCCCTTCCGTGTTTTTTTAAGGGTACCAATAATCATATCCTATAATCAAAGGCCTCAAGAATTCACTACGTTAATACTCAACAATTAAAGTGAAAACCTTAACCCTATATTATCACTCATAAACCCCTGAGACCCAAAGTGATAAAACCTCATTTTCTTTTTTTGTCGGATCGCTTGCCTAGAGAGGTGACTCTCTATTGTAGTAAGCCCTCCTTTTATTCTTTTAATTAAAGGCTAAATAGCCTCAAAAGTAGTCTAAGGGACAAAATACAACATAGTATAAAACCCTCAGAAATACTTAGCTCAGCCGGCGATCTTGCTTCTTCACCAACCATGTCGAAGCATATCATTTCACATAGCTCTTGGTCACGGAATGGCTTAACAAAGCCCCAGTGCTATAATAAATTTATTTTTTCATGTCAATGAAATTCCCAGGAAGCAACACCATTCTCCTCTGGTAGTCCTCATGCATAACTGGGCACCGCGACACAATGCAGTGTTTCAAGCTTTTAGTGTGTTCTTAGCTCTTTCTCAAGTAAACCACCCAATCATACTCCCCCTTCCTATTTATGCTCCTCCCAAACTATCAATTTGTCTGTTGGAAAAGGTCATCATCATACTGCTCAAACTATCATAGTTTGTTGTATCTTTAATCATATATCCTTGTCAACTTAAATATATAGGAAGAACTTCAAGAGTTATTAAGAAGCAGTTACAGGAACATAGATCACAAATTAACTTGCAAGTACTTTTAGCTCCTATGGTTTCTCATTGTATTCAATGGGGACACTCTTTTGAGGACTTACAATGGATGGTAATTGACCATAGTGCTATAGACTTGGGGGGGGGGGAGGGGTGGTGATAGAATTTCTAAGTTTCAATTCATAGAACAGAAATGGATTTTCACCTTACATTATATGACATCCTATGGACTTAATTCGGACATTGATTAGTGGGGTCTCTTATGATGATAAGTGGCTTTCCTATTGCTTAATTGCATAGCAGGTATCATATCAATTGAGAGCTGATGCCATTGGGTTGACCTTTTCCATCTGATGAATTGATAGCTTGGGAGGAGCATAAATAGGAAGGGGGAGTATGATTGGGCGGTTCGCTTGAGAAAGAGCTAAGAACACACTAAGAGCTTGAAACACGGCGTTATGTTGCGGTGCCCAGTTATGCATGAGGACTACCAGAGGAGAATGGTGTGGCCTCCTAGGAATTTCATTGGCATAAAAAAATGAGCTTATTATAGCACTGGGGCTTTGTTAAGCCATTTTGTGACCAAGATCTATGTGAAGTGATATGCTTCGGCATGGTTGGTGAAGAAGCAAGATTGCCGGGTGAACTATTTCTGAGTGTTCTACACTATATTGTGTTTTGTCCTTTAGACTACTTTTTAGGCTATTTAGCCTTTAATTAAAAGAATACAAGGAGGGATTGCTATGAGAGAGGGTCACCTCTCCAGACAAGCGATCCGACAAAAAAAGAAATCGAGGTTTTATCACTTTAGATCTCAGGGGTTTATGAGTGATAATATAGGGTTAAGGTTTTCACTTTAATTATTGAATAATCATATCCTGGCAATGCCCCAGTTTTTCTACTATTTCCTTTTTTAATTGATGTTGTTTTACTTGATACTTTTATGTGTAAAATGAGTGCATTAGAGTAGTCAAAAAAATGAATGGATTTTAGTTCTCCACAGGGCTGGTTTTGTTCTTTATCATATTTATATCACACACACAAGATTTTAATGAAAATAAAAAACATTTAGAGGTCGTCCCATTTGGCAATTTTTATGTCATCTGAACTAAAGAGCAGACATCTGGAATGTCTGCTAACAGTGTCTGCTGAAGGTTCTGCACCATCTTTTTCTTTGTTTCTGCTGAGACTCTGTCATCAAAAAGGACTAACCTGCCAAATATTCAGACAAAAAACAGAGGTGCCTTGAAAATGCGACAGCCTGGTTTGGGTAACTCTTAAGAACTGATCAAAATTTGATGTCATTGAGAGGAGCTCAGATTGCAAATGGTGCTTCATTCCAGCGTCTGACATAAACAAGATTGGCAAACAGAGCCAAATCTGTGATATTCTTGGATTTACGTGCAGTCATGCTGAACTGAGCCTTAAAAAGGAATATTTTCAATACATAAATATCTTTTCCCATCCATAAAATGTTCAGAATGGGGCAACCTCTAAATGTTTTGCAATCAGGCTGAAATTTCACAGTAAGCAAGCTATCCCTAATGGACAAAAATAAGCCTTGTGGAGAAATGATTTTGCAAACATTAACTTTTTGCATTGGTTTGTGGACCACGTTAATGTGCATATATAGTCCAAATCCATTTCACTGGCCACTTTTTTTTAGGATGTATTGGATATTAAGGAGTTGAACTGCAAGTGTGCCAATAATGTTTGCATTCACGCCATTTCCCTGAGAAAGTATTTGTTCATCCTCTTATTCAGAAGAAATTTTTTCTTTATGATTTCTCTAACTGCATCAGAGAATGTGATTTATGTTGTAATGTGTCCATGTTAACTGTTATATATTGGAAAAACCACAATCAGTCTCCACACAAGAATAAATGAACATAAGAGCTGTCTGAAGAAATGATTGAATGATAAACCCCTGGTGCAACATTGGAATGAACAACAGCATAAAGTCTCGGACTTCAAGTTTTATATTTTAAAAGTAGTTAAAACCAATTGGAGGGGAGGAGACCTAGTCAAGGTGCTCCTCCACCTCAAACAGTGATATATTTTTTAGTTAAAATCTATGGCCTCTCTGGGGTTGAATCTAGACTGATTTGTCTGGTTTTTTTTATGATGGTTTTTCTGGTGTTTTTCTGCTTCTATTCGTTTTTGTCTTTTATGATGTCTTTATGGCATATAATTTTGAGTTCACGCTATTTTGTAATTTTACAATTTTATATATTCCTATTTTTCCCTTCCCTTCCCCCTCCCCTCCCCTCCTTCTCCTTCCCCCTCCTTGCTCATTTTTCCCTTTCCCTCTCGCTCCTCCCTCCCTTCCCCTTCTCCCTCTCCTCTCTTCCCCTTACCTCTTTCCCCCTTCCTCCTCCTTCCCTTCCTCCTCTCCCCTTCTTTCTCTTGTTCCCCCTCCCCCTCCTCTTCCCCTTTCTTTTCCTCTCCCTCCCCATTTCCTTTGTTTTCCTTCCTCCCTCTCCCCTGCCTTCCCCCTTCCCCTTTTATCCTTTCCTTTTTCCTCCCCATTTTTTCTTCCCTCCCCTCCCCTCCTTCCTTTTCCTTCCCCTTTTTCCTGTCCCCTTCCCCTTCCCCCTTTCCACTTCCATTCCCCCCTCCTCCCTTCCCATTCCCTCTCCTCCCTTTCCCCTCTTACCTCCCCCTCTACCTTCCCCCATCTTCTCTCCCATTTTTCCTTTTTTTTCCTCCTCCCCTCACTTCACCCTCCTCATTTTTCCATTTTTATCTTTATTCTCCTCTTTATTTCTTTTTATCGTGTATACATTTTCTATTATTTATTATCTTGTAATGCATGGCTCATCATAATTTTTTCCCATTATAGAATACCAATGCATTTTATTATATATTTTTAATGTAGTGGTATTTTATAATGCAGTCTTATAAATGTGTACATATACACCCTCTTTTTCTTCTTATTTTAACATTTTGATGTCACCTTTTTTATTCTCCCATTTGTTTGGTTTTTAATTTCTCAGAGTTTGGCCATTGTATAGCATTTTTTATCTTTTTAATTTGTTTTCTTTTTAGAATGTTTTTAATTTATGTTTTAATTTAGAAATACAATATATTCAAGTTTCTTATCAGTTTTACTTTAAGATTGCTAAAGATGTGACCTATATGTCTATAAAATGGAGATCCACTTTTACTTATATATTTTTTTAGTCACCAAGAATAGATCACTCCACCATTCTAACTTCATTTATAGTTATTTTTAAGGAGATACTGTGATAAAGGTTTTTAAGTGATTCTATGTATTTATGGTTTTAGTTCATATTATATATATTTTTTGTTCTCAAGTTCCCTAATAACTTATGGATAGCGTGATTTTGCTTTGTTTTAAAATATTTTAAACAACCGCAAAAGCCTTTTCATGGTTATACATACAAACTGAATCTTAATAAATATCTCTTGGCTCCTCTTTTATCATAAGTACTATAGATAGCTGTTTACATTTACGATCCAATGACAATTTCACCTTTTTACAGGATTCTTTTTATTTTTGAGAAAATTATTTGTTCGGAGCAAGTAATGCTTTTTATAGTCAAGTTTTTCAACTTTTACCTTGTCCTCAACTCAGGTTGAAATTCTTTCCTTTTTACTTTGTTTACTTTTGCACCATTGCAACCTCAGCAAGTTCACGTCAAACATTTGCTTTAAAATGCCAGCAGCAGTATATGCTTGCCCTTCCCGATCTCAGTTGTTTAAACTGAACCGAAAGGAGATAGGTTTTTCTGAAATTCCCCATTTGATACACTGATCTTTCTTTAAACGTAGTTTTCACAAACAATCATAAATAGTGCTATTCATGCACCTTCCTGCCAGAAGCTAACTTCCCCGCTGGTTGTATGGGGAAGTTAGATGGGGACAGGGAAGGGGCAGATCGGGGCTGGAGTTAGGGCAGGTGGTGGGCGGTTGTTGGCCCTGAACATACAGGACTGATTCTAAAGTTTTTTTATTTTTATGCTTTTCTAAATTATATTCTCATTTATTATGGCACAATACATTTGATTTTGATATGTATGATGCTTTTCCAGTACATTTCTGCATGTTTTAGCCTTTTATGTGTTCTGATATTTCTTTTTATTCACTTCATTATTTATTCATTTTTTTGTACATTGATTTTAATGATTGTTAATTTTACCTATTTATTTAACATTTCTTATATACCACCTTTCATGATATCAATGTGGTTTATATTCAACAAACTGAAATTACATTGAACAGGGCATTATAACTTGGAGATAACTATTTTACCGGGAACATGGGCTATGGAGGGTTAAGCGGCTTGCCCAAGATCACAAGGAGGACCTGTGAGACTAGAAACCCCAATCCCTCCGGCACAGGGTTGCTGTCCTCTAATGGGATTTGAACCCCTAACCTTCCAGCCTGAGGTAACTTGCCTCAACCACTAGGCCACTCCTCCCTCCTTTTATGTGTTTATATATGCAGAGGCTCATACCCCTGATGAAAATTAGTGCCGAAATATGACTGTGTTGGGTTCTGAGGCTCTTAAGTCTTTTCCTTAATAAAATTGCTTTTTGGTTTATACTTCATTCCTGACTAGATTGTTCCTTCACCTGTGAATACAGAACCAAAATATTTGTTAAGCAATTCCAGTTTATTCTCATCATTATTCCCCTTCCCCCTTGAGTCTGACAATACCACTTTGCACTTTCTCCTCACGCTAACATATTCTGAAAAATGTCTTGCCCACCCATTTTATTGCTTTGGCTATTTCTTTTTTTTTTGTATCTTTGCTCTCCTGACTACTTTCCTAGCTTCTCTAAATTTTTCCAAATACAGATGCTTCTCTTCCTCTCTCTGTGATCTCTTGTATTTTATGAAGGCCACCCTCTTTGTCTTCACCTTTTCAGCTACATTTTTTGAGAACCATAGTGGCCTCATTTTCCTTTTACATTTATTTACTTTCCTAACAAAAAGGGTTGTTACCCTTAAAAGATCCCTTCAGTTTTGCTTTTGATTTTCTACATCCCCCCAGATATTTCCATCCTGCTAATTATGCCTTGAGGTGTTTCCCATCTTGGCAAAGTTAGTTTTCCTAAAGTCTATGGCCTTCTCTTTTGAATGGATTTTATCAGCCATAGTCCTAATACTGAACCACACCAACCGGTGATCACTGGATGAAAGATGATCTCCCACTATAACATCAGAAATACTTTCTCCATTGGTAAGAACCATGTCCAGTATGGCCCTTTCAAGTGTGGGTTCTGCTGCTAGTTGCCAGAATAGTTCTCCCTGTAGAGAATTCATGAGTTCCTTATTTCTATATGACACTGCAGCAGGGATGTGCCAATCAGCATCCGGTATATTGAAATAATCTGTCAGCAGCACTTCTCCTTGCATGGCAATACTGTGAATGCCTTCAATTTAGTCTCTGTCCACTTCTTCTCCCTGTGAAGGAGATCTGTATATCACACCAGTGAAAACTGATTCTTCATTCCCGCTTTCTAGTTTAACTCACAGTGCCTCCTGCTTCACTTAGGCCCCATAGCTCCCCTTTTAAGCCTGTAGCTTCCCTTTTAAGCCTGTAGCTTAATATTATGTTTTGCATATAGTGCTATTCCTCCTCCCCTTCTTCCTCCCCTGTCCTTCCTGAATAAAGTATAGCCCAGTATAATTTTATCCAGTTTTGATTGTCCGTGAAACATATCTCTGTAACTGCCAGTAAATCCAAGTCAGCCTCTTCCATTAAAACATCAGCATCTCATACTACGGACATCAATGCACACAGTTTTCCAGATGTTGCCCCACATTCAGATATATCCCATTGACAGGTGGTATCTGTGAACATAGGGAGCATTTGGAACCAAAGACCAATTAATGTTAAATAAGGTCATCATGGCCAGTGCTAAGAAAAGTGTAAATCTTAGTATAGCATAGATTGATTATCAGAACATTTTTAATAGCATCCCATACTCTTGGACTGTAAATTGCCTTGAGATATATAAGATATATTCTGGTTTGATAGAGTACATTAAGTTCAGCATGATAATGTGGCAAATCAGCCTCTTTCTGAAGTATGAGGAGAATCAGTACATCATTCCTGTCATCAAGATCCAGTGAGGAATATTTTAGGGAGATTCCCTGTTGCCACTTTTGTTTTGTTTGGCATTTAATCCAATGAGTTCTCTCATCATCTCTTTAGGATACAGATTTAGCTTGAATCCTAAAGAAGGTAACAATCCAAAGATATCATCCTCTTTATTATTTGTAGATGACCTGAAGCTCTACAGTTCCAGTGATCAACAGTTAGCAGAGCAACTCCATGTAGTGGAAAGTTTTTCTGATGACATCAGGATGACTTTGGCCTAGACAAATATGCTAAGGCAACTTTTTTTTAGAGAAAAACTGAGCATGGTCCATCCCCTCCCCCCCATCAGCCCATTTCCAGTCCTAACCCTCCTCCCCCCAACAGCCCAGGGAAAATTTAAAATAAAAAAAAAAAAGCTGGTTGCCGCCGCAGCAGAATTGAGTGTCCCGCGGGGCCCCCTCCTGCCTGGCAGAGCCCTCCCTCCCCACCTCAGTCCCTCTCCGCGCCGTTTTCAGAGCTGCAAAGGGAGAGTGTCCTTTTGCGGCTCTGTTAAGCCTGCAGGCGGCTCTGTTAAGCCTGCGGCGGCAGCCAGCTTTTTTTTTTTTTATTTTAAATTTTCCCTGGACTGTTGGGGGGAGGAGGGTTAGGACTGGAAATGGGCTGATGGGGGGGAGGGGGTTAGGACTTGAGGTAGGCTGATAGGGTTAGGACTGGTAATGGGCTGTGGGCTGATGGGGGGGGGTTAGGACTGGTAATGGGCTGTTGTTGTTGTTGTTAAGTGCCGTTGAGTCGGAGTCAACTCATGGCGACCCTCTGGATAGCTATCCTAAATACTTAATATCCTAAATATTTTGTGTGGGAGGGAAGAAAAATCTACAATTGGCCGGGTATTGGAGAGTAAGTGGGGATTGAGGATGGAGGGATAAAATTTGAGTGGATGAAATAGGAACGAGGAAAGAGCAAAAGGAGAAAGATTAGTATGTTAAAGCAGATGTAGAGAGAGAATGGAAAAAAACTAGAAGAGAGAAGAAAGGAAAAATAGACAGCAGACAATGGAGAGTTAGCAGAAGACACGAAGAAACCAGAAGAAAGTGGCTGGAGCAATTGCAACTGAAAAAAATGCACAAAAGGTACAAAGATGTCTCTTTATTTTGAATTTATTAACTGGAATATGTCAGCTCTGGGAAATGTGCATTATTAACGTCTGCGCTTTGTTTAGTACAAGAGGAAATGAATTTATAGTTTTATTTCTACAGTGTTGTTGTACATACCAAGTTTGTGGTTCCCAGTTTAATTATTGTCTTCCTGTTTCTAAACTGGGGTTCCTTGTTTGGTGATGGTCTATGTTCTGCATGTGTAACTGAGCTGAGATATTCTGTTTATGTAATTCCTATTTTACATTGCCATTTGTTCTCTTTCCCTGGTCGGTCATGTATTGTTATTCTCCGAAATGTATTGGTTTAATATTTGCAGTGTTGCCTTTTGATAAGTAGAGTATGGTGCTTTGTGAGTCCTGGTAGTGCTGTTATGATATGGTGGGTTTGCTATGGGCTCTAAATGGGCAGTGTTTGTAGTAGTTCCTAATGTGCCTGACGGTTGGCACAGGATTATAGTAATATAGAAATCTTTTAGTCTTTCTTTATCCATACACTCATTAAGAGGCATGTTTACTAAAAGTTAGTGTATGGTTACATTATGCAAATATTTATGCAAATGATGCCCTTATGCAAATGAGGCCCCACACCGAGTCTCCACACATTTATTTATTTATTTTATTTATTTATTTATTTATATCTCTTATATACCGCGCTCTTCAACATCAGTGCGGTTTACATGGAACATTTATGTTTTACGGTGGGTTAACCGTAAAAATACAGATAACAGGTAGCTCAACTTGGATAGTCAAAAATTTACTATTTACACATATTTGAACATAGTAGTACTTACATAATATACATCATGTGAGAGAAAATTACATTGGACATGGAGCTCATTTTTGGGAAGGTTGGGATGGTGCATCTTCATTTGGGTAACATTCGCAGAAAAGGTGGTGTTTCTATGCCCTTCTAAAATTGGTTAGTTCTGGGATTGCTCATATGTTGGGAGGCAGGGCATTCCAGAGTCTGGGAGCACTGATACTAAAGGCCCTGCTTGCTGTAGCCTGAGTGCACTGGGTCAGTGTTTTGGGAATTGCCAAGGTGTTTATTGCTGTGGTTCTTCTGGCTCTATTGGGGGGGGGGGGGTTGTGTGCGAGACCAGCGAGGGACGTGGGGGAGAGCCCATTTATGGCCTTGAATGTTAGTAGTATTGTTTTGAAGACGATCCTACAGTGGATAGGGCGCCAGTGGAGGCTTTTGAGGATGGGTGTTATATGGTCTCGCCTCGAGGCCCCGTTCAGAACTCTGGCTGCGGTGTTCATGGCAAGCTGGAGCAGGATCAGCGTAGATTTTGGGAGCCCTTGGAGGATCACGTTGGCATAGTCCAGATGTGGGATGGTTAGGGCCTGGAAGATGGTTCTGAAGTCGTCTGGTTGTAGAAGGGGACGTAGATGTTTGAGCATCCTAATTTTGTGATATGTTGATTTGACCATGTTGCCAATGTGTGTCTTCATGTTAAGGCTCTGGTCTAGGGTAACACCCAGGTAACGGATTGTGGGCTTGGTTTGAAGCTCTACTTCGCCGACTTTTAGGTGGGTTGGTGGAGAGAAGTTTGAGTTTCTGGTGATAAACAGCACTTCAGTCTTTTTATGTTGTATGCGAAGATTCTGATTCTGGAGCCATCTTTCTACTGCGCTGAAACATTCTGTAAGGAGTGAGAGGTCAATTTGGTCAGTCTTGAATGGCAAGTAGAGCAGGACATCATCCGCATATATCATGCATTCGGTGTTGTATGAGCGAATGATGTCGCAGACGGGCTGCATGTAGATATTAAACATAAGAGCTGAAAGGGAGGATCCTTGTGGGACACCTTGTTTCTGATGGAATGGTTTGGATGTAGAGGATTCGGTTCACACATGCTGCCATCTATCGGCTAGGTATGACTTGCACCAATTTAGTGCTAAGCCGCAGATGCCCTTCTCTTCGAGCCGTTTCAGGAGGGTTTGGTGACAAACTGAGTCAAATGCTGCAGCTATGTCTAGGAATATAAGGGTCACTCCGCGATGGATGTTATCAATTGTGGTGAGGATGCTGTTAAAGAGGGTGGTAAGTAGAGTCTCCACACCATGAGCCTCTCTAAAGCCATGTTGGCTGTGGTCAAGAGGTGCAGCGTTGTCTATGTGCTGCTGGAACTGAATTTGGACCTCCTTTTCGATTATCTTGGCCAGCAGTGGAATACTGGCAATTGGTCTGTAGGATTCTACTTTCTGGGAGTCTAGTTTGGGTTTTTTTAGCAGAGGTCTAATGGATGTGTGTTTGAGGCTTAGGGGGAATAAGCCTGAAGAGAATGATGTGTTAAAGAGTTTGGCTATGAAGGGGCTAAACTCTGTCCTTAGTTCTTTTATCCAAAAAGCTGGACAGGGGTCGGTGTGGGCCGTGGTCATGTTGATTGTAGAGATTAAGTCTGTGATTTGCTTGGGGGAGGGGGTGTCGAAGGTTGTTAGCGTCGATATGCATGCTGGTCCCTTAGAGTTGGTAATATCAGTCTTGGTGGTTTGGTGTAATTTTGATTGGAGGAAGTCTGCATAGTCTTGAGCGAGAATCTCTGTTGTTTGCTCTGGTCCTGGTTCCTTCATTAGGTTCTTGACGAGGGCAAAGAGGTCGTGTGGCTTATTTAGCGATCGCATTAGCGTGTTAGTGTGAGCTTGTTTCATTTTCTCGGATATCGCAGATCTGTGAGTTGCGAGCTGTAGGTTATAAGCCTCCAGATCTTCGGTTGAGCGTGAGCGCCTCCATCGTCTTTCGAGTTTCCTAAGTTTGAGAAGCGAGGTCCGAAGGTCATTGGAGAACCAGGATGCCGTGGGTCTTTTCCTTGGGTTTTTGTTATGTACTGAATGTTGCGCTATAGTACAGAGACTGTCATTCCAGTTGGAGACCAGTCTGTCGGGGTCAGTTGTTGACAAGGCTAGTATGGGTTGTGTGTGGTTTATGATGAATTCCTTGTTGAATGGTTGGAAGCATCGTGATGGCGGTCTTGTGGGGGTTGTCTTACTCTCAGGGGGTTTCATTGGCTTGTTAGCCATAGGAATTTGGAACAGGATTAACTTATGGTCTGACCACGGTACTTCGGTGTAGGTTGGTGAGGAGAAGTTGGCAGTGTTGCAGGTAGATAGTGGGGCAAAGATCAAATCTAATATGTTTCCTTTTGTGTGGGTTGGTTCATTGATTAATTGCTGATGACCTAGGTCTTTGAGTGCTTCTAGGAATGCAGAGGCTTGGGAGTCTTGTAGCGTTGCCAGGTTGAGGTCTCCTAGTATCCAGTTTGGGGTACGCAGGTGTGGTGTATTGCAGGCTAGCTCAATTATCGTGGCTAGGTCATCAGAGGATGATGTTGGGGCTCTGTATATTAGATTGATGGAGCAGAGATTATTAGTTATAACTACTAAGTCAAGATTCGTTGAGTTGGTGCTGTTGTGGAGCTGGAACTTGTGGTCAGTTTTGGAGATTATGAGTACTCCTCCTCCTCTTTTGTTGCTTCTATGGCAGCTATGGATTGTAAAGTTGGGAGGTAAAAGGTGGTTGATGAGTACAGAGTCTTCATTTGTTAGCCATGTCTCTGTGACCAGAAGCATGTCTAGGTTGTGTCTGGTTATCAGGTCCGTGATGATGAGCCACTTCTTGTGTATTGAACGCGCGTTTATGAGGGCAGCCTTTAAATTTGTGGGCTGTGGGGCGCCTGTTTTTGCAATTGTGCCATATTTGATTGCGACGTGAAGCAGGTGTTGATAGGATGGTAGCATATCATCTGGTGCCTTGAGTGGAGGGCATCTTGACCATCTCCTCCCGCCACTGTGTAGGATAGGTATGTATTTGTGAGTGTTCGTCAGAGCCAGAGTGCTGCTAATCAGCTCTAAGAGGAGGTATCCACAAATTATTGCTGGGAAGGTGCGAGCCATTTTGTGGTAGGGATGACTTTCGTGTATAAATGAGGGTAGCTGGAGGGATGCTCTGAATCAGGATATTGCGCTGGAGACAGGGTGGGCTGTAACCATTGACTCTGGGCAAATTAGATGCGCAACAAGGACAAGAATGACATTGAGAGTGCACAGGTGGAAGTTTGTTAGTATGTGCACTTGTGGATATCAAGTTTGAAATAGAATCAATGTTGCAATATCCTATCTACGATAAGTAACATAAGTTACAGTACAATAATGTTACAGCATCCTACAATACGAATAAGTGAGCAAGAAATATTCAGTGGCTGCCGATATCCATTTAAACTGGAAGCAATGTTGCAATATCCTGCCTGCAATAACTACAAATGTATGTAATGGACTGCCGTTATTAAGCTTAGAGAGGAATCAATGTTACAGTATTCTGACCTCAGTGTTAGGTAAGGCAATCTAGGCAGGGTAAAATTGGCCACAGAAAAGCGGATTACTGCGGTGGTTACTTGTGTACCGTTAGCTAACGTACATATACTTGCAGATCATTGTAGAGTACACAGAGAGATAGCTGAGTAGTCGTTTAGAGCGAGCTCAGCCTGGGGAGCTCAAGCTGCTGGTCAGTTGTTGAGTTGGGATGGGCCCTCTGTGGTAAACGGCTTCGTCGGGTCCGGAGAGGTTTCTTATGTGTCCCAATGTGGACCGTTGCCTAAGGGCCGTGCCAAAGGGCCCTCTGGCGAGGCCCTCAGGCGCGGGCCCAACAGGCGCGGGCCCGCCTGGCGGCAGCTGCCTTTTGGTGTGCTGGCTCCTCCTCCCACAGCCCCGATTGGGCTGGAGGCCTGAGCGGGAAGGCTGGCCGGCCCGCTCAGGAGCTCTACCCTGATCGGGGAGCTGAAGATGGCTGCAGGTGCTCTCCGGGGTTCCCGCCAGCGGCGGCTGGATTTTGGTGTGCTGGCTCCTCCTCCCACAGCCCCGATTGGGCTGGAGGTCTGAGCGGGAAGGCTGGCCGGCCCGCTCAGGAGCTGTACCCCGCACCCCCCTTGGGCCGCCCCTGGATGTACTAGCAGATAAAGTGCTGTGGATCATAGACAGCTCTGCCTTTTGGTGGGTATTTGTATATAATTATTCTAAATTCATTGTGACCAATAAGGTATCAGGTCTCAACCGTACTCAGATGATGTAAAAAATCTACAGTATCCTTAATATAGGACAATTGAAGATATTCTTAGATAATTGTAGACAGTTAGAAACCACAAGTATACTTGCAACTTGGGATTGTTCAATCTTTTTTGAACATATCAGTCAGCTACTGTATGGCACCAGACCCTTTGTCCAGCATTAAAGGGGAAGGAGATTCATGTCCACCAATGACATCATTTTTGTTATGCTCCAACTAGGCTCTGTCCTTCCTCCCCCCTAGTTAGAAGAAAAATCCTGCACTGGTATAACTTCTATTTGTCAGCAAGTTTTGTTCTACTTCTGTTTCACAGCTGTAGGACTTGGAGTGTCATTCCCTCTCCACCTATTTTGTTGAGCCAAAAATGCAATGTGTGCCTTTGAATCAATGCTGACTCCTAATGAAACAGCAGCTCCTGTTTTTTTTTTTTGCAGTGTAACTGGAAGTAGATTAACAGGCCTTATGTTCAAGGCAATGGAGAGTTAAGTGACTTGCCCAAGGTTACAAAGAGTGCTAGTGGGATCTTTTGGTTACAATGTCAGTACGCTAACCACTAAACTACGTTACCACTCTTTTATAGATATGAAAACGGCATTTTTGTGCTTTTGTTCTGTGCATGGCAACAAAATGGAGTTTGTGCAAATCAAAGTGTAGTCTGTTCAGAGTCTGTTCAAAGTCCAAGACCTATGTAAACTGCACAATATAGATGCTCTATTCTCTCTTACTACTTTATTAACTAGTGTTTATGTTTATTTTTATTTGATTGACTGCCCTTTATGGGAACAACAGAGCGGTGTACAAAACTAAAATAAAAAACAAAAGAAATGAAAAGAACTCCAATAAAAACAGGAAAGGGGGAAGCATTTAAAAATCAATCAAGCATAGGAAGGGTAAAAACAACTGGAAAAGTGGTGGGCGAGAGAAGGCGGGACACAGGGAAGAGGATAACTAGGAAGGTGGGAGGTTATGGGCTATATTGAAAAGATAAGTTTTCAGTAGTGCTTTAAATTTGGAGTATGATTGTGCCTCAAAGGCGGCCATTGTTATCCTTATGTACAAAGTTCTGGATCTTTTTCATTACTTTTGGTGATCTTGATCCTTTAAAGTATCCATCTATCAGAGACACCTCTACACAGAGTGATTTTATTTTTCATTCAAAATGTTTTTTTCCAAGGAGGGATTGTCATTGTTCTTCTTTTCTTCTGGCCTTCTATCCTTTCTGGGTAGAATTCTTTCTGTAATAATTTTTGCTGCACAATGTTGTATCCAATATATCTTTGTGATATCAATAGATGGTTCCTTTAAGTAGGATTAAGGCCTTGTTGATTTATCATGCTTTTTACTGTGGGTGTTAAGTTTAGCTTAGGTAAATAAACTGAGATTCAGAAGCTGCAAAGATGTCTTACATATCGGGACATGGAACGTACGAAGCATGAACCAAGGGAAGTTGGAGGTGGTCAAGAATAGGGTTGCCAACTTTTTCACCGAGAAAAACCCGACAGCTGTGGCTCGCCATGCTCCACCCATTATCCGCCCCTAGTCCCACCCCAGCCCCGCCCCCAGCCCCACCCACAAAAATTACCGAGGATACGTGTAGGCTAACTTCCTTGGTCAGATAATAATTAAACTGGGAACCCCAAAATCCAAACATGAAATGTACAACACTGGAGAAATAAAACTATAAAGTAATTTTTTCTTGCACTAAACAAAAACGCAAAGATGTTAGCAATACACATTTCCCAGACCAGACATATTCCAGTTAATAAATTCAAAATAAAAAGTATTTTTCTACCTTCTGTTTGGGCATTTTATTTTTCAGTTGCAATTGCTCCAGTCACTTTCTTCTGGTTTCTTCGTGTCTTCTGCGAGCTATCCATTTGTCCTTTCTTCTCTTTTAGATGTTTTCCATTCTCTCTCTATTTCTGCTTTAACATACTGATTGTTTCCCTTTTGCTCTTTCCCCCAATTCTTTCCTTATTCCTTTATCATCCATTTAAATTTCACCCTTCCATTTTCAAGCCCCTCTTACTCTCCCAATACCCAGCCCATCATAGACTTTTCTTCCACACAAAATATTTTTCCCCACTCCATTCTCATTCCCCATCCATTCTAGTCCTCCCCCAAAATCAGTTCCCTTATAGTTCTAGACCCACCCAGCATCCACTCCCTTCTAGTCCCATTCTCCCATGCCCCACATCAGCCCATTTCCAGTCCTATTCTAGCTCTTCATCAGCCCATTTCCAGTGCTAGCCCTCACATCACAGGCCATTTCCAGTCCTAGCCCCCACCATCACATCCCATTTGCAGTTCGAGTCCCCCTGCACCATCACAGCCCATTTGCAGTCCAGGTTACCCCCCCCCATAGCCCTTTTCCAGTCCAGGTCCCCCTCCCCATCACAACCCATTTCCAGTCCATGTCCCCCCCCCATAGCCTTTTTACAGTCCAGGTCCCCCCCCCATCACAGCCCATTTCTTTCCAGTCCAAGTCCCCCCCCATAGCCCTTTTACAGTTCAGGTCCCCCCCCCCATCACAGCCCATTTCTTTCCATTCCAAGTCCCCCCCCCCCCCCATAGCCCTTTTCCGGTCCAGGTCCCCCTCCCCAACACAACCCATTTCCAGTCCATGTCCCCCCCCATATCCCTTTTACAGTCCAGGTCCCCCTCATCACAGCCCATTTCTTTCCAGTCCAAGTCCCCCCCCCCCATAGCCCTTTTCCGGTCCAGGTCCCCCCCCCATCACAACCCATTTTCAGTCCAAGTCTCCCCCACCCCCCATAGCCCTTTTACAGTTCAGGTCCACCCCCCATCACAGCCCATTTCTTTCCAGTCCAAGTCCCCCCCCCCATAGCCCTTTTCCGGTCCAGGTCCCCCCCCCAATCACAGCCCATGCAGTCCTTGCCCCCCCCCTCCGACCAGCACCGTAGCTGTCTGAGAGGCTTCAGAGGGAGCCGGGGAAGCCCGCGAGAGGCCCCGGCTCCCTCTGTACAGCTGCCAGCATGAAGAGCCTTTTCCTTCATGCTGGCGGCTGTATCTGTGAAGCCGCGAATGCTGGGAAAGGTTAAAGGGTATTGCCTTTAACCTTTCCCAGCAATCGCGGCTTTACAGATACAGCCGCCAGCGTGAAGGAAAAGGCTCTTCACGCTGGCGGCTGTACAGAGGGAGCCGGGGCCTCGTGCGAGCTTACCCTGCTCCCTCTGAAGCCCTCCGGTGTGTGGGCCGGCACTGGGTGGGGTTTTATTTTTACTTCGGGTCAGAAGAAAAGCCGGTTTTTTGCTCTGGCCGCTCCCGATCTTGCGGCCAGAGCAAAAAAACGGCTTTTCAAGGGCCGGTTTTACATCTGCGCCGGCAGCCGGCCTGGCCATGGAAAAACCGGCCAGGCCGGCTGAAAACCGGCCAGTTGGCAACCCTAGTCAAGAATGAAATGGAACGTGTACAACTTGATCTGTTGGGTGACAGTGAACTGAAATGGACTGGCATCGGGCACTTTGCATCAGATGATCACATGGTCTACTATGCTGGAAATGAAAGACAAAGAAGAAATGGTGTTGCATTTATAATAAAGAAGAAAATTGCAAGAACTGTAATGAAATACAATGCAGTGAACGCTTAATTTCTATTTGTCTACGAGGAATGCCCATCAACACAACTATAATTCAGGTATATGCCCCAATAACAGCTGCAGAAGAGGATGAATTTGATGAGTTCTATGAACAAGTACAAGCTGAAATTGACAGAACATGCAAACAGGATATCTTGATAGTCATGGGGGACTGACACAAAATTGGCAACAAAGCAGAAGACAAAGTGGTTGCAAAATATGGACATGGCAAGAGAAATGAAGCTGGAGAAAGACTAATAGAATTTTGCAAGACCAACGATCTATTCATCTCAAACGCCTTCTTCCAGCAACACAGGCAGCAACTGTGCACATGGACTTCACCCAATGGATTGTACAAAAAGCAAATTGACTACATCTTTGAAAGTCAACGATGGAAAAGCTCTATAACATCAACAAATACAAAGCCTGGAGCTGACTGTGGTACAGATCACCAAATACTAGTATGCAAACTCAAGCTAAAGTTGAAAAAGAGCAAACCACTCATGAATGTAGCAAAATATGACTAGAGAATATACCACTAGAATTTAAAGACTGCCTGCTAAATCAAGTTTGCTGCTTTAGATACAAATAACAGAGCTCCAGAAGAGTTATGGGATGACATCAAGAAGGTTGTGTTGGAACAAAGTGAGAAGTCTCTACAAAAGGCAAAAAACAAAACCGGTCAAAATGGATGACCGAAGAAACTCTGAAAATTGCCTAGAAATGCAGAGAAGCTAAAGTGAGAGGAGAAAGAGAGGCAATCACAGAACTCAACAGAGATTTCAAACATGCAGCAAGACAATACAAGGAGAAGTACTACAATGACGCATGCAAAGAAATAGAATCAGAAGCTATTAGAGGAAGAACAAGATCTACTTTCCTAAAGCTACGAGAATTAAAGAAAAAAATTCTAGCCTTGAATTGCAATGCTACAATATGTTCAAGGTTTCATGTTGAATGATACTAAGAAGATCAAGAAAAGGTCGAAAGAATATATAGAATCATGATACCATAAAGATCAAGTAGACCAACAACCATTTCAACCTGTACCTTATCATCAGAAACCATTGGTGATAAAAATACCTTATCAGAGAACAAAGCACCAGGCATTGATGGCATTTCTATTGAAGTATCACAGCAATTGGATGCAGCTGTTACTGAACTTACAAGGCTCTGACAGGAAATTTGGAAGGCATCATTATGGCCAACTGACTGGAAAAGATCTGTGTTTATACCAATACTAAAGAAAGGTGATCCAACTGTGGAAATTATTGCACAATCACTCTGATCCCACATGCCAGTAAGATTCTACTAAAGATTATTCTGCACGGCCTACAACCTTACCTGTAACAAGAACTGCCTGAAGTGCAAGCAAGGAAAGAGCAAGGAACGAGAGACATCATCATGAATGTGAGATGGATCCTTGAATAGACAAAGGAATACCAAAAAGATATCTATATGTGTTTTATCAACTACAGCAAGGTTTTTGACTATGTAAACCATGAGAAATTCTGGTTCACATTAAGAAGCATGGGTATACCAGAACACCTGATAATTCTCTTGCACAACCATTACATTGATCATGAAACAACAGTTCGAATAGAACAAGGAGAAATAGAATGGTTTAAAATCAGCAAAGGTGTATGACAAAGCTGCATACTTTCCCCCTACCTATTTAATTTATATGCAGAACAAATCATCAGAGCAGCAGGACTGTATGAAGAAAACCGAGGTGTGAAGATTGGCGGAAGACTCATCAACAGCCTCTGCTATGCTGATGATACCATATTACTGATTGAAAGTGAAGACGATCTGAAACATTTGCTTCTCAAGATCAAGGAACATAGTCTTAAAATGGGCCTGCATCTTCATGTAAAGAAGACAAAGATCCTGATAACTGGCAAAATCAATAAGTTCATCGTTGATGGACAAGAAATTGAAATACTGTAGTTGACAACTTTAACCTACTTGGATCAGCTATTAATAAAGAAATGACAAGCAGTCAAAAAATCTGATGACACATTGCTCTTGGCAGAATGACTATGAAGGACCTAGACAAGATTCTCAAGAGCAGAGATGTCTCTCTCTATACAAAGATTCAACTTATTCAAGCCATGGTATTTTCAATAATGTCATATGGACGCAAAAGTTGGACAGTGAAAAAGATAGATACGAAGAAAATCAATGCCTTTGAATTATGGTGCTGGCAATGAATACTGTGCATACCATGGATTGCCAAAAGAACAAACCAGTCAGTACTAGAGGAGATCTAAGCTTTCCTTAGAAGGTCAGATGACAAGATTTAGACTTTCATACTTTGGGCACATCATATGAAGAGAGAGATCATTAGAGAAAGACATCATACTTAGCAAGGTAGAAGGTTGGTTCAAAAGAGGAAGGCCAGTAATGATATGGATCAATATAATAACAGCAGCTATGGGTGCCACTCTATCAACAATGAACTGTCTGACTGAAGACCGAACACAGTTTAGAACAACTATCCAGAGGGTCGCCATGAGTTGACACCAACTCGATGGCACTTAACAACAAATAAAACAATAAATACAAAACAAGATAAAATGAACAATTTATATACTGCTTCAAATAGCCAAGATTTACATGATTTCAAAAAGAAGAGTATATCTCCAGAGAATCAGAAGTCTAATGGTAAAGCGTTCCAAATAATATGGCCAATACAAGAAAAAAACTTTTATCTAGTACTCATCAAGTTAATACTATCAGGGATTTCAAAATATGTTGTTGAAAGGAACATAAGGCCCAACATGGCACACATTGTTGAATCAAACTGAAAAATTTTGTAAATCAGTACTAAAATTTTAAATTTTAAATTATTTATAGCCATCATTATTACATAGGAATTTCTGTATTATCAGTAGTAGTCCAGACATTAGTTACCGGTATATCTCACCAGGATTGCTACAATACTCTCTACGAAATTTTAGGAATATGCAGGTATAAATGGAAATAAATAAATAAATACATAAATAAATAAAATCTATGTGGGTCTTTCTCACTGTTCACAGTAAAGACTCCAGGGCAAAGAAGCCTTGCTGTTGCTGAGGCTGGAGCTGTGTGGTCTTGCAACTGCCAGAGCCAGACATAGTTCTGATCCTCATAATCTTCTCTGCCTGCCTCAGCACTCTAAACTCTTGACGCCCCCTTTGTGCCTCCACCCTGTGCAAATGCACTGCTGCACAGTGGGTCAAGCCAGTTCTGATAGCAATATCTTTAGACATTGAGGACTTCTGTCATGGAGAAAAAAACACGGAATCTCTTCATAAGGCACTTTTAAATAACAGAGAAATCCAATGTTGTAGGAGTGGGGGAAAGTTGCATCAGTGGTTGGAGGAACAACCTGGCCAGCACAAAAGGGTTAAAAGGTCAATAACAGTGCAATTAAGACTCTATGTAGAAGGTAGCAAGAAAGTTGCAAATTAGGAAAAGGAGGAAGACTGCATCAATCCATTAAGATAATGATCATAGAGCTATGCAGCACCAAGAATGGCAACAAACCTTCAAGGTATAAAAAGAGGATGAAAGTGGTAGAAGGAAAATCCAAGGCACCAGAAAGATGTAAAGCCAAAGAAAGATGAAGACTGGCTAAAAAAAGGGCACAGGTCACAGTGCAACACCAAAAGAAGTGTGGCATGATTCACCTATGTCGGCAGAAGAGGGACAAAGGATACAATTGTGACATGAGGATTGCAAGGCATTGACAAAAGGGAAAAGCAGCACCAGTAGTAGATGGCAGCACTAGGGTTCCATTTTTTTGAAAGAAAAAAACCTGCCACCTACTGGCGCCCATGTCCTAACCCTGCCCCATTCCCAACAAATAACTGCAATGACAGCTTCAGAGTAGGCTTCAGCAAAAATTGCAGCAGGTTAATTATATAACTTTAGACTCTAATAAAAATAATACTGACCCTTGATAGTGCACCATCATGGTGTTATGTGTAAACATAAATTTGCATCCATATAAACTATGGATTCTCAACCCAATTCTTGGGACACACCTAGCAAGGTCAGGTTTTCAGGATAACCACAATATGAATGAGAGAAATTTGGATGCCTACCTCCAATGTATGCACATCTCTCTCATGCATATTCATTATCGTTATCTTGGAACCTGATTGGCTAGGTATGTCCTGAGGAGTGGGTTGAGAATCCTTGATATAAACCCACTGGTTCTTCTCATAGCAACGGATGCAGAGTAGAACTAGGACAATTCCTCATACAATTTACTGTACAAAAAATTGTCTAATTCTAGTGTAATCTCAGTAATAGTAATATAAAGACCATCTAGTACCAGGCATGTTGTGAAGTAATACAAAACCCTATAAAAGTCCCACATGATCTATATTGTTGATGTGATTGTTGGGCGGAGTGAGAGTGATTCTTGAAATTATCCATTTAGAGACATTATTCAGTCTGCTAACTGGACACCTATCCAGATAAAGTTAGGACTGTCCTAACTTCTTCCATTTAGTTATCCACATGGTGGGCTGAATATCACTGCTTTTCCAATATCTCCAGTGATTAACATTGAATACAGACATTCAGCAGCAGACACTATCCAGATCAAGGGCATGCAATGGATGTGATCTACCCAGATTTCAGCAAAGCCTTTGATACTGTTCCTCAATGGAGGCTTATAATAAACTCACACAGGAGCGGAGAAGACAAACCACAGCCATTTTTCCGGATCTAGTGGATCCCCAAGATAGTTTATATGCAAAGCTTTGACCCCTGACAAAGTCCTAGTACCGAAACTGGTTTAAGTTGGATCCTCAATAAAGTTTTGTTTGAAGTTTACTCCAGTGTGGGTGTGGTTTGTCTTCTCGACTCCTACTTTGTTTTGGTCCTTTGAGATTTTCCTCTCTCCTTTCTCCACCCTTATCAATAAACTCAACAGCGTGGGGATGGGGCCCAAGGTGGTGAACTGGATCAGAAATTGGTTGACTGACAGATGACAGAAGGTAACAGTAAATGGAACTCACTCGGATGAAAGGAAGGTGATTAGCGGTGTGCCCCATGGTTTGGTCCTGAGACCGGTACTGTTCAATGTATTTCTGAGTGATATTGCTGAAGGACTGAATGAAAAAGTATGTCTTTTTGCAGATAACACAAAAATTTGCAATAGAGTGGACTCCCCTGAGAGAGTGGATAACATCAGGAAAGATCTACAAAAGCTGGAAGAAAGCTTTAATGCTTGGCAGTTAAGATTTGAAGTGAAGAAGTGCACTGTCATGCACTTGGGAAGCAGAAATCCAAGGGAATTGTATATGATGGGGGGGCAAGAAGTTGGTGTGCACGGACCAGGAGAAGGACCTTGGAGTTATTGTTTCTGAGGATCTCAAGGTGGCGAAAGAGTGTGACAAGGCGGTGGCAAAAGCCAGAAAGATGCTGGGTTGCATACAGAGAGGAATTACCAGCAGAAAGGAAGAAGTACTAATGCCACTGTACAAGTCGCTGGTGAGGCCTCATTTGGAATAATGTGTTCAGTTCTGGAGACCATATCTTGAAAAGGATATAAAAAGGCTGGAAACGGTTCAGAGGAAGGCAACCAAAATGATTTGGAGCCTGCATCAGAAGCCTTATGAGAAGAGACTTGAAGACCTAAATATGTAAACTCTGGAGGAGAGGAGGGACAGGGGAGATATGATTCAGACCTTCAAATACTTAAAGAGGATTAATGAACAAACACTTTTTCACTGAAAGGGTGGTGGATGCTTGGAATGCCCTCCCAGTGGAAGTGGTGGGGGCAAATGCAGTGACAGAATTCAAAATGGCATGGTACAGACACTGTGGATAAAATCAAAATAAACAAAATGATCTCTTATATCTCAACAAATAGGGGTGACCTACACGAAGCGTGGGTATACCCCTAAACAAAAGCATGGGGAGGGGTGACTTGCACGGAGCGGCAGGTGCACCTACTCTTGCTACCTTGCTGGACAGAATAGATGGACCATACTGGTCTTTATCTGCTGTCATATACTATGTTACTATGGACGTCTCCTGCCTCTGTATGCTGTTTTGCTTTGTTCTGCTGCTGCTGCTGCTGTCGCTGATTGCTGTGTGCTGTGTCTCCTCCAGGTCTATCTCCTGCCCATTACAGCTCACTCCGCCCATACTGGAAGTGACACGGCCGCATTCCTTCAGGTAGCAAACTGGAGACTGCATCCTATATAAGTGGGGCCCCTGCGTCACTTATCTCCGTGGCGACACGCGACTTGGGCGTGCACCGAAGGAGTGCACCTAAGGAGCACGATGTGCTCCTTAGGTGTGCTCCTTGGGGACGCTCAGAGGACTTTAGCACCCAGCCTTCGCCTTTGCCTGTACTACCTCCATTGCGCATTTCGATACTCCTCCTCTACACCCCTGTATCTGACTGCCATCTACTCTCAGCTCCAGGTAGGTCAGCCTCTTCCTCCTACTTCTTATAGCTGTCCATCTACGCCGTTCCTTTCGGCACAGTCCATAATGTCTGCTAGTCCTGTTGTCTCGGGGAACCGCCCTCCTCATCCCCACCATCTCTCGTCAGTCTATAGCGCCTCCTCATGAAACCCCTTTAATTTGTGCCCTTGCCCTCTCGCAAACATCCCCTCATGATCCTCTATTCCATCTTCTCCACCTTTCCTCCCCCTTAGGATTGGGATGCTAAATTGCCATTCCCTATGGATGAAATCCTTGTTAATCCAAGACCTTATTCTATAAGATTCCCTAGACATTCTTTGTTTGACCAAAACCTGGATTAAAGACGGTGAAGAACCATTGATCACCAGATGCCTCCCCCCTGGTTTCTCATCATCTTCTGTTCCGCGCATTGGATGGAATGGGGGTGGGGTTGCTGCACTCTACTGCTCCACTCTTCCAATCTCCAAGATCTCTTCACCTTTGCTACACTATCTGGAATCTCTCCTCCTTTGCCTCAAGACATCCCCTCCTATCCACCTACTGACTCTCTACTCCCCTCCTTCTCTGTGCCCCCACCTCTGGGATTCTCCTACTCTTACTCTTTTGGATGCCTCACTCCATTTCTCCCATCTGGTCATGGTGGGTGACTTCAATGTCCATTTCAACTCTCCAACCTCCACTAGAGATCTCTCTTGTACCACCATCCTCCATGACCTCTCTCTACCAACACGTACTCGCCCCCAGCCACTCAGCCAGTCACACCATAGACCTGGTGATCACACCATGATTGGCCTCCCTTCACATTTCTCAGCTTACTCTTAAGCCACTTCCCTGGACTGATCATCTCTGTTTAGCCTTTCTCCTAAACCTTTGCATGATCAGACCCTCCATCTGCTCGGCTCCCCCTTCTACCGTCCTCACATCCATGCGTCAGCTCCACCGTCACATCACCCCCTCACTCTTCAACACTTCCCTACCGCTTATCAACTTCTTCCCGATGACTTTTCTACCCTCCCTCCAGACTCGCAGGTCTCCACCTGGACTTCAAACCTATCCTCCGCTTGGACCGCATTGCTCCCCTTCAGCTGCAACCACACAGACAATGTCATACCCACCACCCTTGGTATCACACTAGCCTTTGCCTCCTGCGTACTCACCTCCACTGGGCATAGCGCAGATGGCGAAGGCTTCGCATCCCACTTGCCTTAGCCCAATTTCACAAACAACATCACTGCTATCGCTCTTCCGTTCATCAAGTGAAATTATCTTACTTCTCCAACTGCATCACTGCTGCTCCCAATCCATCCAAACGATTTTTCTCCACGCTCAGATCCCTCACCTCACTTCAATCTGGCCCCCCTTCTATGATCCCTCATCAAACCCCTCCCCCTTCCCAGCTAGCCATCTTTTTCGCAACTAAGATCCTCGATCTGCGTACATCACTTCCTTTCTGCCCTCCCCCGCTGCCCTTCCCCCTGCCTCCCTCTCCCTCTCCCCCCTGCCCCCCCTCCCTCTCACATTTGGTCAACTTTCCACCCAATCACCACCTCAGAACTTATCAAATCCATCTCCATGGCCCATAAGACAGCTTGCTCTCTGGACCCAATTCCTTCCAGCTGGTTCCTTGAACCCTCCCTTGCTCTAGTCCCACCCATCCTAGCCATGGTCAACTCCTCCCTTTCCGCTGGAATTTTCCCATCCCACTGGAAACATGCCCTAGTGCGACCTATCCTGAAGAAGCCCTCCCTAGACCCCTCAATCCCAGTGCACTACCGGCCAATTTCAAATCTTTCTTTTCTTGCTAAGATCCTAGAGAAGACTGTCTTTACCCAACTATCACAACATCTCACCTCTACTAATTTCCTTCACCCCTGTCAGTCCAGATTCTGACCCAGCCATAGCGTCAAAACAATCCTAGTAGCCTTTCTAAATGAGCTACACTCATCACATGATAGGGGTAATATCTCTGTGGTGGTATCTTTGGATCTCTCAGTGGACTTCGATCTTGTCAATCACTCTATCCTTTTGTCACGCCTCAGGGATGCTGGTCTACGTGGCTCCGTCTACCACTGGTTCCACTCCTTTCTATCCTCTTGAACTTTCTCCGTGGCTTCTTTCTCAGGTCCGAAGTCTTTTTCAGACCCAATTCCTCTTCCCTGCGGTGTCCCCCAAGGTTCCGTTCTAGCTCCCCTCCTTTTCAACCTCTTTCTTGCCCCACTTGCTCTCCAAATCCAACAATCCGGTCTCTCTGCTTTTTACTATGTGGACAACATTGTCATTCCTATGGTCCAATCTTTTCGCTATCTGGGGGTGGTGCTTGATTCCAACTTAACCCTCAGAGACCACATCTCCCAACTCGCAAAAAAATCCTACTTCTATCTCCAACAAATACGGGACGGGCTATTCGTCCCTTTCTCTCTCCTTCTGCTCTGACCACCATCACGCTGTCCACCGTTATCTCTCGCCTCGATTTCTGAAATTCCGCCCTTGCCGGTATCTCACACATGCAGCTTCACCATCTTCAACTCATTCAGAACACTGCAGCTATGGTACTAACTCACTCGTCATGCAGAGATCACATCCCCTTACTAATCCACCTACGCTGGCTCCCAATCAAATATCGTATTTGCTACAAGATCCTCACCTTGGTACATCATGTTACTAATACCCACACGCCACAGTACTTAGCTGACCTCCTTCATTTCTACACTCCCACATGTAACCTCTGTCCACTCCACATAAACCGCCTTCACCTTCCCTCCCCATCACGTGCACACCTCCAATCCACTCGCCACTCAGCCTTCTTTTTCCTTGGTCCAGCCCTTTGGAACTCACTACCCGCGCCCCTCCATTTGGAACAAAGTTACACCAAATTCAAAGCCTCCTTGAAAACATACCTCTTCACTACTGCCCACAACCTTTCAGACCCACCCCCATGACCTGGTTTCTCTGTTTGTGTCTTTCAACCACCTCTCTCCGTCTTGTCTGTTTACCTGATGTCTCTCTTTCTTGTCAGAATTGTAGTTCTTTTTCCTTTCCTTCCAGCCTAGAGCCTATTCTCGAATGTTGTTTTTATATTGTAAACCACCCTGATGTAACAAAGGGAAGTATATCAAGAGCCAATAAACATAAACATAAACATACTATGTTAGATACTGGTGCTGAATATCCTAAGTTATTTCATTTCAGCAGCTGGGGTTTTAAAAATATGCTGATTGTCCCAGCTGAATATTGAACGCCCAATTTTTTTTCTACCTTTATTGTGTAGCCACTTTATTATTCTAATCCTGCTGATCCCAGGTTCTGGTTTCTGCTTTTTCTATCTTTTATTAATACTATTTCTATGGCTTCTTGTCCTTTTGCCATACGTCTATCTTCTCTCTTCTCTCGTCACCTTTTCCCCTAATCTATTTCTAGCATTGGTCTATTCCTTAAAGCTTTTTTTCCATTTGCTTTTCTTCTTCTCTATTCAGATTTCATTCCAGCTTCTTACCAACTAGTCTTGAATCCCTATTTTATTGCATTTACTTACAGATTTCCATGTCTTTACCTCACCACAGCCCTGCCATACCCCATCTTTTTCTCCTTCTCAAACCTCTTATTCCTCTATCTTTTACCAAGCTCCCTTCTCCTCCTCCGCTCCCGTATTCAACATGTTCCCTTGCTGACCCCTTTCCAGCATCTCTCTGTCTCCATGCCCACCATCTACTCTCTCTATCCATCTTCCCCCCTTCCCCCCTCCCCATTTCCAGCATCCCTCAATGTTTCCGTAATTCTACTATATGCCTGGAATACCCTCTCTGTCTCCACAATTTCTTCTCCCCTGGTGCTCCAGTATGTATCCTCCAGCTTTCCTTCCCCAGAGTCCAGTATCTTCCCTCAAAATATGCCAAATCTTCCGAATCTGGCATCAGTCTTCCCCACCTCAGGCTGGTTGTTGCATGTTACTGCCACAGATAATTCACTTCTGCACCTGAGGCAGGTCATCACAGAGAGGAAGAGCATGACCCTGAGCCTACTCATGCACTGAATGCTCTACCACTACTGCTACTACTACCACTTATCATTTGTTTAGCACTACAGCGCATAGATGTGAGAGCCAGTCCCTGCTCATGAGAACTTACAATCTAATCAAGATGAAAAACATCATAAGACTGGGGATTGGAGTATAGTAAGATACACATAAGAGGTGAACAGGAGAGTGAGAAGCATTAGAATCCAAAAGCAGCCTCAGAGAAATGGGTTTTAGCTGGATTTGAATAGAGCTAGAGAAGGAGCCCGATGTACCTGCTCAGGTAGTTTGTTCCAGGCATATGGAGCAGCAAGGTGGAAAGAAAGAAGTCTGGAGTTGGCAGTGGCAGAGAAGGGCACAGGATAAAAGGGATTTGCCAGGTGGATGATGGTGGGCTGGTTAGTATAGTGTATCTGAATTTTCAGAGGGCCTTTGACGAGGTCTCTTGTGAAAGACTTGTGGTGAGGTTGAAGAGTTATGGGCCTGGGTACAGTGTGGCATTATGGATTGGGAAATGGTTGGGGAATAGAAAGCAGAGAGTGAGGTTGGATGGCCAGAGTGAGGCTGGATGGAGAAAGGTAAATAATGGACTAACCCAGCGATCTGTGCTATGCCCGCTGCTTTTTGAGATATTTGGGGATGACCTGGAAATGGGAATGATGAGTGGGGTGGTGGAATTTGCAGATGACACAAAATTATTCAGAGTTGTTAAAATGCAAGTGGATTGTGAAAAATTATGAACCTTGATTAATTGGAAGAATGGACGTCCACATGGCAGATGAGATTAATGTAGACAGGTGCAGGATTATGCACCTAGGAAAGAACGACCAATTGGTTATACAATTCAAGGTACTACCTTAGAAAACACCACCCAGACAAGGGATTTGGGTGTCATCGTGGATAATATGTTGGAGTCCTCTGCCCAGTGTGCCGCAGCAGCCAAGAAAGTGAAAAGAATGCTAGGAACCATAAGGAAAGGAATGGAGAATAAAACCAAGGATATTATAATGTCTCTGTATCATTCCATGGTACAACCGCACCTTGAATATTGTGTGCAATTCTGATCGTTTTATCTTAAAAAGGATATAGTAAAATTAAAAAAGATACAGAGAAGAGCAACAAAAATGGTAAAGGGGATAGAAGGATATCCCTATGATGAGAGGCTTAAAAGGTTAGGGCTCTTCAACTTGGAAAAGAGATGGCTGAGGGGGAATATGATAGAATTCTATAAATTAATCTATTTAAGACCAATATCTGAAAATATTTTTTTACTCAATGTGTAATCAAACTCTGGAATTCGTAACTGGAGGATGTAGTAAAAGCTGTTGGTGTAGATGGATTTTAAAAGGTTTGGAGAAGTTCGTGGAGGAAAGGACCATAAACCATTATTAAAGAGGACCCGGGAAATCCTCTGCTTACCCCAGGGTGAGCATTATGAACCTGTGTGCCTTTTTGGAAACCTGCCAGGTACTTGTGACCTTGATTGACCACTGTTGGAAACAGAGTACTGGGCTTGATGGACCTTGTTCTGACCAGTATTGCATTTCTTATGTTCTTATGTTCTTAGGAGTGTAGTTCCCGGGGAGGGGTGTAAGGTGAGATCAGAAAGGAAAGGTATTGAGGAGCTACAGAATGGATGCACTTGTAGGTCAGAAAGAAAAGTTTGAACTGGATGTGGAAATGGATAGGGAGCCAATGAAGTGACTTGAGAAGAGGGTTTACACAAGCATAGCGACACTGGTGGAAAATAAGTTGTGCAGCTGAGTTTTGAACAAATTGAAGGAGAGAGAGATGATTCAGAGGGAGACCAGTGAGAATCAGGTTACAATAGTCAAGACAGGAGGTGACTGGAGAGTGAATAGGGGTCTTAGTAGTGTGCTCAGATAGGAAGTGACAAATGTTGCTGATGTTATAAAGAAGCAACAGGTGTTAGTTATATTCTGCCCCCACAGAGTGAGTCTGCATAGGGGGTGGAACATGAATGAGCCTTCAATGCAGGTGCAAGATCAGTGCCCCATGTTTCCTCTGTGATGCTGTGTTAGTTATATTCTGCCCCCACAGAGTGAGTCTGCATAGGGGGTGGAACATGAATGAGCCTTCAATGCAGGTGCAAGATCAGTGCCCCATGTTTCCTCTGTGATGCTCTGCAGTCAGTCCACCCATGGGAGGAAGAGTTTCATGATGCACTGGGAGAAGAGATGCTAGCCTGGGGGAGGGGAAAGGAGGGGAGGTGTTTAGGCTGAGGATAGGAGCAGCAAGCAGATGCTGATATTTACATTGAGTGATTTTCTCTCCTGACAGCTGCTGGCCTCCTGTTTGCAAAAGCCGCCTGAACAAACAAGAAGCAGGACACAATTCACCATGGTAGGACACCTTTATTTGACCAACCATGAGGTCGGCCCGACACGTGTTTCAGTTGTGGGCCTTCGTCAGGGGACTATGACCTCAGTGAAAGTATCACACAAGGAACAAATCAGATAAGAACACCCAAGGGTGCTCATTGTTCTTGTGCGATACTTTCACTGAGGTCACAATCCCCTGACGAAGGCTCCCAGATGAAACACATGTCGGGCTGATCCCGTGGTTGGTTGAATAAAGGTGTCTTTTCATTGTGAGCTGTGTCCTGCTTCTTGTTTGTCCAACAGAAGAGCACTGTACCACGTAAGCAACAGAGACACAGTCCAGATTCGAAACAAGGGATGTGATCTATAATACAGACTATGATAAAAAAAACCTGCAACTACAAACCAAATTAGAAGCTTGCCTCTCAACTAGTCTCTTCTATAATGGCTTGTAAACTAAAAGAAGAGAGAGGAAAAAACATGTAAGCACAGATCACATCCCTTGTTTCAAATCTTGTGATAATAACACCCCTTTTTTATTGTTGAGATTTTTTTATGTGTACATATCTATTTATATTACTATTTTATTCATTTTATAATTTATTTATCTGTTGTTTTGGTTTTATTCTGTTTTAATATTTAGTCTTTGGGACATTTGTTCATGTATAACTTTTTATTATATGATTTTTTTTATGTTTGTGTGCATTATTTAACTATGTATTGTCGCGCCCCGTGCCCAGGCGGTCGCCTATAGGCTGGGACATGCCTTTGTATTGTCCCTAAATAAGGAATCCAGAGCCGAGACTTCTGGGAGTTGTAGTTGTGAGGTCTCAAACAATAAAGTTGTGACTCAAGGGTTTTTGGCAAACACAGGAATTTTATTTTTCCTTTCCAAAAAGAGCATTTAAAAGCTCAACGCATGGCAAAATAAATGGGATTCTTCTCCACACAAAATTCTAACAAAAAAAAACTTTTTTTACCGGAATAGAACACTACAACTGCTTCTATCAACTTTAAGCACAAACAGCTGTTTCCTTTTAAAACTTTCAGCATTCAAAAATAAAGCTTTAACTGCTTCTGCCAGCTTTAAGCATAGGTAGCTGTTTCTTTCAAAGCTTTCAGCATTCAAAATAAAACTTTAACTGCTTCTGTCAGTTTTTCTAAGACAATTTGTTTCTAGGTTTTTCTCCTTTTAAAACCTAGAACTCCTATGTTGTTTTCTTGCATAGAGAGCAGTCTATTAATGATTCTACAGACTCCTGGTCAGAATCATAACACTCTGTTTGCATTTCTTCACAACCTGTGTCTGTTATCTCTGGGTTTAAATCAGCTTGCACAAACTCAGGCTTAATCTCTTCTAACAGCTCTAGGACCTTTCTCCAGTGAGACTTCTCTTTATACTCAGGGTTCTAAGCAGGCACATGGAGATTCTTTTCTTTCATTAACCGGCATAGAGCCTCTAACTGGCTCACATTACTTTTATTTACAGTTCTATTTACACACCTTTTGGGAGTTGGCAGTTTTCCAGCAGGTTCCTGAGCTGCTGCTATCGTACCTTGCTCCTTGTCAGTAGCTCTCCCAGGCAAAACCCTCCTGTCTCCAGAATTAGCTGCAGTTCCCCTGCAGTACTGACTTCCTTCTGAACCGTGGCTTCCTGTGTGCTGGTTTCCTTTGGAATCCTCTCTGGTGCTGACCCTGGTAACTCTTTGTCCTTCAGCTCCCCTGAAGTTTCTTTCTCCTTCTGCACCCCTGGTGGTCCTTTCTCCTTCCGTTTCCCTGGTGGTCTCTCCCCACTCTTCTAGTCCCCTGGGCTTATATGAGTGTGCCTGAACTATCGGGCCATGCTCCTCCCCCAGGTGCCTCTCATTAACTTCACAGCTTGCCTCAGAGCTTGGGCGTGGTCTGTACCTAGCAACTACGTGTGTTTTTTCTCTTTGCCTGCAGTCTGAAAACCCCTGCTTTCTGGCCTGTCTCTCTCCTTAAAGGTTAAAGCCTGTTTTCTTCCAGTTCCATAGGCTCAGATATACTTTCCCTATCACAGTATATATATATATATTGTTTTGTTTTGTTTTGTTTTGTGGTAATTTATAATTTTAGCATGCCAAAAGATCCCCTGAAGAAGGCATAGCCGAAACACAGCCTGTGTTGGGTAAAAATTTGGCATTCATGCCCCTGGTGGAGGTGGTGTTTTGTACTCCTGGTTAAGAACTTGAAATAAAGGCTTTTTTAAGTTACCAAGCCTGGACTGGGTCTCTGCTTCTTGTTTGTGCCTGCTGATGCTGCTGAAGGGCTGTTCTCCTTTGTCCTTGTGGTTTTCAAAACCAGCCTGCCAGCTGAACACCTGCCTATTGGCATTGCAAGGCATCATTGATACAAGCAGCAACGGAGGAAAGGGGAAAGATAAAGGTACCCACCAGAAACTAGATAGCATGCCATAGAGCAGCTGGACAGCTGGCAGCAATAGTGCTACTAGCCACAATAAAGCATAGCTAAGGATCACTAGCGCAGGGCCTACAGCAACAGAAATAGCAGCATGGTGGCACAGGAAGCAGAAGCAGAGAGTAACAAGGGAAACAGAGGTTTTAATTTTTTTCTCTTTTTTTTTAATTTTGGCATGTGCAGCTAAAATTATCCACTGGAAACTAGATACCAAGCTATAGAGTTGCCTTATTATCTACAATAGAACATATCTAGAGAACATTAAAGTAGTCCTGGCAGCAATAAGGCAAGCAGCCACAGAAGTGAAAGCACAATGACACAGGCGACTGCGACAAAAAGAGATAAGGTGGAAGGAGAGGTTTTTTTGTTTTCAAGTGTTTTTCAAGTTTTAGCATGTGGAGCTAAAGGTACACACTGGAAACATACAGCAGCACTGAAGGCATAGAGTTTGGGCAACTGGCTGTAGTGGAGCTTTGCATTTATTCTTCCTCCGTTGCATGAAAATTAAGGAAAACAAAGCAAGGCAAGATTTTTCTATAGGTGTTAAGAATGGGGACCCGTAATATACCCTGCCTTGGAGAATATACATTCACTGATTTGAGGGCAGATCAGGAAATGCAGGGCAACCTTGGCCATATCAGGCCAGATTGCTGACTTGTGTGTCTAGAATGCCAAGGGATCTGTGGCCATGGCCTCTAAGATAGTGTGTCACTGAAACTTGTGCAGAGGTCTGACTTGTGGTAGACTGGTCTCAGCTGCTTATCATGTAGTCAGGAGAACTTGCCATCAAAGATTTTCCTATTCTGGGATCAGGGGAGAATGGCACATAAAGGTGGGGTAGGGAGCAAAGTGGTATCTGAGAGGATGGGACATGCTATGATTACTGCTTGCAGGCATGCCTTCTCTTTGCCTCTGCTGCATAATTACTGTTGCTCTGTCACTGGCACTTTCTTTCCTCCACTTAAATCATCAGTTTCTCCTTCCAGTAAGTCAGTGTGTTGTCCTGCAGTTTATTTAACACTTGAGTCACAAGAATAACTAACATATAAGCATCCTCCTTCATGTGGGGTTTCAACCTTTATTCCACTTGAATATCTGCCAGCACCAAAACATCTGTCGTGAATCCCTATTGCTGTTCAGAACTCTCTAGTTTCACCTGCATATTCACTATTGGGATGAGAAAGCTCAGAGTAGCACTTCTGGAACTCAGGTCCTTCGTGGCATCCTTGAAGAGCTTCAGGACTTCTATCAGCTGAGTTGTATTTATCCAATCTTGGTGTCTCATGGAGCTTTTTGATGCAGTTGCTCCACTAACCTTTCCAGTATTAGATGTGCAATGCTCCCTGGTGCCAATATCTTGAATGAGCTGGTACTCAATGAAAATATTATACTATTTTTGGGCACTTTTCAATCAGTATCTTCAGGACTGGACTATCACTTCCCTTGTTCTTCAGGCCTAGGGAGTCCCTGACAAGCACTGTGACATCTGATTCAATGATCAAACATCCCTCCCCACCCCCACCCCACCACACACACACACACACACACACACACAACACACACACACACACTACTTTATCTGTTTGTCCTACCATCTGTTACAACAAACAGGAAACTCAGAGCTCTGTCTGTGGATTACTTGCCAGCACTATAGCATTCTTCTTATTTCCACTAAAAACTGGGCACAAGCTATCATCCATCACCTGGGTATGCAACATAGCCTGCCTGTACCCTCTTCTTAGTGCACCTCCTTATATCTACAGCCTGTCCCTGCCTCATCCAGCTACCATTGATGTCCTACCAGAGAAATGTAGTTCTGTCCTCTCTTCTTTTCTTGTAGAACCATTTCTCTGTGAACAAGCAGGATAAAATCCTCATATACAAGTGTGATATCACTGATGGAGCCCCCCTTTTAGAACAGGGTTCTCAACCCAGTCCTTGGGAGACACTTAGCCAGTCAGGTTTTCAGGATAACCACAATGAAAATGCATAAGAGAGATTTGCATGCACTGCCTCCACTCTTTCTCTTGCATATTAATTGTGGTTATCCTCAAAATCTGTATGAGGATTGAGTTGAGAACCCCTTTTCTATAATCTTTTGGAAAGGCTTTACTTCACATGCATGTGTCTTTATGCCTGCCATTGCCATGTCATTTTGCCTCAGTCTCTTTTTAGCTACAGAGCACATCTGTTGTTCTTGAATTCGGTGAGTTTTTTTCACGTTTTCACTCGTTTGCTCCAATTTTCGACATGGTACCTGCTGTTTCGTGTCTCTTGTGCTATTTATCCCTTTAGTGTCCTTTAGATGAGTTTTTCAGTTGTCTTCAAGTGTCCTTTCTTTTTTTCATGTTGCAGCCATTGACCACTTAGGTCACAGGCTGCATTCTCTTATTTGTAACTCATCGAGTTGTTTGGTTTTACAGTGGCTATTTTTCCGATGACATGTCCCAAAAACCCTGCCAGCAAGTTTAAAAAATGCACCAGTTGCTCCAGGATGACACTCACAAAAGGTGCTTTCAGTATCTGGGGCACAATCATAATTTTTCTTCTTATGATTTGTGTTCACAAATGATGAGAAAAGGGCTTCAGGGTTCTGAAAAGAAGCACAAATGTATTTTTGGTGCTGAGAAGTTCGATCCATTGACTTCAGCATCCATGGCATCGGTCTCAATGTTTTGCAGGCTACAATGGATGCTGGTGAAGCATTGGTATCAAGGGATCCTCAAGCTCAATTGGAACTGAGCCTGTCAGCAGTCACACAGTGATGCCTCCCAGAAGGAGAGGAAGGATTCTCTCCCATCTTTATCAGTGAGAACTAAGGATGTCAAGCATCAGGCAGAGGCTTTGCTGCATTGATGCCAAGGTTCATTGGAATGTGATTCTAAGATCACCAACGACTTACACACTTGACCCTCAAACTCAGCTCTATTGAGAGGAATGTTCAACCTCCTTGGTATCAGAGGGGCAGCATCAGTCTTCACTAAGCTGAGACCAGCCTGCCAATAGATCGTGTCAGATCCTAGGAACATCAGCTGAAACTGCTGTGTATCCCATGTCTTTGGAGATGGTAGGCAAAGAGAAGTGGCTGATAAAGAGTATTGAGGAAAGAATATATATTTATGGTCTTCACCATTCAAGAGCTTAAGGCTCCATTAGCATCAAGCATGGTGCATTGAAAGGTCAATCCTATCCTCAAAACTTATTGCCTGCCTGCGGTAGAGGTATTATCACTGGGGCATTGAAGGGCCTTGACACAATACCTGACTGGTGTAGGGAGGAGTGGCCTAGTGGTTGAGGCAAGTTACCTCAGTCTGGAAGGTCAGGGGTTAAAATCCCACTAGAGGACAGCAACCTTGGGCCAGAAGGACTGCAGCTTCTAGTCCCACAGGTGCTCCTTGTGGTCTTGGGCAAGCCACTTAACCCTCCATTGCCCATGTTCCCTGTAAGTATTAGTGTATGTATCTCGTATCCCCCAATTGTGTTGTGACCACTTTGATTGAAGGATAAGGTGGTATGCAAAAACTGTCTAAATAAATATCACTTTCCAGTGCATCAGGAAATGATCACCCATCAAAGCACTGGAAGTCATCAGCACTTTTGAAGGAGCTCTAGATTCCTAAGGAATGGAGAACCATCCAGGTAGAGACTCAGACATTGTTTGTGTACTTCTGTGAGTCAAACAGACCACTGGAATTCTGATTAAAGCTCTGAATATTTGTTGGAGGATGGGTTTACAAAACTCCCCTTGGATCACTCTCCACCTCATTAGAGACAGAATCCCTCCAGAGGAATTATTGTTACATAATTTTGTCAGGGATATGACTAAAGCATACCATCTTCTTTAGAAATGGAAGAGCTCAGGACCAAAGAACCACTCTATGGTCATCAAATCTGCTCTAAAAAAGAGCCAAAAGTTCCAAGTTGCATGCCTCAGAACCCCAGGGAAGAGAGGCTCAGAGTTTGGATTTTTTGAGAGGAAATTGATTCAGAACATCATGCTCATGCCCCATGTAATGTGCTATCAGTTATTCATTGGTGTGCACTTATAGAACATCTTGCACATCCTTGATGATATGTCTTCTTTTCTCCTTCCAGAGAAATTTGAACAGTATCTTTCCCTTGTGAACCAAGGGAAGGAGTGCAGAAAATGCATTGTCTGAGCAACATAAGATATTTTTGATATGGTACCAAGAGCCTCCTCCATGAGTATTGGTGCTCAGAGACCCTCATGGATTCAGGCTTCAGGCGTACAACTTAATGTTCAGGAGCAACTTGCTGACTTGCCATACCATGGAGATAATTTCAGCAGAGATAAAGTACAAGAAGCTGCTACCTTGATCAAACAGCAGTCTGACACCCTCAGAATAATCTCCAGGTGCACACCTGACCCAGCCTCCTCAGCAAGGAGGTTTCAAAACAGGGGCCAGAGAATATCCTACTACTTTCAAAGGCATAGGTAATTCCCTTCCTCCTTTTACACTCAGTCCAAGCAGCCTCCTCATGCTCTATCTTGGCAGGAAAAGGCTAAAAGGTCCCACCCTGCATCCTAACCAAAACCCGGAATGGGGTTTTGACTGTCTTCTGAACAACATAGCCTCTATTCCTGCCCCACACTTAAACAACATGCCAGTCAGAGGGAGACTCACTCTGCTCAGAAATGGCCCCTTGTAACCTCTGATTTAAGGGTATTAAAGATCTTCAAAGAAGGATACAGACTTAATTTATTTGAATTTCCTCCAGATTGCTCACTGAGAGGCCATGCCATTCCCTCTCAGCATCAGAAGGTTCTTCTTTAGGACATCTTCGCTCTTCATTCTACAAATGCAATCAAGCTCGTTCTGCCAGGGCAGGAAGGGCTGGGATTTTATTCAATGTACTTCCTGGTGCTCAAGAAAATGGGAGGATTCTGCCCAATCCTAGACTTCAGACATCTGAACAAGGTTCTAGTCAGATAAATGTTCAGGATAGTTTCTCTAGGCACCCTTCTATCCGTTCTTCAAAAAGGTGATTAGCTATGTTCTCAAAGAGATCCCACATTCAGATACCAGCCACAGGAAGTATGTATGATTAATCATAGGGAAACAATACTTCTGGCACCACATATTGCCCTTTGGCCTTCTGTCTGCTCCTTGGGTATTCACAAAATGTCTCTCAGTTATGGCAGTTTTCTACACAGACTGGGAGTGCATGTGTTTCCCTTTTTAGACAATTGGCTGCTCAAGAGCACCATTTAGGAAAGGGTCCAAGAATCAGATGGCATCACCATCTGGGTGTTGGAGCTGCTAGAGTTCATCATCGATGATCTTAAATCCAGTCTAAGCCCATTACAGAACTTGGAATTCATAGGAGCTCTGCTAGATATGGCTCCGGCAAAAGCTTTTCTCCTGTATGGCAGACTCACCCATCATTGGCAATTGTGCAGGCTGTATAAATGAGTCAGTAGACATCATCGCGTACCATATTGAGAATGTTGGGCCATATGGCATCAATGGTTAACATCATTCTCTTGACATGTCTCTGCATGAAACAATCGCAGTGGACCTCGAGCATCCAGTGGACCCAGGCCACCAGACAGCTTAGCAACATTCTGTCATTCTTCCCTTCTAGAATTCCCTTTCCTAGTTAATGGATCATTCCAATGTGATTAAGAATCTACCTTTCCAAATTCTGCTCTATGAAAATTTTCTTATGATGGATATACCACAACTGGATTGAGGCGCTCAACTCAATGGGTTCCACACTCAGGGAACAGGATCCACCCAAGAAAGACTCCATCAGATCAGATACCCTACAGACTTTCAGCGATTGGTGAGCAAATAAAATTGTCATGATTCAAATAAACAACCAAGAAGTCATGTTTTACATCAACAATGAGGGAGGAACAGGATAGTACTTTTTGTGAGGGGAGACAGTCGGAATATAGAACTTTTCCATCTCTCATGAGATGTATCTAAAAGCCATGTATCTGCCTGGTGAGGAAAATGTCCTAGCAGATAGGCTGAGTCAAGTCAAGTCCTTAAACCTCATGAATGGATCCTAGATCAGAGGTTGTCCCTCTCCTTTCAAGAGCAAGGCATCCCCTCGATAAATCTCTTTGCCACTCCTCAGAACTCTGATACCTCAGTTCTACTCCAGAGTGGGGACACATGATAAATTAGCCTCAGATGCATTCCTCCTACATTGGGCAGAGGGTCTTCTATCTTCTATATATGTACTCTTAGGGCCGGTCCATCCACTAGGCAAACTAGGCAGTTGCCTAGGGTGGCAGGCCCTGGTGAGTGGCATAGCTGCCCCATCATAAGGCAGCAGTTCAGTGCCATGGTGATCTTTAAAACAAGAATTGTGGTGCCACCCAACCCACTATGTCACCCTCCTGGGGGTAACTTCTACTATCCTAGTAATTTAACCTTATTGTATTCCCCATGTATATACTATTCCAACTATCAAGGGCAATAAATACTACCTTTCTATTATCTATTTTTTGTCGGAACTAGCACCATGAAGATAAAAACATCTTCTTCTGGTTCAATGTTATTTTTTATTCTTTATATAGGGACGCAACCCTAAACAATCCCTAAGGGGTATATAAACACCTCAGTTCAACCAACCGGTGAAGAATCAATCTATCATAGAAATTAATCAAATTATTTTCACTTAGCTGTCCAGGAGTTATTCTTCAAAATGAAATTTGGAGTTGGCGTTATTCAAAGCTCAAAGTTCATGATGTAAAAGCTCAAAAGCTCTTTCAGTTGGTCCGCGGCGTCTCTTTGATCCACCACAGTGATCTCTGATGATTTTATCAGCTGGTATTCGTTCCTCAAAAAACGCCATCAAACAGCAATGGTAACTCCATGAAGATTATCCTCTCCTGATATCGTCAGCCAGTGATATTTCCTTAAAGTGCAACAATCCATAATATAATTAGTGACCCAACGTTGTGTTTCGAGCCATAGATCCTCCTGGCTCTTCTTCAAACTCCGGTGCATTTACTAAATCCCGAAACTCACTTCCTTTTTTTAATCCCTATTTAGAATCACATGACTGGTCAGTAACCAATAGGAAACATGGCACTGGATAAATACCTTATTCTCACTTAAACTATCAGAGAATACGCCACCAATCTAAAAATGAATTCAAGCCACATGGTGTTAGTGATTTTAAAGTGTAGATCCAATATTGTTCCCGATATTGTAAGTAAAAATCTCTATCACCACCTCTAACTCTCAACGGGATATGATCTAAAGTTCTCCACCGTAAATCACTAAACTCATGGCATGGAATGGTGGCATGGTGATTCCTCCACTGCAACACTTTAAAGTGCCCACATGGGCATGCCCATGGCCTGCTGCTCCTGCTCTCCCCCAATGCCTCTTGGAGGGGGCAGGAGCAGCAGGCCATGAGCATGTCAAAACAGATACTTTAAAGCCCAGTGCAGTAGAGGAATTGCCGTGCCATTCCTCCCTCCTCCAGGCAAGAAGATGGATGCCAAGGGGGCAGAATGGCAGGTCAGGTGGCACCACAATCCTCGGGGCGGGGCAGCACATAGGGTCTACCTAAGGTGGCAGAAACCCTCAGGCTGGCTCTAGCTATCCTCCAATCCCTGTCATCTGTCACGCCCAGAGCCCCTTACATGTGTATGGAGGGGCATGCTTGTTAGATAGAGTTCCTCAATTAAGCAATGTTCCAGACTGGCTATCTTGCAAAGGATTACGGTACTGGTAGTCCAGGAGTGGAGGAGTAGCCTAGTGGTTAGAGCAACTGCCTCGTATCCAGAAGATCAAGGGTTCAATTCCCACTGGCACTCCTTGTGACTTTAGGCAAGTCACTTTACCCTCCATTGCCTTGGAAGAAAAGGCTGGCAATCTACTTCTGGTGATACATTGCCAAGAAAACCCAGAGATAGCTGGGTCACTATGAGTCAACACTGACTTGATGGCACTAAAAAAAAAAAGTCCAGTCATGCGGTGCTTGCCTTTGAGGTAAATGAAGAGAATGTAGTTGGCTCAAGTGTAAGGCAGTAACAGAATATTTATTTATGAGGTAAATCCAGATGCACACAGATTCTATTTGGTAACACCTTAGGATGTATTTTCCAGGATTTTTATATTCAAAATAATAATACAACTAAAGGGTAAAGCAAGTAGCTTATAAAGTCCATCACAACATAAAGTCTTTCTCAGTCACTGTTGACACACCTGCTCAGCAGGGCTGGAGTAAAAGAAAACCAAAAAGTAAAAGCTTCTTCACCAAAAACAGCTTTCCTTTTCACATTTAAAGCACTTTTGTATCCAACGTGTGCATAGCCTGAGCTGTGTGCTGCTCTGATACCAGCTGGCTAACAAGCTCTAATCAACAGCTCTTTTCCTTCTCTGCACAAGTACAGTATTTACACAAACGTCTAGTGCCAGTCACTAGAATGTTTTCCTTTTGATGTTTGATCCCCCTTTCAGGATTTCTCTGTGTTAGCAACCTTGCATAAAGAACAGTCCATGAGATTATCGTCCTCGTCTGTAATTATAGCCTGTTCTTCTATTTGTATTGGCTCTATATCAGGAGCTGGATCAGAGGGCTTTACTAACTGACCTTCACTAGGACAGGAACCGTGTCTAAACACTTTGCCTTGCTTTAAGTTAGACAAACTATCATAGTTCATACCTGGGTTAAAGCTGGCATTATGCTGTCCTCTCCAATATTCTGGCCAGTATGCATTGGAGCTTTTATAACCTGTCCTCCAGTCTATATTCCTGGACCTCAGAGCATCTGCTCCATACCTCTTCTTAGGGTTCCTAGCTGCAGTTCTCCAAGCCTTTGGATTTCCCCAATCCCTTGAAGCTTGCTTCTCCCAGGAATCTCTCCAAGAACCTGAACCTCTCAGAGCTCCTCTTTCCTTGCTCTCACGCTTGCCTTCAAGCCTCCTCTCAGGATTGCCTCCTTGCTCTCCTCGTCTCCCAGACTTAAGCTTCCCTTGTCGTCTTCGTCTGCTCTCTGCATATTCTGTTCTAGTTTTAAAGTTCCCAGTTTCCAACCCCTCCCTTGCACTCCCCAGGTGTTGATGATTAAACTCTCTCCTGGCAGCTGAGTAATTAGGAGTGACGTAAGGGTTTCTGGGCTTATACTCTTGCACCTCATCTCCACTAGAGGCTCTCTGCAGGCCACTGCAGCCTGGAAAAACCTGTCTTTTAGGTAAATATGCAGTTTTATTCCTATGACCTGCCAAAACAGGTCCCTTGATTAGGGTAAATTCCCTTCCTTTATCAGAATTCTCTAGGCGCTGGGCAGCTTCCTCATCACATACCCCCCTGCTTAAGTTATTACGGGCTGGCTGTAGCTGTGGAGAATCCTCCCTGCAGTCCGTAATACCAGTGAGGGCATTATTGTCCTCTGAGCGCACATCTATTTCTTGGCTAGTGCTAGGGACATTATCAGTTGCAGACCTCTCCTTCCAAGATTTTAGCACATTTATGTGGTACGTCTGCCTGCGTCCCTTAGAGTTTTCTATCACATAAGACACTGGGCTGCTTGACTACCTTCCATGGCCCTTTCCACTGTACTTCAAACTTGGGTGTGGTACCCGCTACCTGTACCAAAACGTTTTCACCAAGGGTTAACCGGCGTGCCTTGGCCTTCCGGTCGTACCACCCTTTCTGGCGCACTTGGCTGTCCTGCAGGTTTCTTTCAGCAACCTGCGAGGCTCTCCTTAAACGTGCTTTCAAGTCACGTAAAAATTGTGGAACTTCCTGATTCTCTGGTTCGGGATCTAACCATTGCTCCCTCAAGATATCTAAAAGTCCACACGGGGCTCTCCCATGCATCAATTCATATGGGGAAACACCTAGGGAAACCTGAATTTGTTCCCTGCAGGCATATAAAATGAAGGGCAATAACATATCCCACTCTTTTAAATCTCCTGCTAATCCTCTTCTCAACATCTGTTTAAGAGTTTGTTTTAACCTCTCTACTAAACCGTTTGACTGAGGATGATATGCCGATGTCTTTACATGACGAATGCCAAAAGCATCCCAGACCTGGGCCAAATATCTAGATACAAAATTGGACCCTCGGTTAGTAAGCACCTCTCTGGGGAAACCAATTTAACAGAATAATTTTATCAATTCTAAAGCTATCGTCCTAGCGGAAATATTCCGTAAAGGTATGGCCCAGAGAAACCTTGTTGCTTGATCAATCATAACCAAGATGTACTGAAAACCCCGGGGTGTTTTGACTAATGGACCTACTATGTCCACGGCAATGCGTCCCACTGGGTCTGATATAATGGGTGTGGGAATTAAAGGCACCACCGGGGGGTGAGTTGCCGTAACACGCTGGCACGCTGGGCATGCAGCACAGAACCGGGCAGTTTCTTTAAAAATGCCTGGCCAATAAAAGCGCATGAGTATTTGATCCAGCATTCCCTGCACTCCTTTATGGCCTCCCACGGGATGATCATGGGCCAGCCTAAGAACTAGCCCCTTAAAGGATGTTGGTACCACTAACTGTTTGCGGATTGTCCCAGTCCGGGGGTCCTGACTCTCCCTATATAATATTTCATTATCTAATATGAATCTGGGGAGAACCTCTCTCACTACCTGAGCATACTCAAAAGCTCGAGTGAGAGCCTGATCAGCTCTCTGTTCCTGGGGAAAGTTAGGAAACTTTTCTACAAGCTCAGCTGGCACCCCTGGCAAGCCTTGACTAGACTCCATCTCAGCCCTTCCCTGTGCCCTGCAGTGTCTCTCACGACGCTTTTGAGCTTTCCCTTTTTTAACTTTCTCAGATGTGGGTTTATTAAATCCTCATGGGAAGGTAAGTCTCCTAATGACTCTGTCTGTTCCTCCTCCCCCTGGATATCTGCCTTAACCCGTGATCGGGTGGATACAAGGCCCCTCTTCTGCTCTAGGCCTTCCACTAAACCTTGTTTAAATTGTGGCCAGTCTCTTCCTAAGACTAAATCAAAAGGAAGTTTGGGAACTACTGCTAAAGGGATCTCCTTCTGCACCCCCAAGCCCTTAACTAACAGCTTGTGTGTGGGATACAATGAGGCAGCTCCATGAATGCATCTAATGCGTATGCTACGCTCAGGGCTTCTATGCTCAAAATTTTCTTGGGTCTCTATTTTCTTCCAAAGCCTCCTAGATAGCATACTCTGGTCTGCACCAGAGTCTAAAAGAGCACTCGTGGTAATCCCTTGTACATCAACCAACAAAAGGAAACCTTCTTCAGGCTGTTTTAAGTTAACACCCATTAGATTAGTGCGAAACTGGCATGCCTTATGCAAATGTCCCCACTTTCCACACTGGAAGCACTTTTCCTTAGCGTATTTCATAACCTGAATAGGCACAGTATTACTTTCAGAAACAACATCCTTTCCAATCCTCTTCTCTGATACAGCACAGCTTACCTCAGCACCAACTTTCAGAGGGCCACCCGTTCTCTGAGCAGCCTGTGCGGCTTCCATAAACCGTTCAGAACAAAGGGTTGCCTCTCCGAGGCTCTGTGGGAAGGATCCAGTTGAAAAGGAATTGTTGACAATCTTGCTTATAGTTGGGCTAAGTTCATGTCGTAGTTCTTTGATCCATCTGGCAGGGCAGGGGTCATTAGGTGCAGTAGTTAGGTTAATAGCTGATATTGTTTCTTCGATCTCCTTGTTGGACACCTGGGAGAAATTGTCAAGCGTGGCTAGCTAGGATATAGTCCGGAAATCGTCCGGATCCAATAAGGGGCGCAGATGCCGGAGCGTACGGATTTTGAAATATACATCTTTTACTATATTGCCTATGTGTGATTTCATATCGAGACGTTGGTCCAATGTGACTCCAAGGTATCTTATTGTGTCTTTAGTCTGCAGGTCAGCTTCCTTGACTCTTACATGGCATGGAGGAGTAAAGTTGGGGTCTCTCGAGATGAAGAGCACCTCCGTTTTCTTGTGTTGAATGCGGAGGTTTTGAGATTGGAGCCATTCTGAGACCGCATTGAAACAGGCTACCAGGGGTGTTAGGTCCATTTGATCTGTGGAGAACGGCATGTATAAGAGTATGTCATCAGCATATATCAAACAGCTCACTTTAAATGATCTGATGATACTGCAAATGGGTTGCATGTATATATTGAACATGAGAGATGACAAAGAGGAACCTTGCGGCACACCTTGTGTTTGATGGAAGCGTTTTGATTCTTCTGATCCAGATTTTACATGTTGCCATCTTCCATCCAGGTAAGACTTGCACCATTCGAGCGCAGTGTTGCAGACGCCCTTCTCTTTCAATCGCCCAAGGAGAAGCTCGTGACTTACTGAGTCAAATGCCGTGGCAATGTCTAAGAAGATGAGTACAAAACTTTGTCGGATGTTGTCAATGCCTGTGATTATATTATTGAATAGGATAGTGAGGAGGGTCTCAACTCCATGATATTCTCTGAACCCAAGTTGGCAATGATCTAGCGGAGCTGCAGAGTCTATATGGTCTTGGATTTGCCTTTGTACCTCTTTCTCAATTATCTTAGCTAGGAGAGGAATACTAGCTATGGGCCTGTAAGAATCGACCCTGTGGGGGTCTAGTTTGGAGTTTTTTAATAGCGGCCTAATGGATGTCTGTTTGAGTGCTGTGGGGAAGGAACCCGTTGTGAAGGAAAGGTTCATCAGTTTTGCGAAGAAAGGACTGAACTCATTGCGTAGCTCCTTAATCCAAAAGGCTGGGCAAGGGTCAGTCTGCGCTGTGGATGTATTGAGAGATGCAATTGTATCTTCAATACATTTTGTAGATGGTGTGGAAAACATAGGTAGAGGGATTAGGTCGGTCGGTTCTTGATATGTAGCTGCTGAGACCTTGTCAGTCTGTATAAGCTTAGATTATAGGTAGTCAGCGAATTTTTGTGGGTGAATCCCATCATGTTGTTCAGGAGATGGTTCCTTAGAAAGGGATTTGACCAAGCTGAAAAGATCCCATGGCTTGTTCAGAGATCTCTTTAGTGTGTCGGTGTGATATTGTTTCATTTTAACTGTGATTGCTTCTCGGTGCATTGATAGGTGGAGTTGGTAAGCGGTCTGATCTTCCGTGGAGAGCGATTGGCGACATCGTCTCTCAAGTCTGCATAAATGTGTGAGAGAATTACGCATAAAGAACAGTCCATGAGATTATCGTCCTCGTCTGTAATTATAGCCTGTTCTTCTATTTGCATTGGCTCTATATCAGGAGCTGGATCAGAGGGCTTTACTAACTGACCTTCACTAGGACAGGAACCGTGTCTAAACACTTTGCCTTGCTTTAAGTTAGACAAACTATCATAGTTCATACCTGGGTTAAAGCTGGCATTTTGCTGTCCTCTCCAATATTCTGGCCAGTATGCATTGGAGCTTTTATAACCTGTCCTCCAGTCTATATTCCTGGACCTCAGGTCATCTGTTCCATACCTCTTCTTAGGGTTCCTAGCTACAGTTCTCCAAGCCTTTGGATTTCCCCAATCCCTTGAAGCTCATTTCTCCCAGGAATCTCTCTAAGAACCTGAACCTCTCAGAGCTCCTCTTTCCTTGCTCTCACGCTTGCCTTCAAGCCTCCTCTCAGGATTGCCTCCTCGCTCTCCTCGTCTCCCAGGCTTAAGCTTCCCTTGTCGTCTTCGTCTGCTCTCTGCACATTCTGTTCTAGTTTTAAAGTTCCCAGTTTCCAACCCCTCCCTTGCACTCCCCAGGTGTTGATGATTAAACTCTCTCCTGGCAGCTGAGTAATTAGGAGTGACGTAAGGGTTTCTGAATCTGGGCTTATACTCTTGCACCTCATCTCCACTAGAGGCTCTCTGCAGGCCACTGAAGCCTGGAAAAACCTGTCTTTTAGGTAAATATGCAGTTTTATTCCTATGACCTGCCAAAACAGGTCCCTGGATTAGGGTAAATTCCCTTCCTTTATCAGTATTCTCTAGGCGCTGGGCAGCTTCCTCATCACACATTGCAAAAACACTCGTAAAACTCAAGAACAATAAAGGGTGATGATTCTCATCACTCCTTATTGGTACCAGCATCTGTGACTCTCTTTCCTATTGAAACTCTCCATCTGAAAGTCGGTTTGCCTTGACCATGCTCCACTCTTGTTTCACAGAATCAGGGGACAATACCTCATCCCAACATAAAGCCCCAAGCTCTCATAGCTTGGATGTTGAGAAGTTGACTTTGTCCTCTCATAACCTGCCAGTTGGTTACTGAAGTCCTCTTAGCTTCCAGAAGGGTTCCACTTGGAGATCTTATACTTTCAAGTGGGAGTCATTTGCTGTCTGATGTGAGGGAGCCTTAGATCCCTTTTCATACCCCACATAAAAACTGCTCAAATACCGTATACTCTTGTCTGAGTCTTGTCTCAGTCTTGCATGAAGTCCAATTCTGTAAGGGTTCATCTCAATACAAATGGAGCTTATCATGGTCATGTAGATAGAAAATCCATTTTTCTACATCCTTTTGTTCTATTTATGTGGGGCTTGCTTCTTCTGAAAACTCCTCTGAAGTCATCCCATACAGCCGGATTCCAGCAGGAGCACGTCCGGGCCGTCGGGCCGTCCAAAAAATGGATGGACCCAAATTGGACCATATTCTGCAACCATGGAAGCCAGACGGTCCTGGGGTTGTAGACTCAGGCACTTAGATGGTCCGGCACTACCCCGATTCCCAGCCAGAAGATATCCACCCAGCATACATCAAGCCCGCCCTACGGCTCTGCTGGTGTGCCGGTGCTGTGGCATTCCATCGCCAAGGCACCAGGACGCAAGCAGCAGTGCCAAAAGCCCACCAAGGTGGGAAATGTCTTTTCCTCATCACTCGACCCTCAGCACGGGCAGCCAGTGCTGGGATCGGGTGGCGGGGACATCTCTGCTTCACCTCGGCCTGGTTGGAGGGGCTGCTTGGCTCGACCCCTGCAATCTGTGGGACTTATTCCACCTCTGAGGTGGAATAGGTTCATAAGAAGATAAGATATGCCATACTGGGTTAGACCAAGGTCCATCAAGCCCAGTATCCTGTTTCCAACAGTGGCCAATCTAAGTCATAAGTACCAAGCAGTTTCCCCACAAGACACAGGTTCCACAATGCTTGTATTGGGTCAAGCAGTGATATCCCGGGTCCCTTTTAATAATGATTTATGGACCTTTCCTCCAGGAACTTGTCCAAACCTTTTTTAAACCTAGCTACGCTAACAGCTTTTACTACATCCTCTGGTAACAAATTCTAGACTTTGATTACACGTTGAGTAAAAAAATATTTTCTCTTATTGGTCTTAAATAGTTTACCCTGTAGCTTCATTGCATGTCCCCTAGTCTTTCTATATTCTGATGACATAAACAATTGATCTACATTCCCCGTCTATCTTGTCACCACCAGACATAAGCCATGGCCTGAATCGGCCCTGTCCATCTGGATGCTTCAGCCCGCCCCCACTCTGCTTATTCCCTGCCTCTGGCTTTCCCCATCTTGTCCCCATCCAGCACTCCCTGCACAGCGTTTCTGTGCATGCAGGGAGCCCTTCACCCAGCATATGGTCCCAGTGAATAGCGGGGATGGACGTTGTCACCCTCACGGTGGACAGCCCAACGCCTAGGGCGCTGAGACTTGGTCTGTCTGTTGTGTTCCTGCCTCAGAGAGTGTGGGCTTGCTTTAACTCTGCAAGGCCTTTTGGGAATGTAAGTCCCTTTACCCTTTGAGCACAGACGAGTTGCAGTCGAGTGGTTTCAGGCAATGACAAGAATTTATTTTCCCCTTCCCAATGGATTAGATGCAAGTGAATAACTCAGGACAAAACATGCCATACAATTGGCTTGAGGAAATTATATATGAACTCAGGTAAATTAGCCTTGTCAGCTTCAGGCTTTAAACGCGCAGTGCTTGATACAAAACAAACTCACAACTGCTTCAATTAGCACAGAAAATGTTCCCTTTTCTTCTGCTGCTTTTACGGTCTCTCTCAGACACTGTTCAGCATAAGGAATTCACATGGTCAGCCAAAGACAATGTACAGTCCATCCAATCATCCACTATTTCATTATAGACAGAGTCTATCTGCATTTCTTCAGCCTCAGGTATAGCAGGGCGTGGCAGTAAGCTGCTATCCTGATCTCTGAAACAAACGGTTTCTCTGACCTCACGTGGTTTCTCTCTGTAATACTCTCCTGAGCAGGGTTGTAAACTACCATATATGCTGTAGTTTTTGTCCAGGGAGTTTGCTACTTTCTGGTAACTATAAGGAACTGTTTTATAGCTGTGTTCAAACTTATATGAATTGTTAAGCCTACCTTTTGGCTTTGAAAGGGAAGGAACTCTCCACTCTGCAGGGTCAGACTGGTTCTCAAACACGGCTTGTGTTTGCTTGCCTCTCAGCCTATTAACTTTCCCCTCAGATGTACCGATATTCTCCAGCCAGCCTGTCTCTCTGCTCGGAGCGTGTGAGCTTTGCCAAGACTGCCTCTCAGGAAGATTCCTTTCTCTCCTGCCTTTACCAGACAATACTTGTCCTGGGTTGCTTCCTTCTGGCCTCAGGAATATGGCTCCCTTGGTTCTCACTCCTCCTTGACTCCTTCTAGTCAGCGTGCTCCTTTGCTGGCTTCCTTCCTGGTTCTCTTTCTCGTCCTGTATCCGGTTCTGCTCCCTGTTCTCGTTCTGCCTGCTGTTCTCCCTCCTGCTCTCCTTGGTCCCAGCTAATGACCACTTTTTATCATTGTAACTCTCAGGGCTTAGCTGTGCCCTGCCCTGAAACAGGTGAAACTCATTAAACGGAGTTACTTACCTGTAACTGGAGTTCTCCAGGGACAGCAGGATAAGTCAGCCACAATTGGTGACGTCATCCGACGGCGCCGAGACGGAAGTACTCTCCATAGCTCAGAAGGGCTTTGCCCTTCTGAGCATGGGCCAACTGGCCCCACCCCCCTGCCCGCCCCTAGCTAGCCAGTACGTCCTCTAGCTTAGCCTTTCGCCGCTAGGAGGCGGGCAGTAGGACGGAGGCCGACCCCATCCAGGGGAGGTGGGTGGGTATGTGTGGCTGACTTATCCTGCTGTCCCCGGGGAACTCCAGTTACAGGTAAGTAACTCCGTTTTCTCCTAGGACAAGCAGGATGAGTCAGCCACAATTGGTGCCTCCCAAGCTGGCAGTTGCTGAGGAGGATGGGGGAAGGCCGATAACCTTTCCCAGGCCAGGCATGCACCCGTGTTAAGCAACGAGGGGTGATGCCTGTGAGTGCCGAGCAGGAGCAGGTTCATGACTGCGTGTGTTGTCGCAGCGATGTGAAGGGCACTATGCGACGGTCTGCCGTCTTGATGCACCACTGAGGCGGCCAGGCATCTCTGCAGTGTAGGCCAATAGAGCAGCGGGAGTAGCGGTGATGAAGAACGAAAGAGGGCCCTCTCTGTGCGGGAGTAGCGGTGATGAAGGAGCAGCATGCAGCTATCAAGCCGTCTTTGTGCGAAGAACGAAAGAGGGCCCTCTCTGTGAGGAACCCGCAAGCAGTGGGATGTCCTCCCAACAGTGACGGCACAGAGATGGCAAACACTGGTCACAGAGTGCAAGGACTTTAGGCCATCATTCACTATCTATTTATATTGATAGTTTTATTTAGATTTAAATTTTATTTATTTATTTTTTTTTTTTATTTTTTTTTTATTTTTTTTTTGATAACTCCGTAGCTTGATACCGGAGGATGCTGTCAACCATAGTGTAGCCTGATAGGGGATGACAGGAACAGGTAGATCACTGCACGGCGGTACCAGTACCGGTTTGGCAACTTATCACCATAAGACTGTCCAAGGCAAGTAAGGATCGTGAGATAAAACCTTGATTCATGGTTACTAGGCAGTAGTGCCAACTACTGGGATATTCCTCCTTCCTGGGTTTGACCCAGTATGGCGTAACATCCGGACTGAGTCAGCAGTGGAATGCATCGATGTTCCATGGGGTGATCGCTGAAAAGTATCAGGCCAGAGGTGACCACCAAGCTCGCAGTGCCCAAGTGTGTTCTGCGGACGGCGGCGGTGGCAGAACAATTGTCTGGCTGGCTAATGTGAGATTCCAGACCTCATCCTCCTCCGCATGGTCCTGCATGAGAAGTGTGCCCATGTAGATGGTGTCCTTGAATGGTGTGTACCGTGATGGCTTTGTTGCGAGTTTGTGGTGGCCTTGCAGATGTGTGATACATGCGTTTTGATAGGTAACGCCTCATCCAGCCTTATTCATTGGGTACAGTGGGGGATTGAACCCACGATCCCTGCACCATCAGTCAATTGTGGATCACTCCTGGCCTGGCTTAGGCCTATGTCTATAAGGTAGCCCATCCCTTGTCTGCATACGGGCAGCTGGCAGGTGATTACCGATGGAGGGTTGTATGTATCTGGGCAGCTGGCAGTCGTTGCCTGTTCCTGGGCAGCCGGCAAGGTGATTCGCAGCGGGGGGCCTAGCCACTTGGCTGCTCTGCTGCTCTTTCATTGGAGGAGATGCCACGCCTCCCTTGAGTGGGGGTGCAGGAGGGTCGGGAAAGCAGTCCGCTTTGACCGAAGCGGTCCGCTTCGACTAGGCAGACTAAGCGCTGTTCAGAGGATGGGCTGGTAGGATGTGCTGGGTATATCCCGGTGAGGCATAGAGCTGTCAGGACCATAGCTTGAGGCTCACGCTGTTCCATTGAGCACGGTAAGTAGATGCCCTGCATGGGTGGTTAGATGACCGCAAGGGCGGGTATGGACCACAGCCGTCAACAGGGACCCAATGAGACAACTGGGTGTGACTGTTGAGGAGAATTTGACAGAGACCTGTCAGACAGAACGTGTCAGAATAGAATGGGTCAGAGTACCTAGATAGCATGCAGACCTGCTGTGGTGAGCCTGACCGATGGAGGATACATTCCCTCACGGTCCAGGCCCTGGAATCAAGAGCCACGGGAGTTGCTCGTATCCCGTGACCAATGGTCCGGTGCCCCTGGCTCTGTGGATGCTGAGTTAGGGTGACGCCCTCAAGTTGATCAAGAAGGCAAGAAGGGGATCCACACTGGGGATCTCAGTCCGGCTGAGAGCCTGTCACTCCATCTATATGCACCTTGTAACGACAGGTTTAGACAACACTGGGGATCTCAGTCTGGCTGAGAGCCTGTCACTCCATCTGTATGCGACTTGTAATGATAGGTTTAGACCAGGGTGTTAAGGCAGGTTTAGCACCATAGAGGTTTATTGGGCAGGCGGGCTGTGGCGGACTCATCTGCAGGTGTGAGGTGACCAGCCGCGGAGGTGAACTGTGGTGCCACAGCAGGGAGTTTGACCTATGACCTTCTGTTCTTGCACACACTTCTGTGTGCACTGCGCCGCCGCGTTGCCACCCCTCTGTTTGATTTGGGGGCACGGCATGGGCGTATCCGCACAGATGGAGGGATGTGCGTCCATGAGGCCACTGTCAGCAAGAAAGGCTGTCCTTTGGCGGAACAGAGCTGGCGAGTCAGGGATGGACAGGAAGGCCCCGACTGATGGTGGGGTGGCGCTGACCTTTTCCCGTTTGGTCAGGTGGGAGTGTACAGGGACCCATGCAATTGTGGTAGGGAGAAGACCATGTCCCGTGCTTAAGGACAGCGTACTGGCCAACAGCTGACGTCGTTCTATGGTTCCTCGGTCATGTATTAACCCGTGGGCATGGCCTCCTAGAGGGAACAGGGGCCATGCGGCACCTTTTATGTGTCAAAGTGTTGAGAACGTTGTCCTTACATTCCCATATGCAGGTAGCGCTTGGGGACCTCTGGTGAGTGGCCATGGCCGCTGTCGATGCGAGCTTCGTAGTCCCTTTAATTGAAGTGAGGATGTAGTTGAAGCAACGACTCTATGTACTATAGTAACCTGCTGCAACAGTCACCCGTAGGAGGATGTCAGACCCTAGGTGCTTTAGGCCAAGGGAAGCGCGAGTGTGGCTGACTGTCAGTTCAGACCTCCTTAGGAGGCCGTTCTGCAGAGTAACGCCTCAGACGGCCCTACTCATTAAGCCCACTGGGAATCGAATCATGACCCCTGCTTTATCCATCCAAGCATTAACCAGTGCTGCAATGATTGCGCAGCACATCCCACGTCTCCTAGTGGGACGAGGATCCTATTAACCCTCAGGGTATTCTTGGCGCAGGTCCCGAGTGCTACGCGGTGCAGGGAGGCCTGTGTACACTTGGTCCGGATGCGAAGCCACCGTCCCTTTCCCCCCTTCCTGCTATGCAGGCTCTGCGGGGAGGAGTGGACAGCTTGTTGGCCCCATAAGGATCTCCTTACTAGCTGCTGATATGGGAACCGCTGAAAAGTATGGGGTTTGAACTTGTGACCCTCTAGTCCTACAGGCGCTAGCTATGTCTGCTGCACCACACTGTGACCGCAGTCGGTTAGAGGAGAGCGCTCGAGTTAATTAGGATCAGAGCTAATGCGACGATGTAGTACGGCACCCGCTAGCTAGCCAGGGGACCGAGGAAAATGATCTCCAGACCTTATGAGTAGTGGTCAGTTGCTGGGGAAAACCAGACACTGCTGTAGCTGGAGGGACGGGCAATGATTGCACTTCAGGAGTCTGCATTAAGATATTTAAGCCTTAAGTTTATAACATGCCCCCTAAAGCACTCATGCCCATCATACGCAATGCCTCAGCCATCCTTGTTCATTGGGCACTTTGGGGGATTGAACCCCAGATCCCTGCACCATTGGTAGGTGCGTTAACCATTGTGCTGTGGCTCTGCTCTTGCCACGTTAAAGGCATGCCGGGGAGCTGAGGCGTGCGAATGAAGGGGACCAGCGTAAGAAGCTGTCTGGAGTGAGATAGTACACCCATCAATTCGCTGCCCGGATTGTGCGAGCCTGTTGTTGGCATTGTGCAAGTCTGTGTGTGCGTGTGCTCCGGCCCTTGGGGCCGTCCTCCTGGTAGCAACAAGTATATTGAGGGGTTATCAGTAACCCCACTGTGGGTTTGAACCCACGACCTCTGTCTCCACAGGCAGTGAAGTGACCATTGGGGAGGTAGTTAGACAGGAGCACCGCAGCCAGTATCAGCTGAAGGAAGGGCTATGGAATGCTGGCCAATGGGCTTTCATTCGCGCATTAGAAGGGCTTCCCTCTGCCGGCGCTGAGGGTAGATAGTCAGGCGAGCGGCGGTAGCATGGCTTGCGTGCTGAAAATCTGCGCTGGTAGCGGACCTCCCAGGTGTCGCTGAGTTCCGTGGACTGTGCCAGCTTTTACCTGATGTAACCATGATGAGGGAACCCTGGCCCTTATCCTGGTTTAGGTTAATGGGCGGGCGGCCTTCTGCCCCTTGAACAACAAGCTGCGTGCACTGTGCATCATGTTACCAATTTGGGGTTCGCAGCTGGATCGACGCGGTCGGAACAGCCGACGTGGACCTCCATCCCACCTCCGATTGGCAGAGAGAGGGGGAGTCTGCCCTGTTGTGGCAGGGAATCAACCAAGCTTCGAGGCCTTCAAATGCTCAGACCGCATTCCCTTCCTCTTCTGTGTTGTGGAGCAGAGCATGGGGCCTGGTCACAAGAAGCTGTGAGGTGGAGGCTTTTTGGAGGTCTGATGGGAGCCTGTAGGGCATTGGGCCCACTCGGCTCCCTGCATTCGAATCCTTGGTTAGAGGGGACCTTTTGGTTGGATAGGCAGAGCATTGGAGCAGCGTCTAGAGGAGCTCCTACGTCGGCGTCTGAACAGCTTGGCGGCGCCGGGACAGCTTCCAATCTGAACGTCCGCGCCGGGAGAAATGTCTGCGCAGAAAGAGTCTTCAAGGCTCAATTGTTGGCGCCGGAGAGTCTTCAAGGACTCAATGCCTGCGCCGAACAGGAGATGTCGGCGCCGGGGGTATAAAGGGGCGGCGCCGACTGAGGGCATTCAGGGGATGGAGAACCAACCCCCAGCCAACTGATGGAGCCGTGGAGGCGGGACATGGCGCTGACCAATAGCGCAGAGGATCAAAATGGCCGCCCCCATGTGCCACGTGTGAGGATGTCCGAGGAGAATCGGAGGGGCAAGGCCGCGGATGGAAGCATTCCTCAGCACGTCGCAGCCTGTTGAGGTCCCAAATTTCGTGTGAAAATGAGCCAGAGCAGTCACGCTCAGAAAATGCGGCTGGGCAGAGGCCGGGGACGGAGGCCTAATCTGGCGCGTCCCGGGCTTGCAGAGGGCTCGAATCCATAGCGGTCACCGTAAGCCGGGGACGGAGGCCTTCGAGGCGCGTCCTGGGCTGCCGCGAGGGCGTCCATGGTCAGCGGCTGAGTCCTTTATATATGGGCAGCGTCTCCTCTCACCATGGCACCTCCTAGGTTGGATGCGACATATTTTGCTGCCCGATGATCAGGAGGCCGCGTCTGTGGCAGAGATCAGGGACGGGGCCTTCACAGGCACATCCCCTGACTCTGCAAGGGCAGTGTTCGGCCACATGGCTGGCCAGGGGCTCAAGCTCATTGTTTCTTAGTCAGCCACTGGAACAGCCTGAAAGAAAAACCTGGCAAGCAATAAGGTAAGACTTACTGAATACATACCTGGTAGTAGAAGAGGATTATTAGGTGTTTTAAGAGTTTAGATGATGTGGAGAGTAAAAGTCCGTCTTGCTGGCAAAGTGGAAGAACAAGAACTGGCTAGCTAGGGGCGGGCAGGGGGGTGGGGCCAGTTGGCCCATGCTCAGAAGGGCAAAGCCCTTCTGAGCTATGGAGAGTACTTCCGTCTCGGCGCCGTCGGATGACGTCACCAATTGTGGCTGACTCATCCTGCTTGTCCTAGGAGAACCTCCTGAACTAGGGAATACGTCACAGCAGGGGCGTGTCTTTCTAGCTCGTGACTCTCTTTGTTTACTTCTTCTTTGCAAACACTGAGCCATGTGCTCAGACTGCCTGTCAGTTTCTGAAAGCAAATCCTCATCTTGCCCTACCTCCATAGGCTCATAAGGGACTTCTTCATGACAACGTTCAGTTAGGACGTCCAACCCTACTATTTGCGTCTCTGCATCAGGCCCATAGTGTTTTGTAATCTTAATGTGTTTCTCATGCATCTGATAAAAGTTCCTTTTGAGTCAGTCAGTTCCTGTGCACTGAGGTTTATGACCTGGAAGGTCTTGCTTTTTGTTCTGGTCACTTTAGCATCCAGAGTTAATGAGTTCCAAGCTCTCATAACTGATTCACCCTTCATGAAATTCTTCACTTATAGCGTGGTTTTGCATATGTATCCTAAATTCCTTCCAAAGGTGTTATCGGACTTCCATCCTGCCATTTTTTTTCCCAAGTCTCCATGCTCGCACAAGGGAAAATGTGATGCACATATAGGACTATTAGGAGAGTGGTCTTCTACTTGGAGTAGACTAAAGCCTATAGAAAGTCAGGCTAACTTTGTTTCTTTTGACCCAAACAAGTTAAGTATTGCTGTCTCCAAACAAGTTAGGTGTTGGCTCATAGACTGCATCTCTTTTGCTTATGCCCAGGCAGGCTTGAGCCTTGAGGGTCAGGTTATGGCTCATAATGTCTGAGCAACTATCCATGTGCAAACGCAAAATAAGAGACACCGTATATAAATCTAAAAAACCTTTTTAAACCGGCATTACTCTCCAGAACAACAATATCCAAAAATATGTATGAATTTGAGAAGGAAGGGACCTCAGCTGGGGAGAGCCGCCACTATTATTCGTAATAAGGCCAAAAGGTTCTTCCATGCTGCTCTCACCAACTGAGCCTCAGAGGATCAGCTAGCTGAGCCTAGATCTGTGCAGGCAATCGTTCCCTTCCTGTAGCTTCAGCTGCTACTGGAGGAACAAAAGAGGAATCCCTGCCATGTGGAGGTAAGCTCCTCCTACCCGTGACCACATCACCACACACAGCACCGGCATTTAAAACAGCCCACTGAAGCAGTGTTCACATCGCCCTGCTGCTCTCACCACCTGAGCCTCAGAGGAGTGACTAGCTGAGTCTAGATCCATGCTGGCAGTCGTTCCCTGCCTGCAGCTTCAGCCGACATTGAAGGAACAAAAGAGGAATCCCTGCCGTGTGGAGGTAAGCTCTTCCTACCCATGGCCACCTCACCACACACAGTGCCAGCATTTAAAACAACTGACTGATGCAATCTTCACATCACTGTGCTGCTCTCACCACCTGAGCTTCAGAAGATCGGTTAGCTGAGCTTAGATTCATGCAGGAAATCACTCTCTGCTTGTAAATATGACCTAGATTGGCCACTGTTGGAAACAGAATGCTGGGCTTGATGGACCTTGGTCTGACCCAGTATGGCATATCTTATGTTCTTATGTAGCTTGTAGCTTGTAGAGTGGCCTGCAAGAGTGGGGAGACCCCAATCTAATTACTCCTTCCAATTGTCGCCACACCATCACTGCAACTCTCAATCTGCTCGACCAGATGGACCTACATACTACAGTGAGTCAACATATAGCTCATTCAACACTATGATTCAATATGATCTCCTACTAAACGTTTGCCTTTATCTACTGCTGCTAGCAACCAAACCTCCTCCACTCCTGGAAACCTCCCATAGTTTCCCCCCTCCTGAAGTATCCTGCTGGCTCATTCAGTTTGGAAAGCACCACCATCCAAAGAATATTATGCCTAGGAGTTCCCCCTTCCCTGTGCACTACAACCTTCCTTCTAAGAAAACCTATCACCCCCAGTAATCCCTGCATTTACTTCCTTACAGGCTACATCCTAGAGGTCATCCAAAGTCTAACAATCCTAGCTACAAAACTCATTGATTTCCCACCTTTCACAACCTCCAAACTGCCTTACAAAACCAATACTATCAATCTCCCTCTCAAGGAAACGTCAAGCATTCTTGTCACCTTACACATCCTCATGTGCACTGCTCTATTGCTCTCCCTCTTACTCCAGACTTCATCCCTCACCCCCAGCTTGGGTCACATTCCAATTATACAAGGAAATGGCAATCATGTAATAAAATGCCCTCTTCATAGAATAAGAAGCCGTGGACATTCTACCCTGGTACACATTCCAACCTGTGGCATGGCCACACTAGACCAGAATACTATCTCTTCCAAAAGCCCCTCTTCCTAAAGGGTATTCTAATCAATGCACATTCAGCTAGAAATAATATCCAAATCTCTCAGAACATGTACAGGCTCATTCCATCCGGGATGTACACCCCCTCTGTATGTCCGGTTTGACAGGACGTACAGACGAGGTCGTGATTCTGATCCTGCGGGGCACTTCTAGCCCTGCGGGATGAGAATCATGATCAGTCATGTACGTGCAGGCTGGGACTGTGATTCAGCCCAACCTGCATGTACACGACAAGCCCAACTAACTCAGGGCTTTTAAATAGAGCCGCGGTGCCATGGCCGGTTGCCATGGCACTGCGGCTCCATTTAAAAGCCACGATGCCAGCTGACAGATAAAAAAGCTTATTCCCTGCAGCCTGAACCCTGATCTGACCTCCTAAGGCCAGAATCAGGCTATGGGGAATGTCCTCTGGCCCCCCCCCCCCGCCCCATCCACGCCTCAGGCACAAAAAAAAAAAAACATCCAGGGAAGTTATTCCACTACCAAAACGACCCTTGATATACAGGGCTGACATTAGAATTGGCCCCCTGTATGTCCAGGGCTGGTGACCACCCATTGCCTGCCCAGACTCCGCCCCTGAGCCGCCACTTCCTGGCCCCATCTAACTTCCCTGCACAACCGGCGGGAGAAGGCACGAATAGTGGGGATGGACTCTCGTTGGGACGTCCATCCCCGCTATTCGTGGCACAGAATTGGGTCCATAACAGATTACTACCTTGACTTAATGTGTGTAACCAAATCATGGTTTACCAAAACAGGCATTATCGTCAAAAAAATGTATTTATTTAGCCAGATTTGTATTTTATCCTTCAATCAAAGTGGTTAACGATACAATTGTGGATTTACATAGAACAGAAGGGAAGGCGTGACAAAACATACATATAAACATAGATTAATTAGTTCTTTGCTCTATCTCATACATCAGTGAAGCATGAGTTCTTTATGTCCCACAATCATAGACTTCTGTGAATAATAGGCTCTTGAGGGATTTACGGAAATCCTTTATGTCTTTTATGGCTCTTAAATCATCCGGAAGAGAATTCCAGAGTGCAGGCACTGAGAATGATAAGGCTCTGTTGGAGGTAGCTTGTTTAGTTTTATGGTGCCCTGAACGTAGGCAAAGCTTGTTCATACTCTTAGATCATCTGGGCCTGATAGTTGAGTCCTTGGACAAGAATCCGTAAAGAACATCAACTGACCATAGGTTAATAATCTTGAATATGTTCATGGTTGAATTAAATCTCACCCGTGTAGTTATTGGTATATAGTGCAGTTGTTGGAGTATAGGTGTAATATGTTCATGCTTGGCTATGTCCATAATGATGTGTGCTATGGTGTTCTGTACTAATTGAAGTGGGTGTATAGATTTTATGGGCAGACCCTGATATAATGAGTTTCTGTAATCTAAAATTGGGATAATGACCGCTTGACATATGGTGTGAAAATGATTATGGCTGAGGATTGGTTGAAGACTCCTGATCTTGGAAAAAAGAGCCAAATGACGAAAACTGGAAACAGCACAAGCACTGGCAAGTTAAATGCAAGGCATTGATAAGACAGGCAAAGAGAGAATTTGAGAAGAAGCTTGCTGTGGAAGCAAAAATGTATAATAAAGACTGTTTCAAGTTCATTCATAGCAAAAAAACCTGTGAGAGTCAGTTTGATCATTAGATCACAGAGGGGTAAAAGAGGTACTAAGAGGGGACAAGGCCATAGCGGAGAGACTGAATTAATTCTTTGCTTCGGTCTTTACTGAGGAAGATGTAAGGATGTTACCCATGACTGAAGTGGTATTTAAAAGTGATATTGTGAAAGAATTGAAAGAAATATCAATACACCGGGAAGATGTATTACAACTATTTGATAAACTGAAGAGTAGCAAATCACCTGGACTGGATGGTATAGATCCAAGGATGTTGAAAGAACTGAAATATGAGATTGCAGACCTGCTATTAGTAATCTGTGAACTATTATTAAAATCATCTGTAATACCTGAAGATTGGAGGATGGTCAATGTAACACCAATATTTAAAAAGGGTTCCAGGGGTGATCCGGGAAACTACAGACCGGTGAGCCTGACATCAGTACCGGGAAAAATGGTAGAAACCATAATAAAGAACAAAATAACTGAATATGTAGATAGTCATGGCTTAATGGGAGACAGCCAACATGGCTTTAGACAAGGAAGATCTTATCTTACTAATCTTGTTATGTTTTTTTGAAGGTATGAATAAACAGATAGAGAAAGGTGAGTCAGTTGATATAGTGTATCTGGACTTTCAGAAAGCCTTTGGCAAGGTCCCTCATCAGAGACTTTTGGCAAAACTAAAAAGCCATGCGATAGGAGGCAGTGTACTATTGTGGATCAAGAACTGGTTAGAAGATAGAAAGCAGAGGGCTAAATGGCCAATTTTCCCAATGGAGAAAGGTGAATAATGCTGTACCCCAGGGATCTGTGCCAGGTCCGCTTTTTTTTGTCAAATTCATTAATGACCTGGAAAAGGGAATAACGAGTGAGGTTATCAAATTTGCAGATGACAAGAAACTATTTAAAGTTGTTAAATCCTATGAGCATTGTGGAAAATTGCAAGAGGATCTTGATAAATTGGAAGACTAGGCATCCAAATGGCAGATGAAATTTTATGTGGACAAGTGCAAAGTTATGCACCTAGGGAAGAACAACCCAAACTATGGTTACACGATGCAAGGTTCTACATTAGGAATCACCACCCAGGAAAAAGATTTAGGGGTCATCGTGGATAACATGTTAAAACCCTCCGCCCAGTGTGCAGCAGTGGCCAAGAGAGCATTTAGAATGCTAGGTATCATAAGGAAAGGAATGGAAAATAAAACAAAGGATATTATAATGCCTCTGTATCGTTCCTTGGTGCGACCGCACCTTGAATATTGTGTGCAATTCTGGTCGCCGTATCTTAAAAAGGATATAGCATTATTAGAAAAGGTCCAGACAAGAGCCACCAAAATGGTAAAGGGGATGGAAGGATACCCCTATGAAGAGAGGCTAAAAAGGTTAGGGCTCTTCAACTTAGAAAAGAGACGGCTGAGGGGAGACATGATAGAGGTCTATAATTTAATGAATGGAGTGAAACAGGTAAACATAGATCGATTGTTTACATCATCAGAATATAGAAAGACTAGGGGGACATGCAATGAAGCTACAGGGTAAACTATTTAAGACTAATAAGAGAAAATATTTTTTCACTCAACGTGTAATCAAACTCTGGAATTTGTTACCGGAGGATGAATAGAAACTGTTAGCGTAGCTGTGTTTAAAAAAGGTTTGGACAAGTTCCTGGAGGAAAGGTCCATAAACCATTACTAAAAGGGACCCAGGATATCACTGCTTGACCCAATACAAGCATTTGGGGAAACTGCTAGATACTCATGACCTAGATTGGCCACTGTTGGAAGCAGGATACCGGCCTTGATGGACCTTGGTCTGACCCAGTATGGCATATCTTATGTTCTTATAAAACCTCAGAATTTTGATATATTTAGATGCTCTTAAGTAGGACACAGGGGTGGTGGTGTATTCATCCTTGCAAAAAGCAGTTTACAATTCAAATAAGTCACCATAACTAGTACAGATGGTCTTTTTTTAATTGCTATTTCCAACAAGCAGCTGTCCCTATTTCTCACCTATAGATCCCCTACAGCAAGCAATGATGAACTACTGTAGCTGCAGTCCTCAAAGCGTTGAGCTCACACTTAAATCCCAATTACCAGATTACACTACTGGGCAATCTAAACCTATCTTCTGTACCACAAAACTAGCTAAGGCCTTTGTTGATGCAATGGAGTCTCTTAACTTCACACAAATGGTTCACCTCCAGACACATGAAATGGGAAGCATCTTGAACCTCATCTTTGTCTCATCCCAACTCCTTGATGGTCCTGTCATACCAGACCCCCAGCTAGCACAAGCTTCATGGTCAGACCCTATACCATCACCTTCTATCTTCCTTCTACCTTACCTCCTGCTGCCAACATTCATCCCAAAGTGAACTTCCATTATTTCAAACACTTCAGCAAGGCTTTATTTCTAGATAGTCATTCCCCAACTGAACGCAGACTCCAGTGACCTAGATTTCATCATTAATAACTGGCAAGATATCATTAGCAGTAATTTTATGGCACTTCCCACCACACCCTCGATCTTAAAAACCTCAAATGTGACCTCAGAAAGCTTGAGTGCAAATGGAGAACAAGTCAAAAACAGCTACCTGCTCAAACTTCAAATCTACTGGATGAAAAACAACAAAGCTAGAAGACAATTTCACACTAGGGTAATAATGAATTCACTCAACAAACCTAAAAAAACTGTTAAACACTGTAAAATCCCTCCTCTAGCAGCCAAATATCAGAATGAAAAATATAAACTTCAAGCAATAGTATTCATTCCACATAAACAACACACAAAATGTTCAATTCACATTGGAGAAAAAAGGAGAAAAAGGATCTCAGACTATCAACAGCACATCATTTCGAAATGCTTCAGTCGCCTTAAGGCCACATCAGCGAACCTTAAAAAACTCTTTGAATTTTTTTTATTCCAAAATTCGTTAAATAAATTTAAGCTTTATATAAAAATATTTTGTGTTCAATTTTATATATACACACCTTTTTTCCTCTTTTCATGCGAGAGTTAATAATATCACTATAAATGTCTTCAAAACCTTCTACTTCATCTTTCTGTACTTCCTCACAAAGGTGTATCACTAAATAGCACTTATCTGCAATAGTCTCATTTCTCCAGGACCAAGCAGGAAGTCAGTCCTCACATATGGGGGACATCAACGTCGATGGAGCCCCTGCGGAGCATTTCCCCAGCTTTCTATGAAAGCCTTTGGGAATGCAGGCACGCATACACGGTCCCCTTCCCGCCTAAAGGTGCCATCTTGCCCAGTCTCTCTTTTTCCGTGAAGCCTGTTGGACGTGTGTCCTAGTCCTCCCGGAAAATAATTGGATTTTTTTGCGATTCCTGTTTTTTCTCCGGTTCGACGCCTGTTCCCCTCCCGCCGGGTTCGGTACACCGGTATCGAGCCCGATCGTCTTTTTTCGGTTTTTGCCCTTCGTGGCTGGCGTTCGCGCCCTTTTTTTCTTTTTCCCTGGAAGGCCGGTCCTTTAACCTCGCGGGGACTCTTTTTTCCCCAATGGCTTCCAGTGGTTTCAAGAAGTGTGATCAGTGCAAGAAACATATGTCTCTCACCGACACACACGACTGCTGTCTTCGGTGCCTGGGTCCGGACCATGATCCTAAGACCTGTGGACCATGTGGAAAAATGTCCACCAAGGCGCTTCGAAGTCGTCAACACCAAAAGGAAAGGCTTTTCTCCGACTCGGCCTCCGGCCGGGCACGGACCTCGTCTGAGGCCTCGACATCTCGGGAATCTGATCCCGAGCACCGTCGGGGCTCCTCGGACAGGGGGTCCCCCGACTGGGAATGAAAGAGGAAGAAGCGGCTCGCGAGGGCGGCGTCGGAGGAGGTCCCTGGCTCCTCAAGAGCTAGGTCTCGGACCCCCGACCGCCGTCCCGGGCTCATGGAACAGGAGAAGCTGCCAAAAGTACCTCGGGTGGAGCCGGTCTGCTGAACACGTAAGTTCTGTAGTCCTCGTGGACTCTCCTCCCAGAGAGCCGACATCGGGCCCGGCGCCACTGGGGCCCAAGTCGGTGGCTGCTGAGTCTCCTTTGCTGGGTCTTAGGCTGACAGCCTTGGAGTGCAGATTGTCTGCCTTCATGGATCAGCAGCAGGCACTGATGGCCAGCCTGTCTGACGCATCTGTCCCGACCACCGGGACATCGACATCGAAGTCGACCCCGGAGACCGAGTCAATACTCGAGACCATGAAGGCTCGAGGTCAACCTCGGTCGCGGTCACCCTCGACCTCCCGCTCGGGACCAAGGGTGTCAACGCCGGTGCCTTCGGCATCGGGGCGGGTGCTCTCAGGCCCCGCGTGGTCGGACCCCGATTCCTCATCAGATGAGTCCGCCTGGGAGACGGAGGACGAGGAGTCCCACGATACCTTCCGGACTCGGTGTGTCCTGTCGGACTCACCACAGTCCGAGCCCCGGAGTAGATCCCCTCCGGAGGATACCCGGTTCTCAGAGTTTGTCCGGGATATGGCCACTGCGTTGGCTATCCCTGCGGACCCAGAGGAGGAGCCTCGAGCCGAAGAGCTCGAGGCCCTCCAGTATGACTCTCCTCCGAAGGAGGCCTTTACTGTTCCGGTTCCTCCGATGCTGGAACGGCTCCTCTTCTGAATGTGGGAGGCACCGGCCTCGGCGTCGGTTCTAAGCAAGTGGGTCGATTCCATTTATCGACTCCCAAAGAACCCTGGGTTTCAAAAGGCCCAGCTACCACACCATTCCATGGTGGTGGAATCGACCATGCATCGTCTGAAAAGTCAGAAGATGCACTCCGCGGTGCTGCCTGGCAGGGAGGCCCGGAACCTGGATGGTTTTGGTAGAAAGTGCTTCCAGGGCTTGATGCTTGCTTGCCGTGTAAAGTCTTACCAGCTGTACATGGGCATGTACTTGCGAGACCTGGCCAATGAGCTGGACGGGTTCTCCGCTGATCTCTCCAGGGAACCCTTGCAGAGGTTCAAGTCCTTGTCCTCGGGGATACGGGAATGCTCTAAGTTTATGTCCCGCGCTGCCTACGATGGCTTCGAGTCTTTGGCCCGTGTTGCGGCAGCTGGAATCGCGGCCTGACGCCAGGCGTGGCTGCAATCATCGGACCTCAAGCCGTGGGTTCAGGACAAGTTGGTCGATGTCCCTTGCTGAGGTGAGAACCTTTTTGGCAAGCCCATGGCTGAGAAGGCTGCACAGCTCAAAACCGAGCACCTCACGAGGACAAGGCTGTCTAGAAAGACTTCTGCCCCTTCTCAGAAAAAGAAGGGCTCGGGTAAAAAGCCCTTTTACCCGAGGAAGGGCACTGCCTACAAACAGTTCCCACAGTACCAGGCCTCCCAAGCTCCCCCACAGGGTCAGCAGGCCAAGGGGCAGGGGAATGGGACCCGTAGGCAGAGGGCCCCCAAGCCTCCGGCCCCTGCTCCCACTCAGCAGGGTGGGGTTTTTTGACTTCTTAGGCATAGCCTCTCCGTCCCTGCTCTCCCAACCCTGCACAGGAGGTCGACTTACCCTGTTTGCTCACAGGTGGCCACTCATCACTGGAGACAGTTGGGTGTTAAGCATCGTCCACAAGGGCTACATGCTACATTTCCAGCAGCTGCCTCCTCCATACTTCCCAGGGGAGCCTCCAAGGCCTCCTCTACACACAGATCTTCTCCTTCAGGAGCTCCAAGGTCTGTTGCGGGACAAGGCAGTGGAGCCTGTGCCTCCTCACCTCCAAGGTCAAGGGTTCTACTCCAGGTACTTTCTCATACCAAAAAGAACCGGTGGCCTCTGGCCTATTCTCGACCTCAGAAATCTCAACAAGTTCCTAGAGAAGGAAAAATTCAAGATGCTTATTCTTGGAACACTTCTGCCCTACCTCCATCAGGGAGATTGGCTATGCTTCTTAGATTTAAAGGATGCGTACACTCACATCCTCATTCACCCAGACCACAGACAGTACCTCAGGTTCATTGTGGGAGGAAACCATTATCAGTACAGAATACTGCCTTTCGGCCTCACCTCCGCCCCCAGGGTCTTTACCAAATGCCTGGCAGTGGTGGCGGCCTACCTGAGAAATCAGGATATCTTTGTCTTCCCCTATCTGGACGACTGGCTCATCAAGGGTCAGACGTGCCAGGAGGCCAGACAAGCCACCCTCCGAACTATTACTCTTCTTCAAAACCTGGGTTTTGTCATAAACTTCGCAAAGTCCACTTTGCTCCCCTCCCAGAACTTGGAGTTCATAGGAGCAAGGCTGGACTCTCTGCTGGCAAAGGCTTTCTTGCCAGAAGACAGAGCCAAAAGACTGATAAACTTGGCAAACCAGTTTCTCAACAGGTCACTGGTCTCCACCAGACTCTGCCTGAGGCTTCTTGGCCACATGGCTTTGACAGTACATGTGACCCCCAATGCCCGGCTCCATATGAGGCCTGCACAGTGGTGCCTCAGAACTCAGTGGACACAGGCCACAGGGAGCCTCAGAGACAGAGTAAGGGTGTCCAGACCATTCCTGAACTCACTCCGCTGGTGGCTGCACCCACCCAATCTACTGCAAGGGGTGCCTTTTCAGATTCCTGGGTTCACAGTAGTGCTGACCACAGATGCCTCCCTGCAAGGCTGGGGGGCTCATTGTCTGGGCAAGTGCACCCAGGGCCTGTGGTCTCCCTGGGAGGCCACGCAGCAGATCAATCTATTGGAACTCAGGGCTATTCGGTTAGCCCTCAAGACATTCTCTCAGACCCTGGCTCATCAGTCTGTCTTAGTTCAAACAGACAACCAAGTAGCCATGTTTTATGTGAACAAGCAGGGCGGCACTGGGTCCAGGCCCCTTTGTCAGAAGACACAGGACCTTTGCTTGTTTGCTCTCAGGCACAACATGTTCCTCAAGGCTGTGTATCTCCTTGGCCAGGAAAACTACCTGGCCGACAGGTTGAGCAGGATTCTGCAGCCCCACGAATGGCAGCTCCATCCCTTAGTGGTTTGGAAGATTTTCCTGAAATGGGGACTACCCTCCATAGATCTGTTTGCCATTCCATTGAACAAACAGCTGCCAAGGTTCTGCTCCAGGCAACCGCATCCTCTGCGGCATACAGGGCCTCCTGTATGCGTTTCCTCCCACGCCCCTGGTGGCCCGAACCCTATTCAAAATTCTACAGGACAAGGCCTCAGTCCTACTGGTATCTCCCAGATGGCCGAGACAGCCTTGGTTCCCACTTCTGCTTCAACTGGCAGTGGATCCCCCACTGCCTCTGGGGTTGCAATCCGACCTTCTCTCTCAGGATCAAGGTTCCCTTCTACACCCAAATCTCAGAGCCCTCAATTTGATGGCATGGAGGCTGCAAGGGTAGTTTTGGCTCCCTGAGGCCTACCTCAGGAAGTTGAGGAGGTTGTCCTAGCCTCTAGAAAGCAGTCCACTAGGAAAACCTATGCCCTGAAATGGAAAAGGTTTTTTGTGTGGTGTCAGCTATGTACAGAAGATCCTTTCTCCTGTGCTGTCCCAGTAGTGCTTCAGTACCTGCTGCACTTATCCAATCAGGGACTGAAGTCCAATTCTGTTCGGGTCCACCCCTCAGCTCTAGCAGCTCACCACTCACTGGTGGAAGGACAGTCTCTGTCGGTTCACCCCTTGGTGTCCAGGTTTCTCAGAGGCTTGCTCTTGCTAAAGCCTCCAATCCATCCTCCAGCTCCTGAGTGGGAGTTGAATGTGGTCTTGCAGCAGCTGACTCGCCCACCTTTTGAGCTGATGGCTACTTCTCCTCTCTGCTTCCTGTCTTGGAAGACCCTCTTCTTGGTAGCCCTGACCTTAGCCAGGCGAGTGAGTGAGCTTCAGGCCCTAGTCTGTGACAGGCCTTATACCCGCTTCTATAGGAACAGGGTAGTTCTTAGGACTCATCCAAAGTTCCTCCCAAAGGTTGTCTCCTCTTTCCACCTCATCCAGGAGGTGTTCTCCCGACATTCTTCCCTAGGCTTCATGCAAACCAGGCTGAAGCAGTTCTGCATACCCTGGACTGTAGGAGGGCCTTATCCTTCTACCTTGACTGTACGCAGGGGCATAGAAGAGCTTCTCAGCTCTTCATATCTTTTGACCCTAATAATTTGGGGTTAGCTGTGTCCAAGCGAACCTTGTCCATCTGGGTGGCTGACTGTATCACCTGGGCTTACAGGGCGGCTGACCTTCCTTTGCAGGGTCGGGTCACGGCCCATCGTGTCAGGGCAATGGCTGCCTCACTGGCTCATCTCCGCTCTGTACCATTGGTAGACATCTGCAGGGCTGCAAGTTGGTCCTCAAGCCAGACTTTTGTGGCCCATTACTGTCTAGAGAGGGAGTCCCGTAGGGACAGTGCTTTTGGCCAGGCAGTACTCTGGAATCTCTTTGAGGTTTAGGCAACTCCTGTCCTCCAGCCCTCCGTTGGACTACCGGTGGAGGTTCTTTCGGTGAAAAGCCTTTCTTTGATGCTGGGACTAGAGGGAGTTCTCTTGTTCAGCCTGGGTTCCTGGTAGCCCAGAGCTAGGGAGTCACCCATATGTGAGGACTGACTTCCTGCTTGGTCCTGGAGAAAGAGTGGTTACTCACCTGTAACAGGGAGTCACCCATATGTGAGGACTAACAGGTGTTCTCCAGGAGCAGCAGGAATCAGTCTTCACAACCCTCCCTCCTCCCCTGGGAATTGCAGTTGTACATAGTTTATTTTTACATTTTTGTGTGCTGTTTTTTAGCTATGTCATTTGACTGGGCAAGATGGCACCTTTAGGCGGGAAGGGGACTGCGCATCCGTGCCTGCATTCTCAAAGGCTTTCATAGAAAGCTGGGGAAATGCTCCGCAGGGGCTCCATCAATGTCGATGTCACCCATATGTGAGGACTGATTCCTGCTGCTCCTGGAGAACACTGGTTACAGGTGAGTAACTACTCTTTCTCAGCGCTGCAAGTGACGCTGTCCAAGGCATTTCACCACTGCTTCCTCAGGGGGAACCCTATTCAGAACTCTTCTGCGAGAAGGAAGGTGCCATAACATCAGTAATAATTCATTAAAAACGTAAACAAACCTATTTCAAAATGCTAGAACCCCTTTATTTAACCTTTCTTACATTTAATATTATCTCAAACACGATATCTAAAACCCACATCCACACACTTAAACGATCCCATACACATCTCACCACATTGGCTCTGCAAACTCTACTCCACAGAACCATTCAAAAAGATGTCTCTGCATGTGTACACTATACACATAAGAATGTAAGAACATAAGATATGCCATACTGGGTCAGACCAAGGTCCATCAAGCCCAGTATCCTGTTTCCAACAGTGGCCAATTTAGGTCAAACGTACATAGCAGTTTCCCCAAAAGACACAGGTTCCACAATGCTTGTATTGGGTCAAGCATTGATATACTGGGTCCCTTTAAAATAATGGTTTATGGACCTTTCCTCCAGGAACTTGTCCAAACCTTTTTTAAACCCAGCTACACTAACAACCTTTACTACATCCTCCGGTAACAAATTCCAGAGTTTGATTACACGTTGAGTGAAAAATATTTTCTCTTTTTTGTCTTAAATAGTTTACCCTGTAGCTTCATTGCATGTCCCCTAGTCTTTTTATTTTCTGATAATGTAAACAATCGATCTACGTTTACCCATTCCACTCCGTTCATTAATTTATAGACTTCTATCATATCTCCCCTCAGCTGTCTCTTTTCTAGGTTAAAGAGCCCTAACCTTTTTAGCCTTTTTTCATATGGATATCCTTCGAACCCCTTTACCATTTTGGTGGCTCTTCTCTGAACCTTTTCTTATAACACTATATTATTTTTAAGATACGGCGACCAGAATTGCACACAATATTCAAGGTGTGGTTGCACCATGGAACAATACAGAGACATTATAATATCCTTTGTTTTATTTTCCATTCCTTTCCTTATGATACCTAGCATTCTATTTGCTCTCTTTGCTGCCACTGCACACTGGGCAGAGGGTTTTAACATGTTATCCACAATGACACCTAAATCTTTTTCCTGGGTAGTGGTTCCTAATGTGGAACCTTGCATCGTGTAACCATAGTTTGGGTTGTTCTTCCCTATGTGCATAACTTTGCACTTGTCCATGTTAAATTTCATCTGCCATTTTGATGCCCAGTCTTCCAATTTATCAATGTCCTCTTGCAATTTTCCACAGTCCTCATGGGTTTTAACAATTTTTAAATTGTTTCGTGTCATCTGCAAATTTGATAACTTCACTCGTTATTCCCTTTTCCAGGTCATTTATGAATATGTCAAAAAGCAGCGGACCCAGCACAGATCCCTGGGGTACACCACTATTCACCTTTCTCCATTGGGAAAATTGGCCATTTAGCCCTACCCTCTGCTTTCTATCTTTTAACCAGTTCCTGATCCACAATAGTACACTGCCTCCTATCCCTTGACACTTTAGTTTTGTCAAAAGTCTCTGATGAGGCTTTCTGAAAGTCCAAATACACTATATCAACGGAGTCACCTTTGCCTACTTATTTATATTCTCTTATATACCGTGCTATTCTGCATCAGTGCGGTTTACATTGAACAAACTGAAATTACTTTGAACAGGGCATTATAACTTGGAGATAACTATTTTACAGGGAACATGGGCTATGGAGGGTTAAGTGGCTTGCCCAAGACCACCTGTGGGACTAGAAACCCCAGTCCTTCCGGCCCAAGGTTGCTGTCCTCTAGTGGGATTTGAACCCCTGACTTTCTGGCCTGAAGTACCTTGCCCCAACCACTAGGCCACTCCTCCACTCCACTTGCTTACTTGCTTATTCACACCTTCAAAAAAACATAACAGATTAGTAAGTCAAGATCTTCCTTGTCTAAATCCATCTTGGCTATCTCCCATTAAGTCATGACTATCTACATGTTCAGCAATTTTGTTCTTTATGATGGTTTCTACCATTTTTCCTGAGACTGACGTCAAGCTCACTGGTCTGTAGTTTCCCGGATCACCTCTGGCCATCCTCCAATCTTCAGGTATTACAGATGATTTTAATAATAGTTCACAGATTACTAATAGCAGGTCTGCAATCTCATATTTCAGTTCTTTCAACACCCTTGGATGTATACCATCCGGTCCAGGTGATTTGCTACTCTTCAGTTTATCAAATAGTTGTAATACATCTTCCCGATGTATTGATATTTCCTTAAATTCTTCCGCACCTTTAAATACCACTTCAGTCATGGGTAACATTCATTCATTCTCTCCGCTTTCGCCTTATCACCTCTTACTGCCCCTTTAACTCCTCTATCATCTAATGGACCAACTGACTCTCTCACAGGTTTTTTGCTACAAATGTACTTAAAAAAGTCTTTATTATGTGTTTTTGCTTCCGCAGCAAGCTTCTTCTCAAATTCTCCCTTTGCCTGCCTTATCAATGCCTTGCATTTAACTTGCCAGTGCTTGTGCTGTTTCCAGTTTTTGTCATTTGGCTCTTTTTTCCATTTCCTGAAAGATGCTTTTTTGGCAACAGCCTCTCTGGCCTCACATGCTGGCAGTTTTTTGGACTTCCTTGCACTTTTCTTAAAGCATGGAATACAGCTGGTCTGGGCTTTCAAGATAGTATTTTTCAACAACACCCAAACTTGATGTAAGTCTTTAACCTTTGCAACTGCTCCTTTTAGTTTTTTCTTAACTATTTTCCTCATTTTATCATAGTCTCCCTTTCAAAGGTTAAAAGGTAGTGTTGTGGATTTTCTTACCATCCCTCCTCTACTAATTAAATCAAATGCGATCATGCAATGATCACTATTGCCAAGTGGCCCCAACACCCTTGTTGCTTGCACCAGATCTGGTGTTTCACTAAAGACTAGGTCCAATATGGCTTCCCCTCTTATTGGTTTATAAACCAGCTGCTCCAAGAAGCAGTCATTTATTTCATCTAGGAACTTTATCTCCCTAGCATGTCCTGCCATGACACTGACCCAGTCAATTCCGAGGTAATTGAAATCACCCATTATTACTACTGTGCTGTAACTTTTGTTAGCTTCCTTGATTTCTTTGAGAATTTCATCATCCATTTGCTCATTGTGTCCAGACACTCAATAGTACATCCCCACTGCCATCGCCTTCCCCTTTTTACATGGAATTTCAATCCATAGAGATTCTACAGCAAATTTTGCTTCCTGCAAAACTTTAATCCTTTCTCACTCAATGCCCTCTCTAACATATAGCACAACCCCTCCACCAATTACATCAGCTCTATCATTACAATATAGTTTGTACACAGGTAGCACAGTGTCCCACTGGTTGTCCTCCTTCCACCATGTCTCTGAGATTCCAATCATATCTATCGTCTCATTTAGTGCTGTATATTCTAACTCTCCCATCTTATTTTTTAGACTCCTAGCATTTGCATACAAGCATTTTAGAGACTGTATTTTATTCATATTAATCTGGCTATTGGTAGGCATGGGTAATTTGGAATCTTTAAGCTCTGTCTGCTCCGTACTCAAGGGCATTTGGGCTACTTTACTCTTTTTTGGAACCTCTGCTTTTGGTAGTATCCTTCAAGGATACATTCTTCCGAACCATGCGCTCTTGGGCAACTATCGGCTTTCCCCTGTTATCTAGTTTAAAAGCTGCTCTATCTCCTTTTTAATGTCGTATCTAGCAACCATTCAGCAGTTTCAACTTAACTGACTACAACTCCCATGAATCTTCCTACCACTATCCTCACATTGTTAATTTAACAAGATCCCCACTTCATCAGAGAGTTTAAACCCTTCAGTCAAATGGTATTCAAATAGTAAATCCTTCTCAGTTCAGAACGCACCAGAAACTGTTTCCTAGCCATACCCATCCCGATTGAGATGTAAGAAGATAATTTATGGTTTATCCATAGAAGAGTCTAGTGTCCTGTTAGACCCATGTTCGATGCCAGATGTTATAATTAGGAGGGTGGTCAAAAGTGGGTCTATTGTTCTTTTGAATAGAGAAGGCTATTTAAAGAAGGCTCACCGTCAGTTGAGTTATATGAATACATATGAGGTATTGAATGATTTGACTACAATGGCAGATTAGATGTCTGACTGAAAGAGCGTATGAAGCCAAGTAGAATACAAGGAAAGAATTTGGTTTCCTGAATGTGACATCTCCAAACATAGCCATCTTCTATTTTCTCCCAAAAATACACAAGACCTTACAGAATCCCCCTGGTCGGCCCATAGTTCCAACTAGGGGTTCATTGTTGGAACCGCTTTTGACCTAAACTGATTCCTTTTTGTGCCCATTGCTGATAAATATCCCCTCTTATTTGCGGGACAATACACATTGTTTGAATGCCCTTTCTAAGGTTGAGGGGTGTCTGGAGGGTGAGGGGATTACTTTAGTAATTTTGGATGTGTCCTCACTCTATATGAGTATCCCTCAACAGGAAGCTGTTGACGTGATACATGAGGCTTTACAAGAACAGGGTGATCTTGATGAGGATCATATTCAAATTGTAATTGAATTAGCTTCCAAAGCCTTGCAAGAATTTTTTTTTATGTTTAATAATATCATCAAGTAGCAGGGATAGCAATGGGAACTACTTTTGCTCCATCAATTGCGAAATAGATATTTAGTTCTCCATATTTTCAGTGGATTGAGATATGACATCGGTTCATTGATGATTTTTTTATACTTTGGACAGGGACGTCTGACCAATTCCATGATTTTCATCAATGGTTAAATTCTAGGGATCAACATATCTAATTTACTCTGAGTTTTGACACTAGACAGACTGCTTTTTTGGATGCTCTAGTCACTGTAGAAGATGATAGGTGAAGCACCATGGTGTTTCAAAAAAACACCGATAGGAATACACTAATGGTTCTCAACCCAGTCCTCTGGGATCCCCAGGCCAGTCAGGTTTTCAGGATATCCACAATGAATATGCATGAGATAAATTTGCATGCACTGCTTCCATTGTATGCAGATCTATCTCATGCATATTCATTGTGGATACCCTGAAATCCCAACTAGACTTGGGGTCCGAGAGATCTGGGTTGAGAACCACTGGAATACACTGTTGGATTTTTCGAGTGTACATCCCCTAAGGTTGCGGGAAGGATTACCTTTTTCTCAATTCTTATGTTTCAGACCTAGGTGAATATACTTCCCAATCACTTGCTTTAAAATCAGTGTTTATGAACAGAGGATACCCTAAGAGGGTGGTGGGGCATATAAGAGTGCTAAATACAACTGTAGGGAATGGTTGTTGTGACCTAGACAGAATGTATTACAACAGGATGGGAGTGTGTATATTCATTTTATCACTCATTATTCCTCGATGAGTTGAAAACTACAGGACATAGTATATAAACACTTTTCAGTGTTGCGAGTAATACTGGGTCTTGATATACAAAAGCAAGGTTTGTTTGGTCCTGGGGCGAAATTTGAAGGAGATCTTGAGCTCATCCCATCTTAAACCTGTGAGTGATAGGATAGATACAGATAAGGGTCATCATGTTTGTGGGGAAAGAAGAGCAACAAAAATGGAAAAGGAAATGGAAGTATACCCCTATGAAGAGAGGCTTACAAGGTTGGGGTTCTTCAACTTGGAAAAGAGATAGCTGAGGGGGATATGATAGAGATTTATAAATTAATGGAGTGGAATGGGTAAATGTATATCAGTTGTTTACGCCATCTAGAAAGACTAGAGGACACATAATGAAGCAACATTGCAACCCATTTAAGACTAATAAGAAAATGCAACCCATTTAAAACTAATTAGAGAAAATATGCACTAAACTGGTTCCGCTCATTCTTATCCGATTGTCTGCAGTTTGTTCAATCAAGACCCAACACATCTGAAACCTACACACAGAAACAAGATGTCCCCCTAGGATCTACCCTGTCTGCATTACTATTTAACATTTATATTCAACCAATCTATATGCAGATGACATAATGATTTATGCACCTTTCTCCACCACAAGATCTTCCTATGCAGCAATCACAAACTGCTTTAATGCTAACACCAACTGGTTATTGGATCATTGCCTCACCATTAATTATAAGAAGACCAAGGTACTCTTTATAACCAGGGATCAGTCCTTCTCCCCTCCATCATTGTTCACAGTTAATAATGTTGATATAATTGTAAAACCAGAAGTGTGTTATCTTGGTGACACCATTGATCAATGCCTCACACGTCAATCACACATCAGTAAAGTAAGACAAACAAGCTACAATAAGGTGAGGGTCATTCAGTACCTAAGGCCTTTCCTCGATCCTCATGATTTTAGAACCATCTTTTAAGCCTTAATATTCCCTCATTTTGATTTTTGCATTGCCATCCTTCAAGGCATGCCCAAAAGCTCCTTGCATTCACTACAACTCGCCCAACGTGCTGCTGCCTGAATTCTTCTGGGGACACCTAGATCCAGCCACATCACTAGAATACCAAAGGAACTCCACTGGCTACCTTGTCATTCCTGCATTAAATACAAAATCCTAGTAACCAATTCAAGGTTTTCCAGAAGTCAAGCTCTCAGTACTTGCAGATCTGTTGCAAACATTTCCTGAAAACAGGCTCAGAAGAAGCATAGCGAAAGATATGCTTGCACTCCCCCATGAATTTACCACAAGAAACCAAACCACGTGTGCATGTGTATTTTCTCTATATTTACCAGACCTTTGGAATCCCCTTACAGTTCTCCCCTGTACATTTGACCTCATAATTCTCATTATATTACATGGTACTTCATTTCCCTCCCATCTCCTCCAGCTTCCATTTTACTGCTGAACCTGACCCTCCCCTTCCTTATAGCATACTCTCCTCTATTTTTGTGGAGTGACTCCCTTCCATTACCACTGCTACCCTATACTTGGCATTGTTAAGATATAGTTTATGTTAATCTTGTTTTCTTTGTTTTACTGTTCTCTGTAATGTGAAAGTTACATTCCATGTAAAACACCTTGATCTTTGGAAATGTGGTATATAAACCTGTTAAATAATAATAATAAAATAAAATAAATATACAGACATATTTTTGGATATTGTTATTCTGGAGAGTAATGCCTGTTGAAAATGTTTTTAGGTTTATATAAGGTTCTCTTATTTTATGTTTGCACAATCAGTACTTCAGAATCTGTTCAGGTACTAGAATCAAATTCTATAACCCCTAGGCAAATTTCTTTCTGTTGAGGCTGCCAAAAAAAAATAATTTTAAAAAGGGAAAAATGTTCTTAAAAGACCTGTTGTCACCAAAAACAACTGTTTCTCATGTGCCTATTGTTTGGTCATAATGTGCATTCCCCTCTTTTGTTTAGAAACAGCCTGTAGCTAGAGATGCCCATATGTGAAGACTTTCTTCTGCTCGTCCATGGAGAAAACAAAATTACTTACCTGTAGCAGGTATTCTCTATGCACAGCAGGATAACTCTTCACAACCCTCCCACTTCCCCTAGAGTTGTATTCCACTCAGCTAAACGTTCAATTGAGGCAAAATTGTGTGGCAATGGCAGGTGGGAAGAAGCATGCAGGCATGTGAAGCCTTTCCAAAAGCTTCTAGAAGAAGCTGGGGAAATCTCACACACAAAGGCTTCATCTATGATATCAACCATACATTTGGACTTACATTGCTGCTCACAGAGAACACTTGCCATAGGTGAATAACTTTGTTTTCTATGCCTACGCTTCCCAAGAATTATCATATTATCAGACTATTGTAAACTCCAAGAAAGAAGGACTGTCTCTTTTTTATGCGTCTTTACAGCTCATGTAACCCAGTTGTGGTTTGGCATTTAAAAATAGCGTAACCCCTATTATGATTTTTCAGATATTTAAGCTGAGGTCCCTTTAAAAGCTTAGCAGATCCCCTTCAGTCACTAGTGTCCTCCTCTCTTGCTGCTCAGTTGTGGACAGTCTTTCATCAGGCTGGAAAGTGAAATTCTTTCTCTAAGTTAGATTAGCTGTCAGATGTTAAGGAGGAGTTGCATTTTCTGCAAAGGGTGAAGGCTCGGTTGTATCTGAAGCCCTTTGGGGAAGAGGGGAGAAGGGGATGGGAGTATATGAAGAGTACTGGTTGCTATTAAACTGTGTTAGAGGTGCCTGAATTTATTTTTTTAAGCTGCTTTAAGCCCTTGTTTGGGCATGAGCCAGGGTATCAAATATGTTTAAATAAATAAATCAATTAATTCAATAATAAGAATCCCATAGAGATTGTAATTATTTTATATTATACTAGTGTTATGATAGCTGACTTTTCTGTGCAGCCAGTGGGTGAGGGATTGCTATAAATAAATCATTGTTCCGTTTTTTGCTTGTGAGATTCATACTTTAAGCTATCATAACAATCTGGGAGTCATTCTGCGCTGCGTTTAGCGGGGATATATGTCCAGTTTGGATGTACTGTATATCCCCGCTAAATGCCAGGGCCGATTCACAACCCAAAGCTCCCTGCACGTACAGAGGATATGTGCAGGGAGCACGCTGTCTACATATAATACAACTGGCATCTCAAGCATTTATGAAGGTATTCCTTACTGCTCGGGAGATGCTTCAACTGCTGGGACACATGGCATCCACTGTCAATGTGTTTCCCTATGCACACCTCCATGTGCGAGCAGCCCAGTGGACCCTTTCCTCTCAGTGGTCACAAGCTTCGGGTCAACTAACAGACAAAATCAGAACTACCACACGTCTGATTTCGTCCCTGCAATGGTGGCAATCCCTGGAAAACCTCCTTGTAGGCTCTCCTTTCCTGCAGCCTCTATGACAAACCACTCTGACGACAGATGCATCCAAGATGGGTTGGGGGGCCTACTTGCACGATCTCTCCACTCAGGGTCTTTGGACCTCATAGGAGGTTTCCCTTCACATAAACCTCCTAGAGCTGAGAGCCATTTTCAATGCTATTCAAGTCTTTCAGGGCCATCTCAGCAACAAAACAGTTCTGGTCCAAACCAACAATCAGGTAGCTATGTTCTATGTGAACAAGCAAGGCGGAACAGGCTCTCTGTCGCTATGCAATGAAGCTTTGCAACTATGGGCCCTCGCCAGAGAGTTACAAATTCACCTGTTTGCGGTATACCTTCCGGGCATTCAAAACTTGTGGACAGACAAACTCAGTCGAATACTGCTGCCACACGAGTGGTCCCTCCACTCAGTTGCTCTGCTGCAGTGCTAGGGAGAGGACCTATCTCAGTGAGCTCCTGTTAGGGGGCGGAGCCTAGCTCACAGTTGGTGCCTGGATGTCGGGTCCTGGGCCATCTCCAGCAGGAGAGGCCCAGGCCCAGAGGCCTACCAGGCCTGGTAGGCCTCCTTCGCTGAAACCAGACAGGGCGGATGGCAGTCTGGTACAGCCGGTACCCCGGGAGGGGGACTCCCCAGGTAGGACTGCACATGGCCAGGGAAGAGGGACCCACATGCCCGGAGGCTCAGGCCCGCTACCCCCTGGAGGAGGCTCCTTTCTCCTTCCCAGGCAGGCCTTGGAGGACTGCCTTGTACAGTGCTGGGGGAGGCGGGTTCCCCCTCCGCCTCGGGTCCTGGAGGAGGCCTCTACCTCCTCCAGTGAGGATGAGGACGGAGGGTCGGGCCTGCCGTCCTTCCAGCAGCCAGCTAGGGCCCCGGACGAGATCGTGGCGGCGGTACGGCAGCTCCGGGGTCTCCAGGAGGAGGCGGCCCAGCTGCAAGCCCAGCTCTCCCACCTGGAGAGCCTGCAGGCCACCATTCCCGATAAGGAGTGGGTGGCCTATAAGACCTATAGGAAGGGGGTGAAGCGGGCCCTGCGGGACCGGTATCATCAGATTATCTCTTTGAAAACCCAGGGTTGTGGGTCCCTCGCGGAGATTTATCAGCACTACGATCGTTGGGCAGCCCAGGGTGCAGTCCAGGGGGGGCCCCCGGGGGTGGGACGGTTGGTAGATCTTACAAGGTCCCTTTCTCTACCCTTGCCCTTCCGGGGTGAATTGGGGAATCGACATTTACCCTTAGCACATGTTACTGACTCTCGATTTCCTTACCTGCCGGTAACTGCTGTTTCTGGGCCGTTGGAGAGGACGTCCATGGATGCTGTCATCACAGTACCCGAAGAAAATCCGGTTTCCTCGGTGGCCGGTGCCGCCGGGATGTTTGGGGGCGGGGCCACAGCCCGCCGAGATCTGCGGGAGCCGGTGATGGCCGCCGTGCCGTTCCCTCAAGAAGAGCTGCTGGTCTCCTGTGCCGACGGCCGGGGAGGTGAGCGGAAGGTCCGTGCAGCTGATCTGGTTTCTTCGACGGCTTTTCCATCATCCGCGTCTGCTGGGGGAAGTCTCCAAGATGGCCGCCGAGGTTCTTGCTCTGACGCTACTCCCAGTGCTGGACTTGCCCCGCAGGAGGAGGGGTTTGCAGGGCTTTCCCCGGGACGCCTGGAGTCCCAAGATGGCCGCCGCCAGCTGGATGCCGTCACTTCCGGGTCTTCCCGGAAGTGTGCACATCGCCGTGGGTCTGCCTCTGCCCTGACGCTGGAGCATCGCAGGAGATCTGCGGAGGAGTTTCTGCCTCTCTCCAAGCAAGTTTTGCCGTTGGAAGTTCCTCGGATGGCTGCCTCTGCTACTTTGATTCCGGTTTTGCAGCATCGGGGGTCTGCGGACTCCGTGGCTGCTGTACAGCGGGCTCCTTCTGTTGCAGCACTTGCCAGGGTCCCGGTGCAGGTTTTTGGTGGGGGGGCGGCTGGTAGTCAGGATTCCCCTGTTATGGCTGCCCTTCCGGTTCCCAGACGGCTGCAGGATGGCCGCCCAGTGTTCCCTGAGGTGGCTGTCTGGCGCCGGAAGGGTGCAGGAAAGGGGAAGGAGCAGGGTCGGGGCTGCTTTTCTTTCTCTGCAGCCCCCGGGGGGGGCCGGAAGAATGCTCTTCAGCTGTCCCTGCAACCTGTGTCGGTGGAGCGGGATGCACAGGTGCCTGTAGTTCCTGCTGGTGTGGCCGAGGGGGGCCTGGCTCGTGGGGGGGCGTCCGCCCTCTCTGCTGGAGTCCTGGCTGCCGGCCGGGATGTTCCTGACCCCTGTGCCACGTCTGGCACCGGCAATCAGGTAGGACCTGGGAGTGGTGGGGGGCAGGGGGGAGGAGGTTCGGGGGGATTGGTTCTGGGGGGATCTGTCCTGCTGTCTCAGGACGGTCCTGCCTTATTGCCGGTAGCCTTACAGGGGGTAGCGGACGGTGGGTTGGTTGAGGGTCTGGTGTCATCGGTGTCTGCCGTCCATGGAGAAAAGCAGGGAACTCCTGTCGCTGGCGGGGAGGGGGAGGGGGAGCGGACGATTGGTTCACCAGTGGGAGGGGAGGTAGTGGTTTTTCCTGATGGGGGGAAGGGACTGACGTCTGTGGGGCTGGGGGATGGGGTGGTGCCCCTGGATCCTGGGATTGGGGGGGGCAGTGTCCGTCCCCGGTGGTAGTGGCGGAGACGCAGGAGCTCTGCGACGGGTTGGGAACCCAGGGTGGGGGTACAGGGGGGTTCCCTGGTCCTCTGGGTGTCACCGAGAAACAGGTGCATGATGCCATCATGCTGGCCTTGGAAACCCCGGACGGCCATCAAGGGGCCTTTGATACATTCAGGAGGCAACAGGGTCTCGTAGAGGGGGGTGCTCTGGAGTTTCTCGGTGGCACCCAGGGATCAGGTAGAGATAGTCTCCCCGACTCTGTATTTGCTGAGCTGATCATGCTCAGCCCCACGGTCGCCCCCTTGGAGGTGGCTGTGGCTCCTGCATCGCAGCAGCAGACTCCCTCGCAGGTGGTGGTGGGGGAGGCGAGCGGAGGTCAGGGGCTGGGGGCCGGGGGGTCGGTTCCCCCCCCGTACCTTTGCAGAGGCCCTGAGGGGGTCTGGTAATATTCCAGGGACTTCAGGTGGGGCTGGGGGGAGGGGGGTTTCCCAAGGGAGTGGTCCGGCGGGAGGGGGAGGAGGTGGGGGAGGGTTCCGAGGGGTAGGGGGTGAGGTCCGACGGCGCAACGTGGCGCAGATCCGGTGGGCTGGGGAGGGGCCCCCTCCAGCCAGGGAAAAGGTCTTGAGGATGGTCCTTGGGCTGGGGGTTCTCCCGGGAGATCTCTATGCCTTCATCCACATGAACAACACCATTGAGTATGATGTTAGTTTCATGTTGAGACGGGGGCTGGAGATTTTCTGGGACCGATACCAGCAGCAGAGGGGGCAGGGAGGGTGGGCTGACTTTCGTGTTGTGCCTATCTCTCGCCAGGGGACAGTACCTGTGACCATCCTGGTTAGGAATGAGTCGCTCCCAGGGCAGGACATCCAGTTTTGGTTGTCGCGTCATGCGGTGCTTCTCGCACCCCTGGTTAAGGGCGCTGGGCCCCTAGGGGTGTGGGACGGGTCGTGGAAGGGTAGGATCCGTTTGCGTGAGGTGGGAAATGTCGTGCAGCACGTGCCCTCGGCCGGTTTCCTCGGTCGGGATCTCATCTTGTGCTACTACCCCGGGCAACCTCGCGAGTGTCACCGCTGTGGCTCATTCCATCATTTGAGCATGAACTGTCCCGAGCAGGTCTGCACCCGTTGTGGTGGACGGGGTCACGCCTCGGCCGGGTGTTTGCTTATTCGGTGTAACCTTAGCGGGGAGTTGGGCCACCCCTTTGCCCGCTGCCCCTCCGCATCACACAATGGACCGGGGGGGGGATGCCGTCGCCCCACCTCGGGCTCCCGTGCGGGAGGAGGTTGTGGAGGACCCTCTCCCTCAGGAAGAATCTGGGGGCCCTAGGGTGGAGGAGTCCATTGAGCCGAGGGAGCCACCAGGGGGAGGGGATTTGGGTAGGAAGGAGGAGAGGGTTGATGTGGTGGAGGTTGCTGTTTCACGGCAGGATAGTGGGTCGCGGGTGGTGCCACCTCAGGAATGGACCACTGTCCCTTCTAAGGGTGGCAAGTCCAAAAGGAAGAAACGGGAGACATCCCCATTGCCGGATGAAGAGCCCGTGTTGGACATCAACTGTTTCATCTTTTTGGCTGCTGATGCGGCTGAGGCGGATGAGGGCTTGCCTGTGGAGGCAGGGCCGCCTGTGTGGCGTTCGGAGCGGTTAGCAGCGGGGGCGGCCCCTCTTCCTCAGCGGCGGCCTCCGAAAATACCGAAGGCGTGCCGCGGTCAGGGTCCTCCCATCAGTGTGGATACTGGCACCCGACGGGTGAGGGAGGACGGGCTTTTGCCCCCGCAGTTGGGTGCTGGGCCTTCGCAGGAGCCCCCTGCTGACCCGGCCGTCCCGGCCTCCCCCGCGGGGGTGGGCACTGGTCCGTTGTCTCAGTCTTTGTCCGGGGAGGGGGGGCAGCACCGGTGGTGGACCCCACGGAGGAGATCATTCCTCCGACCCCTGACCTGTCTGTACCCCCTCGCCCCATGGGGGCTGGGTTAGCCCCTGCGACAGCTTTGCCTGGTGGTCCCGGGGGCACCAGCATCTCCTGGGGTGACAGGGTCGGGCAGGAGGAGGAGGAGATCCTCGAGGTGGTCGACGTGGACCGTGAGGAGTTGCTCCAGCTCGCGGGCTTGTCCTGCAAGCGGGATTCAGGGGATCCAGGGGTTGGTGAGAAGAGGAGGAAAGGGTCACTGCACACGAAATAGGCATGGCGTGCACTCCTGCGTTCTCGTGCGCCACTCTCAATGTGGCCAGCATTTTGACCGACCAGGCGCTGGCTACGGCCTATGATTTTCTTTCCACGAGCGGGCTGGATGTCATCTTTTTGCAGGAGACCAGGCTCACCTCGCTCGCTAGCCTTCATCGGGCGAAGCGGGAGTGGAGGTGGGGTCCTTCGTACTGGTCACTTGCGGCCCAGCCCTACGCAGGAGTGGCGGTTTTGTTCACATCTCACCGATTTCAGGTGCAGTATGTGTGGGAACTGGAGCAGGGCCGGTGTTTGCTCTTAGACGGCTACTGCGGGCCCCATCGGTTTCGTTTCGTGGTGGTCTACGGCCCCCAGTCTAAGTTGGCACGGAAGACCCTGTTTCGGGTCATCCGCCCCTACTTACACACCTCCCGTTTGGTGGTCCTCGCCGGGGATTTCAACACCACCACCCTGTTGCAGGACCGAGGGGGGGAGCGTTGCCCACCCAGTTACGAGGGCCTCTTTTTGGCCGAGATGACCCGGACGGCTGACCTAGTGGATGTCTTCCACTGGGCCTTTCCACGGTCGCCGGGTTTCACCTACTACCATGGGACCTGCAGGAGTCGTATCGATCGGATATATGTGAGTGCCCGGGTGGAGTGTTCCCCTCCGCAGGTGCAGGCGGTTGACTTTTCTGACCACTGCGTCCTCTCCGTGTCCTTCCTGGCTAACCACGAGGAGCTCAGCAGGGGTCCTGGCCTGTGGCAACTGAATGTGCAGTTGTTGGCAACATCAGAGGTGGTCCAGGAGTTCTTGGCCTTTCTCGCAGACCAGGAGACCCTGTTGGGTGTTTTCCCTTCCCGTGGCGCTTGGTGGGATGAGGTGAAAACGCGTGCCTGCCAACTCTTCCGTTCCCGGGGTACCTCCATGGCTCGATCCCGCTACCTCACTTACACTGTCCTCCGGAGGTCGCTGGATCGTTTGGTATCCCGAGGGGCAGCGCGGGAGGAGGTGGAAGAGGTGTAGGTCCAGCTCCGTGGCCTGCTTTATGATCGCCATGCCTCCCTATGCTTCGAGGGGGCGGCCGGTGGGGTCGCCACCCCAGATTCTTTCCTGACTTGCAAGGAGAGGGTTCGGTGTTGGGAGGTCATGGCCCTACGGGGCAAGGACGGTACCCTTCATACCTCCCAGGAGGACCTTTTGCGGATGGTGGGGGACTACTTCTCGGATCTGTTTGGGGATCGCCCCGTGGACCTCACCCATATCCCTGGGCCTTCCCCCGGTGTATTCAGCTGTGGTTCAGGCACAGGTTGATGCACTCGCTGCTCCGATTCAGCAGGTGGAGGTGGAGAGGGCGATTCGTGCCATGCCGTTGGGGAAGGTGCCTGGGCACGATGGGCTCCCGGTGGAGTTCTATCGTACTTTCATCGCCCAGCTGGCCCCCTTCCTGACCTCCCTGTTTCAGGAGATCATGGACACTGGGTTTCTCCCGCGGTCATTTCGCGAGTCTGTCCTGCTGCTGCTCTCCAAGGGGAAGGACGATAGCTCCTTGGACTTTTGGCGGCCGCTCTCTCTTCTGAACGCGGACCGGAAGATTCTGGCTAAGTGTTTGGCCAACCGACTGGTGGAGGTGTCGGGCGTTTTGCTGTCCCCTTCCCAGTATTGTTCCGTTCGGGGGAGAGGGGTTCTGGACGCTGTCGCCACAGTCCGGGAGGTGGTGGAGAGAGGCCGGTCGCTCTAACGGGACCATTGGTTGGTCTCCTTGGACCAGTCCAAAGCCTTCGATCGAGTCAGTACTTCGGTACTTGTGGGTGGTGCTCCAGCACTTCGGCCTCCCCGCAGGTTTCCTCTTCGTCTTGCAGGCGCTGTACCGAGGGGGGGTGAGCTTCCTGTTTATTAACGGGTGGCTCGGACGGCCGTTTGGTGTCGCCTCGGGGGTACGGCAGGGGTGCCCTTTGAGCCCCCTGCTGTATGTCTTCTCCCTCGACCCCTTCCTCCGGAGATTGTCCTCAGGTGGGTTGCGGGGCTTGGAGGCGCCTGGTGCGCCCCCGGTGACTGTCGTTGCCTACGCTCACGACATCTCAGTTTACGTGGATGGCACTGAAGGGGTGGAGGCCCTGCGGGAGGCCATGGAGGAGTACTCGGAGGTGGCTCACTCTGTTGTCAACCACAGCAAGTGCCAGACGCTGTGGTTGGGCCCCTTGGAGGCCTCCCCGCCTTCCTGCGCCCCCTTTTCTCCTCCCGTGGGGGAGGTCCACGTTTTGGGCCTCGTCTTCGGGTCGGAGGACTGTGCGGAGTCCAATTGGGATCGTTGTCTTGAGACTGCACGGTGTCGGGTGCTGCGGTGGAGGGGGTGGAGGTGTACGTTTGAGGAGAAGATCAAACTCCTCGGGACGTTTCTGCTTCCCCTCTTTCTGCACGTGGCCACGGTCTTCGTTCTTCCGTTGTCCCGTCAGGCGTCTGTCAGTGCTGTCTTTTTCTGTTTTCTGTGGGGTAACCGCCTGAACCCTGTCCAGCGCAACATCGTTTGCCTGGATCGGGCACAGGGCGGTTTGGGTATGTTGCACCCCCTTGTCTTCCTGTCAGTCTTGTCTATGGCGTTTCACTTAGGTCGGATGCGGGAAGGGGGTGGGGTTTGGTGGGTGGCCTCCTATTGGGGGTGGTTCTCCCGCTTCTGGGAGCAGTGGGAGGGGGCGTCCTCGGTCCCACGTGTGCGTCGGAGTGGGGAACAGGCCCCATCGTACGTTTTTACGATGGTGGGGCTCATTCGGCGGTGGGGGGTGACCGACCCGCTCGCCCAGTCCTTGGGGCGGAAAGGATTGTACCGGATGGTACTCACCTCCCACTTTCAACCACGTTGGGCCCTGCGGGACTGTCCGGCGGATATGATGCAGCGGGGCCTTCAGCAGTTCAACTCCCCTCGGCTGCCGAAGAAGGTTCGGGATGTGGCCTGGTTGTCTTTCCACGGGCGTTTGTACGTGAGGGACAACCTCAAGTACAGGTCACAGGCTGAGCGGGTCTGTCCGAGGGCAGGGTGTGAAGGGCAGACGGAGACCATGGACCATTTCCTCCGGCAGTGCCCTTTTAACGTGGAGGCCTGCCGGTTGGTGTCCGCTGCTCTTCACCTGCGTGACCTTTCCCTCCTTACGTATGCGGAGTGGGTGTACGGGGCCTGGTCCTTTCCTCTAAGGCAGGACTCCGGGACCCTCTACCTTGTCATGGCTGTAGTGCGCTACCACCTATGGCAAGCGCGCTGTCATGTCTCGGCCCGGGGGTTGGTCCTGCCCCTCGACGAGGTGGTGCGGGGCATTTTGGAGGAAGTGTCCAGCATGGCGCAACGCGAAAGGCGGGTGGTGGAGGCCCATCGTTGGGAGCGTCTGTGGCGTCACCTCACCCTCCGCCCCCCGTGAGGGGGAGGGTTTCCCTGGGTTTCTTCCCTGTTAGGGATTTGGGGTTGCTTTGTCTCCCGGGGGGGGGGGGTGAGTGAGAAAGCAGGGGGAGGGTTTCCCTGGGGTTATTCCTGGTTAGGGACTTGGGGTTGTTTTTCTCCCGGTGTGGGGGGGGGTGCGCTGGTGCTGCGGTTCTGCGGCGGTTTGACCACTTGTCTGCTCTCCCTCTCTCCTTGGGGGATGGTTTCCCTGGAACAGTTGTGTTTGTTTTGTGTGCATCCCGCTCTGCTGTCTAGTGTTGCAGGGCAGTATTGGGTTATGTTTTCTTCTTTGGTTTGTACTTTTGGTTTTGTTTTGGTGGGTTTTTGTTGGGGAAGGGCTCGAGTCGCCTTTATGTTTTTGTTTGGGGGGTGGGGGTGGGGGTTTGGCTTTTGATGTATTTTTGTTGTGGGGAGGGTGGGGATGGGACAGGGATTGGGGTGGGGGGTGGAGGAGCTGCTGCTCCTTCGTTGGGGCGGGGGTGGGGACGGGGGAATATGTTTTGTGGGTGTGAGTGGGGGGGGGGGGGGTTTGGCAGTCCTGATGGACATTCTGGACATTGGACATGGCTGGGACTGCTGTGGGTTGTTGGGGGGGGGGTTGGGATGGACATGAATGTTGAATGGACTGCTGTGGGTTGTTGGGGGGGGTTGGGATGGACATGAACATTGCATGGACTGCTGTGGGTTGATGTTGGGGGGAGGGGGCACTTGTGCTGGTTGCTGGGTTTGGTGGTGGGTTTGGGGAGGTGGGTCACGGGGGGGGGTGCAGTTTGTTTGTTTGTGCTATGTCGGGGTGGGTGGGGGTTTTGGGGGGTGTGGGTCTTGTTTGGGTTGCCTGTTTTTGATTTTGTATGTCTTTTTGTTGCTTGTCTATAATAAACAAAATTTCCACTCATACCAGCTTGCTCGAGTGTTTCGAATCTGGGGAACACCAGATATAGACCTCTTTGCAAGTCCACAGAATGCCAAACTTCCCCAATTCTGTTCCAGAATTCCAGCTCAAAACTGTCAGGCAAGAGATGCTTTCCTACTCCACTGGGGACAGGACTTCCTCTATGTCTTCCCACCCATTCCCCTCATTCCCAAGACTTTATTCAAACTTCAGAGAGACAGAGGTCGTAGGATACTCATAGCTCCACGTTGGCCACAGCAAACGTCGTATCCTCTTCTTCTGCGTCTCTCTCAAACCACTCCTCTGGAGTTATGGAATGCTCCAGATCTCCTGTCGCAGGAGGACGAATCTTTTCTGCATCCCAGTCCCCATTCCCTACATATCAGGGCCTGGTTACTGAAAGCCTAGAATTCCAGGATGTTAACCTTTCTCAGCAAGTAAAGGATAGCCTCCTGGCTTCCAGAAAACCCTCCACAAGATGTTTCTAAGCTTTCAAGTGTTAAAGGTTCTCTATCTGGTTTTCACAAAAGGGACTTAACCTCCTTTTAGTACCCGTAGAGTTGCTACTAGAGTATCTTCTACAATTATCAACTTCTGGTCTAAAGACCAATTCAGTTAGGGTCCATCTTAGTGCTATTGCTGCTTTTCATAAACCTTTCTATGGACAACCTATTTCCTCTCATCCACTTATATCAAGATTTATGGGAGGCCTACTTTTAACAAAACCTCCCATTAAACCACCACTGGTGGCATGGGATCTAAATCTTGTTCTTGGTCAGCTTATGAAACCGCCCTTTGAACCTTTAGCCACTTCAAACCTAAAGTTTATTTCATGGAAAGTTATTTTCCTAATTGCCATCACTTCTGCAAGATGCATTAGTGAACTACAGGCGTTAGTAGCTGACCCTCCTTATACAAGGTTTCACCATGATAAAGTAGTCCTCAGGACTCATCCTCACTTTCTGCCAAAGGTGGTTTCGCCTTTTCATTTAAACCAGTCAGTTTATCTTCCTATATTCTTCCCTAGGCCTCATGCCTCCAGTGCGGAAAGGAATCTTCACACATTGGATTGTAAAAGAGCCTTAGCTTTTTATCTCCAAAGAACTAAGCCACATAGAAAATCTTCTCAGCTTTTTGTGGCTTTTGACTCTAGTCATTTGGGACTTCCAGTTTCTAAAAGAACGCTCTCAAATTGGATTGCAGATTCCATATCCTATACATATCAGAGTAGGGGACTTTCTCTCGAAGGCCATGTCACAGCTCACAATGTAAGAGCAATTGCAGCCTCAATGGCTAATCTTCGTTCTGTCTCTGTTGATGACATCTGCAAAGCAGCCACTTGGACTTCGGTACATGCCTTCACAGCTCACTATTGCTTAGACAAGGACTTCCATCTGGATGCCTCATTTGGCTAGGCTGTTCTACAACATCTCTTCCATACTTAATACAACTCCTACCCACCATCCACAGTTTGCATGCCTAAGGTCCATGGGAGGAAGCATGACCCATCTCACCTGGGTTCGCAGCTAGCTGGGGTCACCCCTTGGCATCTTTCAGCTGTGGAGTCCCCATATGTGAAGACTACATTCCTGCTTGTTCCTGGAGATAGCGTAGTTACTCACCTGTAACAGGTGATCTCCGGGAACAGCAGGAATTTAGTCTTCACAACCCACTCACCTCCCCTAGGAGTTTTCTCTATCTCTCTCTTTCTCTACTTCTCTCCTTTGGTCACAGCTATAAACTCAACTGAAGTGAAAGAGGTACAGAGGCAGGAAGGCAGCACGCATGCGCTGTGGGATGCTCCCAAAAGCTTTCCTATTGGACGCTGGGGAGTGTTCCTGCGTGGGCTCCATCGGTACTGATGATACCCATATGTGAAGACTAAATTCCTGCTGTTCCCAGAGATCACCTGTTACAGGTGAGTAACTACACTTTACTGTAAGCTCTCTCATACTTGGAGTATAGATACAGAAGATTCCACCACAACTTCCAATCTAAGTTATGTGGACTTTTCCAATTAGTAATTATTAATTTTAAAGCCACTGCTATCATAAAGTTTAGTAAAAAGAATTTATCTTTGCTCGAAGAAATTTCCTCTAAGGACCTCGAACGGACTATACTCCAAGTCAAAGGAGCTGAAAAATTCAAAAACCACTGGATTCTGATCCAAACCGGTTCCCAGAACAGTTGAACGTTAGGGAAATCAAGAACCATATGAGCATATGTACACACCTCCTTTTGACAAGACCAATAACGATCCCCTTCCTTCTTATCCCATTTAGAAAGCTTAATTGGCAGAGGCGGCTCTATAATTAGGTGGAGTGAGGCAGTGGCCTCAGGCGGCAAACCTTTGGAGGTGGCAGAAATGCCCCCAAAAGAGCCGCCTCACTCCTCCTTCAAAAAATAAAAATAAAACCCGATCGGAAGAGCCACTGAAGAAAGTGCCCTGCAGCCACTCCGGCAGAGCCCTCTTCTCTTCCTCAGCGCTGCCGGCTTAATAGAGTCGCGAAGGGAGAGTTTCCCTTTCTCGCAGCACTGCTAAGCCCGCCGGCTCTGATGGGAAACAGGATGGTGGAAGAGTAGTCTAGTGGTTAGAGCACCTGCTTAGTACCCAGAAGATCAAGGACTTAATTCCCACTAGCACTCCTTGTGATCTTGGGCAAGTCACTTTGTCCTCCACTGCCTCAGAAGAAAAGGCCTGGAAATCTACCTCCAGTGATACATTGCAAACAAAAAACAGAGACAACTGACTTGACAGCACTAAAAAATACAAGTTTATTTATGTATTTCACAGTTTTTTGGACTGCAAACAGCTTTTTTTTGTTCCTTTTTGAGAATGAAGACAATATAAAAGCCCCATGTAAATAGAAATATAAATACCGATGAGAAAGCTTTAAAATTGCTTTCACCATTGTAAAAATGAAAACGTAAAATAGAAGCTAAAGGTTTTTTTCTATTGCTGTTTACTATTTATGTCACTTTTTCTGTCTTCTAGGTGCTAAAAGAGCATCACTGAAGTGCTACATTGCACTGAATTCCATTGGTGACAGATATGGCAACTGTGGATTTGGAAAAGATGAATGGATGAAATGTCAAACTATGTAGGTTATTTTATAATCAAAAACATTATGGATGTAATTATATAAAGGATTTTTTATGGAAAAAGGTATTTTTAAGTGCATAAAAAAGTGCATAAAAATTTCCCTGGGAGATATGCATATAAAACTACACACAGTGAAAGGAAGGCACATATTTTTATACGACTCACATGTTCGCATTTTCTGGGGCAGAGTCTAGATGGAACACAGGCAAAATCAATAATTAGTTATTTATTTACTTTATTTAGTATTATTTAGCTGAAACCTTTTCAGTAGCAGTTTAAGGCGCGTTACAATGGAAGGATGGAAGGATATCCCTATGAGGAGAGGCTAAAAAGGTTAGGGCTTTTCAACCTGGAAAAGAAACGGCTGAGGGGAGATATGATAGAGGCCCATAAATTAATGAATGGGGTGGAATGGGTAAATGTAGATCGATTGTTTACACCATCAAAATCTAGAAAGACTATGGGACATGCAGTGAAGCTACAGTGTAACCCATATAAAACTAATAAGAGAAAATATTTTTTACTCAACGTGTAATCAAACTCTGGAATTCGTTACCGGAGGATGTAGTAAAAGCAGTTAGAGAGGCTAGGTTTAAAAAAGGTTTGAACAAGTTCCTGCAGGAAAGGTCCATAAACCATTATTAAAGGGGACCCGAGAAATCCACTGCCTTGTCCCAATACAAGCCCTGTGGAACCTGTGTCTTCTGGGGAAACTGCTAGATACTTATGACCTAGATTGGCCACTGTTGGAAACAGGATACTGGGATTGATGGACCTTGGTCTGACCCAGTATGGACCTTGGTCTGACCCAGTATGGTCTGACCCAGTATGGACCTTGGTCTGACCCAGTTCTTATGTACAATCAAGTACAGTAGATATTTCTCCGGGAACAAGCAGGAAGTCAGTCCTCGTATATGGGTGATGTTGGTGCTGACAGAGCCCGCACGAATCCAATCCTCAGCTTTCAAAGAAAGCTTTAGGAACCTACATTGCTCATGCACAGTCACTTTCCTACCCAAAGGTGCCATTTACCTTGGTCTTCTTTTCTCTGTAGAACCCTGCAGAAATGCTGTTTGTGCACCTGGATAAAGTTGATTTTCTCCACCAGTATTGTTAATTTTTTTTTCTTCGGTATCGAACACCTTTCCGCCACCTGAGTCCAACACTCGGGTACCCCTTTTATCTTTTATTTTTTGGCCTGCGGGTTTTATACTCATGGCCTAGCTGGTTGAGATGTCGGAGTTTAACCTCACAGGGCTCGTTTTTCCCGCTATGTCTTCGACCAGAGGTTTCAAGCAGTCTAGCAAGAACAACCACACTAAGTCCTGTACGGACCACTACAGTTTCTTCCTGCCCACTGATGTCAGTTAAGACCTGGAAGGAAAGTAAAAAGGTAGCGGGGGAGCTGTTCAGTAAGTTGGCCCCAGGATCGGCATCAGGGGTGGAATCCCTGCCTTCGATGCCGGTGTAGGGTGACTTGGCATTGCGCTCCTGGTCTCAGTCTGAACCACAGGGATCGACATAAGAACATAAGAAATGCCATACTGGGTCAGACCAAGGTCCATCAAGCCCAGTATCCTGTTTCCAACAGTGGCCAGTCTAGGTCATAAGTACCTAGCAGTTGACCCAAGACACAGGTTCCACAATGCTTGTATTGGGTCAAGCAGTGATATCCTGGGTCCCTTTTAATAATGGTTTATGGACCTTTCCTCCAGGAACTTGTCCAAATATTTTTTAAACCCAGCTACACTAACAGCTTTTATTACATCCTCCGGTACGAAATTACAGAATTTAATTACACGTTGAGTGAAAAAATATTTTCTCTTATTAGTCTTTAATAGGTTACCCTGTAGCTTCATTGCATGTCCCCTAGTCTTTCTATATTCTGATGACGTAAACAATAGATCTATGTTTACCCATTCCACTCCATTCATTAATTTATAGACCTCTATCATATTCCCCTCAGTCGTCTCTTTTCCAGGTTGAAGAGCCCTAATCGTTTTAGCCTCTCTTCAGAGGGGTATCCTTCCATTCCCTTTACCATTTTGGTGGCTCTTCTCTGTACCTTTTCTAATAACGCTATATCCTTTTAGATATGGTGAACAGAATTGCACACAATATTCAAGGTGCGGTCATAACATGGAATGATACAGAGGCATTATAATATCCTGGGTTTTATTTTCCATTCCTTTCCTTATTATACCTAGCATTCTATTTGCTCTCTTGGCTGCCTCTGCACACTGGCTGGAGGGTTTTAACATGTTATCCACGATGACACCTAAAGCTTTTTCCTGAGTGTTGGTTCCTAATGTGGAACCTTGCATCGTGTAACCATAGTTTGGGTTGTTCTTTCCTAGGTGGATAACTTTGCACTTGTCCACATTAAATTTAATCTGCCATTTGGATGCCTAGTCTTCCAATTTATCAAGATCCTCTTGCAATTTTCCACAATCCTCATAGGTTTTAACAACTTTAAATACTTTTGTTTCATCTGCAAATTTGATAACCTGTCTCATTATTCCCTTTTCCAGGTCATTTATTAATATGTCAAAAAGCAGCGAACCCAGCACAGATCCCTGGGGTAGTCCATTATTGACTTTTCTCCATTGGAAAAATTGGATATTTAGACCTACCCTCTGCTTTCTATCTTTTAACCAATTCCTGATCCACAATAGTACACTGCCTCCTATTCCATGACTTTTCAGTTTTGCCAAAAGTCTCTGATGAGGGACGTTGTCAAAGGCTTTCTGAAACTCCAGATACTCTGTATTAACCAACTGTCTACCTGTTTATTCACACCTTCCAAAAAACATAACAGATTAGTAAGACAAGATCTTCCTTGTCTAAAGCCATGTTGGCTGTCTCCCATTAAGCCATTACTATCAACATGTTCAGTAATTTTGTCCTTTATGATGGTTTCTACCATTTTTACCAGTACTGACGTCAGGCTCACCGGTCTGTAGTTTCCCGGATCACCCCTGGAACCCTTTTTAAAATTGGTGTTACATTGGCAATTCTCCAATCTTCAGGTATTACAGATGATTTTAATGATAGTTCACAGATTACTAATAGCAGGTCTGCAATCTCATATTTCAGTTCTTTCAACACGCTTGGATGTATACCATCCAGTCCAGGTGATTTGCTATTCTTCAGTTTATCAAATAGCTGTAATACATCTTCCCGGTGTATCGATATTTCTTTCAATTTTTCCGTAGTATCACCTTTAAATACCACTTCAGTCATGGGTAACATCCCTACATTTTCCTCAGTAAAGACCGAAGCAAAGAATTCATTCATTCTCTCTGCTATGGCCTTGTCCTCTCTTAGTGCCCCTTTTACCCCCTCTATCATCTAATGGTCCAACTGTCTCTCTCACAGGTTTTTGCTACGAATGTACTTGAAAAAGTCTTTATTATACGTTTTTGCTTCCACAGCAAGCTTCTTCTCAAATTCTCTCTTTGCCTGCCTTATCAGTGCCTTGCATTTAACTTGCCAGTGCTTGTGTTGTTTCCAGTTTTCATCATTTGACTCTTTTTTTCATTTCCTGAAAGATGCTTTTCTTTTGCAACAACAGCCTCTCTGACCTCACCTTTAAACCATGCTGGCAGTTTTTTGGACTTCCTTCCACTTTTCTTATAGTGTGTCCTAAGTAAATCACAGCAAAAATCACCACTTACTACTTAACTATTCTCAGAAAATCCATCAACCAAACAAACAGAAAAGAACTTACTACCAAACTGCCAGTCACCCACTTGCTGCAGTTCATGCTTGTATCCATTTTGAACGCCCAGTATGCCTTCCTTTAATATCAACCAACTGCAGCCATACAGCTGACACCTTCAATTACAGTCAATTGTTACAAAAGCACCTACTTAAACTTAGACCACAATAAGCTTGATAAAACCCCATACACCTAGATTTACTAATCATCCTCACCTTGCAAAGAATCTATTCACCGTATACAACACAGCTGAGACCCAACTCATATCTAATCAATCCCCACCCATCAGATGTGAAACACTATCAGACAAACCACTTCAATTGGGATGTAAAAACAAGCCACCATCCCACCCTACACCAGCAGAAGAAATCACAATCAGGTAACCCATTCAATTTGTGCATTCAAACCCAGAGGAGCTACAGAATTAAGCCTGTAGATCAATTTCTGTTCACATTGGGATCTGTTCACATTGGGATCATACGATCTCTAGACTCAATGCGTACCTCATCTATGTAAAAAAAATTTAACTCATCAAACCTGTGACCCAATGATATACAGTGGGGCACCATTGGGGCTTCCCAACACTCCCACTGTAAACAACTCCTGTGCTCACCCATTATAACTTTGAATGGGCGAGTAGTTTTACCAACATATATGAGCCCACAGGGGCAGCATACCAGATAAACAACAAACAATGATGTGCATGCTGTGTGATGTTGCAGCTTATACACATGCCCCTGATGCTCATATTCCTTAATTGGATTAGCATCCCCACACAGTGAACATGATTCACATGGAAAATGTCCACTCTCATCTTTCATGTCATTCCTCAATGTAGACAAAAGGGAGGGGCAAAGAATGTCTTTTAAATTGCGCCCCCTAGTCCAAACCATACGTGGTGCTTATTTTGTAATGCAGAAATGGTCTAGATAACTGGAAAATATTTTCTTATAGCCCCCTGGATTTTATTGCTCAATGGCGAATGGGGGGTCACAAAATGATAACTTCAGACACATCCTTTCTCCCATCCCTCTTCCTGGGTTTCAAGAGCCAGGAATGATCATTATATCTAGCTCTAATATAAGCTTCTCATACCATTGAACTGGGATAACCCATACCCAGAAATTCCCCATATTGGCATCTAGCTTGAATTTTATATTCTGACATAGGTGAGTTCTGATTTTTTTATGCCTGTTCTTTATTCGTTCCCTGTAAAGTTGCTTGTTGCTTGTTTGTAAATGTTCCTTGTAAACCGCTCTGATATTAAATAGTGAGATATATAAAAGCTAATAATAAATAAAAATAAATAAATATCTTATAAATTGAGAATAAGACAAGCCCTTTCTCAGACTTAATGGATGGAAACTGGAAAAATGCAACAGGGTGTTAGATTCCTGAATACTGTAGTCAACCTTTTGTACCTGTACATCTAAAAATGATATCTGCTGCTGATTATGTTCCAGTAAAAACTGAATGTTGGAATCTCTCTTATTTAACCAATTATGAAACTGTAACAGAAAATATCATCTATATAACGATGCCAGATTTTCACTGCAGCAGCAGCAAACGGGGCTGTGGGACCCAACCATTTTAACTCAAATGCCCCATAAACAAATTAGCAATAGAAGGGACATATGTGGCCCCCATAGCCACCCCTGTTAACTGGTGGTACATGCATTCCTCAAATTGAAAATAATTCTGCCCGAGAGTCAGTGTAGTTAGCTGCATCAAAAAGGCTATATGGGATTCAGAAAGATCCCCTCTACTCTGTAGGGATTCTAATACCACTTCAATGACGCCTTGCTGTGGGATGCCTGTATACAGCGATGACCCATCCATAGTTACAAGCCAAATAGCGTCCTGTACACTAAAGTGTGGTATTTCACTCAAAATGTTCAAAAAGTGTCGTATCACAAATGTAGGAGGGGATACTCAGGAGCAATGGACGCAAAAAAGAATCAATGTACACTGAAAGTGTTTCTAATATTGACCCTCTAGTCGACACTATAGGTCTATTAGGTGATTTAATTAAACTCTTATGAATTTTAGGTAACAGATACAAAATAGCTATGTTAGGGGACTGTATGTTCAGGAAACAATGTTCCTTTCGATTGATTAACTTATTATTGAGAGCATGGTCTATCAAATCCTGAATCTTATGTTTCAAAATCGGTGTGGGATCCTCTGTCAAAACTTCATACACTGAAGTATCATTCAGCTGCCTATGAGCCTCTTCCTGATAAATCTCTCTGTCCATGATTACAGTCCCCCTACCTTTGTCACCCCTTCTGATTACTAAATCAGTCCTTGATCTTAATTCTTGAAGCGCTTGCTTTTCTTCCACAGAGATTCCACATAAAGTCTTTAAGCCATAAGAACATAAGATATGCCATATTGGGTCAGACCAAGGTCCATCAAGCCCAGTATCCTGTTTCCAACAGTGGCCAATCTAGGTTATATGTACCTAGCAGTATCCCCAAAAGACACAGGTTCCACAATGCTTGTATTGGGTCAAGCATTGATATCCTGGGTCCCTTTTTAATAATGGTTTATGGACCTTTCCTCCAGGAACTTGTCCAAACCTTTTTTAAACCCAGCTACACTAACAGCTCTTACTACATCCTCCAGTAACAAATCCAGAGTTTGATTACACGTTGAGTGAAAAAATATTTTCTCTTATTTGTCTTAAATAGTTTACCCTGCAGCTTTATTACATGTCCCCTAGTCTTTCTATATTCTGATAGTGTAAACAATCGATCTACGTTTACCCGTTCCACTCCATTCATTAATTTATAGACCTCTATCATGTCTCCCCTCAGCCGTCTCTTTTCCAGGTTGAAGAGCCCTAACCTTTGTAGCCTCTCTTCATAGGAGTAGCCTTCCATCCCCTTTACCATTTTGGTGGCTCTTCTCTGTACCTTTTCTAATAATGCTATATCCTAAGCCCCTGGACCTCACCATCTGATCAATTTCTTTAAAAAACAATTGACAAAAAACATTAATAGCAGGCGGCAATCGGCCTGGAGGGGTCCATGATGATTTAAATGGTAAAGGAATCCTATTACTCATACCTAAACTCTGTACATTGTCAGTCCTGTCAGAGACCAACATATCCTGATCTGAAGATGAAGAGGAAAATTAAGCACGCAATGCCACTTTGCTCAAAACCTTCTCAAAATCAACAAAAAAATTAAATGGATCAAATCTTATTGTTGGAATCATAGATATTCCTTTTTCTAAAAGCTGAACATGAGTGGATGATAAATGAATGCTGGAGAGATTCACCACTAGAAAGGAATGTGTTTCTGTGACCGTGTCAAAATCTTCCGCTCTGGCAGGGTAGACTGGCCTTCTGCCCAATGTTGTTCTAAGGGGGACTTCTTCCGTTGCCCCCTTCCTCTGGATAAAAAATTCTCACCACCTCTACGTCACTGATCTGATCCTGAAAAATCATCAGAGTTGTCCTCAAAATCTCCCATCCTTCTAAATCTCCCATCCTCCTCCTGCAAGGGATTCATCCAGGGTTAGATATATCCTGAAATGTAGTCAGTCTCATCTCTTTTTAATTTTTTAGTTTAAAATTTTTAACATCAGATCTAAATGCATCCAATTGAAGACTGAATATCTTCTTGCTGTCGTCCAAACACCTCCTCTGTTTCACTGATCTTTAAAGTTTTCATAATATCATCAATCTCTTTCTGGAAGATTTCAAACTTCTCTTTAATTGTATCCATAGTTAACACAATGAGGTATAAAGAACATTTATTGAGCACTTTGTTCCATTTATCATTAAAATTCTTGTCATCCAAAAATAACCTAGGTTCTTTGTACATTCTCAGAGCCCTTGGGATATTCTATCAAGGAATGTCTATATAATTCAGAATGTATCAGTTTCTTCTGGAGATTCAATAATGTAGACCACATGGCAGCAGCTGTAATTTCTTTGGAAGATTCAAAACAATTAGTTTCTTTTAACAATTCCTGAATGTGTCCATCTGAGAAAGTAAACATCTCCTGCCAGGTAAATTGGACAACCATGCTGGTAAATCCAAAAAATGCAAGTCCCAATGTCAGATGAAGAACGGAGAATCATCAAAAACAAAAACTTCATCCTACAACTGAACACAATTGATGTTCCATACCTACTTCCACAGGGAGAAAAAGGATCTCATAAACATTGAGTATTTCAGATCCAGGTCTAAAACACAAGCCTTGTACCAAGCTCAAGCTTTGCCCCTCCCGTTTGCCTACATTGGGGGATGGGGTGAAGGATGAAGGTGGGAATTTCTATGTGGATCATGTTCACTGTGTGAGGGAGCTAGTCCAATTAAGGAATTTGAGCATCAGGGCATGTGTATAGGCTGCAACATCACACGACATGCACATCATTGTTTGTTGTTTATTTGGTACGCTGCCCCTTTGGGCTCATACATGTTGGTAAAACTACTCACCCGTTCAAAGTTAGAATGGATGAGCATAGGAGTCATTTGCAGCAGGAGTACTGGGCAGCCCCGATGGTGTCCCAGTGTATATCATTTGGTCACAAGTTTGATGAGTTAAACTTTTTTTTGCATAGATCAGGTGGGCATTGAGTCTAGGGATCATATGGCACGTTTATCCCAATGTGAACAGAAATGGATCTATAGGCTTAATTCTGTAGCTCCTCTGAGGTTGAATGTGAAAATTGAATGGGTTACTTCTATATGATTTCTTCTGCTGGTGCAAGCTGGCAGGGTGGCTTGTTTTTACATCCCTATTGAAGTGGTTTGTCCAATAATGTTTCACATCTGATGAGTGGAGATTGATTAGATTTGAGTTGGGTCTCAGCTGTGTTGTATATGGTGAATAGATTCTTTGCAAGGTGAAGATGATTAATAAATCTAGGTGTATTGGGTTTTATCAAGCTTATTGTGAGTTAAATTTAAGTGGGTGCTTTTGTAATAATTGACTGTGCAATTGAAGGTGTCAGCTGTATGACTGCAATTGGTTGATATTAAAGGAAGGCATGCTGGGTGTTCAAATTGGATACAAGCATGAACTGCAGCAGGTGGGTGACTGGCTATTTGGTAGTAAGTTTTTTTCTATTTGTTTGGTTGATGGATTTTCTGAGAATGGTTAAGTAGTAAGCGGTGAATTTTTGTGCAGTTTAACATAAGAACATAAGATATGCCATACTGGGTCAGACCAAGGTCCATCAAGCCCAGTATTCTGTTTCCAACAGTGGCCAATCTAGGTCATATGTACCTAGCAGTTTCCCCAAGAGACACAAGTTTACTTAGGACATACTATAAGGCTATACATTAACAGTGACCTTGTTTGGTTTTTTAGATGAAGTTTTGTGGATACATTCTACCTCCCTGATGAAGCTAAAGTGAAACGCCGTATAGGCGTCTACAGTGGCTCTGGGGAGAATGAAAGATTTATGTTTGCTGATTAGTATCCATTGTTATTATGCTAGATTTTTGTCAAGCTGTGAAAAAAACACATGAATGCTGTAGGTTGTGTGAACAAGATTTACACTGTTGGATTTTATGGAATGACATTGTTGCAATGAATGGAATACTGATAATTTTGTGATTTTTGAATGGGTTTTTATAAAAGTCTGATGTGAGGGAGTTTTTGGATCCTTGATGTACTTGAGCTTGGTCCAAGGCTAGTGTTTTAGATCTGGATTTGAAATGCTCATTGGTTTTGAGATCCTTCTCTCCCTATGGAAGTAGATATGGAGCAGCAATTGTGTTCAGTTGTAGGATGAAGTTTTTGCTTTGGATGATTCTCCATTCTTCATTTTGACATTGGGACTTGCATGTTTTGGATTTGCATTTTTGACCTGCAAGAGCAGTAGAAGCATGTACGGTAAGCAAAAAATTATTGTCATGCACACTAGTAATCTTTCTAAATCTCTTTGGCTAACCGGGCTGAACTGAAGAGACCAATTTAGACAGTGATTTTTTTTCATCTTTAGTCCCCTATGGCCTGATATTCAAAGGCATTTACACAGTTTACAGATCTGTAAACCATGTAAATGCTGCTTAGAGGGATATTCAGTGGCACTAACATGGTTAGTGCCACTGAATATCCTCAATTATCTCTGCTATGCACCCCGATGGTAACCACTTAGCAACGAGGCATGTCGTGAGCATTCTGGGGTGGCACCAGTTGCATTCCGGGGGTGGCAAATTATCACTGCTGCCCGATTAGCTTCTGCAGGCTTGTAGGCTGTGTGGTGACCCCGGATATTCAATTCCGGGGCCGCATGTGGCACCAGCATTGAATATCCAGGATTAAAGGTTGGCAGCGATGGCTATGCACTGTAGCAGCACAGTCATCACAGAAGAATATCAAGCCCCTAATATTCAGGATAGAACAATACCCCTTCTAATCCCAGTCAGTATCAACTCCAGATGCATTCCACCATTCTAGAATGCAAACTTGCCATTATGGAGAGTCCAGTTATATTAATCAAGAGGAGAAACTTCTGAACTCTCCTGTCTGGCCGCTAAGTTCAAAATGATGTCACCTAGTGGTGCATTATGTTGCAGATGATAACTTATACTGATGCCGTCTAGTGGCTCATGATATATCTCACTGTTTTTCTACTTCCTTGTTATTGTCACCTTTAACCTTTTAATAGAATACATCATGTTTTCTGTGCACCAACTGTTTAGTGTGTTTTTATTTCTAAATCTGAAACATAGTGCCAGAAGTTTCTGAATCTGCTCTGTTTTTCTGTCTATGATGGAGAGTTTTCAGAGTGTGATGGGCTGCAGAACTGCAGGTACATAGCAAGGTCAACTCTGATATTGATTAGCCTAAGACTGCATGTGCTTTCCTTTGTCATAGAAGCACAAAAGCATTATAGCATCCAGGGCCGTCCGTCCATTGAGTGAGAATGTTTTTTGCACAGGGCCCCGCGTTTCAGGGGGCCCCGCGCAAAAAACATTCTGATCCAAAAGTAAAATCGAGGCTGCTCTGTTAAGCCCGCGGGGGCTGATGGGAAGTTCCCATCAGCCCCCACGGGCTTAACAGAGCCGCGAAAGGGAAACTAGTCCCTTCGCGCTCTGAAAGCCGGCGCGTGTGACTGCAGCTGGAGAGAGCTGATACCGGGGAGGGCAGGCTCTGCCGGGCACAGGGGGGGCCCCGCGGCACACTCGATTCTGCCTCGGCGGCCCCGGAAGCGGCAGCAGACAGCTTTTTTTTATTTTAAATTTTCCCTGAGCTGGGCTGGGGTGGGGGGTTTAGGAGTGGTAATGGGTGATGGGCGCTGGGGGGGGGGTTAGGAGTGGTGCTGGGTGCTGGGGGGGTTAGGAGTGGTGATGGGCTATGGGGGGGTTAGGAGTGGTGATGGGCTATGGGGGGGGCTTAAACTAAAAATTGGGTGATGGGGGATTAGGACTGGAAATGGGCTGGTGGGATTAGGACTGGAAGTGGGTTGATGGGGGGTTAGGACTAATAATGGGCTATGGGGGGCTTAAACTAAAAATTGGGGGATGGGGAATTAGGACTGGAAAGGGGCTGGTGGGATTAGGACGGGGAGTGGGCTGCTGGGGTGGTTAGGCCTGGTAATGGGCTATGGGGGGGCTTAAACTAAAAATTGGGTGATGGGGATTAGGACTGGAAATGGGCTGGTGGGATTAGGACTGGGAGTGGGCTGATGGGGAGGTTAGGACTGGTAATGGGCGATGGGGGGGCTGAAACTAAAAATTGGGTGATGGGGGATTAGGACTGGAAATGGGCTGGTGGGATTAGGACTGGAAGTGGGTTGATGGGGGGTTAGGACTGATAATGGGCTATGGGGGGCTTAAACTAAAAATTGGGTGCTGGGGATTAGGACTGGAACTGGGCTGGTGGGCTTAGGACTGGGAGTGGCTGATGGGGAGGTTAGGACTGGTAATGGGCTATGGGGGGGCTTAAACTAAAAATTGGGTGATGGGGGATTAGGACTGGAAATGGGCTGGTGGGATTGGGAGTGGGCTATGGGGGGCTAGGACTGGTAATGGGTTGGGGGGTTGCGAGGACGGGAAATGGGCTGAGTGGAAGGGGGCTTGAATTGCAAATAGCTGATGGGGAGGGGGGCTTGGAATGGAAATGGGCTGAGTGGAAGGGGGCTTGAACTGCAAATAGCTGATGGGGACGGGGCTTGGAATGGAAATGGGCTGAGGGGAAGTGGGTGGCTTGAACTGCAAATAGCTGATGGGGACGGGGCTTGGAATGGAAATGGGCTGGGGGAAGTGGGGGGCTTGAACTGCAAATAGCTGATGGGGACGGGGCTTGGAATGGAAATGGGCTGAATGGAAGGGGGCTTGAACTGCAAATAGCTGATGGGAAGGGGGGCTTGGAATGGGCTCTTAGGGGAGGGAGCTAGGACAGGAAATGGGCTGATGGAGGGGCTAGGATAGTACTGGGAATTGGGTGTTGGGGGGAGCTAAGATTGGAAATGGGCTGTGGTGGGGGCTTGGATTGAAATGGACTCATGGAGGGGCTAGAACTGGAAGTAGGCTCATGGGGGGCTTGGATTAGAAATGGGCTGAGTGGAGGGGAGCTAGGATTTAACATGGGCTGATGGTGGGGCTAGGAAAGGACTAGAAATGGGCTGATGGGAGGCTAGTATTGGAAATGAGCTGATGAAGGGACTCGGATAGGACTGGAAATGGATGGGGGAGCTAGGACTGGAAATGGACTGATGGGGGGCCAGGACTGGAAATGGGCTGATGTGGGGACTAGAAGGGAGCGGATACTGGGTGGGGCTGGAACTAAAAGGGAGCTGATGTTGGGGGAGATTAGAAGGGGATGGGACTGGGAGAGTGAAATGGAGAGGGGAAAAATATTTTGTGTGGGAGGGAATAAAATTTAACAATTGGCCGGTATTGGGAGACTAAGTGGGGATTGAGGATGGAGGGGTAAAATTTGAGTGGATGAAATAGGAATGAGGAAAGAGCAAAAGGAGAAAGATTATTATGTTAAAGCAGATGTAGAGAGAGAATGGAAAAAAACTAGAAGAGAAGAAAGGACAAATGGACAGCAGACGATGGAGAGATAGCAGAAGACACAAATAAACCAGAAGAAAGTGGCTGGAACAATTGCAACTGAAAAAAAATGCACAAAAGGTACAAAGATATCTCTTTATTTTGAATTTATTAACTGGAATATGTCAGCTCTGGGAAATGTGCATCATTAATGTCTGTGCTTTGTTTAGTACAAGAGGAAATTAATTTATAGTTTTATTTCTACATTGTTGTTGTACATTCCAAGTTTGGCTTTTAGGGTTCTCAGTTTAATTATTGTCTTCCTGTTTTTAAATTGTGATTCCTTGTTTGGTGATGGTCTATGTTCTGCATGTGTAACTGAGCTGAGGTATTCTGTTTATGTAATTCCTATTTGACATTGTCACTTGTTCTCTTTCCCCAGTAGGTCATGTATTGTTATTCTCTGAAATGTATTGGTTTAATATTTGCAGTGTTGCCTTTTGATAGGTAGGGTATGGTGCTTTATGAGTCCTGGTTGTGCTGTTAGGATACGGTGGGTTTGCTATGGGTTCTAAATGGGCAGTGTTCCTAATGTGCCTGGCGGTTGGCACTGGATTATAGTAATGTAGAAATCTTTGTCTTTCTTTATCCATACACTCATGAAGAGGCATGTTTACTAAAAGTTAGTGTATGGTAACATTATGCAAATATTTATGCAAATGAGGCCCCTTATGCAAATGAGGCCCCGCACCAAGTCTCCGCACATGGCCCCCGCACATGGCCCCGCACCCCCCTTGGGCCGCCCCTGATAGCATCATGCTGGCTGCTAACAGCATTCTATCCCTAGAGGGCAAAAAAGTTAGCAATGATGTAAGTGGCAACTGGAATAGTTTCAGAGAAGAGCTTGAAGAATACTGTATAGCATAGGTGTCAAACCTGTCCTGGAGGGCCACAATCCTGCCAGGTTTTGGGATAGCCCTAATGAATATGCATGAGATATATATGCATTAGAGATAGCCTGCCAACCTGACTGGTTTGTGGCCCTCCAGGACTGGGTTTGGAGACCACTGCTTTACACCTCTGTCATTTAAGATGGTGAGTGGGCAAGGTACAGATGTCCTAACCCTCCCCATCAACAACCGTTTCGCTTGTAAGATAACTTTATTGTTCTTTTCCTGTTTATCTAGTCTAAAGAGGCACTCTCCTGCATCAGGCAAAATGCTTTTTCCTAGGGCTTCCCCTAGCTTTTAGGTAATACTGTGCCAATACTGCTGAATCATTGGACATTCTCACCACATATGGAAGAAAGTTCCTATCCCCCAACATCTACTCCAACGTGTCACTGAACTTGCCCTCTGACTGTGAAATAGTTGCTGGGGGAATGGATTATCTGTAACTATGTCTGGTGCCATGATGTCATCAGTGTCCTCTTGAGCACCCTTATATTTGTTTGTTCCCATTCTTTTTTGGTAAGCTCTTTTTGTAGCCATTGATGCCATTTACCCACCCCTTCTAGCAAGTTACTCCCCATAGTCTGTAGGAGACTTTTATGCAACTTGGAAATCATTCCTTTCATCCCAGTCCCTTTTAAGAGACACTCATCAAGCTACGTGGGGCACTTGGTCAACTGCTCCACCATCCCTTTCTGCATTAAAAAATAACAGAGCTGGAAATACTGAAAATAAGGAACCCTTCTCTTCAGCTTTTCCTCTAGTTCTCATTGCACCATGCATACACCCTCCTTAATCATGTCAGAAAATCTACATATTCCCCTGTCTCCCAGGTCCTTAATCAATCCTGTAAACTCTGGTCCTGAAAAGGGGTTATAGTCTTTTATCCTAGACCATTTGGATGGCCGGGGAGTAAGGAATTCTCGTTTGATTTGCAACCGAACCAGTCGCCTTAGATGGCTCAGTAGAGGGTGTGGCGGAACTCTTTTCACTGGTCCCTCAGCCTTGCCTTCCCCGTGCCCACCCATTCAAGCACCAAGGTAGGCAAAACCCACTGGCATTCTACGTCCACCCATAAGGTTCAGCTGAGCGTAGATAATATACTCGCAAGGCTCTTAGGACAGCCGCATGATAGTATAGGCCAAGGATCAGGAATTTAATCCCTCCCTGCTCCTGTATTCTCGAAAGCCGTGCTGCTCCAATTCATGCCCTCTTACGTCCCCACACAAATCTCAACAATCGCTGTTCCCATTTTCGGTATGTATTTGGGGGGGATTGGTATGGGTAGCTGAGAGGAAATCAAAATAAACTTTAGGACACACTCATTTTCAATGCTGCAACTCTCCCCATCCAACTTAAATGAAATTCTGTCCATTTCTTAAGCAATCCTTCTACCAGCATGGACAAGATACTGTAATTTAATCAAACAGGTCATCTGGATCTCTACTGATGTATACCCCCAGGTATTTAATTTTGTGTTCTGCCCAGTGAAAGGGGAAGCCTGGTATAAAGTCCCTTGACTACCCACCCAAATTCATAGCTTATGTTTTACTAAGGTTTACTTTGAATGCAAAGACTCTCAAAGGATTGTATCTCCTGCAACAATTCTGGTAGAGATTTCCTAGGGTCTGTCATAAAGACCAGCGTATCATCGGTATAGAGCAGGATTTTGTGAGTGCTATTGCCTACTGTTACCAGACAGATTTTTGGGTTTGATCTGATCTGCGTCGCGAAGGCCTCTATAACTAAAACAAAAAGCATAGGTAATAGTGGGCAACCTTGTCGTGTGTCTCGGTGTAACTTAAATCTATCTGAGCTTTCCCATTAACAAAAACTTTAGCCTTTGGGGAGCAGTACAAAGCTCTGACCCCTTGTATAAATCCTTCTCCTATGTTGAATTTCTCTAACACCGCAAAAAGAAACTCCATTCAACCCAGTCGAATGCCTTCTCGGCATCTAATGTCAGGAACAGCACCAGCATCCTCTGGCTTTTTATTTCCTGCAGCAAATCAACTGCTCTCCTAACATTATCTGAGATGAGTCTTCCCTTGACCAATCTTGGTCAAGGTGAATCAATTTGAGTAAGATCACTTCTAATCTGCATTCCAGGACTTTTGTGAACAGTTTTGAGTCACAATTAACCTGCACAATGGGACAATAACTTCCACATTGCTCCTTGGGTTTCCCTTCTTTGGGGAGCACCATTATGTTTGCCATTTCCATCTTTGCTGGCAGGGGCTTTCCCTGTAGGGCCTTAGAGAAGATTTGCACTAATATTGGGGCAACTTCATCTCTCAACACCTGGTAGAATTCCACTGGATACCCATCCTCCCCTGCTGCCTTCCCCTTTTGTAGTAAGTTTATGGCCACTCTCAGTTCCTCTTGGCAAACTGGCCGGCTGAGGTGTTCCGCCTCTGTGATCTCTAACTTCTGGAGTCGCAAGGGGGCCAGATAGGACTCGAGTTCCTCATGGGTCACCCTAGATTTGGCTGTATATAAATGCTGATAAAACTCCCAGAACACTTCACAAATTCCTTTAGTGGTACACTCCCGCTTTCCCCCAACTCCCTGCACATCTGCTACCCTGTGGTCAGTTTGCTGCTTTTTCAGTTGCCAAGCAAGTAGGCACCCTGCTTTATTCTCTCTGTCCATATAAATACTCTTTATCTGGCCATACGCTCTGCTTCTAGGGCGTCTAATTGTGCTTGAGTGACTAAAGTTGTTTCAACATGCACTTCTTACCAGTCTTGTATGTTCCTGCTGTAGGAACGGTATTTGATGGAGCAGTTGATCTTTCGGCCTCTCCCTCTCTTTTTTTATCTCTGGTGGCAATTTGTAGTAAGACCCCCCCCCCCCCCAAAGGAATACCTTTCCTCCATCCCACAGCACTTCTGATGTTTCCCCATTATAATTAATTAGCAAATAGTCCTCCCATTCTTTTCGGAGGCGATCAGCCACCACTGTTTTCTGGAGAAGGAAGATGTTGGCCTGCCATCCCACCAGTCCATCCTTCCCCTATATCCCTGTGGCCTCTACTGCCCTACTACGATCCCATGGTTGGCGAGCTCTATGGGTTTTATCTCCTTCTCTCCAAACCGTCCACACGCCATCCTAGCAACCAGTATATAATCCAATTGGGAGTATGTTTCTACCCTGGGCTAGAAATATGTATATTCTCTGCTGTTTTTGTTCTGCACCCTCCATAGGTCCACCAAATCCCATTGTTTGATGCACTCCCTCAGTTCCTTCCCCTCCCGCTTATGAACCTTTCTCTTATAATTAGACCTGTTCATTTCCCCCAGTGTGCGGTTCATATCTCCCCCCATGACCCAGTCCCCTTTGGCCACCTTCACAAAAGTCCCTATCCAGTCTCTGAAAAAGGAGCCTTTTGGGTTGTTAGGGACATACGTGTTGATAATGGAGATCTTGTGTTGCTCTATGTGCCACGTTATCCATATCACCCGCCCCTGAGTGTCTCCCTCTGTATTATAGAGCACAAATGGGATTAGCTTATGCACCAACATAGCAACCCCCCTTTTTTTTTTAGTTAAAGGCAGAACAGTACACTTGCTTATACCCCCTACCTTTTAGCTTTTCGTGTCCCAAACTCATTAAGTGTGTCTCCTGCAGCATGGCTACATCCATCTGGGAATGATTTAATAGATCTAAGACCCTTCTTCTTTTTTTTCAAGGTGATTTATTCCCCAAATATTTAGAGATACAATCTTCTATCCCCTTTGACTACCTTTGGTCCTGTGTCAGTATTCCTGGATTCTTTCAGCCACAACATTCACACCACCAGTCATTCCTGTAGGGCACACACCTCTGAGCAACCAAATTTAACAACATACTCATTAAAACCCAAACCAAACTATGCTCTGGTTTCCTATACACCTTTTCCAGTCCTCTTCTTTTTTATGTTTTGGACTTCCAGTCCTGGATCATAATTTTTCTTGTCTTGCTCCCCTCCCCTGCACACATTACCCCTCTCATTTTCTCTCCCTTCAGTACCATGATAATGTACTGTCAAGAAGCTCCCCCACTGACTGAAATATACTTATTAAAATTATTATTTTTCCTTCATTTATGTTCGATCTGCCAATGATTCTCCTCTTTAAATAATCCACCTCTCAGTCCAATGCTTGTTCAGTTGCCTACTGCTAAGTCTGGGCCCTCAGCTGCCAGGACCTGAGCCTGTTGTTCCTCTTCTCGCACTGCCTGCTCTGGCTGTTCCTCGCTCTCTGTTGTATAGCCTCTTATGGGGGTATTTTTTGCTCCCCATCTGGGTTCAAACGTTGCGTTGGTTATTGCCTCTCTTTCATGGGGTTGCCAGTAATGCATTTCTCCACCACAGCTGCAGAGTGGAAAAATCTACATGGTCCATTCTCTACAAATGTCAATCTCCAGGAACAAGCAGGAATGTAGTCTTCACATATGGGTGACATCAGGTACCGATGGAGCACGTGTGGGAAACTCCCCAGCTACCAATAGGAAAGCCTTTGGGAGCAGTCCACCATGCCTGTGCTGCTGCCTTCCCACTCGTCCAACGTACTCTCCTCAGTTCTTCTTTTTCCGCAGAGCCAACAGGACTTATCGCTGAAGAATTCTCACACTCCTTCCCTTTTTACTTCTGTTTACCTCAATATTGAACGATACTATATTCCCCCCCTTTCTTTCTTTCTTTCATTTTCCTACAAAAAAAAGGAGTAAAAAGATTTTTCTCTTAGGCCTCGCATCCCATGGGCTTTGCCCACCCCTTTCCAACCATGGAAAAGCCTGCCAGCGGCATCAAAAAGTATACAAAATGTTCAAGCAGCATATCAATCACGGATAAACATGAATGGTGCTTAAAATTCCTCGGTCCCGACCACATTCCTCTAGACTGCTCCCTATACAAGCAAATGGCCAAGAGGAGCCTGGGGAATTAGGCCAAAAAGTTCAGAGAACTTTTTCTTTTGGACACAGTATCGTTGGCCTCGACTTCTTCTAGGCCGGTGTTGGACTCTCATGCTTTGAAACACTCCAAGGAGTCCAGACTTGTGGAGTAGAAATCAAAGAAGCCTTCTTCTCTGTCTTGCCCTCAAAAAGATAAGTCCAGACCCCTGGAACACTCAGAGACTCCGATGGAACCGAGACATAAGTCCAAGGACTCATCGGGTAAGCTTCAAGAATTGCGAGAACATTCACGTTCCCACCAAGAATCGTCCAGGACTTCATCGGACTCAAGCCACAGGTCCAAGCATTCCCGGTGGGAGGATTTGTCCTCCAAAGTCCTGGTGAGGATTTGGGAGATGCCCAGCCCCATTCTGTCTGTGGACTAGGCACCAGCTCCCTCCTTGGAACAGCAGATTCTGTCCCTGGAAAGGACCTAATCAGTTCTCCTGGCAGCATCGGTACCCCTGATACTAGTAGCACCATCCTCAATGCCTGAATAGCCATCCCCGATGGTTCCATTGGCATCAATGTGGGGACCTCTAGACATCGGGACTTTGGTGCCGCTACCAATACACCCACCATCCATTGATCCCTCCTGGTCAGTGCAGGGATTCGGCCCCAGAAAATCGAAGGGCATCAACGTGACACTGGGCATTGACACCGTCGATTATTCACTGGAGTCTGATACCGACACATCCGATTCCGATCACTGGTCATTGGACTCTGATGATCTTCGACACTTCGCCTTGGAACCCTCACCACCATTGGTTGCAATACTCAGAAAATCCCCTCCTGAGGATATATCCTTTCAGGAATTTATCAGGGACATGGTGATGGGCCTTTCAATCCAGGTGGCATCGGAACTGGAACCGAGGGCAGAGGAGCTGGAGATCCTCCAGTACCCCACGGCACAGAAAGAAGCCACCATCCTGCCAGTGCATTGAATTCTACACAATTTGTTGCTACGAATGTGGGAGACTCCCCTTACCATCTCCCCTATAAGTCATGGACTTGAATACCTGAATGCCCCGGCTTTCAAAAACTTCAGCTTCCTCACCATTCCATTGTGGTGGAATTGGCGATGCGCCAGATAAAGAGCAGAAAGAAGCATGCTTCAATCCCATCCAATTCCTTGATGCCTTCGTCCGGCACTCTTTTCAGGCATCGATGCTGGCTTCTAGAATAAATTCCTACATCCTCTATATGGGGATGTTTCTTAAAGAACTAAACAAAGACTGGGAGGGATTCCTCCCCTTTCTCCTGGAGGAAAAACAGTCAGCATTTCAGGCTATCCTCTCCCACAGTCAGAATATATCAAAATTTGTCAACAGAGCCGCCTTTGATGCATTTGAGTCATCCAGCAGAGCATCTTCAATAGCTAAAGGGGCAAGAAGTCTGGCTCGGCTTCAGGCCTCAGAACAATAGGTCCAAGATAAGCTTGGCAACATCCCCTGCATGGGTGAAAACCTATTTGGTAAAAACTGGCGAGAGAACGCAGGGGAACTAGAGACTGATAATACCACCCTCAAGTGGTTCTCTAGGAAGACATCTGACCCCTTCAAAAAGAAGGCACCACCTAAAAAGGCCTTCTATCCTAAGAAGAGAAAATGCTACCCTTCTTATTCCCAGTCAGCTTATCACCCACAACAGAAGCAGCAGGGCCCCAAGCAGACCAAGAAGCCCAGACTCACCAAGACGCAACCTCAAACTTAACCAGCTCCTGCTACATTGAGTTTTTGACTCTCAGATAGGGAACGCAGCCAGTCCCCAACAGACTGCAGGATCAAATATCCATTCCAGGAAGGCTCTCGCTCTTCAGCCAGACGTGGCATACCATCGCCACAGAGAATTGGACTCTCACCATTATACAGAAAGGGTATCAACTCAACTTTTGAGAACTTCCCCCTCATTTCAGAGGAGAATATCCTTCCAAACATCCCCTGCAGACCCTCCTCCAGCAAGAAATAAACATTCTCCTTTCACAAGGGCCATCGAACCAGTTCCTCTTCGAGAATGGTTCAAAGGCTTCTACTCCCTCTACTTCCTCATTCCAAAGAAGTCAGGAAGCTACAGGCCCATCTTAAACCTCAGAAATCTCAGCAAATTCCTGGTAAAAAAAAATTCAAAATGATCCCCCTAGGGACCCTTCTTTCCTACCTCCAAGAAAATGATTATTTATTTATTTAACAATTCTTCTATACCGCGCTATTAAAATCAGCGCGGTGTACATCGAACAAAGATACTACAATGTATACAAACAACATCGAGTTTTACAGAGAACAGGAAATTGAACAAGGGAAGAAAAACGGGGAAACTATATACATATTATACTCGGACTATGTACAGTACTCTAATATAAGTGGTGGTGGGGGCTACCTATTGTCTGTGGTATTGACATGCAGGGGCGACTGGTGTCTGGCGGAGTTTTGCTGGTTGGTGGTTGTGCTTTTATCGCTTGAAGTTCCTGGGTAACATTTTGTGAACAGGTGGAATTTTAAGGCTTTTCTGAACAGGATGAGGCTTTTTATTCCACGGATGTCATGGGGGAGTGCATTCCAGTTTAAAGGGGCGAATAAGGAGAAGGCTCTGTTGGAGGTAGCCTTTGTGCATGTGGTCATTAGCTTGGGTACTGCTAATGTGTTCAGTGCAGTGGACCTTCTGCTTCTATTTTCCAGGGTGCCATGGACTAGCTTGCTGATTGGCGTAGGGGGGCAGTTATTTAGGGCTTTGAAGGTGAGGACCAATGATTTGTATTGGAGTCTGGCATGTAGAGGTAGCCAATGCAAATCCTTCATGATGGGCGTTATGTGATCGGATCTTGACGATCCGGAGAGAACTCTTGCGGCTGTATTCGAGGCTAAGCGGAGTGGGTTTAAGGTCGATTGTGGGAGACCATGGAGGATGATGTTCGCGAAATCGACATGTGGAAGGACTAGTGCCTGGAAGGTTGTTCGGTAGTCTGTGAAGTCTAGTAGGTGTCGGAGGTGACGTAGCGTTCTGATCTTATGGTATATTGCCTTTGTAGTGTTTTTTATATGCGCTGTCATATTCAAGTGCTGGTCCAGGGTGATACCGAGGTAGCGGATTGTGGATTTAGACTTCAGTTCTACGTCGTTGACACGTAGTGATGAGGGAGGTGTGAATTTGAGGTTCCTTGTGACAAATAGGACATCTGTCTTGCCGTGATTGATGCGTAAGTTTTATGATAGTAGCCAGTCGGCTACTGCTTCGAAGCAGTTAATTATTGGGGAGAGCACTGGTTGGTCTATCAAGAACGGCATGTAGAGGAGGATGTCATCAGCGTAGGCAAGGCATTTTACATTGAAGGATCGGATTAAGTTACATATCGGCTGCATATAGATGTTGAACATCAGTGATGATAAGGACGATCCTTGGGGAACTCCTTGTGTTTGCAGAAATGGTTTGGAGGATGAGTGGCCAGCCTTGACTTGTTGCCACCTATTGGATAGGTAGGATTCGCACCATTTTAGAGCTGTATTTTGGATCCCCTTTTCCTTCAAGCGTTGTAGAAGTATGTCATGACTTACCGAGTCAAAGGCAGCAGAGATGTCTAGGAAAATAAGGACAAAGCCTTGTTGGATGCTGTCGGTTCCTGTGATCAGATCGTTGAGCAGGGTTGTGAGGACTGTGTCTACCCCATGTGCTTCTCTGAATCCATGTTGGGCTGGATCCAATGGTGCTTCGGTGTCGATATGTTGCTGGATTTGTTGTTGAGCGGCTTTTTCGATGATCTTGGCTAGCTGGGGGATGCTCGATATTGGCCTGAAGGATTCTACTTTAGATGGGTCTAGTTTGCTGTTTTTTAGTAAGGGCTTGATAGAGGTGTTTTTAAGGCTCTGCGGGAATGATCCTGTGATAAAGGATTGGTTCAGTATTTTGGCCAGGATGTTGCTTATGTCATGGCGGAGCTCTTTGAACCAGTTGGCTGGGCAGGGGTCATTGGGTGCTGTGCTGGGGTTAACAGAGGCAATGATGTCAACAACCTCTTTATTGGATACTGTGGTGAAGTTGCATAGTGGGGTTGCTTGAAATGTTTTGGATGGTGTGGAGGGATTGTTAGTGTCTAGGTTTCTATTGGTCTTGACCATCTTCGATTGTAAATAGTCTGCATAGTCCTGTGGTTGAGGCATTGGGAGGTGGACTGAGACCGGCTCTCCTGTTATGGACTTTACTATATTGAATAAGGTATGTGGTTTGTTGATGGAGCGTTTTAGTATATCAGTGTGATAGTTTCCTTTTCTGCGTTATCTTCGCACGGTGGATCAGCAAGTATGAGTTGTATGCAGTGTGTGCTTCAGCGGAGTGGGTTTGTCGCCACTGTCTCTCGAGTTTGCGTAGATGGTGTAGAGATGTTCGTAGGTCCGTGGAGAACCAGGGTGCATGTTCTCGTCGTTTTGTGGTCTTTTCGGCGTAAGATGGACAAGATGCAGCTCTAAGGTTTTCGTCCCATTTAGATATGAGGTCATCCAAGCTGAGGGAAGTGTTGGTCATGAGAGGTTGGAGGTTCTCTAGGACTTCGCTCTTGTTGAGTGGGCGGAAGCGGGCTACTGGAGTTTTGGCATTATTTGTATTTGTTGTTGTTTGATTGTTACTGGGAGTGCTTATGGGTATGTGGAATCTAAGGAGATGGTGGTCGGACCAAGGCACTGGTGACACGGATAGTGTGAGGTCTTGGGATGATGAGGCGTTAGGAAGAGGTGCGAATATGAGATCCAGTTTGCCTCCCTTGGTGTGGGTGGCAGAGTCAACACATTGTTTGTAACCTAGATTCTCTAGGGCCTCAAGGAATGCTGCTGAGTGGCTATCTTGGAGAGATGGGAGGTTAAAGTCGCCGACTAACCAATTTGGAGAATGTGGGGTGGAAGTGGTGCATGCTAGCTCAATTATTGTTGATAGGTCATCTGGTGATGGAGTGGGTGCCCGGTATATGAGGTTGATTGCGCATAGTTCACTTGATATGGTGAGAGTGTCAGGGTGAGTTGAGCTGGAGGCGTTCCGCAATTTGAATTGAAGGTCGGCTTTGTTCCCTAGACATCAAGTTGGCCTATACACACACATCCTGATACATCCAAGCCACAGGCAGTATCTTAGGTTCACATGTCAAAAAACACATTATCAATACAGGGTTCTCCCCCTTAGCCTCGCATCTGCACCAAGAGTTTTCACAAAATGCATGGCCGTAGTGGTGGCTCATCTTCGAAAAAACAAGATCTATGTTTTCCCCTACTTAGACGACTGGCTGATAAAGGCAGACTCTCCTTGGGAACTCTACTCATCTCAACAAAAGGCCTTAACCCTTCTGCAATCCTCGGCTTCGTCATAAACTTCCCAAAGTCACACCTCATCCCAGTGCAAAGGTTGGAATTCATAGGTGCCATTCTAGATACCAAGCAATGCAAAGCTTTTCTCCCACTGGACCGTATGAACCGCTTGATACAACTGGCCACTAGCACATGACAAACACTTTCTAACACTACTAGGCCACATGGCCTCCACAATACATGTAGTCCCATATGCCAGACTCCACATGCGACAGACGCAATGGACTCTCTCAACTCAGTGGACTCAGGCCACAGGGAGCCTACGCGATCTGATCCAAATAACATGGCCAACTCCCTCCAGTGGTGGTGCATCCCAGAAAATCTACTAGCAGGGTCACCCTTTTGGACACCCCAGTCACAATATATGCTGACGACTGATGCTTCCAAGCAGGGTTGGGGAGCACACACACAGGGCCTCTGGACAGCAAAAGAGTCCCAATAATAGATAAACCTTCTGGAACTTCAAGCAATCATGAAAGCTCTCCAGGTTTTCCAATATCAACTCTCCGATAGTCCAGTCCTCATTCGGACAGACAATCAGGTTGCAATGTTTTATATCAACAGGGGGGAACGGGCTCTCTCCCTCTGTGTCAGGAAGTCTGCAAACTCTGGGACTTCGCCATCCAACACAGCATGAACCTACATGACGTTTACATTCCAGGACAGAACAATCTCCTGGCAGACCCCCTGAGTCGCATCCTCAAACCCCACGAATGGTTTCTCGATCTGAAAAAGGCAACAGAGTTGTTCCAACTCTGGGGAACTCCGTTGTAGATCTCTTTGCCACTCTGAAGAACTCCAAGCTTCCTCGATTCTGCTCCAAAATGCCATCCAACCTCAGTCTGGCATCGGATGCATTCATGATCCATTGGGGTCGAGGACTCCTCTATGCCTTTCTCCCATCCCCCTAATCTCAAAGACGCTCTTCAAACTGAGAGCAGACAAGAGCTCCATGATACTTTTAACCCCACAATGGCCTCGCCAGCCATGGTTTTCCCTCCTACACATGGTACAAACCTCTCCAATCCTGGTGGGATCCAGGCCAGGTCTCCTCTCATAGGACAACGGAGCACTCCTCCACCCCAATTGCCGAGTCCTTTGCCTAACAGCCTGGCTCCTGAGAACATAGCTCTTCAGGATCTTCCTCTCTCTACGGAGGTCAAAAACATCCTCCTTTCCTCCAGAAAACCCTCCAACAGAAGAGCTTATTCCTACAAGTGGCAGAGATATGCTAAATTGGACTCTCAAAATGTTTACAACCCCTTTGAAGCTTCAGTTCCAACGCTGTTGCACTACCTCTATCATTTATCCTCTCTGGGTCTTAAATCGAACTCTGTCCACCTCAGTGCTATTTCAGCTTTTCATAACCCTGCCGATGGCAAACTCATCTCCGCAGCTCTTCTAGTGCCATGATTCATGAGGGGCCTACTTCTAACCAATCCACCCACTCGCTTGCCACGAGCGGCCTGGGATCTCAACGTGGTGCTCACCCAACTCCTCAAACCACCCTTTGAGCTGTTAACAACCATACACCTCCACTATTTATCATGGAAGGTGCTCTTCTTCATCACCCTGACCTCAGCCAGGTGAGTCAGTAAACTACAAGCCTAGGTGGCTCGCGCCCCTTATACGCATTTTCACCACGACAAAGTAGTCCTATGGACGCACCCCCACTTCCTCCCGAAAGTGGTCTCCCCTTTTCATATAAACCAATCTATCATCCTTCCAATCTTCTTTCCATGGTTGCATGCCTCACATGCAGAAGCAACTCTGCATACGCTAGACTGCAAGAGGGCTCTAACTTTCTACCTCCAAAGAACACAAAACCTCCGGAAAATCTGTCAGTTCTTTGTGTCCTTTGACCCAGCACACCTGGGTCTTCCAGTGACCAAACGTTCTCTATCTCACTGGATAGCGGACTGCATATCTTTCTCTTATGACAAAGTAGGATTTTCCCTCAAGGGACACATCACGGCTCCCAACGTCCGGGCTATGTCGGCCTCTGTGGCCAACTTACGTTCAGTACCTGTTGCTGAGATTTGCAGAGCTGCTACATGGGCCTCCATCCATACCTTTTCAGCCCACTACTACTTGGACAAGAACTCCTGCCAGGATGCAGCCTTTGGCCAGGTGGTCCTTCAGCATCTCTTTGGGTTGTAGATACTTCTCCTACCTTCTGCCCACTTTGACCAGATCTCCGCGATGGAGAAGTCGAGGTCAACGACCTTCTCCAATGTTTAACTGTGTCCTCTGAGATCTGGGAGCTAAAGAGTCCCATTTGTGAAGACTACAGTCCTGCTTGTTCCTGGAGATAGCGTAATTACTCACCTGTTACATATGATCTCTGGGAACAGCAGGAATTTAGTCTTCACAACCTGCCCACCTCCCCGGGGAGTTGTATGGATCTCTCTATTCTTACTTCTCTACTCTCATTTTCTTCAGCTATACACTCAACTGAGGAGAGTACATTGGAAGAGAGGGAAGGCACCAGCACAGGTGCAGTGGACTGCTCCCAAAGGCTTTTCTATTGGTAGCTTGTGAGCTTCCCACGCAGGCTCTGTCAGTACCCAATGTCACCAATATGTGAAGACTAAATTCCTGCTGTTCCCAAAGATCACCTGTTACAGGTGAGTAGCTATGATTGTTTACATAATCAGAATATAGAAAGACTAGGGGACATGCAATGAAGCTACAGGGTAAACTATTTAAGACAAATAAGAGAAAATATTTGTTCACTCAACGTGTAATCAAACTCTGGAATTTGTTACTGGAGGATGTAGTAAAGGCTGTTAGTGTAGCTGAATTTAAAAAAGGTTTGAACAAGTTCCTGGAGGAAAGGTCCATAAACCATTAGTAAAAAGGGACCCAGGATATAAATGACTGACCCAATATAAGCATTGTGGAACCTGTGTCTTTTGGGGAAACTGCTAGGTACGTATGACCTAGATTGGCCACTGTTGGAAACAGGATACTGGGCTTGATGGACCTTGGTCTGACCCAGTATGGCATATCTTATGTTCTTATGTTCTCACTGGGTATCAGACTGCTGCATTTATTCTGTGATTTGCCAGCTGTGCTTTGTACTTGAGTAAGTCTCTCCTGCATTTCACTGTTTTGGGAACTAGATAAGGGAAAGCCCCCATTTTCCATCCTTTATAGTTCACTATCCCTGTTTTGCATGCTGGAATCATAAAAATTTGGAAATGGGACTTCCGGTGACGTCACCCACCCGAATGGCGGCGTAGCGCGGGAGCTCCGCCACCAGCAAGCTTTTTAATGCTGCAATAGCCCCTAAGGGCACTGAAGGGGCAGATAGGAGAGCGTGTGAGGCCAGCGGGACGCCAACTTACCCCATCGGAGGTCAGCGACGGTAGTGAGGAGAAGCGGGGAGTCGAGCGACGGCCTGGAGCGGCAGCCCAGTCACCCGTGGGCTACTTAGCCAGACGCGGCGGGGAGAAGGCAACGAGCGCATGGCGTTTGCCGGCTTGAAAGTTGCTGAGAGAGGACGGAAGGGAAGCGCCTATAAGTGGCAGGAGCCAGCCCAGCAACGGCAAAACTGAAGCGCTGTTGCATGAAGAGGCACACTGCTGCACGCTGTGGCCAGAAGAGGTGCGGACCGAGACAGGCCTAACACGTGGCCGGTGCAGCACAGAGACAGACCTGCCGGCAGCCCACTCATATATTAAAGAGCGGGAAGAGAGGAAACAGCGGGAGAGTTGGCAGCAGAGGTGCGGAGGGAAAGCAGTGATCCGCGGTGAGTCTCCAAAGCCCCCTTACTACCAAGGGCTGGGATAGAGGCTGAGTGAGCCAGGGTGTGGGGCCTAATTACTGCAAAGGCCGAAGAGAGGAGGGAGGGCGGAGAGCCCGGAGCGCAAACCAAGAAGGCTGCTGAGGGAAGTTTGCGCTGGCCTACAATGGAGAAAGCTAGTAAAAAAGAGAACCCGATGAAAAAGAAATTGGCCGAGTTCCGCTCCCCATATGCAGCATCCAAAGGCGGGAAGGATGGGGAAAAATCAGGCAAACCGGTGACAGAGGCCCCGCATAGCCCGGGGGGAAGTGATGGTGGAGAAGAGTGTCTGACTGCTGTGGAACAGATTAAACAATGGCTCCTCGAGTTGAAGGAGGATCTGAAGGTGGAGATGTGTGGGGTGAAAAATGAGATCAAGGAGGCCGTGCAGACCATGCGCCAAGACATACTAGAGCTGGGAGAACAAGTTGAAGAGGCGGAAGCCAAGCTGGAAAGTCAAGGGGAGACCCTGACGCAGGTCCATAAAAGCTGGGAAGAGCTGCAGTCAGCGCAGGAGGTACTTAGAGCCAAAACAGAAGATCTGGAAGACCGCTCACGAAGATGCAACCTCTGGGTGCGCGGAGTACCGGAAGAGCCTAAGTATAAGAACTGTGAGGAGGTGGCCCAGAAGGTTTTCAGGGACCTCCTAGCGGCAGCTGGACAAGGGGAGGCCGAAGATGCTAATCGACCAGGAATAGAAAGAGCACACAGAGGTCTGGGGCCCATTCGAGAAAACAGGCTGAGAGACATAGTTGTATGCCTGAGCTCCTTTAAGAGCAAGGAACTGCTGCTGGGAGCCAACCACAAATTAAAAAGCTTCCACTGGGAGGGCCATAAAGTGGAGTTGTATCAAGACCTGTCCCAGGGAACGCTGCAGCGAAGGAGAGAGATCAAAGATGTCACAGCTTATCTCAGGCGAGTAGAACTGAGATACAAGTGGCTTTTTCCATTTGGATTGCTTATCACGGTGAAAGGGCGATCGCGGACAGTGAGATCCAGCGCGGAGGCTTGGAAGGCTCTGCGGGAACTTGGAGCAGAGCATCTACCGGAGATGGCTGACAGCACCTCTGCCTCACCGAGAAAGGAATCCAGGCCCGGAAGGCTGGAGAGCATGAAATGGCAGAGGGCAAGCGGTCGGAGATTGGCCAGGACGGCTAAGGGAGGCCACCAGAGTCTGGAGTCGGAGCAAGAGACTGGATGAGCGGTAGCAACTCATTAAAGGACTGGTATCTCTGAATATGTTTTGTTAGTGGGATTGGGAGAGGGGGCGGGCTGCGTAGCAGGCTAGGAGGGGGCTGGGGGGTATTGGTTGGTGTTGGGCCGGGAGGGAGGAGGTATAACGAGGGGAGGGGAGAGGAGGGGGTAAGAGTGGTAGGGGGTAGTGGGGGGAGTTGGGTTGGGTTGGGGAAGGAGGGGCTAGGGGGCTGCTGGGGAAGAACAGGTGGGGAGGTGGAGGGGGTCACTGAAATGGAAGTCAAATCTCCGCAGAGGAGGGTTATGATAGAGGGAGGGGGGAGGGAGGGGGGGGAGGAAGGGGGGATGGGGGGGAGGGCGGAAGGGTTGGCGGGTGGGAGGGGGGGAAGGGGAGAAGGAGGGGTGTTGAAAATTCTAACGTTGAATGTTAAAGGATTAAACTCACCAATGAAAAGACAGAAACTGTACAAAGAATTAGCAAGGCATAAAGCGGATATAGTAATGTTGCAGGAGACACATCTACAGAAGAAGCATGAGGCATTGGTGCGGCCCAGGGGGTACAAGCATTGTGTGTTTGCTTCTAAGAGAGAAAAAGAAAGGAGGGGTGGTGGTATTCATTGGCGGGGAAGCCCCAACAGAGGTCCAGATGATATCCCGGGACAAGGGGGGAAGGTATCTCTTGATGAGGGTAAAGCTGGGGGAGGAGTGGTTTTGTGTGGTAAATGTGTATGCTCCAACGGGTGCCCAAACTGAATTTTGGAAAGAACTGGGTGAGCAGGTGGCGGCAATGGGGGATGGAGTGCTGATTTGTGGTGGGGATTTCAATTTGGCCTGGGAGGTTGGGAGAGACACGACAGGGCAGAGGGAAGGGAGAGGAAAGGACCGGAAGTGTTATCATAGATTTGTGCAGGAGAATGACCTGATTGATGTGTGGCGGATGTTAAACCCGGGACGGAGGCAATTTTCATTCTACTCGGCAGCCCATGGCACCTACTCCCGCTTAAATGCTATATGGGTGGGAAAGGAACTAGCAGGGAGGATTAAGGGGGGTGATATAGAACCAATCACATGGTCCGACCATGCTCCAGTGGTGGTACGAGTGCGTGTGGCAGGGGAGGATAGGGGACGACAATTTTGGAAATTGAATGAGGGTCTGTTGGAGGATGACAGGGTGGTGAAAGAGATTGAAAGCTTAATTCCGGTGTATTTTGAGCAGAATGGCGGCAGAGAAGTAAAAGAAGGAGTAGTTTGGGATACCTTTAAGGCTGTCGTAAGGGGGGTGTTCATTAAGTGGGGTGCACGCATAAAGCGGGACAGAGCGTGAGGAGCAGCTGCGGCGGCAACTGCGGGAGATGGAAGAGAGGGATGGGCAGGGGGGAGGTGGACAGTTTCGAGGTGCGGTCTTGGAACTACGGGCCAAAGTGAATGCATTAGAGGCGGAGAAGATACGGTTCCGTATGCAGCTGCTGAAACAGCGGTTCTTTGAAGGGGGCAACAAAGCTGGGAAATTCGTCGCGCGACAGCTGAAAAAGCAGAGGGAGTGGAATAGGATCTCACAGATTAAGAGTAGGGGGGTGGTGGTTCGGGAGGCTCAGCGTATTAGAGAGGAATTCGTGTCCTTCTACAGTAACTTGTATGCGGCACGTGAGGCGGGGTCAGAGGCGGACATTCGAGAGTACGTGAGGGAAGCAGGGCTCCTGAACTTGACGGGAGACGAGCAGGAAGGGCTGGATAGGGAAATACATGCCGAGGAGGTCTTGCAGGCCATTAAGGCTTTGAAGACCGGTAAAGCCCCAGGGCTCGATGGCTTGACGGCAAGGTTTTATAAACAATTTGGGAATCTTTTGTTGGAACCGATGACCAGGGTTTTTAATGGGCCGCGAAAGGGGGAGACCTTGCAGACACAATGGGCTGGGCAGGTATTACTCTTATTCAAAAGGAAGGGAAGGACCCTCAAGATTGTGCGTCATATCGGCCAATCTCGTTGTTGAATGTCGACGCGAAGTTACTGGCAAAAGTGCTAGCGACTAGACTCAATAGGTTGTTAGGGAAATTGGTGCATGTAGACCAAGCTGGGTTTGTGCCGGGCCGGCAAGTGGCAGATAACATACGGAAAGTGTTAAATGTGATTTGGTCGGCACAAAAGAAGGGGAAAGAGGCTCTCTTGGTATCATTAGATGCCAAAAAGGCCTTCGATCAAGTGTCCTGGAAATTTCTGTATTCGGTGTTGGAAATCCTGGGGTTCGGGCCCGGTTTCGTGCAGTGGATAAGGGCTTTATATACTAGGCCAAAAGCATGTGTCCGAGTGAATGGGGGTTATTCTGAGTTTTTTCCGTTGGAACGAGGGACTCGACAGGGGTGTCCGCTATCCCCTTTATTGTTTGCGCTCTCCCTCGAGCCATTAGCGGCGAGGTTGAGGGGTAATCTGGGGATCGCGGGGGTTAGGGTGGGACGCCAGGAATATAAAGTGTCCCTCTTTGCGGATGACATACTCTTGACCATCACGCAACCTAGAGAATCACTGTTTTCTTTTACAATCTCTCAAATTTAAGCTTATAAGTACATCCATGTATGCTACATTGCATGTAAAAATGTCACATGAGCTCTCCTGAATATAGTTTCAGTTTGGTGCCATTTGGCTGCAGGGATGCCCTTAATGCCAACCTCATTTTGTCTTTTCAGACAGATGATATTACATTTTGTCCCCCCTAGTCCAGCCGACAAAGTTATACCATATTATTCAATTTGAAATTCAAGGACTTCTGGTTGGCATGGTGGACTGAGCAGACACACGCCAGAGTTCCCCATTTCCCCCACACAATAGCAGTAAAATTTATCCATGGCAGAGCTCAGTCAATAGCGGTGGAGGGTAGGAGAGATGCTGCAAAAACTCAAAATGAAGACAATGAAAACACTACAAGATATCTATCCCACAAAGCAGGAGGTAATGGGGAGAACAGCAGATGCAGCCCCTGTTGCCATGCTTATCCAAAGCGAGCGAAGGAGGGGAGCAGGAGGTAGACGGGAATGTTATGCTGGTAACAGGAGATCCACACCTCGAAAAAAGGAGATTGTAGACATGGTACTGGTGAGTCTTGAAGAAAAGTTTGTGGTGATTACAGACTGAATGGAGCAAGCTAAAATCCACATTAGCAAAATGGAGGACTAGCAAAGGGCGGCAACAACGGAACTTATATATTTGTAAAAGCAAGTCACCTGGATGGCAGAAAAGTTAGAAGATCATGAAAACAGAGACAGAAGGCCCAATAGCTGCATATTCGGGATCCTGGAGAGGGAAGAAAAGGCAGATCCATGCGCATTTATCCGAGAGCTACTGCACGCCTGTTTCCCGAGTTCGACATTGCCAGGGGACTTAGAGCTGGAACGCACTCACCATGAACTAAGACCTAGTCCTGAAAACGCAGCAAAACCATGCACTTTCATTTCCAAATTTTTTTTTTTTAATATAAATTTTTATTGAATTATACATATTATACATACAACAACAACAATATGCATATAGAAGAAATAGGGATGTCGAAGAACAATCCCAGCAATCTTAATCAATTGTTAGCGGGCTCAAAATGTGACTGCCTTATACTAATTCACTTCACCTTCATTTGTTGAGAGAACTGGTTAGTACCTATGACAATGCCTTTCATGGCCCAGTGGAGTCTGTTCTGGAAGAAGTTCATTTTGAACTCTGTCCCAGTGTTTCAATAGTACAATGTGTTCCATGCAATACATAAGTTGCCATAAAACCAGAGGTGAAAGTCATTCTAGAAAAGCATAAAGCTGATGGTCATATCACACCTGTGACTGAACCAACTGAGAAGAGAACTGCTCTATTGCAAGCTCTACTGGAACTTTGAATCTGTTTGCTTTTTGTGAGTCCTACCTGCCTCTCTAGACATTTATTTATTTAGAATTGTTAGTGTGCCCTTTTACCTCATTTGTGCCCTTTTGCACTATTGTTCAGCTTTTCTCAAATCTCTCCTGCTCCTCTCCATAACTAACTGCAACTTTACTTCTACTATCTGGCCTGTCTGTGGAGGCCAGGTTAACATTTAATTCAATACCTATCCTAACTCTGTCTCCATTGCAGCAGAGTTTAAAACTTTTTCCTGTCTCTGCTCTAATCTACTTGAGTGACTAACACCCCCCCCCCCCACCCCTGCTGAGGTATTGTGTATCCCCTTTTCCTGTCTTCCAGGTATGTTTAGTTCTGTTTGCCTCTCTCTCCTCTGGGAAGAGAATTGCTCAATTGGAAGCTCTGCTTGAACTTGGAATCTGCTTGTTTTTTGTGAGTCCTCTCTGCCTCTCTCTATACATTTATTGATTTATCATTCTTAGTGTGCTCTTTTACCCCATTTGTACCCTTTTGTGCTACTGTTCAGCTTTCTCAACTGAAGAACTTATACCCCACCCCCCGACATTCAGTCTCTTATAGCTGTCATCTGCTTATTGCCGCATTTCTTCACAGATGCACCTAATCCCCTGTAGGCTTTCTCCCACCTATCTATTTCTTCTGGCCTCTGTTCTCCTCTCCATCTCTCTTCTATGTTTCCTCATCATTTTGTCTTCCTATTCTTCATAATCCCTAATTGTCTTCTCTTCTATCAACATCTTCACGCCTCCCCTTTTGTATCTCCCCTTTACCATTCTCACTTCCCCCTCCATTCTGTCCTCTACCATGTCATCAGCTTTTGAGCATTACCACTTTCTCCCTCTCATTCAGCCATCTCCTCTCTCTCTCTAAGACAACCTCATCCTCATTTCTGCCATTCTGTCTCCTTTATGCCCCACACTCTTCTACTCCTTCTCCTTCTCTCATCCAGAGATATTAACCCTAATTCTGGCCCTCCTAGACTTTTGTCACACTCTAAGAAGAGATCTTCATGCAACACCTCTAATCTTATACATATCCCTCTCCTTTCCCCTTCCTCTCTCCCTTTCTTATGTGCCTTGTGGAACACACACTCCATCTCAAATAAACTTGGTTTTACTCATGATCTCTTTTTCTCTAATGCTTTCCATCTTCTTGCTCTAACTGAGACCTGGCTCCTCACAGAAGACACTGTGTCAGTCACTGCTCTCTGCATTGGTAGTTTTCAATTCTCCCACTTGCCTTGTCCCACTGGCTCTAGTGGAGGTGTTGGGTTTCTACTTTTTCCTTCCTGCCAATTCCAACCCCTCCTGCTGCCTCAGTCTCACTCCTTTCCCTCCTTTGAAGTCCACTCCATCCGCCTTTTCACTCCACTACCTCTCCGGGTAGCTGTTATTGATTGACCTCCTGACAATCCACCTCTACCTTTCTCACTGACTTTGACTTGTGGATTTCCTTCTTTCTGGATTCCTCTTCCCACACTCTTATTCTCGGATTTTAACATTCATGTTGATAACCGCTCTGATCCTTATGCTTTAAAACTCCTTTCCCTTACCTCCTCATTCAACCTCCAGCTTTGCTCTACTGTCCCCACTCACCTCATCTTGAAGGACTAGAAAAGGGGACTGTTACTTCTGGAGAGAGATCTGCAATTGTGAGTATATACTTCTGGGAATTTTCTGAAAGGAATTCTTTGTATTAAAGCTAATTAATCTGTGAACCCACTATTTTTTGTGAAATCAGTCAGGGCCTAGTAGCAGCAGTTTAAGTTTAAATTTAAAACACAGAAGAGAAATTTCTGCTTACATTTCATACCCAGTAGAGAGCTTGTAGTTTAAATTTAATAGTCACTCAGGGCCTAGTATCAGCAAAGTACTTTTAGTTTAAATTTAAAACACAGAAGAGAGCTTTCTGGTTAAATTTAGAACCCAGCAGAGAGCTTGTAGTTTAAATTTCATAATAAGTTAGAGCCTAGCAGCAGCAAAGAGCTATAATTTAAATCAAATCAGAAATATAGCTTACCTCAGCAGCACAAGACAGGGTACTGTGTAGCAGCCCTCTTTTAATAAGTGTTATTTTCCTCCCTTCCTCCCCAACACCCACCCACCCACCCCTGGGATAATCGTAGCTTTATAGGTACTTACACATCTTAAAAGACAGGAGGTGCTCTCAGGTGAAGCTCGTTACCCAAATCAGTCATACACTAAGGACCTGAGATTAATTAAGCTTCAGGTGAACAAGGTATATTAAACATATTAGGTACAGTTTTATTAGTATAAATATCCATAGCAACCCTTAGTAAGTAAAGAACTTAAAGATCTAAACACATACTTAAAACTAAGATGCAGACAGCAGTCCAGCAGCAAGATGGGGGCTTTCCAGTCTTTTGCATTGAGTGTCACATGTATGATTTTCTCCCAGTTGGTGAGAGGTCTTACGTGTGCACTAGGTGCAAGGAGCTCTTTACTCTCAGGGAACGAGTCCGTTCTCTAGAGGCTAGAGTAGCAGACTTGGAAAACATAAGCAAGACAGAGAGGTACATAGATGAGACCTACAGGGATATAGTCATGAAGTCCCACCTCCAGTCTGGCAGCATCCCTGTTGCCATGGAGGAGAGAGGTCATGTGACAGAGCATCAACCTGGTGTGGCAGGAAGTGATCCTGTAACTAGGACCTTTCCTCCAGGTGATGTAAAAACCTCTCACACCGAGGAAGTTTCTCCAGGGCCATGTGCCCATGAGGGAAGGGTTAGGACAGCCGTTATAGTTGGTGATTCAATCATTAGGCATGTAGATAGCTGGGTGGCTGGTGGACGTGAGGATCACCTGGTAACATGCCTGCCTGGTGCGAAGGTAGCGGACCTCATCCGCCACCTAGATAAGGTCTTAGATAGTGCTGGGGAGGAGTCTGCTGTCTTGGTACATGTCGGTACCAATGACATAGGAAAATGTGGAAGTGAGGTTCTGGAGGCTAAATTTAGGCTTTTAGGTAGGAAGTTGAAATCCAGAACTTCCAGGGTAGCGTTCTCTGAAATGATTCCCGTTCCAAGCGCAGGACCCAATGTTTATGTTTATGTTTATGTTTATGTTTATTAAAACTTTTTATACCGCCCAACACCAGAGGCACCTGAGCGTTTTACAATATACTTAAAAAGAAATTAAAAATATGGCTGTGGGAAAAGAAAAGGAACGCCAATAAAATTGATAGGATAGGAAAGGAAGAAAGAGACAAAAGAACAACAGATTACAATATAATGTTATAACATCAGGGGACGGGGGGAGAGGGGTTGGCGGAGGGGGAAGGGGAAACCAGGGACGGAAGGTCAAATGCTAGACTGAAGAGATGGGTCTTGAATTGTGATTTAAAGGGTTGGTAAGATTCTTCTGCGCGGAGCGAGGGGGGGAGCGAGTTCCAGAGGCTTGGGGCTAGGAAATAGAAGGCAGAGGAGCGAGTGGAAACAAGATGGGCCTGAGAGGGGGAGGGGAGAGATAAGCGATTTGTGTGAATGGCGCAAAGCAAACGGTGGGGGGGGGGGGCGGAAGTGTATCTGGTCGGCAAGATAGGAGGGGGAACCAGTGCGGACAGCCTTGTGTGTGAGAATGAGACATGATGAGACAATGATGAGAATGAGGCATGGATGAGACAATGGTGCAGAGATGAGGGGTTTGGATTTGTTAGGAATTGGAGAACATTCTGGGGAAAGGAGGGGCTCTTCCGAAGGGATGGGCTTCACCTTAACCGGGATGGAACCAGTCTGCTGGCATTAACCTTTAAAAAGGAGATAGAGCAGCTTTTAAACTAGATAATAGGGGAAAGCCGACAGTCGCCCAAGAGCAGATGGTTTGGAAGAATGTATCCTTGAAGGATACTACCAAAAGCAGAGAGGTTCCAAAAAAGAGTAAAGTAGCCCAAATGCCCTCGAGTATGGAGGAGATAGAGCTTAAAGATCCCAAATTACCCATGTCTACCAATAGCCAAATTAATATGAATAAAATACAGTCTCTAAAATGCTTGTATGCAAATGCTAGAAGTCTAAAATATAAGATGGGAGAGTTAGAATATATAGCACTAAATGAGAGGTTAGATATGATTGGAATCTCAGAGACATGGTGGAAGGAGGACAACCAGTGGGACACTGTGATACCTGGATACAAACTATATCATAATGATAGAGCTGATCAAATTGGTGGAGGGGTTGTGCAATATGTTAGAGAGGGCATTGAGTCAGAAAGGATTAAAGTTTTGCAGGAAACAAAATTTGCTGTAGAATCTCTATGGATTAAAATTCTATATAAATAGGGGAAGGCGATGGCAGTGGGGGTGTACTATCGACCGCCTGGCCAGAATGAACAAATGGATGATGAAATGCTCAGAGAAATCAAGGAAGCTAACAAAAGTTACAGCGCAGTAATAATAATGGGTGATTTCAATTACCCCGGTATCGAAAGGGTCAGTGTCACAGTAGGACATGCTAGGGAGATAAAGCTCCTAGATCAAATAAATGGCTGCTTCTTGGAGCAGCTAGTTCATGAACTGAACAGACGGGAAGCCATATTAGACCTAGTCCTTAGTAGAACACCAGATCTAGTGCAAGAGATAAGGGTGTTGGGGCCACTTGGCAATAGTGATCATAGCATGATCACCTTTGTTTTAATTAGTGGAGGAGAGATAGTAAGGAAATCCACAGTACTACCTTTTAACTTTCGAAAGGGAGACTATGATAAAATGAGGAACATAGTTAAGAAAAAACTAAAAGAAGCAGTTGCAAAGGTTAAAGGCTTACATCAAGCTTGGGTGTTGTTGAAAACTACTATCTTGGAAGCCCAGACCAGCTGTATTCCACGCTTTAAAAAAAGTGGAAGGAAGTCCAAAAAACTGCCAGCATGGTTTAAAGGGGAGGTCAGAGAGGCTGTTGCTAAAAAAGCATCTTTCAGGAAATTGGAAAAAGAGCCAAACGAGGAAACCTGGAAACAGCACAAGCACTGGCAAGTCAAATGCAAGGCATTGATAAGGCAGGCAAAGGGAGAATTTGAGAAGAAGTTTGCTGCGGAAGCAAAAATGCGAAATAAAGACTTTTCAAGTACATTCGTAGCAAAAAACCTGTGAGTCAGTTGGTCCATTAGATGATAGAGGGGTTAAAGGGGCACTAAGAGGCGACAAGGCGATAGCGGAGTGACTGAATAAATTCTTTGCTTCGGTCTTTACTGAGGAAGATGTAGGGATGTTACCCATGACTGAAGTGGTATTTAAAGGTACAGAAGAATTGAAGAAGGAAATATCGATACATCAGGAAGATGTTTTACAACTATTAGATAAACTGGAGAGTAGTAAATCACCTGGGCCGGATGGTATACATCCAAGGGTGCTGGAAGAACTGAAATATGAGATTGCAGACCTGCTATTAGTAATCTGTGAACTATCATTAAAATCATCTCTAATACCTGAAGATTGGAGGATCGCCAATGTAACACCAATTTTTAAAAAGGGTTCCAGGGGTGATCCAGGAAACTACAGACCGGTGAGCCTGACATCAGTACTGGGAAAAATGGTAGAAACCATCATAAAGAATATAATTACTCAGCATGTAGATAGTCATGGCCTAATGGGAGACAGCCAGCATGGCTTTAGAGAAGGAAGATCTTGTCTTACTAATCTATTATATTTTTTGGAAGGTGTGAATAAACAGGTAGACAAAGGTGAGTCGGTTGATATAGTGTATCTGGACTTTCAGAAAGCCTTTGACAAGGTCCCTCATCAGAGATTTTTAGCAAAACTAAAGAGTCATGGGATAGGAGGCAGTGTACTACTGTGGATCAGGAACTGGTTAAAAGATAGAAAGCAGAGGGTAGGGCTAAATGGCCAATTTTCCCAATGGAGAAAGTTGAATAGTGGTGTACCCCAGGGATCTGTGCTGGGTCTGCTGCTTTTTTACATATTCATAAATGACCTGGAAAGTGGAATAACGAGCGAGGTTATCAAATTTGCAGATGACACAAAACTATTTAAAGTTGTTAAAACCCAAGAGGATTGTGGAAAATTGCAAGGGGATCTCGATAAATTGGAAGACTGGGCATCAAAATGGCAGATGAAATTTAATGTGGACAAGTGCAAAGTTATGCACCTAGGCAAGAACAACCCAAACTATGGGTACACGATGCAAGGTTCCACATTAGGAACCACCACCCAGGAAAAAGATTTAGGCGTCATTGTGGATAACATGTTAAAACCCTCGGCCCAGTGTGCAGCGGCGGCCAAGAGAGCAAATAGAAAGCTAGGTATCATAAGGAAAGGAATGGAAAATAAAACAAAAGATATTATAATGCTTCTATATCGTTCCATGGTGAGACTGCACCTTGAATATTGTGTGCAATTCTGGTCGCCGTATCTTAAAAAGAATATAGCGATATTAGAAAAGGTTCAGAGAAGAGCCACCAAAATGGTAAAGGGGATGGAAGGATACTCCTATGAAGAAAGGCTAAAAAGGTTAGGGCTCTTTAACCTGGAAAAGAGACGGCTGAGGGGAGATATGATAGAAGTCTATAAATTAATGAACGGAGTGGAACGGGTAAACGAAGATCGATTGTTTATGTTATCAGAATATAGAAAGACTAGGGGACATACAATGAAGCTACAAGGTAAACTATTTTAAGACTAATAAAAGAAAATATTTTTTTCACTCAACGTGTAATCAAATTCTGGAATTTGTTACCGGAGGATGTAGTAAAGGCTGTTAGTGTAGCTGGGTTTAAAAAAGGTTTGGACAAGTTCCTGGAGGAAAGGTCCATAAACCATTATTAAGAAGGGACCCAGGATATCAATGCTTGACCCAGTACAAGCATTGTGGAACCTGTGCCTTTTGGGGTAACTGCTAGGTACTTGTGACCTAGATTGGCCACTGTTGGAAACAGGATACTGGGCTTGATGGACCTTGGTCTGACCCAGTATGGCATATCTTTTGTTCTTATGTACTAGTATGACCACTGCCTTGACCTTTTATTCTTGGGTCCACTCCTTTTCTCTCCACTCATCTCTTCCCATGGCTTTCAGTACCATCTTTATGCTGATGACTCCCAGATCTACCTCTCTGCACCTGAAATCTCTCTGGTAATCCAGGCCAGGATCTCTGCCTGCCTTTCTGACATTGCTGCTTGGATGTTTCATCGCCAGTTGAAATTGAACATGGCCAAAACTGAGCTTCTTATTTGTCCCCATAAAAGTTCCACTCATCTTCCTCCTTTCTCAGTCTCTGTGGATAACTCTCTACTCCTCCCTGTTTCCTCGGCTCGCAACCTTGGGGTCATCTTTGACTCCTCTCTCTCCTTCTTCTCACACATCCGTATGATAGCTAAGACCTGCCGTTTCTTTCTCTGTAACATGAACAAAATCTGCCCATTCCTTTCTGAACACACTAAGACACTTATCCACCCCTTAATCACCTCCTGTCTTGACTATTGTAACCTACTCCTTGCTGCTCTCCTGCTGAATCTCCCCTTCAATATGTTCAACATTTTGCTGCATGGCTACTGATGAGGCCGCGGGCGGGGTCCCGGCGGCCAACCTTAACCGGGCGCACGGCCTGGTGCGAGGACCCTGCGCACAGCCTCAGCAGGTTAATTAATTGGCTCCTGGCGGATGCAGCCGGGCGGGAGCCAATCAGGGAGGAGCAGGGCAGCGTGATGGGTGGGTTAAGCCCGGCAGGCAGCCTCCGTGTGGTCATTCATGGCGGAGGCTGCTCGGGGGTGCCGGTTTCCCGCCCTTCTCCATGGCACACGAGCTCTCCCCTAACGGGGTCTGCCTCGCGCCCCGGCTCGATGGGAGGCCCTGGCCAGCTCTTCCAGCGCAGTGCGGGCTGACGCCACTTCCTGGAGCAGTTCTGGTGAGTTTCGCGGGCCCTTCTGAGAGGACGACCCGTTGCCCCTGCGGCCCGTTTCCAAGCTCCTCGCTGTGGAGGAGGTTGAGGGCGCGTGCCTGGCCGGCATCTGCAGCAGCTGCAAATAGTGAGTGGTGACCGCTGGGGGTGGTGGGGTCAGGGTGGGGGGCGCTCGACGTGCGCAGGCTCCAGTGCTTGACGGGTGCATGCTGGCCTCGGGGAGACGGAGGGGGCTGACCGACAACCTGCCTGTGGTTTTCAGTGAGGCGGCACAGTGCATCGCTGGGTCTGCAGGGGATTGTTTCCCCGTGCTGCTGTTGGGGAGGGTGCAGGGGGCTGGTTGGGGGGGGGGCTGGTGCGGGGCCCCTAGCGGTGCTGCCTTCAGGTGGGGAGGGGGCCGGCGTGGGGGGGAGCGGTGAGTTGGAGCCCCTTCCTCAGGGGCCCGGCGGGCTGGAAATGCCCAGCTCTGGGTGGTGGGGTGGTCAGGGTGGGGGGCCTCTGGTGGGTGTGGGGAGACTATGGGGGGGCGGGGTGGTGAATGGGGGGTGATTTTGGGGAGCAGTGGGGGAGCAAGGGGAGCTCGGGCAGGTGGGGGGTTTGCAGCCGGGTTGGGGGGAAGTAGGGTAGGGGGACACCTTGCTCCTGCTGACTGGTCTCCAGTTCATGGTGAGTAGGTGGGGGCTGGTGGGCCTTTGCCTGGGGAGCATTGGCTTGGGGGCGGGCGGGATGTGGCTGGATCGGTGTGGGGTGGGCATTGGCCATATGCATGATCTCTGGCGGTTCCTTCCGTCCCCCCTCCCCCCGTTTGATTATGTTTCCACAGGGGCCGGCGCAGTGGGCAGTGGAGCGGACACGAGGCAAGGTGCTGCCGAGGTTGCATCTGGTGTGAGGCGCGGGAGACGACATAGACCAGCGCGGAGCTCAACCAGCTGGAAGCCAGGACGGCGGCTGCTGCGGCTGCCGAGGGTCGCGAGACAGGTGAGTGGTTGCGCCCACCGGGCAAGGAATTGCCAGGTCGAAAAGGTCGGGGAAGGGGGTAGGGCGAGGAAGCGCAGGTGGCGTTATAGCTCCGTGTCGGCCTTCCCTCCTCCTCGCGTGCTTTGTCGTTGGCATCTGTGGGGGATCTGCTGAGGGGGGGCTCGGTTAGCGCAGGGGAGGTGGGGCCTGGGACGTGGGGGGCCCGGTCCGTGGTTCCATTCTCGGGGCTGTGGGACGGGGTGCCAGATCGACGTGGACACCAGAGCTGTGGATGGTGATTAGGATGTGGTTTGCCTGTTGGTCGGGAGGAAGCGATCGCGGATGAGCCGGGAAAGAAGAACGGCAGATGCGCAGGCGGGGCGGGTTGAGAAGGTTGCGCGCGACATAGTGCGTAGGGCTCGATCCTGTCGGCGCCTCGCCAGCGTGTGGGGAACGTCCCACACTTGAGCATTCGGGGATGCTATTGGCATACGTGGAGTCTGTATTGGCGGCGTTTCGGCCGCTCGAAGTGCGGGAGTGGGGGAACTATGCTGGAATGTTCGGGGACACAATGGAGGGGGACCATGGGCTATCTTGGGGCACCCACGATATTCACCTCTGGCTGACCCAACCGTCCACTAGGGCGGGTGCAGTACGCGGGCCGGTGGGGGGGCGGGGCAAGGCGATGTGGGCATTGGGGGGCGGTTTGTTCCTTTCGCTCGCTATCGGCCAGTTTCCAGCGGTGAGCTGGGGCGGGGGGGGGGTCGGTGACACGGGTGGGAGGTTCAATAAGTCAACCTTCCCATTTCTGTACGGCAGGTTCTGGTTCTTCTGCGCGGTTTGTGGCGGAGGGCGCTCCACTACAGGGCTGGGTTCACGAGGGGTCACCAGCGCCTGGGGATCGGCCCCTGAGATGCTAGGCGTGGGGCGGTCGGGCTCTGACTCTGATACGTGTGTCCTTTTGCAATGGTGGCTTCAGCGGTTTCCACGGCGGCGGGATGGGGTTATACTGGGGGTTCGGCTTTCCATTTGGCTTTGTTAGTCCAGGGCAGGGCTCGGTGGTGGCGCCTAGTGCTCGGCATTCACCTTCCATGCAGCATTTTGGCGGATGGTACCACCTGCGGAGGCTGGGAAGTTCCGGCGTTTTCATCATTTCTCCCTGTCTTATGGGGGGTGTCGGTCCATGACCCCATTCCGCGCGGGTCGTGTCCGGTGAGGTTGGCATCATTTGATGGGGCGGCAGTGATGGTGAAGGAAGCGGGTTGGGCTGCATTGCTGGTCAAGGTTGAGATTGCCTTGGCCTTTCGCCTGTTGGCGGTGCCTCCATCTGCTTCCTTGCGGGGCTTCCTTTTCACAGGGCGTATTGTTTTGCCAGCGGCTGGCCTCTCTGCTGCTCAGTCTCTGGTGCATACTTTTAAACCTCCGTACCTTCCTGCGGTGGTTGCCGGTGTAACCGCGGGGCTCGGCGACTGTGGTGCAATTTTTGATGTTTTTCTGTTTGTGGGGCGGCTTAGACGGATGGGTGCCAGGAGAGCTTCAATGGGTTTGCAGAGCTTTCGCAGACCTTGGGTGGGGCCATTGGCAGAGGGCATGGCGGAGGGTCCGGTAACGAGAATACCTTTACAGAGTGGAATTTGACTCGGCGGATCTGGTGGCTCGCCTGACGCAGAAAGGGGTTGCCAGTTTGGGGATTTGGTGGCTAATCTGTTTGCGTCATACCGGCTGACCGTGCGGGGGATGCGGGCATTACTGGGATCTTTGAATTTTGCACGCCGTGCGATACCGCTGGGACGGGTGTTTCGCGGCAGTTGGGGGTTTCCACGGGGGAGGGGTGTGGACTCTGCACCACCGGATTGGGGTCGCGGTGTTGATGTGGATGGCTTTTGCGGGTCTTGAGTCGGTTTTGGCACATTTAACGGGACCTCAGTTTTGCTGGAGGGGGAGGTGTCCCGTGAGGGGCTGCGGCTCTACATGGATGCGGCGGGGGGAGCCGGGTGGGGAGTGTACTTCGGCGGGGCCTGGTGCGTGGTCAGCTGGCCGCAGTCTTGGCAGATATCGGGATTGACTGCCCAGATCTCCTTCCTGGAGCGGTTTCCGCTCAGGGTGGTTTTTGGAGTTATGGCCAGATAGGCTGCGCAACTGTGAGGTGGTCTGTTGGTGCGCCTATGCGGCTGTGGGCGGTGTGGTGCATTGTTACTCTCCCATGTGTTTGCAGGTAGCGGGTTTACTGGGGGAGGTGGTGTGGGCATGTCTACAGTTGCGAGTGTCGGTGCAGGCTTGGCATGTCCCTGGCTGTATTGCCAAGATTGCCGATGCTCTTTCTCGTTTCCGGTGGAGCGGTTTTGGCTCTGGCCCGAAAGCAGTCCGGGTTGGATCAGGGGTCCCGGAGAACTTATGGAGCGCAGGCCTGGAGACATGCTGAGTTTACTGCAGAGTTCGGTATCACCGGGGACGTGGTCTGCGTATCAGCGGGGTTGTGTTGAGGTGGTCCAATTTTTGTCGCACACGGGTGGTAACCTGAAGCATTGCTTGGTGGATATCTAGTGGTAGCTACGGGTGTGGTGGTTTTCCAGACCGGGGTGCGTTCGCGGTGGGCAGTTTCAATTTTGCGAAGGTGGTGGGGTGGGGATTGCGGGTTGGGGGGATTTGTAACTCGCAGGCTGCTGTGGGGGGGGGGGTGCGTGCTCGGCCATCTCCTCGGGAGCCGAGGCGGCTCCTCATGCACAATGTGCTGGTATGGCTCCTTGCGGCGTTACCGCATCTGGCTGCAGCGGGGCCGTTTTTGGGGCCTTTAGGATGGGGAGTTGGTGGTGGATTCGGTTGGGGCGGGGGGTGGGGGAGGGCTCCGTCGGCCCCCGTTTGGGCTTCAGTGGGGTGGTTTGGGATGTTCTGGCATGTCTCCGACTGATCAGCGTGGAAACGTTTGAGGTTGCGTTTCAGGGGGCTGCAGGCTTGGTACGTGCCCTGGGGCTGCCGTGCGGTGATACCTGCGAGTGCCCCCGGGTGGGTTGGGGTTTCTTATAGCATGGGGGAGTGTTGACCTGTTCCGGTGCCCAAGGTATTCAGGATGGCGCTGCGTTTGGCGGGGCTGATCCTATGCAGTTTTGCGCCGCACTCTTTTCGCATCTGGGTGGCGGCTCAGGCCATAGGGAGCGTTGGCAGATGGCGCTCTCGGGTGTTTAGGGGTTCTGTGTGGCTGTGATGGCTGCGGGGGGGGGTCAGGGGTTGGGGAGTTTTATTGTTCATTTATTTTGCAGGTGGGGGCTGGAGGCTTCTGAAGGTCAGGGATTGGTCACTCCTTTGTCCAAGGTGCAGGACGGCGAGTTGTGGTGAGGCCAGTGAACACCAATTTGAGGATAGACCTGGGTTTGCTGCCTGTCTCATGGCTGGGTGAGCGCGGACCCCACGGGTAGCGGTGGCTTTCTTTGCTACAGCACCAAGGGGGGGTTTCGCGACTGCCTGCAGTGTTGGGGCAACGACCTGGTTCTGGGTCCTGCCGGCATCTGCTCAGAGAGGCGCAGGAGGATTTGGTGGGTTTTGCAGATGTTTCTGGGTGCAATTCTGATGTGGTCTGCCATTGTTCCAAAGCCTGCGTGATGGAGCCAGCGGTGTGGGTCGGGGGGGCTGGCTAACAGTACTCCTCCGATTGGTTGCTGGTTGGCCAACATGGGGGTACCAGATAATGCTGTCTTGGGTGGAGGTGGTGTTCGTGGCTTTATAGTGGTGTTGGGGGGGCAGTTCTCGCCAGTCAGGATGGATCTGCTCCTTTACGACTGGCAGGAGGCCTTGGAATATGTGTTGGTTTGGGGTGCTCACTGGTCGCAGCTTGGCATTGGGAGAGGGCAGCACAGGAACAAGGTTGTCACCTGTGCCAGTGGCGGGATCCTGGAGGTTTCTGGGGTCCGGATCCTCAGGCTACACTTGGGCGGGGGCGGGGTGCCCCTGACCCGGTCAAACCCTGGCCGACTTTTGCTAATAGCATGGTGAAGTCGGGGAAAGGGTTAGGTAACTTGCCGGGGGGGGGGGGGGGGCAAGTTATGGCATTAGCGGTGGCAAGGCACTTTGCTAAGGTATGGCTGGTGCGGACCGGGTGCCGCTAATCGATTGAGAAGGTTTTGGATGTTGGCATATTGTGAAATTGTTAAAAGGTTAATAAAGTTGCGACCAGTTGTGTCCCATGAACTGTTGGTGTGGTGTCTTTTGTGAGGTTGGGAGATCGGGGGTGATGGGGGGTGGAGGAAGAGACCCGAAGCACCAGGTCCGCCTGCCTCGGTTAATGTTCCACCAGCCTAGTTATACTCATATTACCCCTCTTCTCAAGTCTCTTCATTGGCTTCCTATCTATTTCCACATCCAGTTTGAACTTCTCCTGCTGACATATAAGTGCATTCACTCTGCAGCTCCTCACTACCTTTCCTCTCTTATCTCTCCCTACACCCCTCCTTGGGAACTCCGCTCATGTGGCAAATTGCTTCTATCTGTGCCTTTCTCTTCTATTGCCAACTCTAGACCTCTCCTTTCAACTTGCTGCTCCTTATGCCTGGAAGAAACTACCTGAATCTGTGTGTCAGGTGCCTTCTCTGACCCTTTTCAAATCCAGGCTAAAAACTCACCTCTTTGCTGCCGCTTTTGGATCTTGACTCACTTGATCTCCTTTGTGCTTTCTTACCATTCCCCCTAGACATATCCTATTGTTGGTCTTGACTAGATTGTAAGCTTTGAAGAGTAGGGACCGTCTCTTACATGTCTGTGCAGCGCTGAGTACATCTTGTAGCGCTATTCAAATGCTCAGTAACAGCAGCAGCAGCAGTAGTAGTAGTAGTTTCTCCAGGACCAAGCAGGAAGTCAGTCCTCACATATGGGTGACGTCGGCGCCGACGGAGCCCTCGCGGAGCAATTTTCCCCAGCTTTCAAAGAAAGCCTTTGGGAATTGCAGCGCGCATGCGCGGTCCTCTTCCCGCCCAAGGGTGCCATCTTGCTCAGTCTTCTTTTTTCCACGGAGCCCTACAGACGTTTGTGAATCCCCGCAGAAAAGTTGATTTATTTCTCTTTTTTTCTCTCGGTTTCGACGCCGGTTCTTTTCCCGCCCGGACTCGCGACGCCGGTTGCGAGTCCGTTCTTTATTTTTCGTTTTTTTTGTCCTTCGTGACAGATTTCGCGCCTTTTTACTTTTTCACTGGCAGCCCGGTCTTTCGACCTCGCAGGGGCCCTTTTTCCCCCGATGGCTGCCAGCGGGTTTAAAAAGTGTGACCTCTGTAAGAAACTCATGTCTCTTACAGACACACACGACTTCTGCCTCCGCTGCCTCGGACCCGATCATGACCCGATGATCTGTGGTCCTTGTGGCAAAATGTCCTCAAAAGCGTTGAGGAGTCGGCAGCATCAGCGGGAACGTAACTTCTCTGACTCTGGCCGGGCTCGGACCTCATCAGAGGCTTCGACGTCTCGGGACTCTGGTCCTGAGCATCGTCGAAGTTCCTCTGAAAGGGGATCTCCTACCCGAGAACATCATCGGAAGAAGAAACCCACGAGGGCGGGATCGGTGGACGCTCCTGGTTCCTCGAGGGCCAGGTCGCATAGCCCCGATTCCCGTCCCGGGTCCTCGGAGGTGGAGAGGCCTTCAAAACATCCTCGTCTCGAGATGGACTTGCCCGCTCACGTGAGTACTGTTGTCCTCGTAGACTCGCCTCCAAAGGAGCCGACGTCGGGCCCGACGCCGTCGGGGCCCGAGTCGGGGGCTGCTGGGTCTCCTGAGCTCGGACTCAGGTTGACGGCCTTGGAGAGCAGTCTGACTGCCTTCATGGACCAGCAGCGGGCATTGATCGCTGGCCTCGCCGGTGCTTCTGCCCTGACCGCCGGGACGTCGAACTCCAAGTCGACCCCGGAGACCGAGCCGATCCTCGAGTCCATGAGGGCTCGAGTCGATCCTCGGTCGCGGTCTCCTTCGGCCTCCCATTCGGGACCGAGGTCGTCGATGCTGACTCCCTTGGCGTCGGGGCGGATGGCATCGATGCCCGCCCGACCGGAGCCGCTCGACTCCTCCTCCGAGGAGTCGGCCTGGGAATCCGAGGACGAAGAGTCACCTGGTTCCTTTCGGACTCGGTGTGTCCCATCAGACTCCCCCGAGTCCGAACCTCGGAGACGGTCCCCCCCCCCCCGGAGGATACCCGGTTCTCGGACTTCGTGCGGGATATGGCCAAGGCCTTGGCCTTCCCCGCGGATCCCGAGGAGGAGCCTCGAGTCGAAGAACTCGATGCCCTCCAATATGACTCTCCCCCGAAGGAGGCCTTTATTGTACCGGTTCCTCCGATGCTGGAACGACTTCTCTTCCGCATGTGGGAGAGCCCGGCAGCGTCGCCGGTATTAAGCAAGCGGGTCGATTCCATTTATCGAGTCCGCAAGAGCCCCAGCTTCCAAAAGGCACAACTACCGCACCATTCCATGGTGGTGGAATCGGCCATGCATAGACTTAAGAGTCAAAAAATGCACTCCTCGGTGCCCCCCGGTAGGGAGGCCCGAAGCCTGGATGCCCTCGGTAGAAAGTGTTTCCAGGGCTCTATGCTTGCTTGTCGAGTCCAGACCTACCAGCTCTACATGGGCATGTATCTCCGGGACCTGGCTAAAGAAATAGCCGGGTTCTCTGCTGGTCTCTCCGACGAACCTTTGCAGAGGTTCCAAACCTTGTCAACTGGTATTCGAGAGTGCTCAAAGTTTATCTCTCGAGCAGCCTACGATGGTTTTGAGGCATCGGCTCGAGTAGCCGCAGCCGGCATCGGTGGACGCTGCCAGGCTTGGCTTCAGACGTCCGACCTCGAGCCATGGGTGCAGGACAAGTTGGTCGATGTCCCCTTCCGAGGTGAAAACCTCTTTGGCAAGCCCATGGATGAGAAGGCTGCACAGATCGAGACCGAGACTCTCACCAGGACTCGTCTCTCAAGGAAGACCTCTGCCCCTTCTCAAAAGAAGAAGGGCTCGGGGAAAAAGCCCTTTTACCCGAGGAAGGCGGCTGCCTATAAATACTACCCTCAGTATCAGGCCTCAGCAACTCCCCCACAGGGAAAGCAGGCCAAGGGATGGGGTAATGGGTCCCGTAGGCAGCAAGCCCCCAAGCCTGCACCACCGGCCCCTGCTCAGCAGGGTGGGGGTTTTTGACTTCATCGGCATAGCCTCTCCCCCTCAGCTGGTTTCTCTCAGCACAGGAGGCCGGCTGGTCCACTTTGCCCAAAGGTGGTCCAACATCACCACAGATACCTGGGTACTTCACATAGTTCAGGAGGGCTATCTTCTTCACTTTCACCAGGTACCTCCCTCCTACTTTCCAGGGGAGCCTCCAAGACTCCCTCTGCACAAGGACTTACTCCTTCAGGAGTTAGCAAGTCTCCTTCAGGAACAGGCTGTGGAACCGGTGCCCCACCACCTGAAGGGTCAAGGGTTTTACTCCAGGTACTTTCTGATACCAAAAAGAACAGGAGGCCTCAGACCCATCCTGGACTTGCGAAACCTCAAAAAGTTCCTTGCAAAGGAAAAGTTCAAGATGCTTACCCTTGGAATCCTGCTGCCCTACCTCCAGCAGGGCGACTGGCTATGCTCCTTGGATCTAAAGGATGCGTATACTCACATCCTTATTCATCCAGACCACAGACAATATCTCAGGTTTGTTGTGGGAGGAAATCATTACCAGTACAGAGTACTGCCCTTTGGCCTATCCTCCGCCCCCAGGGTGTTCACCAAATGCCTGGCTGTGGTGGCGGCCTATCTAAGACTTCAAGGCCTTTTTGTGTTCCCCTACCTGGACGACTGGCTCATCAGAGCCCAGTCTTCCCAAGAGGCCACTCAGGCCACTCATCGCACTGTGACTCTACTCCAGCACTTGGGATTTGTCATAAACTCCGCAAAGTCCACTTTGCTCCCCTCTCAAAATCTCGAATTCATCGGCGCCAGGTTGGACGCTCTTCAGGCGTGGGCCTTCCTCCCTCTGGACAGGGCCAAGTGGCTCATGGATCTCGCCAGCCACTCTCACAGCAATGCCCTGGTCTCGGCCAGGCACTTTCTGAGACTGCTCGGCCATATGGCTTCCACGGTCCATGTGACCCCCAATGCCCGCCTGAACATGCGACCTGCTCAATGGTGCCTTCGCACACAATGGCATCAGGCCACTGGGAGCCTGGCGGACTCCGTACAGATCTCCGACCAGCTGGTCTCTTCTCTACAATGGTGGCTTCATCTGCCAAACCTAGTACTAGGAGTGACTTTTCAGCCCCCTCCGCATTCTCAGGTCCTGACGACCGATGCTTCTCTCCTGGGTTGGGGAGCACACTGCCAAGGGACATGTACTCAAGGTCTCTGGACTCCTTGGGAGTCTGCTCAGCAGATAAACTTCCTAGAGCTCAGAGCCATCCGCCTAGCGCTCAAAGCATTCCCTCACCTGATTTCTCACCAGTCAGTGCTGGTACAGACAGACAATCAGGTTGCAATGTTCTACGTGAACAAACAAGGCGGAACAGGCTCCTTCCTTCTCTGTCGGGAGGCACAGAAACTATGCTCTTGGGCCGTCCACCACGGCATCATCCTCAAAGCTGTCTATCTCCCAGGTCAAGAAAATTACCTGGCCGACAAGCTAAGCAGGATCCTCCAGCCACACGAGTGGAGATTGGATCCGATGGTGGTTCAGCGGATCTTTCTCAAGTGGGGCCTCCCCACCATGGATTTGTTTGCCCGTCCTCTGAACAGGCAACTTCCCAGATTCTGCTCTCGGCAACCGCATCCTCTCAGAGTAGCGGCGGATGCTTTTCTGATTCCCTGGTCCACAGGCCTCTTATATGCCTTTCCTCCCATGCCGCTGGTGTCTCGGACACTCTTCAAGGTTCTCAGAGACAAAGCCTCGATGATCCTAGTGGCTCCCCGATGGCCGAGACAACCTTGGTTCCCGCTTCTAATGCAGCTGGCGGTGGACACCCGTCTTCCTCTGGGGTTTCAGCCCGACCTCCTGTCACAGGATCAGGGGACTCTCCTGCACCCCAACCTCCGGTCCCTTCATCTGATGGCCTGGCTGCTGAAAGGGTAGTCCTTGCTCTCCTCTGCCTGCCTCCAGATGTGGAGGAGGTCGTCTTGGCCTCCAGGCGGCCCTCCACCCGGAAGTCCTACGCTCTTAAGTGGCGTCGGTTCTCCGCCTGGTGTGCTCAGCAGTCTCAAGATCCCTTCTCCTGTTCAGCATCAGTGGTCTTGCAGTACTTGCTTTCCCTCTCCAATCTTGGACTTAAGTCCAACTCGGTCAAGGTCCACCTCAGTGCTCTTTCTGCGCATCACATGCTGGTGGATGGCAGACCTCTTTCTAGCCACCCTCTGGTGGCTCGTTTTCTCAGAGGCCTCCTTCTCCTTAAACCACCTTTGCGCCCACCAGCCCCGGACTGGGATCTCAATGTGGTTTTACAGCGGATTACCTGTCCGCCTTTTGAACCTATGGCTACCTGTCCTCTTCGTTTTCTGTCTTGGAAAACCTTGTTCTTGGTGGCCCTCACTTCTGCTAGACGCGTTAGTGAGCTGCAGGCCCTGGTGTCTGATCCTCCGTACACTAGGTTCTACAAGAACCGGGTAGTCCTACGGACTCACCCTAAGTTTCTTCCCAAAGTGGTTTCCCCTTTTCACATCAACCAGGAGGTGGTGCTTCCGACCTACTTTCCCAGGCCACACTCCAGCCGAGCTGAAATGGTCCTGCATACCCTGGACTGTAGAAGGGTGTTAACCTTCTACTTTGACCGTACGCGGGAGCACAGAAGGGCTGTTCAGCTCTTCGTCTCTTATGACCCCAATAAGTTGGGGCTCCCTGTCTCCAAGCGTACTCTGTCCATCTGGATTGCTGACTGTATCGCTTGGGTTTATGAGGCAGCTGGCCTCTCGTTGGAAAGTCGAGTCACGGCCCATCGTGTTCGGACGAAGGCTACGTCAGTGGCTTACCTCCGCTCTGTTCCATTGGCAGACATCTGCCGGGCCGCTACTTGGTCTTCAAGCCAGACTTTTGCGGCCCATTACTGCCTGGAGAGGGAGTCCCGCAGGGACAGTGCTCTCGGACAGGCAGTCCTCCGTAACCTCTTCGAGGTATAGGCAACTCCTACCCTCCATCCCGGATGTTGGGCTACCGGTTGGAGACGTATTCAGAGAAGATTCCTTCCTTCTGGGCTACTGAGCTTGAGGGAGCTCCTTTTTGTGCTTAGGGTCTCCGGTAGCCTTAAGCTTGGGAGTCCCATATGTGAGGACTGACTTCCTGCTTGGTCCTGGAGAAAGCGTAGTTACTCACCTGTAACAGGTGTTTTCCAGGAGCAGCAGGAATCAGTCCTCACAACCCTCCCTCCTCCCCTTGAAGTTGCAGTTCTGTGCTTTCGTTTTTTTGCTAATTTTTTGCTGTCTTTAGCTATGTCATCAGACTGAGCAAGATGGCACCCTTGGGCGGGAAGAGGACCGCGCATGTGCGCTGCAATTCCCAAAGGCTTTCTTTGAAAGCTGGGGAAAATTGCTCCGCGAGGGCTCCGTCGGCGCCGGCGTCACCCATATGTGAGGACTGATTCCTGCTGCTCCTGGAGAACACCTGTTACAGGTGAGTAACTACGCTAGCAGTAGTAGTAGTAGAAGCTGAGAATATGTATTGATCCCAAGTTTCTAAACCTTGTGCCAAAGAAATGTCCCTATATTATTCCCAAATTTACAGATTTCTTAAACTGCCCAAAGCTCACTTGTTTATACTTATTGATGCATGTGATACATTCCTGAAATGTAAGTTAGATGAGAAAAGCAGTTTTATAACCACATTCTGAACCCCCTGGGACAGGAAAGATGGCTAAAACCACTATTTGGTGTTTCTGTAGCACCAGAAGTGCATCAGCAGAAGAAGCATGAACTTCAAGCTTGGTTCAGTGACATTGAGTCAATATCAAATGACATCCTCATTGTTGGCTGTGCTAACTCTGATGAGGAATCAGAGCATGACTATGACAACAGGCTCTTAACCCTAATGGATCTCTTCAAGCCAGTGAAGCTGCAGCTCAGTGTGAAGAAATTATAGTTCAAGGTGAAGGAGGTTCACTTCCATGGACATATCCTGTCTTCATCCAGAAAGGATACACCACTTCTTACCGAAGTAAAATCTGTGCAGTGCTTCTTTGGGTTTGTAACTTACCTACCAAAATTCATACCACTTCTGAGATACCTGACCTCTTGAGAAAATTTATGGGTAAGAATACAGTTTGGCACTGGCTTCTAAAGCATGTAGTACAGGAAATAAGGCACTTTGACACAGACGCCCCTGTGTTATGGTACATTAATGTTGCCAAGCCTGTTTGATACCAATTCTCTAGAAAAAATGGCTGATGCTTAGTGTAAGAAGATCAGCTAATGGCATCCAGAGTGCTTACCCCAGCTGAGCAAATTATGCACATATTGAAAAGGAATGTCATATGTTTGCTTGTGAACACTTCTATCATTTTTCTATGGCTGAAACAATTACAGCAGAAACTTCCAAAAACTACTCGTAGTGATCTAAAATAATCCCACATTGTTTACATCCAAGTGACTTCAGAGCATGTTGCAATATTACAACTTCTGGTGACCGGTCAAAACAGCATGCAACAAAATAGCACAAACAAAACAGCACAGACAAATGAGCAGGCTGACAATGCAGTGCAAAACAAAATGGCACTGACAAAATGGCAGAAAACGGTGCAGACAAAATAGTGGAAGTTGACAAAACATCGGAAGTTCATATGTTGTCATTGAATGGTTTGCTGTGCAGCCATATATCCAGGAAGGTAAGTTTGAAATGCTGAAATCATGCCTCAAGTTGAAATGCTCACATTCGGGAATACTGGGAGTGCATCTACAACTAAACAGTTATTTATTGGATGGAAACAATCATTTCACAAAGAGGAAAAACAATGATAGTTCATGAAGGCCATTGCTATAGAAAAGATCACATTAACAAAGATGAAAGCAGCACATGGAGATGCGCAAAAACAGGTTGCAAGGGATGAGTCAAAGTTACGAATCCACTCATAGCCATTAAAACAGAGCATGATCATACCCATGTCCTGGGGAGATTAAAGTTTTACAAGCTGTGGATTCAATGCATCAAAGAGCAAAAAAATCAACTGAAGAACAGCGGCAAATAATACAGCATACTACTAACAGACTTTCACTAGAGGCAGCAACTTATCTTCCAGAATATGCGTCTTCACAGCAAACCATTCAACAACAATGGAAATGACGCCAGCTGCCATACACAAATCCTCAACGACTTGAAGAAATTGAAATTTCAAATGCTCTTAATAACACAACCTCAAATCCCACATACACCCATTATCACAAAAGATATAAAAAATTTGATAATGGCAACTTTCTGAACCACATCACTCAGCACCTCACCCAGGACCCCACTGATCTCGATGAAGCCATAATCTCATGAAACAACACCATATCTGTTGCTGCCACAATACACACATCATAAAGACAAAATGCACTACGGTTCAACATTGAAACAAAACAACTCAAAGCAAAGCTGCACAAATGCGAACACAAATGGCTCATTATGAAATCTAAAGCCCATCAAACAGAATATCTAAACACACTCAAATGTTACAGAGACACCTTAAATACTACTAAAAAGAACCACTACACTAGATTACTATCCAAATCTCTAAACTGACCAAGGGAACTATTTGAAATAGTGAAATCCCTTACTAATCAACCCATCAGCAATGACTCAGCAGAACCCACCATATCAGCACAAACCTTAGCTGATTTTTACAAGGAAAAGCTTAAATGTCAACAATCACTCACAGACAACCAAAATATACTAGAGTCAACACAACTCCACCTGGACTATTTTCTCACCCATTTTAAAAGACACACTCAGAAATGTCATCACTAATCTCAACACCACAATGTCATATCTTGACCTTGTCCAGTAAGCTGGATTAAGGCAACAAAAATGGAACTATTGTCATTTATTCTCCCCGTTATCAACCTCTTGCTACTCGGTGGTCGCCTCCCTGCTGAAACATGCACTAATCCGTCCGATCCTAAAAAACAACTCCCTGGATAAAACATCCCCTACATCATACATCATCCCAGCGAAAATTATTGAAAAAATAGTCCAAATTCAACTCCAAGACCACATTGACTCATTTCCCCCCTGGACGAACACCAATATGGCTTTCATCCATACAGGGGCGGCCCAAGGGGGGTGCGGGGCCATGTGCGGAGACTCGGTGCGGGGCCTCATTTGCATAAGGGGCCTCATTTGCATAAATATTTGCATAATGTTACCATACACTAACTTTTAGTATACATGCCTCTTCATGAGTGTATGGATAAAAAAAGACAAAGATTTCTACATTACTATAATCCAGTGCCAACCGCCAGGCACATTAGGAACTACTACAAACACTGCCCATTTAGAACCCATAGCAAACCCACCGTATCCCAACAGCACTACCAGGACTCATAAAGCACCATACCCTACCTATCAAAAGGCAACACTGCAAATATTAAACCAATACATTTCAGAGAATAACAATACATGACCTACTGGGGAAAGAGAACAAGTGACAATGTCAAATAGAAATTACATAAACAGAATACCTCAGCTCAGTTACACATGCAGAACATAGACTATCACCAAACAAGGAATCACAATTTAAAAACAGGAAGACAATAATTAAACTGGGAACCCTAAAAGCCAAACTTGGAATGTACAACAACAATGTAGAAATAAAACTATAAATTAATTTCCTCTTGTACTAAACAAAGCACAGACATTAATGATGCACATTTCCCAGAGCTGACATATTCCAGTTAATAAATTCAAAATAAAGAGATATCTTTGTACCTTTTGTGCATTTTTTTTTCAGTTGCAATTGTTCCAGCCACTTTCTTCTGGTTTATTTGTGTCTTCTGCTATCTCTCCATCGTCTGCTGTCCATTTGTCCTTTCTTCTCTTCTAGTTTTTTCCATTCTCTCTCTACATCTGCTTTAACATAATAATCTTTCTCCTTTTGCTCTTTCCTCATTCCTATTTCATCCACTCAAATTTTACCCCTCCATCCTCAATCCCCACTTAGTCTCCCAATACCCGGCCAATTGTACATTTTTCTTCCCTCCCACACAAAATATTTTTCCCCTCTCCATTTCATTCTCCCAGCCCCATCCCCTTCTAATCTCCCCCAACATCAGCTCCCTTTTAGTTCCAGCCCCACCCAGTATCCGCTCCCTTCTAGTCCCCACATCAGCCCATTTCCAGTCCTAGCTCCCCCATCCATTTCCAGTCCTATCCGAGTCCCTTCATCAGCTCATTTCCAATACCAGCCTCCCATCAGCCCATTTCTAGTCCTTTCCTAGCCCCACCATCAGCCCATGTTAAATCCTAGCTCCCCTCCACTGAGCCCATTTCTAAACCAAGCCCCCCATGAGCCTACTTCCAGTTCTAGCCCCTCCATGAGTCCATTTCAATCCAAGCCCCCACCACAGCCCATTTCCAATCTTAGCTCCCCCCAACACCCAATTCTCAGTTCTATCCTAGCCCATCCATCAGCCCAGTTCCTGTCCTAGCTCCCTCCCCTAAGAGCCCATTCCAAGCCCCCCTTCCCAGCAGGTATTTGCAGTTCTAGCCCCCTTCCACTCCGCCCATTTCCATTCCAAGTCCCCCTCCCCATCAGCTATTTGCAGTTCAAGCCCCCCTTCCACTCAGCCCATTTCCATTCCAAGCCCCGTCCCCATCAGCTATTTGCAGTTCAAGCCCCCCACTTCCCCTCAGCCCATTTCCATTCCAAGCCCCATCCCCAACAGCTATTTGCAGTTCAAGCCCCCTTCCGCTCCGCCCATTTCCAGTCCTAGCAACCCCCCAACCCATTACCAGTCCTAGCCCCCCCATAGCCCACTCCCAGTCCTAATCCCACCAGCCCATTTCCAGTCCTAATCCCCCATCACCCAATTTTCAGTTTAAGCCCCCCCATAGCCCATTACCAGTCCTAACCTCCCCATCAGCCCACTCCCAGTCCTAATCCCCCATCACTCAATTTTTAGTTTAAGCCCTCCCATAGCCCATTACCAGTCCTAACCCCCATCAACCCACTTCCAGTCCTAATCCCACCAGCCCATTTCCAGTCCTAATCCCCCATCACCCACTTTTTAGTTTAAGCCCCCCCAGTGCCCATCACCACTCCTAACCCCTCCCCAGCGCCCATCACAACTCCTAACCCCCCCAGCGCCCATCACCACTCCTAACCCCCCCAGCCCAGCACCCATCACCACTCCTACCCCCCCCAGCCAGCCCAGTGCCCATCACCACTCCTAACCCCCCCAACCAGCCCAGTGTCCTTCACCACTCCTAACCCCCCCCAGACTGCCCAGCCCATCCCATCACTACTCCTAACACCTCCCCCCCCCCAGCCCAGCCCATCACAACTCCTAACCCCCCCCAGCCCAGCCCAGCCCAGCCCATCACTACTCCTAACACCCCCCCCCCCCCGCCCAGCCCAGCCCATCACTACTCCTAACACCACCCCCCCAGCCCAGCCCAGCCCAGCAGCACTTCTAACCCCCAGCCCAGCCCAGCACCACTCCTAACGCCCAGCCCAGCCCAGGGAAATTTTTTAAAAAAAGAAAACCTGTCTCCTGCCGCTGTCGGGGCCGCCGCGGCAGAATCGAGCGTGCCGCGGGGCCCCCCTGTACCCGGCACAGCCTCTCCTCCCTGTAGCAGCTCTCTAGTTGGAGCTGAAGTCAGACGCGCCGGCTTGCAGAGCGCGAGGGAAGAGTTTTTCCCTCGCTGCTCTGTTAAGCCCGCGGGGGCTGATGGGAAGTTCCCATCAGCCCCCGCGGGCCTAACAGAGTCGCGAAAGGGAAACTCTTCCCTTCGCGCTCTGCAAGCCGGCGCGTCTGACTGCAGCTCAGAAGAGAGAGCTGCTACAGGGAGGAGAGGCTGTGCCGGGTACAGGGGGGCCCCGCGGCACGCTCGATTCTGCCGCGGCGGCCCCGACAGCGGCAGGAGACAGGTTTTCTTTTTTTTTTCAATTTTACTTTTACAAAAGAATGTTTTTTGCGCGGGGCCCCCTGAAACGTGGGGCCCTGTGCAAAAAACATTCTCGCTCAATGGACGGGCCGGCCCTGCATCCATATCATGGAGTAGAAACACTCCTCACGGTACTATTTGACAAACTCGTTCATGGCATCGATGATGCCAAACAGGCATTTCTCCTTATTTTCATTGACATCACTGCAGCTTTTGACAGCATCAATCATCACATCATGCTCAATAGACTACAGCATATAGGCGTGAAGGATACAGTTCTAAAATGGTTTACATCTTACCTATCTGGTAGAACTCAACAAGTCAAAATTGATCACCAAACATCTGAACCTTACAAACAGGAACAAGGCCTACCCCAGGTTTCTGCCCCATCAGCCCTCCTCTTTAACATTTATCTTCAGCCCATCTGCTCCATCTTTAAAAAATTCCAGTTAAATTATCATATATATGCGGATGACATAATGTTGTATCTCCCATGTAACATCCACAACCCCTCTTTACAACAAGTCACAGATTGCTTTACAGAATTATCGACATGGCTAATGAACCACAACCTTAAAATCAACATTAATAAAACTGAAGCACTGTATGTAACAAAAACCTGAGCTTCAGCCCCCCTACATCCATCAAGATCCAAGACACCAACGTTTCAGTCAAAAGCGAGGTAAAATCTTGGTGTAATCATCGATCGTACCCTTAATATGACTTCACACATCAGACAAACAACAAGGAAGATTTTCTTCAAACAAATTGTTGAAGCATCACACATTGTTGCACCAACATGACTTTAAATTAGCTACAATTATCACACTGCACTTTGACTTTGCAAACACAGTCCTACAAGGTTCTACTAAACAAACACTAAGACACCTTCAATTAGCCCAACACACTGTAGCTAGGACAACCATGAATAGCAACCCTTTTGATCACATTACCCCCATATTGTATACCCTCCACTGGCTTCCTGTACAAAGCCGCATCATCTACAAAATACTAGTCACAACTTTTAAACTAATCAAAGAAATCACCCCATCGTACCTCTCCACACTCATCAACATGGACACTGTCAGTCGCTCTCAGCGTGACTGCAATAAAAACAAACTAGCAATACCAACTGACTTCAGGAAATCAAGGACATTTACAAACAATAAAGCATTCTCCCACTTCACCCCTAACCCCTGGAATAACCTCCCAGAACACCTAAGAGAAGCAAACTACCTCCTCACCTTCCGAAAAAAACTGAAAAACCCATCTATTTACCCTTCACTTTGGATTCTCTACTAACCTCAACTCCATTGATCCTCCTCACTCCTCCATTTAAACCCTTCTACATAAGTCGCCGCTCACCCTTCCCTATAACCCCCAAGAATGCTTCATCCACCCCTATCTAACAGCGAAATGGTATATAGCTCAATGTAAGTGTATATAGTTCTATGTAAAGCAGCCTTGACAATTAATGTATATAGTTAAAGAGTTCTTTGTAATTGAAGATGTACCTTTCATTGTACTATTCAAATTGTTGTTCATTGTAAACCGCATTTGATCTTTAGGAAAATGCGGTATAGAAATTTGTAATAAATAAATAAAACTCCCTGGTCACCCAGTCAAAGAAATCAATCAGATTTGTTTGATAAAATCTGCCTCTGGTAAACCCATGCTGCCTTGGATCTTGCAATCCATTGGACTGCAGAAACCTCTCTTTTAGCAGTGTTTCCAATAATTTACTCACAACAGAGGTTATACTAACTGGCCTGTAGCTTTCAATCTAATGCTTACTTTCCTTAAAGGGACTACATGTGTCTCATGCTTACTTATCTAAAGGGACTACACGTGCCTTTCTCCAGTCCTCTGGGACCACTCCAGAATCTAAAGAAGCATTGAAAAGCTCGGTCAGTAGGGCCACTAGAACGTCCCAAAATTCCTTCTATATTCTCAGATATATCCCATCTGGTCCCACCGCTCTGTCTGCTTTTAGTTTAGCTAATTCCTCTTGAACACAGTCTTCTGAAAGTCGTTCAAGATCCTTGTCTCTTCTGTTCCTAGTTGTGGATGCTTTCTGAGGTCCTGCTTCTGTCCCTTCATCTGCGAAGACAGAACAAAAATATTTGTTAAGCAATTCCGCTTTATCATCATCAGCTTCTACATATGGTTACCCTTCACCCTTGAGTAAGCATGAGGTTGAAAGCAACAATTCAGCATAAAGTATTGAGAGAAAAGACTAGCAAAGTGTATTACAGGAAACTCAAATTGATTCTGAAAGGTACACCAAAGAATAACATCAAAGAATAAGATACAAGCCATCCATCAGCTTGCAATCCCCATACTCTTGTATAGCTTTGGAATTGTAGACTGGCCTCTGAAATATCTTGAGAGACTAGATGTTTGAACAATTACACTCCTCCATGCCTATGAGGTGGTTTATAAGAATCAGTGTATGTATGCCAAGACTGTACATCTCTAGAGCTGAAGGATGAATGGGCCTCCTAGAAATTGATTATACATATCGAGCGATCATTATAGACCTCCAGGCCTACTTAATAGCCTCAACAGATCCGAATACATGAAAAGTGTTGCAGTATGAAAGTAAACGGCCAGAGTTTGTATTCATTACTGTATTCAACTAGGACAGGCATTCTGACAAATTAAAGGCATAGATGAGAATCTGCCAGTATATACAGGGAAGGAAGCAGCAGAATTTGCAAAACAAGAGAAACAATTCTTTAAAGAATTAGATTAAAAAAATGAGGAACAAGAAGTGGCAAATTCATAAATACAGTTAGAAATACAAAGCATTACTCCAGGAACCATTTGTCGATCAAACAAGGACACATGAGTGATTAAGGAGAGGTGAAATGAAACCTAAGGATGAAAAATTGATAGCTGCAGCCCAGAACAGTAGTTTACAGACGAGATGGTTCACAGCGAGCATAAAGCAGGTGAAACAGACAAATGCAGATTCTGTAAGAAAGAGCTGAAAGTGGATACTCACTTTGTAGCTGGCTGTGAAGTTCTCATAGAATAACCAAAAAACTCTAAATAACTCTCACACCAGTGAACACTACCAAAACAAAGAGTTATAATGTATCTTTTTAACCTGGAGTAACTTTGATAACAAGAGTAACAATGTATCTCACAATGCCACACATTCATAGATTCTCTGAGGATACCCAAAGGGAATACATTGAGGAAGCCTCAGCACAGGGCATGCGGTTCAATTATGACTATGATTCCACTGAAGTTAAGACCGTTCCACACCTGATTTGTCATTCATGGGCTTCTATAATATATTTAACAATTTTTAAATGCATTTAAAACAATTGAAACACATCTCAATCTCCCATCAAAAGTTCATTCTCAAAAGGCTGCTACAGTGCTGGACATTAGCACTGGTCAACATTGAAATCATTACTGACTTTAAAAGGCCCTAATCTGTAGTATCTTGGTGAGCTGAACACGAATATAACATTAAAAAAAATTATTGGCTCTCGTTTTAAAGATATTGCATGTAGTTCATTTTTGATGTTTCACCATGTAAATTTATCCAGTAGGACATCAACAACATCCCAAATAAGCCTTGAATGGTGTAATATTGCATCACATTGCATAATACCAGCATGCACACATCATCCAGAGTTGATTGCATCATTTTCTGATGCAATGCAATACTACTGCCAGACGGCTGCTGAAGCCATCTGACATCAGCAGTGTACTATACGCAGTCGGAAAGGAAAGTAATCTGGTATTCTGTTCCGATATTGAAAGCCTCATGAATGCCTTAAAAATCACTCATGACCCACAAGACTCTTTGAAACTGAGTCTGAAGGCTGTGCTTTTGAACAATGGAAACCGTCTTCCATCTATTCCAGTAGCGCATGCTGTCCACATGAAAGATCCCATAAACAAAAATAGAGTGAAAAGATTTGTGAGCTAGTGTGTATTATGAAATGCATTTATGTCGGAAGATTAGCCATGAAGTTAAAACAACCTCTTGAAGCTATACTTCCATTTTACTAAAGTTTGAAGGAGCTCGTATCGGAGCCATATAACATAGGTAAAAACCACCATAAAATAGTGCTACCTACTCACAAACGTCTAGTTTAAATGTGTATACAAGGATGCAAATAAAAGGAGCCAAAACGTCATTACTTATCTCCACTGCTCTCCTCAAATCTTCTCAAACTTCTTGTGAAACAAATAGCAGTTGTAAAGAAGGTACACAGTACTGCATTTTGGGCAAACCCAAATTTTATGCCCTGTTTCAACGCTTAATTCAACTGCGGGGAAATGAAAACAGTCTTCCGGCTTCTCCACCTCTCTGAGACATCAGCGCATGCTCATTGAATTAAGCATTGAAACAGGGTATAGAATTTGGGTTTGCCCAAAACTCAGTACTGTGTACCTTCTTTACAACTGCTGTTTGCTTCACAAGAAGTTTGAGAAGATTTTTGAGGAGAGCAGTGGAGATAAGTAATGACGTTTTGGCTCCTTTTATTTGCATCCTCGTATGCACATTTAAACTAGACGTTTGAGTAGGTAGCACTATTTTATGGTGGTTTTTACCTATGTTATTTGGCTCCGATATGAGCTCCTTCAAACTTGAGTAAAATGGAAGTATAATTTTGAGAGGTTGTTTTAACTTCATGGCTAATCTTCCGACATAAATGCATTTCATAATACATGCTAGCTCACAAATCTTTTCACTCTATTTGTGTTTATGGGATTTTTGCATAGATTGTAGGTTGTTTTGTTAGTTTGGTCCACATGAAAGAGACATACGATAACTTAAAGCATCTACTGACTTCCATTAACTATAACAAGTACAGCTGACACCTCTGTGGTGACTTGAAGGTAGTTGCCCTTTGAATGGGACTGCAGCAGGGATATATAAAATACATGTGTTTGTTATGTGAGTGGGATAGCCGAGCAAGGGATTGGCACTACTTGCAGAAGGAATGGAATCACAGACAAAATGTAACAGTTGGAGAGAAGAATATCCAGCACCCAGCTCTGGTTGAGGCTCACAAAATCCTGCTACCACCCCTTCACATCAAACTAGGTTTGATGAAAAACTTCGTGAAAGCCATGGACCACACTTTGCCAGCCTTCTGATACCTGCATGAAAAATTCCCTCGACTCAGTGAAGCAAAGATTAAAGAGGGAGTTTTTGTGGTTCCTCAGATTCGAGAGCTCTTCAAAGATGACTGGTTCAACAACTTGCTGCAGGGTGATGCGAAACAAGCATGGAATGTTAGGGCAGAAAACTACATGGAACTAGTAGAAGACATGCTGATGCAGTATCAGAAAATTGGCTGCAATATGTCTCTAAAGATCCATTTCCTTGATTCCCATCTCAATTTCTTTCCTGACTACTGTGGTATGGTTAGTGATGAACAGGGCGAATGTTTTCACCAGGATATCGCAACGATGGAGCAAAGATACCAGAGAAAATGGTCCACTACAGTACTGGCTGACTACTGCTGGACACTCCCCAGAGAAGCTCCCGAACAGCTGTACAAGAGACAGGCGAAAAAATCTAAGTAGTCTATGACTTGGTTTTTTACAGGTATTAACTGAAGGCTTATTATATTTACTATTGACATGCATTTCCTGATGTAAACATTAATTCTTGTAGATTACAAAAAACCTAGAGCCAACTTTGCAATTTCACTGTCATATTCGTGTTCAGCATATAAAAATTGATAAGAAATGACTATTTTTATTTCAGTAACATGAGTTTTGCCCTGTATTTCAAAAGGGCTGAATCAGGACAAATTGTGAAGTTCTGATGGCAAAAAACTTTCTATACAGAAAAACACAACAAGGTGGCATGTAGGGTGACTGACCTTGATCAGCTAATTTCAGGATATCGACCCTAGAAAATTGGGACACAACCAAAAATATCTGGATTTTTTTCATTGGTACATCAGATTATAAAATATCTTGTGATATTTAGAGTGCGATCAAAAAGTCTCTCTGTAGTGAGAGCTGTGCTTAGAAAGGCAGCCCGCTTGAGGAAGAGAAAATGTAGCCACAAGCTGATGACAAGGATTGCTATTCCCACTGCATGGTAAGTCCTCCCCATTATGCTAAGGAACATTTGGAAGCTAAAATGCTGCTCTTACTACTCCCACTTGCACTATACTACTACTACTACTGAACATTTGTATAGTGCTACAAGATATATGCAGTTTATTTATTTATTTACATTCTCTTATATACCGCACTATTCAGCATCAGCGCGGTTTACACAGAACAAAGGTCTCAGTACAATAACAAGCATGAGTTTACAGATAACAAGGGAAGGAACTTGGATAACAAGGGAAACTATTTACAGTCTATTTACAGATGTAATACTACTGAATGAATACAGGTTAATAGGAACAGGTGCTAAGAAAATATTCAATAATCAAAGCGATTCATCACATGTCTGTTGTTGAGAAACCACGAAGCTGGGTATCTGGGTGGGATCACTAATGTCAATGAGTATCGATGTCTCAATAAGATGTTTATTAAAGAGATGGAATTTGAGAGCTTTCCTGAATTGTGATAAACTAGTGATAGCCCGAATGCCAGGAGGTAGTGTATTCCAGCACCTAGGGGCACAGAGGATAAAGGCTCTCTTGGCTGTGGAAGAAGAGCAGCTTGTAAGGGCCTTTGGAAGTTTTAAGGAGTTGATGGCTGAGGATCTTCTTGCTCTGTTTGGTGTGGTAGTATTAATAAGGTCAGATAAGGAAGGAGCGGAAAGCTTGTTGAGAGCTTTGAACGTAAGGAGTAGAGTTTTGAAGATAATTCTGGCATGAATGGGTAGCCAATGTAATTTAATCAGCAAAGGAGTAACATGGTCAGTCCTGGTGGCCCCCTGGAGTACCCTTGCTGCAGCATTCATAGCCAGCTGTAAAGGGTTTAAGGTAGATTGAGGGAGACCTTGAAGAATGACATTGGCGTAATCGAAGTGGGGTATTATAAGTGCCTGGTAGATAGTCCTGAAATCTTTTGGTTCTAGAATGGAGCGTAGGTGTCTCAGCAGGGCCGGATTTACGTATACGCCATGTACGCCATGGCGTAGGGCCCACAGCCGGCAGGGGCCCACAAAAAAAGAACCAGGTTTTTTTTTTAACTCAATTTTAAAAAAAAACCTGGTGGCTGCCGCCGCGGGGCCCCCTCTGCTGCCGCGGGGGCCCCGTCTACAAGCTGGTCGGGTCGGGTCGGGTCGGGTCTCTCTCCCTCCCTCCCTCCCTCGCTGCAGGCTGCAGGCTGCAGGCTGCGAGAGACGCGAAGGGAGAGCGTCTCCTCGCGTCTGTGTTAAGTCCGCAGGGGCTGATGGGATTTCCCATCAGCCCCTGCCGGCTAAACACAGATGCGAGGAGACGCTCTCCCTTCGCGTCTCTCGCAGCCTGCAGCCTGCAGCGAGGGAGGGAGAGAGACCCGACCCGACCCGACCCCACGGTCCCGGACCGGACCCGACCAGCTTGTAGACGGGGCCCCCGCGGCCGCAGAGGGGGCCCCGCGGCGGCAGCCACCAGTTTTTTTTTTAAAATTAAATTTTACTTTAGGCCGGGGGGGGGGGGTAGGACTGGTAAGGGGCTATGGGGGGGGGTAGGACTGGTAATGGGCTATGGGGGGGCTGGGGCTGGAAATGGACTGGGGGGGGGTAGGGCTGGTAATGGGCTATTGGGGGGCTGGGGCTGGAAATGGGCTGGGCTGGGCTGGGCTGGGCTGTGGGGGGATAAGGCTAGAGGTGGGCTGATGGGGTTAGGACTGGTAATGGACTGTGGGCTGTTGGGGGGGGCTTAGAACTGGCAATGGGCTGTGGGGAGGTAAAGACTGGTAATGGGCTGTGGGCTGATGGGGGCTGTCTGGTAATGGGCTATGGGGGGGGCTAGGACTGGAAATGGGCTGGGGGGTTAAGACTGGAGGTGGGCTGATGGGGTTAGGACTGGTAATGGGCTGTTGGGGGGGGTTAGAACTGGTAATGGGCTTTGGGGGGGTTAAGACTGGTAATGGGCTGTGGGCTGATGGGGGTTGTCTGGTAATGGGCTATGGGGGGCTAGGACTGGAAATGGGCTGGGGGGTTAAAACTGGAGGTGGGATGATGGGGTTAGGACTGGTAATGGGCTGTGGGCTGATGGGGGGGGTAGGACTGGCAATGGGCTATGGGGGGCTGACTGGAAATGGGTTGATGGGGTTAGGACTGGAAGTGGGCTGATGGGGGGTTAGGACTGGTAATGGGTTATAGGGGGGGCTTAAACTGACAATGGGGTGATGGGGGTTAAGGACTGAAAATGGGGTGATGGGGGGTTAAGGACTGTAAGTGGGGTGATGGGGGGGCTAGGACTGGTATTGGGTTGGGGGGTTGCTAGGACTGGAAATGGGCTGATGCAGGGACTAGAAGGGAATGGATGCTGGGTGAGGCTGGAACTAGAAGGGAGCTGATGTTGGGGGAGGATTAGAATGGGATGGGGCTGGAAGAGTAAAATGGAGAAGGGAAAAATATTTTGTGTGGGAGGGATAAAAAATCTACAATTGGCCGGGTATTGGGAGAGTAAGTGGAGATTGAGGATGGAGGGGTAAAATTTGAGTGGATGAAATAGGAATGAGGAAAGAGCAAAAGGAGAAAGATTAGTATGTTAAAGCAGATGTAGAGAGAGAATGGAAAAAAATCTAGAAGAGAGAAGAAAGGACAAATGGACAGCAGACGATGGAGAGTTAGCAGAAGACACGAAGAAACCAGAAGAAAGTGGCTGGAGCAATTGCAGCTGAAAAAAATGCACAAAAGCTAGAAAAATATCTCTTTATTTTGAATTTATTAATTGGAATATGTCAGCTCTGGTAAATGTGCATCATTAACATCTGTGCTTTGTTTAGTACAAGAGCAAATTAATGTATAGTTTTATTTCTACAGTGTTGTACATTCCAAGTTTGGCTTTTGGGATTCCCAGTTTAATTATTGTCTTCCTATTTCTAAATTGTGATTACTTGTTTGGTGATGGTCTATGTTCTGCATGTGTAACTGAGCTGAGGTGTTCTGTTTATATAATTCCTATTTGACATTGCCACTTGTTCTCTTTCCCCAGTAGGTCATGTATTGTTGTTCTCTGAAATGTATTGGTTTAATATTTGCAGTGTTGCCTTTTGATTGGTAGAGTATGGTGCTTTGTGAGTCCTGGTAGTGCTGTTAGGATACGGCGGGTTTACTATGGGCAGTGTTTGTAGTAGTTCCTAATGTGTCTGGCAGTTGGCACTGGATTATAGTAATGTAGAAATCTTTTAGTCTTTCTTTATCCATACACTCATTAAGAGGCACGTTTACTAAAAGTTAGTATATGGTAACATTATGCAAATATTTATGCAAATGAGGCCCCTTATGCAAATGAGGTCCGCACCCCCCTTGGGCCGCCCCTGCTGGGGGCCCACAATTTTTGTTGGCGTAGGGCCTCACTCAAGGTAAATCCGGCCCTGTGTCTCAGGGATCGGATCTTGTAATATATTGTTCTGACTGTGTTTCCAATGTGGGACTTCATATCCAGATGTTGATCCAGAGTGACTCCTAAGTAGCGTATTGAGGGTTTGGTTTGCAGTTCAGCATCATTAGTTCTTATAGATTGAGGTGGGATGAAATTGTGATTCCTTGAGATAAAGAGGACTTCTGTTTTCTTATGTTGTATACGGAGGTTTTGGGAGAGCAACCAGTCAGAAACTGCGTTGAAACAGTTTATTAGAGGGGAAAGATCCAAATGGTCAGTTGAGATGGGGGTATAAAGTAGGACATCATCTGCATAAAGCATGCAGTCGACATTAAATGACCGTATGATCTTACATATCGGTTGCATGTATACGTTGAATAGAAGTGCAGAGAGTGAAGAACCTTGAGGGACTCCCTGATCTAGGTGGAAGGGTTCTGAAGTTCTGCCCCCTGAGCGGACATGCTGCCATCTTCCGGATAAGTAGGACCTGCACCATTCAAGCGCTGTTCCAGTGATGCCCTTCTCTGTTAGCCTCATTAAAAGGATATCGTGATTCACTGAATCAAACGCTGTTGCGATGTCCAGAAAGATGAGGGCAAATCCTTGACGGATGTTATCTATGCCAGTGATTATCTTGCTGAAGAGAATTGTGAGGAGAGTTTCGACTCCACGATATTCCCTGAAGCCATGTTGGCAGGGGTCTAATGGAGCAGCAGTGTCAATATGGTCCTGTAACTGTCGTTGGACCTCTTTTTCGATGATCTTAGCAAGTAGAGGAATACTAGAGATAGGTCTATAGGACTCAACCTTTAGGGGGTCGAGTTTGCAATTTTTCAACAGTGGTCTAATAGAAGTGTGTTTAAGGGCTGAAGGGAATGATCCTGTTGAGAAGGAAAGGTTCATTATGGAGGCAATTACAGGGCTGAGGTGACTGCGGAGTTCCTTGATCCAGAAGGCAGGGCATGGATCTGACTGGGATGTAGTGATGTTGAGTGTTGTAATAGTGTCTTCAATTCCTTTCTTAGAAGGAATAGAGAATGCAGAAAAAGCTCCGAGGGTGACCTGTCCAAGGGTGGTGGTTGTTGTGGAGGCTCTGTTAACAAGGCACATCTTAGATTGTAAGTAGGCTGCAAAGTCTTGAGGATCTATTTCAACTTGTGGCCCAGAGGATGGTTCCTTAGATAGAGACTTAACAAGGTCAAAAAGGTTGTGTGGCTTATTGAGAGATCTCATCAAGATATCCGAGTGGTATCTTTTCATTGACTCAGAGATTGCCTTGCGGTGGGCGGCTAGGTGGCTATTGAATGCTGTCAGGTCAACAATAGCATGGGAGCGACGCCAACGTTTTTCGAGTTTCCGTAATAGGATGAGGGATTCTTTAAGGTCCGCAGTGTACCAGGGTGCGTTTTTTCTTTTCCTTGAGTGCTTTTTTGCTGGGGGACGCAAGGCAATAGCGCTGAGACTATTATTCCAATGAGAGATTAGGTCCTCAAGATTTGTGGTAGTGGTATTTATGAGTTGTTGAGTTTCTGCGAGGATGATCTCTTTATTAAATGGTTTAAAAGATCTAGAGGTTGGATTTGCTGTGTTAGTTGTTGTCTTGAGGCTCTTGGAGAGAGTTTTGCTTGAAGGAATCTGGAAGATGATCAATTTGTGATCAGACCAGGGAACAGAAGTAATGGATGTAATAGGATCGAGAGATGTGTTGAGGGATGGCTGTGGGGCGAATATCAGATCCAGAATGTTGCCTTTAGTGTGAGTGGGGGCTTTCACTAGTTGCGTGAAGCCAAGGTTCTCAAGGGCTTCTAGGAATGGAACTGCTTGATTATCCTGTAAAGTTGGTAGGTTGAAGTCACCTAGGATCCACATTGGGGTGTGTGAGCTGTGAGGGTTGGAGGCAAGCTCAATGATAGAGGCGAGCTCATTGAGTGATGTGGAGGGGGCTCTGTAGAGCAAGCTGATTGAGCATCGTCTATTGGAGATGGTAATAGTTTCCATGTGACTTGTGTTGGTGGAGTGCGTCGTCTGAAACTGGAGGTCTGATCTAGAGAGGATGAGGACACCACCACCCCTTTTATCTTGCCTGTGACTGGTATGTACTGTAAAATTATGGGGGCGGAGCTGGTTGATTATGACATTGTCTTCCTCAGCTAACCACGTCTCTGTGACCAAGAGTATGTCAAGGTCATGAGAGGAAATTAAGTCAGTGACAGCTGGCCATTTCTTCCGGATGGAGCGTGCATTGATGAGGGCACATTTGAGGCTGTCAGGGTAAATTTTATCATATTGTTTGCTTCTGTTGGAATGTTGAAGGGTAATATGGAGGAGGTGAGGGTGGCGGGGGCGTGTATCCCAGTGTAAGTTGTTGTGGGATGAACCAGCCCATCTCCTTCCGTGGCTCTTTAGTATTGGGATATGTTTGATGGATGGTGTTAAGGCTAGCGAGCAGGAAAGCCAGTTAGTGAGGATGATGTAGCATCCAAGGATGATGGTAATGAGGGGACCCATCTTTATACGGATGAGAGGAATGTGTTAGGGGAATGAGGATGAAAAACCAGAGGAGTATTATCAAATGGAACACAAGAGGCGATCTAGAGCAACTAATGGGTGGGACTATGGGAGGTTGTTATATTTACTGTTGCCCAGGCCCGGCTCTAACTTGGTAGGGAGATTGCTGGATCTATTTAGAGTCTACGACTGGGATAGCAAATAATTTTAGTGTATTGATGGTACGGCGGTATTCCGATTAACCACACTAAGTGGTACCCTAGATTCTCGTGTGTAGATTACAGTAAATCAAGTACAAATGTGGTTCATAGTGTGGAATATCAGTTCACATTATACATTAGGTTGAATAGGGCATATTAATGTTTGGTTGGCTGCTACAACACAGGATTACAACAGGTTTTGCAACATTTTGAGGCACAATGCATTAGTGTGGTATCTTAGAGTTGCTATTTTAACTATGTATACATATGTTGCAATGTCTCAGTTAAATTGTAACAGCAGAGCAATTAATTGAAATGTAGCTTTGTAGGTCTACCCTGCAACATTTAACACTGAGGGAATATCAGGTGAAAACAAGAGATTAGTTATAGGAGAGATCAGTCCACTTACAGTCCTTTGCAGAGTTTGATGTGTTTGCATTCGTTTTTCAGGGCAGTTAGTACCTTGTGCTAGACTCTGCTATGGTGTTGTCAGATTTCCGCTGGGTAGTAGGGGTTCTCCGAGTTGATTTGTTGCAGGTTATTCGGGCGTCACGTATGTTCAGAGCTTTAGTTGAGTTAGGGCAGCTTGCTGTTAGGGAGTTATGTAACAGTGCCCCGCCTAAGGGCCACGCCAAAGGGCCCTCTGGCGAGGCCCTCAGGCACGGGCCCGACCAGGCGCGGGCCCGGCTGGCGGCAGCCTTCTTTTAAGCTGGCCCGCTGCTCCTCCCCCTCCCACAGCCCCGACTGGGCTGGAGGTGCTTCACAGGAGGGCCGGATGGCCTGTCGGTGCTGCGATCCCCTAGCAGGGGAAGATGGAGTGCAGAGAGATTTTCCCGCCGGCGGCAGCCTTCTTTTAAGCTGGCCCGCTGCTCCTCCCCCTCCCACAGCCCCGACTGGGCTGGAGGTGCTTCACAGGAGGGCCGGATGGCCTGTCAGTGCTGCGATCCCCTAGCAGGGGAAGATGGAGTGCAGAGAGATTTTCCCGCCGGCGGCAGCCTTCTTTTAAGCTGGCCTGCTGCTCCTCCCCCTCCCACAGCCCCGACTGGGCTGGAGGTGCTTCACAGGAGGGCCGGATGGCCTGTCGGTGCTGCGATCCCCTAGCAGGGGAAGATGGAGTGCATAGACACATATAAAGGACTGTCCCTGCGGAGATCAGGTGAGTCAAGATCCAAAAGCGGCAGTGAAGAAGGGAGAAATAAGAGGAAAAGTAGTAATGTGTTGCAGAGTGAATGCATTTATAGTTCAAAAGGAGAAATTTGAACTGGATATGGAAACAGATAGGGAGCAAATGAAGAGACTTGAGAAGAGGGGTAATATGAGCATGACGAGACTGGCATAAGATTAGCCGTACAGCAGATTGTCGAACAGATCTTCCAGTCTAGGTGATTTGCTACTCTTTTTAGTTTATCAACTTGCTCTATTACATCTTCCCAGATTATCGAGATTTGTTTCAGTTCCTTCAATAAATCACTTTTAAATATCATTTCTCGCATGAGTAATTTCTCTACATCTTCATTCTGTCTCTCCACTATGGCCTCATTCTCCCTTAGTGCCCCTTTTACCCCTCCATCTTCTAATGGTCCAGCTGACTCTCACATTTTCTGCTTCAAATATACCTGAAAAAGATTTTGACACACTCTTCAGAGGACTTGAAGACTCCAAGCAAGCATTCATACTGATCTTCTTAGATATTGCATCTGCCTTTGACACATTTAGCTATAAAATTCTGTTACAGAGGCTTAAACAAATTGGAATCTACTGTATAGCACGACCCTACTTTGGTTTCAGTCTTACCTAATGGACCGCACTCAACAAGTCAAAATCGGACACACATCATTCCACACATATAGTCTTATCTTCTTACCTCCTTCCCCAGTATCCATTCTCCTGCTTCTCTCCCTTTCTGTCCCTGTCCTGCCTCTTTCTCCAGTATTTCTGGTCTCTGCACAGACTTATTCTCCAGCATCTATTCCTCCTGTTTCTCCACCTTTTCAGCATCTGCCTTTTCTCCCTCCTTCCTCTGCAGCATTTTCCCTTACATATTCCCATCTTCCTCTAGAATTAGCCACACCTTTCCTTCCCATTGCTCCTTTGATTCCTAGCATTCTATTTGCTTTCTTGGCCACCACTGCACACTGGGCAGAGGGTTTCAATGTATTATCCATAGTCTCTTTCCTGGGTGGTGGTTCCTAATGTGGAACTTTTCAATGTGCAACCGTAGTTTGAATTCTTCTTCCCTAAGTGCATAACTTTGCTCTTGTCCGCATTAAATTTCATCTGTCATTTTGGACATCCAGTCTTCCAATTTATCAAGGTCTTCTTTCAATTTTCACAAGCCTCTTAAGTTTTAAAAACTTGGAATAATTTTGCGTCATCTGCAAATTTGATCACCTCACACATTATTCCCATTTCTAGGTCATTTATGAGGATGTGAAAAAGCAGTGGGCCCAGCAATGATCTCTGGGGTACTCCACTATTCACCTTTCTCCATTGAGAAAATGGGCCATTTAGCCCTACTTTCTATTTTCTATCATTTAATCAGTTGCAGATCCACAATAGTATGCTGTCTCCTATGCCGTGACATTTTACCCAAGAGTCTCATGAGGGACCTTGAAAAGGTTTTATGAAAAACCAGACATACTGTATCAACTGGCTCACCTTTATCTACCAGTTTATTCCCACCTTCAAAAAAAATGTAACGGATTAGTAAGACAAGACCTTCTTAGGCTAAATCCATCTTGGCTTTCTCCCATTAAACTATGACAATCTCCATGTTCAGTCATTGTATTCTTTATAATGGTTTCTACCATTTTGTCTGCTACTGATGTAAAGCTCACCAGTCTATAGTTTACAAAATCATCCTTGAAACCCTTTTTAAAAATTGGCATTATATTGGCCATTCTCCAGTCCTTAGATAACTACAGATAATTTTAATGATAGATCACAGATTAGTAAAAGTAGGTCTGCAATCTCATATTTCAGTTCTTTCAGCACCCTGTGGTGTATGCCATCAGCACAGGTAATTTACAGCTCTTTAGTTTATCAAATAATGGTATTACATCTTCTCAATTTATTGAGATTTGTTTCAATTCCTGTTATGCATCACCTTTAAATCTCATTTCTGGAATGGATAAGTTTTCTACATCATCAACATTCCTAACAGGGGCTCTACATTTCAATCAAAGGTAAGAGTGTGTGGCTTTTTAATTACTAGCTCTCTGCCTGAGAGTTCTTAAAAGGGTTTTAGGACATTTTTAAAACAAAGTTACATTCTTTTTGGTGCTTTAGTTCTAAAGGGGAAATAATTTTTTAGTGGTGTAGGTTTGAAACTCTTCTTTCAATATCTTTCTCAGTTCTTTGAAGCTACTGACACCTCATTAGGTGTTAGTTCCCTCCCTGCCCTCCAACTCCCATCCACCCCATGTGAGCAGCCTTGCTTTATAGGACCCTTCCCCAGTTCTTTGTTTTCCACAGAGCCAGCAGGAAGCAAATCCTGTTACCGCAGAAAATTTTTTCTTTCTTATTTTTTGTGATCGCATCTGCCTTCCCGTCGACGCCGGAACAGAATTATCATCGTTACTACTTCTTTCTAAAAATAAAAAAAAACAATCCTTCATTCTTCAGGCTCTTGATGCCATTTCAGGCTTTGGCCTTCCATCAAGTCTACTGACACGATGGAAAAACCAACTAGTGGTTTCAAAAAATGTTCCAAGTGTGGTAGTACTATTTCTGCCACTGATACCCATGTCTGATGCCTCAAATGCCTCAGCCCAGATCACCAGCCGTCTGAATGTCCCTTGTGCAAAAAGATGACAAAGAGAGGCCTACAGAATTGGGCCAAGAAACTCGGCTTCCTGTTTGCCTCAGATGCAGTCTCGCTTGCTTCGATGTCATTGAGGACATCGTCTTCTTAACATGGATCTCAGGCATTGAAACACAAGTCTTCTTCTAAGACTGGCCATCCTCCTAAGGGTAGATCTCTATCTAAAAATAAAGATGCCTCAAGCGTTGACCTAGAGGTGGATTGACTGGTCAAACTACCCCGGTGGGAGGACCATTCCTCCAAAGCCTCACAAGGGGTCCAGGATGCTCCTGAGGCTTCCAATTGAAGAGCTCCTGGTGCCATGCTCTGGAATGGTAGCCCAAGCTTCCGGTACCAATACCCAGGCATCGGCAAGCTTGATGGACCAGTGCATGCTCACCATCATGCTCACCAGTGCATGCTCACCATGCGGCTCTATTAGCAGCATCGGTACCGATCAAAACATTACCACCAGTAACATCAGCACCAATACAACTGACCATGCCAATACAATCGGCATCGGGCTTCATGCCTCTTGGTACCCTTCCATCCATAAGAACATAAGATATGCCATACTGAGTAAGACCAAGGTCCATCAAGCCCAGTATCCTGTTTCCAATGGTGGCCAATCTAGGTCATATGAACCTAGCAGTTTCCCCAAAAGACACAGGTTCCACAATGCTTGTACTGCATCAAGCAATGATATCCTGGGTCCCTTCTTAATAATGGTTTATGGACCTTTCCTCCAGGAACTTGTTTAAACCCAGCTACACTAACAGCCTTTACTACATCCTATGGTAACAAATTCCAGAGTTTGATTACACGTTGAGTGAAAAAAATATTTCTTTTATTGGTCTTAAATAGTTTACCCTGTAGCTTCATTGCATGTCTCCTAGTCTTCAATATTCTGAATAACATAAACAATCGATCTACTTTTACCCGTTCCACTCCGTTCATTAATTTATAGACTTCTATCACATCTCCCCTCAGCCGTCTCTTTTCCAGGTTAAAGAGCTCTAACCTTTTTAGCCTTTCTTCATAGGAGTATCCTTCCATCCCCTTTACCATTTTGGTGGCTCTTCTCTGAACCTTTTCTAATAACGTTATATCCTTTTTAAGATATGGCGACCAGAATTGCACACAATATTCAAGGTGCGGTCTCACCATGGAACGATATAGAGGCATTATAATATCTTTTGTTTTATTTTCCATTCCTTTCCTTTTGATACCTAGAATTCTATTTGCTCTCTTGGCCACCGCTGCACACTGGGCCGAGGGTTTTAACATGTTATCCACAATGACGCCTAAATCTCTTTCCTGGGTGGTGGTTCCTAATGTGGAACCTTGCATCGTGTAACCATAGTTTGGGTTGTTCTTCCCTAGGTGCATAACTTTACACTTGTCCACATTAAATTTCAACTGCCATTTTGATGCCCAGTTTTACAATTTATCAAGATCTCTTGCAATTTTCAAAATCTTCTTGGGTTTTAACAACTTTAAATAGTTTTGTGTCATCTGCAAATTTGATAACCTCACTCGTTTTTCCCTTTTCCAGGTCATTTATGAATATGTAAAAAAGCAGTGGACCCAGCAAAGATCCCTGGGGTGCACCTTTCTCCATTGGGAAAATTGGCCAGTTAGCCCTACCCTCTGCTTTCTATCTTTTAACCAGTTCCTGATCCACAGTAGTATACTGCCTCCTATTCCATGACTCTTTAGTTTTGCCAAAAGTCTCTGAGGAGGTACCTTGTCAAAGGCATTCTGAAAGTCCAGATACACTATATCAACTGACTCACCTTTGTCCACCTGTTTATTCATACCTTCAAAAAAGCATAACAGATTAGTAAGACAAGATCTTCCTTGTCTAAAGCCATGTTGGCTGTCATCCATTAAGCCATGACTATCTAGATGAGTCATTTTGTTCTTTACAATGGTTTCTATCATTTTTCCTGGTACTGACGTCAGGCTCACTGGTCTGTAGTTTCCCGGATCACCCCTGGAACCCTTTTTAAAAATTGCGTTACGTTGGCGATCCTCCAATCTTCAGGTATTACAGATGATTTTAATGAAAGTTCACAGATTACTAATAGCAGGTCTGCAATCTCATATTTCAATTCTTTCAACACCCTTGGATGTATATCATCTGGCCCAGGTGATTTGCTACTCTTCAGTTTATCTAATAGTTGTAATCAGGGGCGGCCCAAGGGGGGTGCGGGGCCATGTGCGGAGACTCGGTGCGGGGCCTCATTTGCATAAGGTGCCTCATTTGCATAAATATTTGCATAATGTTACCATACACTAACTTTTAGTAAACGTGCCTCTTAATGAGTATATGGATAAAGAAAGACTAAAAGGTTTCTACATTACTATAATCCAGTACCAACTGCCAGGCACATTAGGAACTACTACAAACGCTGCCCATTTAGAACCCATAGCAAACCCGCCGAATCCTAACAGCACTATCAGAACTCACAAAGCACCATACCCTAACTATCAAAAGGCAACACTGCAAATATTAAACCAATACATTTCAGAGAACAATAATACATGACCTACTGGGGAAAGAACAAGTGGCAATGTCAAATAGGAATTACATAAACAGTATACCTCAGCTCAGTTACACATGCAGAACATAGACCATCACCAAACAAGGAATCACAATTTAGAAACAGGAAGACCATAATTAAACTGGGAACCCCAAAAGCCAAACTTGGAATATACAACAACACTGTAGAAATAAAACTATAAATTAATTTCCTCTTGTACTAAACAAAGCGCAAAAATTAATGATGCACATTTCCCAGAGCTGACATATTCCAGTTAATAAATTCAAAATAAAGAGATATTTTTCTACCTTTTGTGCATTTTTTTTCAGTTGCAATTGTTCCAGCCACTTTCTTCTGGTTTCTTCTTCGTGTCTTCTGCTAACTCTCCATCTGCTGTCCATTTGTCCTTTCTTCTGTCTTGTTTTTTTTTTTCCATTCTCTCTCTACATCTGCTTTAACATGCTAATCTTTCTCCTTTTGCTCTTTCCTCATTCCTATTTCATCCACTCAAATTTTATCCCTCCATCCTCAATCCCCACTTACTCTCCCAATATCCGGCCAATTGTAGATTTGTCTTCCCTCCCACGCAAAATATTTTTCCCTCTCCATTTCACTCTCCCAGCTCCATCCCATTTTAATCCTCCCCCAACATCAGCTCCTTTCTAGTTCCAGCCCCACCCAGCATCTGCTCCCTTCTTGTCCCTGCATCAGCCCATTTCCAGTCCTAGTCCCCCATCAGCCCATTTCCAATCCTATCCTAGCCCCACCATCAGCCCATTTCCAGTCCTAGCTCCCCCATCCATTTCAAGTCCTATCCGAGTCCATCCATCAGTTCATTTCCAATCCCAGCCCCTCATCAGCCCATTTCCAGTCCTATCAGTTCCTCCATCAGCTCATTTCCAATCCCAGCCCCCCATCAGCTCATTTCTATTCCTTTCCTAGCCCCACCATCAGCCCATGTCAAATCCTAGCTCCCCTCCACTCAGCCCATTTCCAATCCAAGCCCCCCATGAGCCTACTTCCAGTTCTAGCCCCTCCATGAGTCCATTTCAATTCAAGCCCCCACCACAGCCCATTTCCAACCTTAGCACCCCCAACAGCCCATTTCCAGTCCTATCCTGGCCCCTCCATCAGCCCATTTCCTGTCCTAGCCCCCCCCACTCAGCCCATTTCCAGTCCTAGCTCCCTCTCCTCACAGCCCATTTCCATTCCAAGCCCCCCTCCCCATCAGCTATTTGCAGTTCAAGCCCCCTTTCCACTCAGCCCATTTCCATTCCAAGCCCCTGTCCCCATCAGCTATTTGCCGTTCAAGCCCCCCTTCCACTCAGCCCATTTCCAGTCCTAGCAACCCCCCATCCCATTACCAGTCCTAGCTCCCCCATCAGCCCACTTCCAGTCCGAACCCCCTATAGCCCATTACCAGTCCTAACCCCCCATCATCCCACTTCCAGTCCGAACCCCCTATAGCCCATTACCAGTCCTAACCCCCCCATCAGCCCACTTCCAGTCCTTACCCTCCCATCAGCCCATTTTCAGTCTTACCCCCCCATCAACCCATTACCAGTCCTAACCCATCAGCCCACTTGTAGTCTTAGCCCCCCCATAGCCCAGTACCAGTCCTAACCCCCCCCAGCCCAACGCCCCCCACAGCCCATTACCAGTCCTAACCCCCTATCAGCCTACTTGTAGTCTTAGCCCCCCCATAGCCCATTACCTGTTGTAACCCCCCCATCAGCCCATTACCTGTCCTAACCCCCCCATAGCCCATTTCCAGTCCTAATCCCATCAGCCCACTTGTAGTCTTAGCCCCCCCATAGCCCATTACCTGTCATAACTTCCCCATCAGCCCATTTCCAGTCTTAGCCCCTCCATAGTCTATTACCTGTCCTAACCCCCCATAGCCCATTCCCAGTCTTAACCCCCCCCATCAGCCCACTTCCAGTCCGAACCCCCTATAGCCCATTACCAGTCCTAACCCCCCCATCAGCCCATTTACAGTCCTTACCCCCCTCCCCATCAGCCCATTTACAGTCCTCCCCCCTCAGCCCATTTACAGTCCTCCCCCCCTCCCCCTCCCCATCAGCCCATTTACAGTCGTTACCCCCCTCCCATCAGCCCATTTACAGTCCTTACCCCCCTCCCTCCCCATCAGCCCATTTACAGTCCTTACCCCCTCTCCCCCCTCCCCATCAGCCCATTTACAGTCCTTACCCCCCCTCCCATCAGCCCATTTACAGTCCTTACCCCCCTCCCTCCCCATCAGCCCATTTACAGTCCTTACCCCCTCTCCCCCCTCCCCATCAGCCCATTTACAGTCCTTACCCCCCCTCCCTCCCTCCCCATCAGCCAATTTACAGTCCTTACCCCCTCCCCCCCCCCATCAGCCCATTTACAGTCCTTACCCCCCCTCCCCCTCTCCCCATCAGCCAATTTACAGTCCTTACCCCCCCTCCCCATCAGCCCATTTACAGTCCTTATCCCCCCCTTCCTCCCTCCCCATCAGCCCATTTACAGTCCTTACCCCCCTCCCTCCCTCCCCATCAGCCCATTTGCAGTCCTTACCCCCCCCCCTTCCCCATCAGCCCATTTACAGTCCTTACCCCCTCCCTCCCTCCCCATCAGCCCATTTACAGTCCTTACCCCCTCCCTCCCCCCCCTCCCCCCCCAACAGCCCATTTACAGTCCTTACCCCCCCCCCCCAGCCCAGCTAAGTTAAAAAAAAAAAAGACCCAGAAACCGGCTGCTGCTGCCGCTGCCGCCATGGCAGCGGCAGAATGGAGAATCCCGCGGGGCCCCCCTGTCCGGCAGTCTTTGATGCGGCCTCAGCGCGGGCTTTTCAGAGCCGCGCGAAGGGAGAGTTTCCCTTTCTCGCGGCTCTGTTAATCCCGCCGCGGGGCTGATGGGAAATCCCATCAGCCCCGCGGCGTGATTAACAGAGCTGCGAGAAGAGAAGCTCTCTCTCTTCGTGCAGCTCTGACAGCCGACGGAGGCCACAGAGAAGACTGCCGGACAGGGGGGCCCCGCGGGATTCTTCATTCTGCCGCTGCCACGGCGGCAGCGGCAGCAGCAGCCGGTTTCTGGGGTTTTTTTTTTTTAACTTAGTTGGGCTGATTGGGGGGGGGGTAAGGACAGTAAATGGGCCCCGCGGGATTCTCCATTCTGCCGCTGCCACGGCGGCAGCGGCAGCCGTAGCCGGTTTATGATTTTTTTAAAACTTTAATGGGATGCAAGATGTTTTTTGCGCGGGGCCCCCTGAAACGCGGGGCCCTGTGCAAAAAACATTCTTGCTCAATGGACGGGCCGGCCCTGGTTGTAATACATCTTCCCGATGTATTGATATTTCCTTCAATTCTTCCACACCTTTAAATACCACTTCAGTCATGGTTAACATCCCTACATCTTCCTCAGTAAAGACCGAAGCAAAGAATTCATTCAGTCTCTCCGCTATCGCCTTGTCGCCTCTTAGTGCCCCTTTAACCCCTCTATCATCTAATGGACCAATTGACTCTCTCACAAGTATTTTGCTACAAATGTAATAGAAAAAGTCTTTATTTTGTGTTTTTGCTTCCGCAGCAAACATCTTCTCAAATTCTCCCTTTGCCTGCCTTATCAATGCCTTGCATTTGATTTGCCAGTGCTTGTGCTGTTTCCAGGTTTCATCGTTTGGCTCTTTTTTCCATTTCCTGAAAAATGCTTTTTTGGCAACAACAGCCTCTCTGACCTCACCTTTAAACCAGGGGTGGGCAAACTTTTTGACTCGAGGGCCGCAATGGGTTCATATATTGGACCCGGGGACCAGACCAAGAGTAGATGGACGGTGTGTATGTGTGAATTAATATAAATTAAATTTAAATTTGTAACATTAAATGTTTAGATTAATTTAAGGTAGAAAAGCATAAAAAGTTATTTTACAAAACTTTTATGCAATGTATTTCTTTCATAAAATAGTACCTTCAATTTTAGTGGGAACAGTGTTGTTGGTCTCCCTTTTTTGTTAAGGCATCAAAGTCAGGAGATAGCTTTGTTGTTGCAATTCGCAGAATAGATCTGAGGTGTTGGTCAGTTAACTGGGATCTGTGACGGGATTTATTGATGTTCATGATGCTGAACGTCTGCTGACACACGTAGGTCGAGCCAAACAAGGCCAGAATCTTCTGTGCCATCCCCCAGAGGTTTGGAAAACAGTCATCTTTAAGTAAGGCATAGAACTCTTTTAGTGGAAGAGAGTGGAAGTTCTCCTTTAAGATTGCATCAGATTGAAGATCGATTAGTTCCAATTGTACTTCTTGTGGTGCTGTTTCTGGGTCTTGTGACAAGGGACAGGCAACCAGCTGAAGTGACTTTTCAATTTTTTCCAAATCTGAAAACCGACGGCAGAATTCTTCATGCAGGTCATTCAGTGATTTGCTATATTTATTCACATTTTGGATGGTCTTTTATGTTTGTACTTGGTACTTGACTCTTGAATCGCAGTTTGTCTGTGAAATAAATTTTGCTGAGCCTGTAATTTAGTCTCCAAGCAGCTGGAGAGATGTGATTCCCACTAGCTGAGACTCACTGAAGGAACAAAAGTTTTAACTTTGCCTTTGATTAATCCTATTGGGTTTTGGCCATATACAGCACTGCTGCAGTACAGCTAAGACAGGGCAGAGCAAGCAGCTCTTATAGCTGTAGCAGCGAAATTAGATTGTGGCCCCCCCCAAAAAAAAGAGACGGCCAGAGCCGTAGTTCTCCCCTGTGAGGGAGCGGCTAGTGGGAGTGAAGTGCAGTGCGAAGGCCCAACTGTGAGCTGGTGAGAGAGAGCGGACAGCTGATCTGAGCCCAGGAGTGAAGGAGGGGTGTTCGGCCGCGCTGGCAGGAAACCAGGTATTTTGGAGCCCTCCCCGCTTGCCACAGAGTCCTGAGAATCTTCGGTTTGGCGGTGCGACTGCTGTGGCATAGAACTTTGAGTTGGGACCTGAGGGTTCAGAGGTATAAAGGGCCGCGTGATGAGTGTGCGTGCATGTGGAGCACAGGGATCTCAGCGGCAGCCATTTTAGAAGCGGGCGAACTGGCGTTCCCTCTCCATAGACTCATGTAGTGCTAGCGCTCCGCGGGCCGGATTAAAAGGTCCGCGGGCCATAGTTTGCCCATTCCTGCCTTTAAACCATGCTGGCAGTTTTTTGGACTTCCTTCCACTTTTCTTAAAGTGTGGAATACAGCCGTTCTGGGCTTCCAAGATAGTATTTTTCAACAACACCCAAGCTTGATGTAAGTCTTTAACCTTTGCAACTGCTCCTTTTAGTTTTTTCTTAACTATTTTCTTCATTTTATCATAGTCTGCCTTTTGAAAGTTAAAAGATAGTACTGTAGATTTCCTTACTATCCCTCCTCCACTAATTAAATCAAATGTGATCATGCTATGATCACTATTGCCAAGTGGCGCCAACACCCTTATCTCTTGCAATAGATCTGGTGTTCTACTAAGGACTAGGTTCAAAATGGCTTCCCCTCTGGTCAGTTCATGAACCAGCTGCTCCAAGAAACAGTCATTTATTTCATCTAGGAACTTTATCTCCCTAGCATGTCCTGCCGTGACACTGACCCAGTCAATACCGGGGTAATTGAAATCACCCATTATTATTACTGCGCCAACACTCAAGTCTGTTCCCAGTTCTGAGGTACTGACACGGCAAGTCTCTTGTGCTAATACCGACCTTGATCGGTACCGGTACCAACAAGAGCAGGAATATCGCTCTCATCGATACTTTGAATCTACCAGTTCCGATTCTTCTGACGATGAATTGATCAGTATTAAAGAGATGAGGAGCCCTCCCCATCTCCACAGCGGTGCATGTCCCCTCCAGAGGATATGTCTTTCCAGGAGTTCATCAAGGATATGGCGAGAGGCCTATCTATTACTCCTGCATCGGAGGAGCCTAGAGCAGAGGAGTTGGAAATTCCCATCCTACAGCTCCTAAAGAGGCCACTACTCTCCTGATTCACCACATACTCCAGGACCTTATGTTCCGGATGTGGGAGACATACCTCACCATTTCTCCCCATACCTGGCGACTCGATATCATGTATCAGATACTGGAAAGTCCTGGATTTCACAAAACACAGTTTACACACCACTCGATAGTAGTGGAATCGGCTATGCATCGAATTAAGAGTTCTAAGATGCATTCCTCCAATCCCCCGGGCAGAGAGTCGAGAACCCTTGATGCTTTTGGCCATCAGTGTTTTCAGGTCTCCATGCTTTCTGCCTGGATAAGTTTATACATACTCTACATGGGTATGTTCCTTAGGGAAGTGACCAGGGATCTGGAATCAATAGCTCCTCTTCTCTTGGATGCCAAGAAGGCAGGCTACATTACATTAGTCAAACATTCCCAAAATGTTTCCAAATTTGTCATTAGAGCAACCTTTGACTATTTTGAATTCATCAGCAGAATAACTTCTATCTGCATAGGTGCACGTAGTATTGCCTGGCTTCAGGCATCAGACCTTGAACAGTGGGTTCAAGATAAACTGGAAAATATTCCCTGTACAAGAGAGAACCTGTTTGGGAAGGATTGGCAAGATACGGCTTTGGTGTTAGAATCTTAGAACACCACCCTAAATAGACTTTCAAAGGCTACTGCCTACCCTGCCTAAAAGAAAGCAGTTGCCAAAAAGCCATAGAATTTCTACTACTTACTCCTCAACTTCTCAATACTAACCTCCAGCTGTCCAAAGGAAGCAACAGCCTCCTAAGCAGCAGAAGAAGCCTCAGGCACCTAAACTGCAGCTAGCAGCACAGGCCCAATCTCTGCCTCGTTTTTGACTTCTTTCAAGAGAACATTGCCACTCTGCCTCTAAAAATTCCCCACCCTCTCCACATAGCAGGCAGGCTCTTCTATTATGCCCACAGGTGACATCTTATAACCTCAGAGCAGTGGACACTGACCATAGTGCGAGAGGGGTACAAGCTTCACCTACAAAGCATACCCCCCACTAATTTAGTGGGGAAATATCATTCCCAACTCCCACTCACTGCTCTCATCCAGCAATAAATCACCTCTGTTCTGTCAGAGTATGCCATAGAAGAGCTTCCAACATCCCAGATTGGAATGGGGTTCTATTCTCAGTACTTTCTTATACCAAAAAAGAACAGAGGATATAGACCCATCTTAGATCTCAGAAACCTCAAGAAGTTTCTGATTTGGGAGAAATTCAAAATGCTTTCACTAGGAACCCTTCTTCCTTATTTACAGAGTCAGGACTGGCTCTTTTCTATAGATCTCAAAGAAGCATATACCCATATCCTTATTCATCCAGAACACAGGAGGTATCTACACTTCATCTTCCAAGAATATCACTACCAATATAGAGTCCTTTCATTCGGGCTCGCCTCTGCCCCAGGAGTCTTCACAAAATGTATGGTGATCTTAGCCGCATATCTAAGGACTCTAGGAATATTTGTCTTCCCTTACTTAGACGATTGTCTAATAAGGGCAACCACTTCTCAGGAAGTTCAACTATCTCTCCTGTGTACCATTCAGATACTACAGGATCTAGGACTTGTCATAAATCTTCCAAAATCTAATCTAGTTCCTACTCAAACTCTAGAATTCATAGGCACTGTTCTGGATACTCAACGGTCATGGGCATTTCTACTCCAGGACCGTTGTACCCGCCTTGTACAGATCAGTAACATAGTAACATAGTAAATGACGGCAGATAAAGACCAGTATGGTCCATCTAGTCTGCCCAGTAAGATGGCCGGAGTAAGATGGCAGGAGTAGGTGCCACTCTGTGCAGGCCACCACTCCCCATGTTTTTGTTTAGGGGTGAACCCACCGCTCCATGCAGGACACCCCTATTTGTTGAGAAGTTAGATGGTTCAGTTTATTTTGATTTTATTCTGTTGCTATAAATGGATTTTTGTATCTGTCCCATGCCATTTTGAATTCTGTCACTGTATTTGCCCCACCACCTCCATCAGGAGGGCATTCCAAGCATCCACCACCATCTCAGTGAAAAAGTATTTCCTGACATTGCCTTTCAATTTTCCACCTTGCAGCTTCATGTTATGCCTTCTTGTTTTACAGCTTCCTCGTCTTTGGAAGAGGTTTGTTTGTTCATTATTTCTCTTTAAGTATTTAAAGGTCTGAATCATATCTCCCCTGTCCCTCCTTTCCTCCAAAGTGTACATATTTAGGTCTTCAAGTCTCTTCTCATAAGGCTTCTGATGCAGGCTCCAAATCATTTTGGTTGCCTTCCTCTGAACAGTTTCCATTCTTTTTACATCCTTTGCAAGATAAGGTCTCCAAAACTGAACACAGTATTCCAAGTGAGGCCTCACCAGTGACTTATACAGTGGCATTAGAACCTCTTCCTTTCTGCTGGTAATTCCTCTTCGTATGCAGCCCAACATCCTCCTGGCTTTTGCCACTGCCTTGTCGTACTGTTTTGCCACCTTGAGATCTACAGAAATAATCACACCAAGGTATTTTTCCTGATCCATGCACACCAACCTCTCACCCCCTAATGTGTGCATTTCCCTTGGGTTTCTGCTATCCAAGTGCATGACTCTGCACTTCTTTGCATTAAATCTTAATTGCCAAGCATTAGACCATTCTTTCAGCTTTTATAGATCTTTCCTCATGTTAAGCATTCCCTCGGGGGAGTCCACTCAGTTGCAAATGTTCGTGTCATCTGCAAAAAGACAGACCTTTCCATTCAGTCTTTCAGCAATATCACTCACAAATACATTGAACAGTGCTGGGCCCAGGTCCGAACCCTGGGGCATCCAGCTAATCACCTTCCTTTCCTCCGAATGAGCTCCATTTACCATCACCTTCTGTCGTCTATCAGTCAACCAATTTCTGATCCTGTTTACCACCTTGGGACCCATCCCAAACTACTGAGTTTATTGATAAGCCTCCTATGGAGGGACAGTATCAAAGGCTTTGCTGAAATCCAGGTAGATGGCATTCATTGCATGCCCCTGATCTAGTTCTCTGGTCACCCAGTCAAGAACTCAATCAGATTTGTTAGGCAAGATCGTCCTTCAGTAAAACCACGTTGCCTCGGATCTTGCAACCTGTTGGTTTTGAAAAAGTTCACTATTCGCTCCTTCAGAAGCACCTCCATTACTTTTCCCGCCACCGAGGTAAGGCTCACGGGCCTGTAGTTTGACACTTCTTCCCTGTCACCACTTTTGTGTAGAGGTACGACATCAGCCATTCTCCAGTACAGAGAATCTTCTCCTGTTTCCAAGTAACTGTTGAAACCATCCTTTAACGGCCCTGCAATAACCTCTCTGAGCTCTTTCGGTATCCTGGGATGTATCCCATCCAATCCCATGGCCTTATCCACTTTCAGTTTCGCAAGTTGTTCTAACACATCATCTTCTGTGAATGGTGTGATGTCTACTTCATTCCCATTTTTATATTTGGGAGTCACAGTTGGTCCTTCTCCAGGATTTTTTTTAGTTAAAACAGAGCAGAAGTATTTGTTTAGCAATTCCGCTTTTTCAATGTCCCTTTCCACGAGTCCGTTCCCAGCACTTCTGAGTCCTGCAATTCCACCTCTGATCTTCTTCCTTTCCCGAATATACCTGAAGAAAGTTTTGTCGCCACACTTAACATCTTTAGCCATCTTTTCCTCTGCCTTTGATTTTGCTTTCCTTATTTCTCTTTTTGTCTCTTTGAGTTTGATCCTGTATTCATTTCTGTGTTCCTCTGTTTGCAAGCTTTTGAATTTTGCGAAAGCTGTGTTTTTTGCCTTTATCTGAGCAGCCACTTCCTTGGAAAACCAATTAGGTTTCCTTCTCCTTTTGTTTTTATTTACTTTTCTTGCATATTTATCTGTTGCCCCTTTTATTGCCACCTTTAGTTTAGCCCATTGCAATTCCACTTCCCTTATTTCCTTCCACCCTGTCAACTCCTCCTTTAGGTAAATGGCCATTTTATTGAAGTCAGTATTGTTGAAGTTTAGGACTTTGAGCTTGCTATAATTGGACTGCACCTTGGTTTTTATCTCAGCACTCAGGGCCTCTGGACGGAGCAGAAGTTTCAGCTCCAGATAAATTTGCTGGAGCTTCGTACTATCTTCAATGCCCTCAAAGCATTCCATCAACAGTATGGGTCAAAAGCAGTCTTTTGGCCAGAGAGATGCTCTAACTCTTAGGACATATGGCCTCTACAGTTCATGTAGTGCCATATGTTCATCTGAACATGCACACAGCTCAATGTGCTCTTGCCTCCCAGTGGAAACAAGCCTCTGGGACCCTATCAGACAAGATCAAAGTCACACACATTCTCATGAACCTCCTGCTCTGGTGGTCTACCCTGGGAAATTTCCTTGTAGGGTCATCTTTACAGATGCCTCCACATCAACGTATCTTGACAACATATTCCTCCAAATTGGGTTGGGGAGCCCTTTTGGACTCTAACTCCACTCATGGCCTCTGGACGGAGCAGGAGTTTCAGCTCCAGATAAATTTGCTGGAGCTTCATACTATCTTCAATGCCCTCAAAGCGTTCCATCCACAACTTCAAGGCCACAGGGTTCTGATCCAGACAGACAGCCAGGTAGCTATGTTCTACATGAACAAGCAGGGGGGAATGGGCTCTTGGGCACTTTGCAAAGAGGCTCTCCATCTGTGGTCCTTTGCCATTGCTTATCAAATGCATTCCCAAGCAGTATATCTTCCAGGACACCAAAATATCTTAGCAGACCGGTTGAGTCGAATCCTCCTTCCACACAAGTGGTCTCTCCATCTTTCAGACCTGGGGAACTCCAGAGATAGACCTTTTTGCCACTCCACAGAATGCCAAACTATCTCATTTTTCCATCAGGACCCCAATGTCCAGTTGCCAACAGGTTGATGCTTTCCACCTTCACTGGGGTTAGGATTTCCTGTATGCCTTTCCTCCCATACCCCTGATTCCCAAAATGTTTTTCAAGCAGAGAGGGGCCACATGATTCTCATAGCCCCATGCTAGCCACGTCAACCGTGGTTTCCTCTTCTGCTACATCTCTCACAGACTCACCCTATCAGCCTCGGAGTAGTTCCCGACTTCCTCTCAAAGGGTGAAGGGACTCTGCTCCATCCCAACCTAGTCTCTCCATCTCATGGTTTGGCTGCTGAAAGCATAGTCTTGCAAGGTAGCCTTCCTCAGGAGGTAAAGGACATCCTACTAGCCTCCAGGAAATCATTTACCAGATGTTTGTATGACTTTAAATGGTGTAGATACTCCACTTGGTATACTCAAAGGGATTTTAACCTCTTCTCAGCTCCAGTGGAGCCTCTTCTTCAGTATCTCCTCGATCTTTCATCCTCTGGTCTCAAGATGAACTCAGTCAGGGTTCACCTCAGTGCAATTGCTGCCTCTCAGTATCCCCTAGATGGGCAGCCCATTTCTTTACAACCACTTGTAACATGTTTCATGAGAGAGCTACTATTAACCAAGCCCCCCATCAAGCCACCACTGGTGGCATGGGACCTTAATATCGTATTAGGCCAGCTCCTTAAGCCAACCTTTGAACTTTTAGCCACCACCTCCCCCCACCCAGGAAGGTGTAGATAACATGAGGAGGGATCTAGCTAAGCTTGAAGAATGGTCTAGAATTTGGCAGCTGGGATTTAATGTTAAAAAATGTAAGGTCATGCATTTGGGCTGCAGCAATCCAAGGGAGCAATACAGCATAGGAGGTGAAGTACTTTTGTCCACTAAAGAAGAGCGGGACCTAGGCGTAGTTGTGTCCGATGATCTTAAAGTAGCTAAACAGGTAGAAAAGGCGACGGCAAAAGCTAGAAGGATGCTTGGGTGCATACGGAGAGGAATGGCTAGCAGAAAAAAGGAGGTGATAATGCCTCTGTATAAGTCTTTGGTGCGACCTCATTTGGAGACAGGATGGAGTCGGTGCAGAGGGTTGCTACTAAGATGATTAGTAGTCTTCATTATAAAGCATATGAGGACAGACTTAAGGATCTTAATATGTACACCTTAGAGGAAAGGCGGGATAGAGGTGATATGATTGAGATGTTTAAATACCTCCGTGGCATAAATGTTCAGGGAGAGAGCCTCTTTCAATTGAAAGCAAGTTCTGCAACGAGGGGACATGGGATGAGGGTGAAGGGAGATAGATTCAGGAGTGATATGCGGAAATATTTCTTTACGGAAAGAGTAGTGGATCCGTGGAATAGTCTCCCAGTGGAGGTGGTAGAGATGAGGACAGTAACTGAATTCAAGAAAGCATGGGACCAACACAGAGGATCTCTAAAGGTAAAAAGTGGACTGTTGTAGTTGTTGTTATGGAAGGACAGACTAGATGGGCCTTGTGGTCTTTTTCTGTCATCATGTTTCTATGTTTCTAAAGTTTCTTTCTTGGGAGTTCATCTTCTTTGTTGCACTCACTTCAGCTACACATATTAACTCCAAGGCTTAGTGACTGACCCACCTTATACAAGCTTCCACCATGATAAAGTGGTCCTTAGGACTCATCCTCATTTCATGCTCAAAGTCGTGTCTCCTTTTCACTTGAATAAGTCAGTCTACCTGCCTGTCTTCTTTGCTAGACCTCATTCCTCTAGGGCAGAGGCAACCCTCCATATTCTTGACTGCAAGCATGCCCTGGCATTCTATCTTCAAAGAACAGCTGAGCATTGTAAAAGTTCTCAGTTATTCATCTCCTTTGATCCCTGTCACTTAGAGTTGCCAGTATCCAAACATACCCCTTCCAAATAGATAGCAAATTGCATTTCATTTGCTTATGCTAAAGCAGGGCTATCCTTTGAAGGTTATGTCACTACCCATAACGTTCATGCCATGACTGCCTCCATGGCAAACCTACGTTCTGTTGCCATTGATGAAATCTACAAGGCAGCCACCTGGTCTTCTGTGCATATCTTGCTGCACATTACTGTCTGGACAAGGACTCCTGCCGGGATGCCCTGTTTGGTCAGGTGGTCCTCCAACACCTCTTCCAGACTTAGGTCAACTCCTAACCTCCGTCCTAGAATTTCTATGCCAGATGTCCATTAAAGATCCATGCCCTCTTGAGGTCTGCTCTGAAGCAAATCTACTGATTCTGGAGACTTTCCTCTAGCATATGGGAGCTATGGAGTCCCATATGTGAAGACTACATTCCTGCTTGTTCTTGGAGTTAGTGTAGTTACCCACCTGTAACAGGTGATATCTGGAAACAGTAAGAATTTAGTCTTCACAACCCACCCTCCTCCCCTAGGAGTTGTGAGGTCTCTCTCTCTCTCCTGTCAGCTACAAACTCAACTGAGGAGGGAGAGTCTCAAAGGTAGGAAGGCAGCAATGCAGGCGCAGTGGGATGTTACGAAAAGCTTTTCTATTGGATGCTGGGGAGTGCTCCTGCATGGGCTCCATCAGTACTGACCTCACCCTTATGTGAAGACTAAATCCTGCTGTTCCCGGAGATCACCTGTTACAGGTAACTATACTTTCTCTACAAGGAGAGCTATTCAGGCAACTAGTAACAGAAACCACACATGAAGGGGCCATACTGGACGTGGTGCTTACCAATGGTGAAAGTGTTTCCAATGTTATGGTTGGGGATCATTTCACATCCAGTGATCATCAGATGGTGTGGTTCAGTATTAGGACTAGGTCTGCTATAATCCTTTCAAAATCGAGGGTCTTAGACTTTAGGAAAACTGATTTTGCCAAGATAGGCCAATTCCTTAGGGAGTCATTAGTGGGATGTGAACAGCCAGGGGATGTAGAAAAACAGTGGGCAAAACTGAAAGGGGATATTTTAAAGGCAACCAACCTTTTTGTTAAAATGGTAAATAAAAATAAAAGGAAATGGAGACTGCTATGGTTTTCGAAAGAAGTATCTGAAAAGGTGAAGAAAAAGAGTGAGGCCTTCATGAAATACAAAGGAGAGGAAGACAGGCAGCTGTATTTGGAAAAACTTAGAGAAGCTAGCAAAGTAGTCAGGAAAGCAAAGATTCAAAAAGAGGAAATAGCTAATGCAATAAAATGGGGGGATAAGACATTTTTCAGATATGTTAGTGAGAAGAGGAAGGGCAAAAGTGTTATTGTCAGACTCAAGGGTGAAGGGGAGGAATATGTAGAAGCTGATGAGGATAAAGTGGAATTGCTTAACAAATATTTCTGTTCTGTGTTCACAGATGAAGAACCAGGAGCAGGACCTCAGAAAACACCCACAAACAGGAACAAAAGTGAGGGACTTCTTTAACAATTTTCAGAAGACTGTATTTGTGAGAAGCTAGCTAAACTTAAAATAGACAAAGCAATGGGACCGGATGGGATACATCTGAGAATACTGAGGGAACTTGGGTGTCATTCCAGCAGCTCCACTGTGACCTTTGCAATGCCTCATTGCAGTCAGAGTGGTGCCAGAGGACTGTGGAGAGGCACATATGGTCCCTTTACACAAAAGCAGAAATAAGGATGTGGTTGAAAACCACAGGCCGGTTAGTTTAACCTCGGTGGTGAGTAAATTATTGGAAACGCTGCTGAAAGAGAAAATAGTGAGGTTTCTGGAGTCCAACGGATTACCGGATCCGCGGCAGCATGGATTCACCAGAGGCAGGTCTTGTCAGACAAATCTGATTAATTTCTTTGACTGGGTGACCAGGGAGTTGGACCGAGGGAGAGCCCTAGATGTGGTGTATTAGGATTTCAGTAAAGCCTTTGACACTGTTCCGCACAGTCAACTTATAAACAAACTGAGCATCCTAGGGACAGACCCTAAAGTTACTGGTTGGGTTAGAAACTGGTTGAGTGGGAGGCAACAAAGGGTAAAGGTAAATGGAGTTCACTCTGAGGAGAAAGAGGTTACCAGTGGTGTGCCCCAGAGATCTGTCTTTGGTCTGATTCTTTTTAACATCTTTGTTAGTGATATAGCGGAAGGGCTGTCGGGTAAGATTTGCCTCTTTACGGATGATACCAAAGTCTACAATAGAGTAGACACCCAGGTGTAGATAACATGAGGAGGGATCAAGCTAAGCTTGAAGAATGGTCTAGAATTTGGTAGCTGAGATTTAATGTTAAAAAATGCAAGGTCATGCATTTGGGCTGCAGGAATCCAAGGGAGCAATATAGTATAGGGGGTGAAGTATTTCTGTCCACAAAAGAAGAGCAGGACCTAGTCGTGATTGTGTTTGATGATCTTAAAGTAGCTAAACAGTTAGAAAAGACAACAGGAAAAGCTAGAAGGATGCTTGGGTGCATAGGGAGAGGAATGGCCAGCAGAAGAAAGGAGGTGATAGTGCCTCTGTATAAGTCTTTAGTGCGACCTCATTTGGAGTATTGTGTGCAATTCTGGAGACTGCATCTTCAAAAGGATATAAACAGGTTGGAGTCGATACAGAGGATGGCTACTAAAATGGTTAATGGTCTTCATTATAAAGCATATGAGGACAGACTTAAGGATCTTAATATGTATACTTTAGAGGAAAGGCGGGATAGAGGTGATATAATTGAGACGTTTATATACCTCTGTGGCATAAATGCACAGGAGGAGAGCCTCTTTCGATTGAAAGCAAGCTCTGCTATGAGGGACATAGGATGACAGTGAAGGGATAGACTCAGGAGTAATATGTGGAAATATTTTTCTTATGGAAAGAGTGGTAAATCCGAAGAATAGTCTCCCAGTGAAGATGGTAGAGATGAGGACAGTGTCTGTCTGAATTCAAAAAGGCATGGGACAAACACAGAGGATCTCTAAAAAAAAAAAGGGGACTGTTGTAGTGGTTGATATGGAAGGGAAGATTAGATAGGCCATGTAGTCTTTTTCTGCAGCCCTGTTTCTATGTTTTAGTAAGTCTGAAGCAGAGTTCAATCAGTCGCTGCGCTATGGCTTTGCCCTCTTAGTGTCCCTTTTACCCCTCTATCATTTAATGGTATAACTGATTCTCACAGGTGTTTTTCTATGAATGTACTTGAAAATGTTATGTGCTTTTGCTTCCATGGCAAGCGTCTTTTCAAATTCTCTTTGCCTGCCTTATTAATGCCTTGCATTTAACTTGCCAGTATTTATGTTGTTTCCTGATTTCATCATTTGGCGCTTTTTTCCATTTTCTGAAGGATTTTCTCTTAGCTATAGCAGCCTCTTTGACTTCACCTTTAAGCCATGCTGGCTGCCATTTGGCCTTCCTTCACCTTTTTGAAAGCATGGAATAAATATTGTTTTGGGCTGCCAATATAATATTTTTAAATAACATCCTTGTCTGAATTAACCGCTTAACCTTTGTAGTTGCTCCTTTTATTTCTAACATTTTTAGACTGCCATATGTACTAGCATTCAATGCAGTTTACAACAAGATAAAACACAAAAAAGTGCAAATATTAACTCAATCCCTCCAACCCCCAATATCAGTTACCAAAGCTGCTAAACACATTGCCATTGCCATTGCCATTGCCATTAACTACATATCACTGCCAGCCACTGCCTATTGCTGCACTAAGGTGGAAACATGAAAGTTTTCAAGGCCTTCAAAAAGGCAAGTATCCATTTCCTTCCACAGAGTCTCCGACAGAGTTTTCTGCCAAGACAGGGATATAGATGAGAACACACACACCCGCCACCAAAGTAGACATACCTGAGTAAAGCCTGTCACGACCAACAACTGAATGCAAAGCCCTCGCGGACTGGTACCACATCACAGAACCCTGAAAGTGACTCATCCCTAACCCCCTCAACACCTTAAAGGTCAAAACCAATAATCTAAAGATGCTTTGCTGCCGAATAAGCAACCAGTGCAACTGTTGAAGGACAATTGATGCTGAGTCTTGCTTGCCTAACCCCCATACCACCCAAACTGCTGAATTTTGAACCATCTGCAGCTTTCACATCAAATAAGCTGGTAAACCCAAATATAAGGCATTACAGTAATCCAGGTTAGATAGCACAAGTACCTGAACCAAAAGGTGCAAAGCCTTCCTTTCCAAAAACAGACAGAACTGCCACACTAATCTTAACTTGTCATAAGCTATCCACACCACCCATGATACCTGCAACCTGCAGGGACAGCTTTATGTTGAGCATAACCCCAGATCTTGGATTTCCAATTTCCAATCTAAATGCACTCCTGCAAACAAGAGCCCAATCTTTAGAGTATCCTCTGCCAACATCCCACACTTTGGACTTCCCTACATTCAGAACCAGACAGTTAGCCCTCTACTGAACTGCCACTTATTTATTTTATTTATTTAACAGGTTTTATATACTGCTTTATCATTTCAATCAAAGCTGTTTACATTGTTAACTTAAACTTAGTAATATATATTAAACAGGGATATTGATAACTTGGATTTTTCTGAGGCAATGGAGGGTTAAGTGACTTGCCCAAGGTCACAAGGAGTGCTAGTGGGAATTGAGCCCTGGTCTCTGGGTTCCCAAGCCAGTGCTCTTAACCATTAGGCTACTCCTCCACTTCCTTCGAACACCTATTGGCCTGACATAGCACCTCAGACTCATCCTCAAATACTATTTAAAGCTGTATATCATTGACATAGAGAAACTGGGAAAACCATATTTCTAGCAAATAGCTCCCCTGGACTCAAAACAATTGTGGGGACAGTGCAGAACCCTGGGGAACCCCACACACCACATTCCGCACCACTGACAGTTCTACCCCTCAATGCACTCAGAAATGCTGCTCAGATAAAAACGAGGCCATCCACTGCAAACCACTCTCTATACCCAAGGCACTGCACCTTGCCAATAAACATCCCAGGCGACAAGATCAAAGGCTGCCGATAAATCCAGTATCACCACCAAAGCTGTCTTTCCCCCTCATCTCTCGCCCTGCCCAAGAGATCCATAAATGACACAAGCAGCAACTCCATATCGGATCCCCTCTGGGGACAGAAAGGTTTCCAATCAAGCCCACCTTCCCTGTCCAAAAACTCAGTCAATTGTTGCAAAACCACCTTTTCCACAAGCTTTGCAAAACTTGGCAGGGAAGAGATAGAATGCAAATTAACACAATCAAGCCCATTCCCTTTCTTGGGGATGGGAGTCACCATAGCCTCCTTCAGTCCTGATGGATAACAACCCTGACTCATTTACCAGATCCGTCATCCAATTTAAAACTTCGTCTGGAACCCTCTTTAGAAGTTGCCCCAGGAGAGGATCTAAATGCATCCATTTTCCTCATTTTATCATAATCTCCTTTTAAAAAGTCCAATGCTAGCACAGCAAATTTCCTTGTTATCCTGCCTCCATTTATTAAATCAAATGAGATCATGTCATGATCGCTGTTGCCAAGCGGCCCCATCACTGTTACCTCTCACACTAAATCCTGCATTCCACTAAGGACTAGGTCTAAAATAGCTTCCCTTCTTGTCAATTCCTGAACTACTGTAGGTGCTCCTTGAAGCAGTCATTTATTTCATATAGAAACTCTATGGGGCATGTTTACTAAACTGCAGTAACGTAGCAGCGGCTACGTTAACATGCATTAAGTAACGGTAATGCGCATTAACGTCACCGGCTGCGGTAAGTCCCGCAGAGGGTGGAGAGAGGGCGGAGAGAAGGGGTCAATGGGCGGGGTGAGGCTCCTGCCACACTAACGCAGGGAAATGAAGGGCCGAACATTACCGGGACTGAAAACCTGTCGTTAGATGTACATTTGCAGGAGAGAGAAACCATTTCAGTGTCAGCAATGTACAGCATAGTCAGGGAGCCCAAAATAAGTGATAGTAGTGATACATGTGCAGCAACAGCATAGTGCCCAAGTTTGAAAGGGCACTATGGTGATGCTGCAAATGGGGCATAGGGGGCTACAGGCAGGACATGCAGTGGGGCAGCTGGGGCACAGGGTGGACTAGGTAGATGCCCAGGTGGCACATAGGAATGCAGAAACTGGACATCAACAAGACAGCAACTGACCAAGGTCAAACATGCCCAGGAGTCTGTATCCCACAGTGTCCCATCCAGGGGACATTACTCAGCAGGTACCCCAAAGGTCACACAGGTACCACAATGCCTGTAATATGGCAATCAGTGCACATCTGGGGACCACTCGAACAAGGTTCTACAGACCTTCCCCAGGATGTGTCCCAAACAGGTTGGAAACCCAGGTAAATGAACACCCTTTGCTGCTGCCCATAGGAAGGCATTGCAGGGTCTGACCACATGTTGTCTGCAACTATCTACACCCGGTAGGCCAAAGTATGTACACCGTACCGGAGTTGCATAGCCTAGCCTGTCCACAGTCTGCTGGCATAGCACAATCTACCTACATTTGCCAGGTCCACCGTAGACAATAGTGGCTAGATCACCAACTTGACACCCCCAAGCTGTCTCCCCTTGGAATGGCAGGCACATAACATTGGCAGGTGGTGCCGGGGGGGGGGGGAAATGTGGACGTCTATGTAGACACCCCTACCCCACACCCTAGGCAGCCGCCTACCTGCACACTGGATGGCCTGGGACTGCGCACCACCTCAACCACTGGCATATGGGCATGTCAGCATGGTGGGGGAGGGGTTCTGGTGGGGGAGGGGGCAGTGGCAACTGCCCACAGCAGACCAAGGCCAAGCCCTGTTCAGATGGGTGGCGTGCAGTGCAACAGACAAGGTCTGGCTGATGAACAGTCATGGTATCCCCAGGGACTGACCTGCTTCTGTGGCAACAGTATGACGCAGTACACACAGCCAGTATGTCCTGGTGCAGAAGGTCACAGGTTCAGTTCCCAGCTGTGGCTCCTGCTTACCATGTCTCTACATTTTACCTTGCATTGCACATACAATATTAACATGTGCACTTCCTAGAACATCAGCCAACAGGGGCACAAACACCCACACCCACAGGCTCCACTATCCAAAGCCTCATGGAGAGTCAGGCTGTTGGGCCCGGCATGGAGCAGCAGTTACCACCAAAGCACTACCACTAGCACCTGCATAACTTAGCAATGCCTGCACTGTGCTCAGGACTAGTGCTGGGTGCAGGGCTGCCACCCACCCCTATCTTTGCACAATGCTGAAATAGGTGTGGGAGTGTGTGTATGTCTATCCATTGTTTTGTGGCTGCCTACTCCTCACTGGGCCCACAATGCTTACACTGTTTCCAGCATTATCCTGCTAATGTGCATAATGAGTAGCAAGGTATTGTGGGTATGGCCCGGACAGGGCGGACTGGGCAGGATGCATCTGCACAGGGTATAGGGCAATAGCTGGGACATTGTGGTGTCTGACCATCACCTGCATGGACAGGATGGCCATAGCATGTCATGCTGGGAGGTCACTCTCACTGTGACTGAGCAGTGACCATGGCATGTCTAGGTTACCACATAGTGCTATGCAGTCTTTCTCTCAAGTGATATCTGTGTGTCCCCTGTTCTATAGCCCATTCACGGAGATACATGCTTGGTGTCTGTGCATACATCCCAATTCTGGGTGCACATAGTTTCTCTGGTAACATGCATTATGAACTGGCTAGCAGACTATCTGCAGCTAGCATGTGCATGACTGGGACACCTTGCAGGGTGCAGCATGTGGAGACTGACTGTGCTCTCTGCTGGTGAATGTCAGATCTCTGCAATCTGTGCTTCCAGCCAGGAACACCCTCACCTCAGTCCGGTACCCTAAGGTGCCATATAGAGTGCCTTGGCCCAAGGCGAGTCATAAGGCGCCCTCCAATATGCCGTAACCTAAGGTACCTTATAACGCGCTCTAGGCCTAGATGGCTGAAAGCGTGACACGCCATAATGTAAAGCGTCATTGCCCACAATATACCAGTTCCGCCACGTAATACTGCATGCACTACATGTAGGTCACGGTGTACCGCGCGGTACTGTGCCTCACTGTGCATACGCCACGTAACTGCGTCATCAAGCCCTGCACAGCAGACAACATGGTGTCCAGGTCCAGAAAGCCAGCATTCAGCCACAGTGACCTGCACCTGCTTACCAAATTGATCTGCACCCGCCAGAGGTGTCCATTCCCAGGGTCAGCAAGGCACCAGGACCTCACCAGGGTGAGGAGGGCCTGGGTGCACCTCACCAGGTGCTTCAACAGAGCTTCTGACTACCCATGTGAAGTAAGTGCACAGAGACAGGTCACACAATGCAAGGAGTGCAACACAATAGCCAGCAATCAACACACATCATACAAGCACAACATGGGAGAAGGACCAGCCTGTGGGTCAACCTGTGATAAATGTAGGTGTGCCTGTTGTTGTGTGAAAGTCTGCCCTATCCCCAGGAGCCCACAGACCTCAATACAGAGGTCTGTCATCAATCCTGGTGCTATGGTAGGTGTGCATGCTGTTGTGCTCAGGTCTGCCCTATTCCCAGGAAGCCACAGGCCTCATTACAGAGGTCTGTCATCAATCCTGGTGCTATGGTAGGTGCGCATGCTGTTGTGTGCAGGTCTGCCCTAACCGCAGGAGGCCACAGACCTCATTACAGAGGTCTGTCATCAATCCTGGTGCTATGGTAGGTACGCATGTTGTTGTGTGCAGGTCTTCCCTAATCCCAGGAGGCCACAGGCCCCATTACAGAGGTCTGTCATCAATCCTGGTGCTATGGTATTGTTTATTGTTTATTAAAGACTTATTATACTTCCCATCACAAAAGCATCTGAGCGGTTTACATACATATCAAAGACTGCTGGAAAAAGAAAAGAACGCCAATTCAAGTGGACAAGAAAGGAAAGAGTAGAGGTAAAGAATAGAGGAGGGGATAAAGGATCAGAGAGCAAGTGAAGGAGTAGGCTGGTAAGTGCGCTTCAGCGTGAGGGGGGGAAGGGGGACAGTGGGGGGGGAGGTTGAAGGCGGAGTAGAAAAGGTGGGTTTTTTAGTTTGACCATAAAGGTTTTGAGTGAAGGTTCCAGGCAGAGGGCTGTGGGGAGCAAGTTCCAGAGATGAGGGCCGAGGAAATAGAAGGCAGAGGAGTGGGTAGATTCCAGATGGGCCTGGGAAGGGGAAGGCAGAGACATGTGATTTACGTGAAAGGAACTGAGAGGACGGTGGGAGGAGTGAAAGCAGACCAGATCAACAAGGTAAATGGGGATACCAGTGTGGATTGACCTATGGACAAAAATGAGAAATTTGAATTGAATCTGGTAGGGTACAGGGAGCCAATGCAGGCAGAGACGAAGAGGGGTGATGTGGTCGAAGCGGGAGGCATGGGTAAGAAGGTGGGCGGCGGTGTTTTGGACGCGTTGCAGGCGGTATAGTTGTGACTGGGGAAGACCAGCTAGAGAGATGTTACAGTAATCCAAGTGTGATATGACAAGGGAAAGGAGAAGAGTGGTTATAGAGGAAGGGGTGAGAAAGGGACGGATGGTGCGAAGTTGCTTTAGGGTGAAGAAAGAGCGTAGAACAACATAGGAGATGCGATCTTTAAAGGAAAGAGAAGAGTCATGTTGTTGTGCGCAGGTCTACCCTAACTCCAGGAGGCCACAGACCTCATTACAGAGGTCTGTCATCAATCCTGGTGCTATGGTAGGTGCGCATGTTGTTGTGCGCAGGTCTGCCCTATCCCCAGGAGGCCACAGGCCTTATTACAGAGGTCTGTCATCAATCCTGGTGCTATGGTAGGTGCGCTTGCTGTTGTGCACAGGTCTGCCCTAACCCCAGGAGCCCACAGGCCTCATTACAGAGGTCTGTCATTAATCCTGGTGCTATGGTAGGTGCGCCTGTTAAGAACATAAGAACATAAGATATGCCATACTGGGTCAGACCAAGGTCTATCAAGCCCAGTATTCTGTTTCCAACAGTGGCCAATCTAGGTCATATGTACCTAGCAGTTTCCTCAAGGGACACAAGTTCCACAATGCTTGTATTGGTTCAAGCATTGATATCCTGGGTCCCTTCTTAATAATGGTTTATGGACCTTTTCTCCAGGAACTTGTCCAAACCTTTTTTAAACCCAGCTACACTAACAGCCTTTACTACATCCTCTGGTAACAAATTCCAGAGTTTGATTACACGTTGAGTGAAAAAATATTTTCTTTTATTAGTCTTAAATAGTTTACCCTGTAGCTTCATTGCATGTCCCCTAGTCTTTCTATATTCTTATAAGGTAAACAATCGATCTACGTTTACCCGTTCCACTCCGTTCATTAATTTATAGACTTCTATCATATGTGCGCAAGGCTGCCCTACACCCAGGTGGACCCTGGACTACACAGAGGGTATGGAGTTACATCCCCTGGACATCAGTAGGTGCGTCTACTACTGTGTACATGCCACAATCGTGATTCAAATGTGCAGTTGCATCACCATTGCGTACTGTGTCACGGGCATACACAGTTTCAGCATATGATAGCCACATGTGATCATCATGTCGACAGGTGTAGCAGACATGCAGAGACAGCGCATATGTGCAGGATGTGGCGCATGTCCCACCTCTCCCTGGCAACCCCATGTACATAGACTGACACCATACAGCACCACTGGTATGATGCACATGAACTGCAGCATGACAATGGCACACATGCCATGGTGCTGCCATGTCAGGCAAGGATAGGCCATCAGGTCGGTATGGGGTGTCCGAGAGGCATCACACAGGAAACGTAGATGGTAATCCACACATGCCCAGCCTCACATGCACACATGCAGGCGGCAGTGGCAACAGCTAGCATCGGACCGACAGGGCACAGCAAGAGCAGCCTCCTGCTGCTCACAGCCATGTGTGATATGCAGTAGCTGATGGCCAGGGATGTCTGTTCCTTAATGGTCCCAAAGATTGCTGTACCCCTAGGTGGAGGATCTATGCAAGAAAGAGCGCGAGATGTGCCAGCGCTGCCCGCGCTTTCCCAATCGTCTGCAGCAGGAGGTGATGGCCCAAGGTGAAGGTGAGTGTTGCAGAGTGTGCATCGCATAACGGCATGATCCAGTGGCCCAGCAGCCTGTGGAGCCACATACTATGTTTCCATGATGTGGCAAATGCATGACCACGGTGGTAATGTCTGGTTTCCCCCACAGAGGATGCAGATGCTGGTGAGGGGCCATCATCCCCAGGGCCACAGCCGCCCAGCCCCCCTGTGCCGGTGGCCATGCCCCATGACGAGGAGGCGAAGGACGACGGTGGTGGTGTGGAAGAGGACACAGAGGATGAGGCCCCCGAGGGGGAGGTGGAGGGGGAGGTATGGGAGGGGGAGAGGGGATGGGGAGGGGGAGGAGGTGGGGGAGGAGAGCAGGGAGGGCAGGGAGTGGGGGCGTGTGGGTGGGTGGGGTCACAGGACAGCACAGGGCACTGGGGGCTCCTGTCATCTGCCCCATGTGTCCGGTGATGTTGGCCGCTTGGGCATGGCAACAGCATTCATTGCCACAGACAGGAGGTCTGCAGTTGCCACCACACAGACACCAGGCACATGGTATCTCGGTGGTGGCATGTGCATGCGCTGCCTGGCTGTGGCAATATGTGTTGTGCTGCAGGCTCAGTGGGAACAGACCTGCACCATGGGGCAGGTGGCAGGTGCCATGTCGCGGATGGCTGAGGAGCTGCACATGCTGCGTGAGGCCATCATGGACAGCGCAGCTCCCCAGCTGGGGTCATGGTGGCTCCCAGGGTGTTTGAGCACTACAGTGCCACATGGCACCCCTTCCCTGTGCTGTCCTGTGACCCAGGATCACCACTAGGTCGAGGCAGGGTGTGCAGGCTCACATGCCCTGCCATCACATGGGGGCAATTGTACATAGCATAACTATGTTGAAATAAATAACATTTATATTTTGGCTACACATCACAATGGTCATGTGTCTCCTTTCCAGACATGCCGTTGCAGTGAGCGTGACATGTGTAAGCATGTCCCAGTGTGTATGTGTGGTAGATGTATGTCACATACATGGATTGGGCCCCACATCAGGTTTGGAAGATGGGCATGTGTGCAGGCATATGTATCCCCTGGAGCCACCGGGATGTACCCATGTGCTGTGCTGTCTAGTAGACATGGACACATGCATGATGGCTTGGACGTGCCAGCAGTGAACATATGGCACGGTGCATGGCATAGGTGGCATGGCAGAACCTATCTATACTGAATGGTGGCTGTGCAGACCTCCCACCCTCCCGGGACATGGGATGGGGACAGGGGATGGCATGCCAATGGGTCAACATGCCATAGCAAGGCATATGTGACCAGGATGACCACATGGCAGACAGGGTAACCATGGGAGCACAGACGCAAACAGACCCGGTTCCCCACACTCGCAACCTGCGTGCCCACCCACGGCCGCGCAGACCACGGCCCCTCCCACCCCTTGGCGCTGGTGCTGCTGCTGCTGTCGCTGCTGCTGGCTACTGCCCACGACCAGCCTCTCCCTGTTCTTCCTCTGTCCTGTCACTGATTGTAGTTCCTTTCCCTTTCTACCAGGCCTTGTGCCTCTACTGTTACTTTTATGAATTGTAAACCACCCTGCTTGTCACGGAAGGGTGGTATATCGAATTGAATAAATATAAACATAAACATAAACATAAGTCATGGCCTCGAGTGCAGTAGCCACCCGACTGATCCCAGACACCATTGCCATGGCTGTCCCACGCAGCTGGCTGATCTCATCACGTAGGTCCTGCATGTCTTGGTGGAGACCGAGCATCACCTGCATGTGGGCCTGCCTCTCCTCCCATTGTCCATGTAGCTCCTCACATATGGCCAGCAGCACCTGGTGAGTGCCTGTGGGTGAGACACGGTGTGACCTGTGAGACATCTGTTACACCCCCCACCTTGACGTATGCAACAGGTGTCCTGGCGGACTACATAGGAGGGGTCCACTACATATGGCGGGGAATCCGCATATGTCGGTAGCACACCGTGCCGACCCATCCATTGAGCAAGAATGTTGTTTGCACAGGACCCCGCGTTTCTGGGAGCCCAAACAACATACTGCCCAACAGCCGAGGGAAAATGAATAATAAACAAGAAGACCAGCTGCTGCCACTGCCGCTGTGGCTGTAGCAGAATCAGTGTCCCACGGGCCCCCCCCACCTGCCCAACAGAGCACCCTGAGTCACTCCCCTCGGCACGGGCATTCAGGGCCGCGAGGAGAGTGTTTCTGTCTCGTGGCTCTGTTAAGTCCACCAGCACTTATGGGAAACAGGCATTTCCTGTGTCCCATCAGCCCCAGCGGGCTTGACAGAGCCGCAAGAGGGAAACTCCCCCATCGTGGCTCTGAAAGCCAGCACCGGGGGAGTGGATCAGGGGACTCTGCTGGACAGGCGGGGGACCCCACGGGACACATGAGTCTGCCACTGCCACGGCAGCAGCTGGTATGTTTGTTTCCATTATACCTTCCCCTGGGCTAATGGGGGGGAGGGAGGTTCCGACTGGTAATGGGCTATGGGGGGGCTACTACTGCAAATGGGGTGATGGGTGGGCAGGGCCAGGGGTGGGCTGATGGTGCGCTTAGGACTGGTAATGGGCTATGGGGGGGGCTAGGACTGGTAATTTTATTTATTTATTTAAAGTCTTTTCTATACTGCGCTCTTTAAAATCAGCTCGGTTTACAAATAACAGTAACTTTGTCCTTGAGTAAAGGTAGAGCCTGTACTGGACTTACAGAAAACAGGGTAGAAAAACTTGGGTTAACTGGGGAAAACTATATACAAGCTCTGGGCTAAGGCAGTTACCATCTTAGCTGGCTATCTACATACTCCTTCTAGAGGTTGGTGGTGCTCTTGTGTAGCGCTAGTGTATTGTATGGTAGTTGGGTTGGGGTTGCTGTTTTGGTGTCTGTGGGTGGGTGGTTGCTGAATGGTACCATAATGCTGCAGGAAGAGATGGTGCTTCAATGCTTTCCTGAACTGGGTGAGGTCTGTAATTGAACGGATGTCAGGTGGGAGGGCATTCCAATATGAGGGGGCATAGTACATGAAAGCCCTCCTTCTTGTTGCATGCGAGCATTTTGTAATTTTGCTGGGAATACATAGGGTATTGGCTGTGACTGATCTTCTGGCTCTGTTTGGAGGCGAGGGGTGAATGAGGTCAGTGATGGAAATGTTGATGGCTTTGAAGGTGAACAGAAGGATCTTGAAAGTGAGTCTACAGTGGACTGGCAACCAGTGGAGGTGCTTCAATATTGGTGTTATGTAGTCCCTCCTAGCGGCGCCAAGTAGTATTCTGGCTGCTGCATTCATAGCCAGTTGTAGTGGATTCAACGTGTTCTTCAGTAGTCCCTGTAGGATGGCATTGGAATAGTCAAAGTGGGGGATGACTAAGGTCTGATAGATTGTCCTGAAGTCGTCTGGTTCCAGTAGGGGGCGTAGGTGGTGGATTGTCCGAATCTTGAGGTATACTGCATTAACAGTGTTGTTATATGAGTTTTCATATCTAGATGTTGGTCGAGTGTTACCCCTAAGTAGCGTATTGTGGGCCTGGTTTGAAGCTCAGCACCTCTTACTTTTAGAGCTGCTGGTGGAGTGAATGATTGGTCTCTGGTGATGAATAGAGCCTCAGATTTCTTATGGTTTATTCTGAGGTTTTGGGAGTGGAGCCAGTCAGTTGTAGTGTCAAAGCAGGCAGTTAGTGGTGAGAGGTCCGGCTGGTCAGTGGCAAATGGTGTATAGAGTAACACGTCATCAGCATAGATAAGGCATGAGATGCCGAAGGAGCAGGCGATTGCGCAGATGGGCTGCATATATATATTAAAAAACAGCGCCGAGAGGGAGGATCCTTGTGGGACACCCTGTTTTTGCTGGAATGGTTTGGAGGACGTGTGCCCTGTCCTTACATTCTGCCATCTGTCTGAGAGGTAAAATTCGCACCATCTCAAGGCCGAATCCTGTATCCCTTTCTCTGCCAGACGCTCTATGAGCAGCACATCGTCGACAGAGTCGAAAGCTGCAGAGATGTCCAGGAAGATTAGGGCATAGCCACTTCTGGGTTTATCCAGGCCGGACGTTAGTGTGTTGAAGAGAATGGTTAGGAGCGTCTCGACGCCATGTGACTCTCTGAATCCATGTTGGCATGGATCTAAGGGCGCAGTGGTGTCAATGTGGTTCTGGATTTGGTGTTGGACGATCTTTTCAATTATTTTGGCCATTAGTGGGATACTTGATATTGGCCAATATGAGTCCACTTTCTGGGGGTCCAGTTTGCCATTTTTTAGGAGCGGTCTAATGGACGTTTGCTTTAGGCTTTGTGGGAAAGCACCCATAGCGAAGGAGAGGTTGATGAGTTTGGTTAGGAAAGGACTAAATTCCTTGCGCAGCGACTTAATCTAGAACGCAGGGCAGGGATCATTTGGAGCTGCGGTGGTGTTAATCGAGTTGATGGTGTCTTCGATGTTCTTCACTGATGGTGAAGAGAAGGTGGATAGTGGTGTTGGATGGTATGGTCTGTTCATAGAGGTGGATGATGCCGCTTTAACAGTCTGGATTAGTGTGGACTGTAGGTAGTCTGCGTATTCTTGTGGTTCTGGCATGCTGCGTTGTGAGAGGGAAGTTTCCTTTGTGAGGGTCCTTACTAGGTTAAATAGATCCTTCGGTTTATTTATGGAGCGCTGCAGTAATTCTGCGTGATAGCATCTCATTGATTCGGCCACTTTCTCGCGGTGTTTCCTTAGGTTTGAGGTGTATATGTCCAGATTACTGGTGGTGCGAGAGCGTCGCCATCTTCTCTCAAGTTTTCTCAGGTGGCGGAGTGATGTCCTTAGCTCAGGAGAGTATTCTTTTTCTTGGTGTTGCGTCCCCTGGTGGTTGGTTAGCAATGGAGCTGAGACTGTTGTTCCAAACGGAGATCATTTCTTCTAGATTGGTTTCTGTGATGTTAAACAGAGGTAGGGATTTGCTGAGTATCTCTTCCTTGTTGAACTGTCGGAATTTTGCTTTTGGGCAAGAATCGGAGGCAGGCTGGCATCTTGTTTGAGCCTGTTGGTAGGGCAACTGGAACCTTATTAGCTTATGGTCAGACCATGGGACTGACGTGAGGGAGATGGCAAGTGGGGGGTTATGGCTTGTGGTTGACTGTGGAGTGAAAATCAGGTCAAGTTTGTTTCCCTTTCTATGGGTGGGCTCGTTGATCACTTGGTCATATCCCAACTGGCTGAGAGCATTCAGGAGGGAGCTGGAGTGTTCTTCTGGTAGGGCTGGGAGATTGAAATCCCCCATAAGCCAGTTTGGTATGTGTGGGTTTTCGGTGTTGCAGGCCAGGTCGATTATCGTTGAGAGGTCATCTGAAGATGATGATGGGGGTCGATAGATTAGGTTGATGGAGGTGTGCTTATTTGCTAGAGTGATAAAATCCATCAGTGTTGTACTATTAGTGTTGATCTGCTGGAATTGGAGCTCGGTTCTCGTGAGAGCGAGGGTTCCTCCGCCCCTGCGGTTGGCCCTGTGGCAGGTGTGTGCTGAGAAGTTGGGTGGGGTGAGTTGGTTAAGGATGACTGTATCAGTGTCTGTGAGCCATGTCTCAGTGACCAACAGGATGTCAAACTTGTGGTGTGATATCAAGTCAGAGATGATTGGCCATTTCTTCCGGACTGAGTGGACATTGATGAGGGCGCAGTTCAGGTAGCTGGGTTGCGAGTGTTTTTCTGGTAGGGATTTCTTGGAGTGCTGTAGTGAGATGTACAGTAAGTGTGGGCTAAGGTTGTGTCTGGGTTCTGTCTCAAGGTGTCGGGATGTGTTGGCCCATCTCCTCCCTGTGCCCCGTAGAGTTGGTATGGGGTTGCCAGTGATGGAGAAGGCGAAGGCGCTATGGAGTAGGCTGGCAAGGAGGTAAAAGCTAGTTGCTGCGATAATGAAGGGAGCTATTCTGAGAAGAGTGCTCTGTGGGGCTCTGAAGTTTGACTCTGTGTCGCAGATGTGTGCTGTGGGCAGGTGTAGTTCAAGTAGTGGTGTAGGTGGAGTAGCTGGTGATTGCTAAGAGTGTCACTTGGGGTACGGATGTATAAATCTCTGTTCTAAACTAGAGCTCTGCTATGAGACTCGTGAACAACCTCACAAAGAGTGATAAAGGGTACAAATATTCAAGAATAGTAGGGAAAACACAAAGTGGCAGTGTTATGGCAATTCTAAGGCAGGTTCAGTTCTGACATTTTAGCTATAAATCATTAATTCCTAGGAAATTATATTAGAGTTCTCACATTGAGTGCAGTCTTCTAGGGCTGGTGGATGTCCGTATTGTTGTCCAGTTTGCTGAAATTGACGTAGGGTATGGTATCGTGGGACTGATCACTGCTGGCTGCTGGACTCCAATACCATCTAGAGGACCCCGCCTAAGGGCCACGCCAAAGGGCCCTCTGGCAAGGCCCTCAGGAGTGGGCCCGCCAGGCACGGGCACGCCTGATGGTGCCTTTTTTATAAAGTTGGTGCTCTGCCCCGTTTGGACAGAGCACATTGTGGGCATCTGCAGTGGCCTCCGGCTCCGGCGGGCTCGATCCCCCCAGGAGAACTGAGCCGGAGGGCTGGATCAGAGGACTGCTGGCTGCTAGAGAGGCTTGCACCCGATGGCGCCTTTCTTTTTAAAGTTGGTGCTCTGCTCCGATTGGACTGAGTGGGAGGGGGCATGAAATGCAAATAGCTGATGGGGAGGGGGGCTTGGAATGGAAATGGGCTGTGAGGGGAGGGAGCTTTTAGTGGAAATGGCCTGTGTTAGGAGGGGGAGCTGGGACAGGAAATGGGCTGATGGCAGGGCTAGGATGGGACTGGACATGGGCTGTTGGGGGGTGCTATGATTGGTAATGAGCTTTGGTGGGGCTTGGATTGAGATGGACTCATGGAGGGGCTGGAACTGGAGATAGGCTCATGGGGGGCTTGGAATGGAGATGGGCTGAGTGGAGGGGAGCTAGGATATGACATGGGTTGATGATGGGGCTTGGAAAGGACTAGAAATGGGCTGATGGGGGGCTGGGATTGGAAATGTGCTGATGGATAGGACTGGAAATGGATGGGGGTGCTAGGACTGGAAATGGGCTGATGGTGGGGCTAGGATAGGACTGGACATGGGCTGATGGGAGGCTAGGACTGGATATGGGCTGATGCGGGGACTAGAAGGGAGCGGATGCTGGGTGGGACTGGAACTAGAAGGGAGCCGATGTTGGCGGAGGCTTCGGATGGGATGGTGCTGGGAGAGTGAAATGGAGAGGGGACATATACTTTGTGTGGGAGCGATGATAAATCTGCAATTGGCCAGGTATTGGGAGAGTAAGTGGGGATTGAGGATGGAGGGGTAAGATTTGAGTGGCTGAAATAGGAATGAGGAAAGAGCAAAGGGAGAAGGATAAGTATGTTAATGCAGATGTATAGAGAGAATGTAAAAGAACTAGAGGAGAGGCGAAAGGACACATGGACAGCAGACAATGGAGAGCTAGCAGAAGACACGAGGAATCCAGATGAAGGTGGCTGGAGCAGTTGCAACTGAAAGAAACATACACAAAAGGTAGTAAACTATCACTTTACCTTGCATCTATTAACTGGAATATGTCAGCTCTGGGAGATGTGCATCATTAACGTCTGCACTTTGTTTACTACAGGAGGAAAGTAATATTTGTGTTATTTGTACAGTGTTGTCATACATTCCATGTTTTTTTTGGTGACTGAAGCACTCCACTCTAACGGCGTTTTTTTGAGTCACTTCAAGAAACAAGGGTGAAACGCGGGCAGCGACTATTTAATCCTCCTGAAGAAACTCCTACTCGGAGTGAAACGCTAATGTGGTACCGGGGGAAGCGTTGAGGCGAAGATACAAGAGATAAAGCTAAGATTCTTTTCTATCACTAGAAGTTTGGTGGAGGTGGAAATCTGGTGCAAATATTAACCACATAAAAATACAAAAAAATGAAAATAAATCCAGGAAGGTTATTGATGTAACCAGAGCGCTGTTGCTTTATCAAATGAGCATTGCCTAAGCGCGGTATATGGTCTGAAACCTCCTGGTATTGTGGTAAAATTCTGACTATTTCTTAGTGCCCAGGTTTCCCGTTCCTATGTTGTTTGAAGACAAGTTTGATAGAAGATTGTTATGAACAATATTCCGTTAAAAAATAATATCTAGTTGAAGAGATTTCACCACTGAGGTTAATTGTTAGAGTGGAGTGCTTCAGTCACCATAAAGATTATTATACACTCCGTACAGACCGGATTTTTTATTTTTGTATTGATATACATTCCATGTTTGGCTTTTGGGGCACCCAGTCCAATTATTGTCATTCTGTTTCTAAATTGTGATTCCTGGTTTGGCGATGGTCTGTGTTCTGCATGTGTAACTGAGCTGAGGTATTCTGTTAATGTAATTGCTATTTGACATTGCCACTTGTTCTCTTTCCCCAGTAGGCCATGTATTGTTATCATCTGTACTGTATTGGTTTAATATTTGCAGTGTTGCCTTTTGATAGGTGGAGTATGGTGCTTTGTGAGTCCTGGTAGTGCTGTTACGATACGGCGGGTTTGCTATGGGTTCTAACTGGGCAGTGTTTGTAGTGGTTCCCCATGTGCCTGGCGGTTGGCACTGGATTACAGTAATGTAGATATCTTTTAGTCTGTCGTTATCCATAAACTCATTACGTAGCATGTATATTAAACACCAGTGTATGGTACCATTATGCAAATATACAGGGTGGGCCAAAAAAGTGAGAACATCTCGTAAATTAAAAGCTTAAATAGTTTACTTATTTACCTTTTTTAGCTATATAACATCTTTATTTCGACAATTTCCGGTCGCCATCTTTTTTTAAAAAAATTTGCCAATCGTTTACATCTGTCTTTTTGAATTTTTAAATAACTTATATGTTTTGAGATGCTCTCACTTTTTTGGGGGGGAACAACAGAACAGATACCAAGCCTGGCAGTAATTTCAGGTTGGAGAAACCCCTTTTATTCTCCCCTATGCGTTTTGGCCTCCCGGCCTTCCTCAGGGGGATATATATTGAGGGAGCAAACCTCGAGAAAGCACAATCATAATTAAAACAAAAGTCAAAGAAATTAATACAATAAAATTAATAAAACCAAATGATAATTAAAATTATACATATTAAAACTGTAACCAAAAAACACCGCTAACATGTATAGTGATATAATAAATAGACAAATAAAAAATCCTGACAGACAGGGATCCATTTTGTGAAATTTCTCGGGCAGAATACCTAAGAGTGTCAATTCAGTTACATATCAACAGCTGATTGATGCTTGAATTACTATACGGCCCATGAAGAAGCATAACTGTAATCTTGCACTTCATAATTTTTTTTATTTTCACCTTTCAGCCAACATCTCAGAGTGCTTAACAGCATTTTAGTCTAAAACGTGAACATGTATTGCATAATTATTGATCCGCTGAAACAATTATAAAAGTTGATAATAAATTAATGATTTACGGACATGAATTGAAATTTAATGCTGCTCTATCACACATTCTACCTATATGCGTTTCGGCCTCCCGACCTTCCTCAGGGGGATATATATTGAGGGAGCAAACCTCGAGAAAGCACAATCATAATTAAAACAAAAGTCAAAGAAATTAATACAATAAAATTTATAAAACCAAATGATAATTAAAATTATACATATTAAAATTGTAACCAAAAACACTGCTAACATGTATAGTAATATAATAAATAGACAAATAAAAAATACAATCATCTATCAAGGATTGTATTAAAGGGAGGAGTGGCCTAGTGGTTGGGGAAAGGTACTACAGGCCAGAAGGTTGGTGGTTCAAATCCCACTAGAGGACAGCAACCTTGGACCGGAAGGACTGGGGTTTCTAGTCCCACAGGTGCTCCTTGTGGTCTTGGGCAAGCCACTTAACTTTCCATTGCCCATGTTCCCTGTAAGTATCAGTGTATGTGTCTCATATCCCCTCGTGTTAAATGTATCCCCCAACCACTTTGATCTGGTGAAAAGCAGGATATAAATGCAGCTAAATAAATAAATATAACCAAACATATAGATAAAATTGAGATGAGGAGGACATATATATAAATACATATCATCTGATACTTATAGACAAGAGTGAGATGAGGAGAACATATCTAGAACCTAAAAATATATATCAACCGATACCTTTTTATAAGGACCTTCTGTCAAATGAAAGGCATATGCCACTAAAATAGATAATTAAAACATTAAAAAATGAATATATTGGACATTGATGATATTTTTGATAACTAATACCAATGAATAAATAATTAAATAAATAAGTAACACACATATAATAAAACTATTTCTAAAAGTATATAAAAATGTAAATAAATAAATAAATAACCCACAGAAATAAAACTGTTCATGTGTATTAAAATATGTGAATGTTAAAATTATGTCCAAATCATGTAAAAAATTAAATCTAAAACTAAGCTAAAACTCTAAAAATCTCATACTCCAGTATTTATTTAAGAAGCCAAGATTCTTCATGCATAATACCAATGAAATAATTATACCAGTGTTGTAAAAATTGTATGAGGAGGATCACCGTCATGTGATGAAAAAATTATTATATAAGGAGGAACACTATAATGTGATGCCAAAAACGATTGTGCCAAATGATAAATGTGAATCAAAATTATATGGCCACATTCTATGGCTCTACATATCAGGAAACCAAAAAATAAACAATAAAAATTTAAAATGTATATTAATAGCGTAAAAAAGCACAAAAATGATGGCCATGGTTGTTTTTTTAAATAACTGTCTTGCCATGTTGTAAAATCAAATGCGTGCGGCGATCATATAAAGCTAACCATGTTTGTGCACGGCGACATATAAAGTTAACCATGTTTCTACAATGTGAAATGAAAAGTTATCCTTTTATTTATTGCACAAGGAAACCAGCGTTTTCCCATGGATTTAAGGTAAAGTAAAAATTAAAACTGTATATTAAGAATGCACAAGGGTAGAGGGGAGGGGGAGGGGGGAAGGGGGGAGGGAGAGAAGGGGAGGGAAGAGAAAGGGGAGGAGGGGGTGGAGGAGGAGGGAAGTAGGGGGAGGAAAGGGGGGAGAGGAGTAGGAGAGGGAGGGGGAGGGGGGAAGAAGAGAAGGGGGAGGGAAAGGAAGAAATAAAATTTTTAGGGGGCTATCAAACCTATTTTCTGATTTAAACCTTGAGGATGTAATATAATTCACATAAGAACGTTGTTCCATATGCAAAGGAGAGGAGAGGAGATCAGCTAGAAAAAATTCTTATAAAAAGACTGACAAATCTATTTCTTGATTTAAACCCTGAGGATGTAATGTCCGTAATTCATATATTAAACGTTGTAACCGAGGCACAGCAAATGGGGTGCTCTCCCTCTGCCCCCCCTCCCCCCTTTCAAGCCCCCCCCCCCAACCTCACCGGTAATGATCACAGTACTACAATGTTGGCATAACACCGGTCGCAGCTTTATTCACTTTTACCATATCCAACAACAAATTCCAAACAATCAACTTAAACCTCCACTTCAACCGAAATGTCTCACCAGCCATGTGGGTAGCAAAGTGATGTCATTTCTTTTTCCACCGCAGAGAGTCCACGGCTACCAACCTACCACCCCTTCTTCCGGCCCACCATATTATTAGCAAAAGCCCCACTGGGGTTCTCCGGCTTGGGGGTACACCACCCCCGCCCTACTAATAGCTAAGGCTCCAGACCCCGGAAATCTCCAGGATCCCGCTTCCCCCTCCAGCTGCAACACCCCATCACCAGTCGCCAGCCCCGCTTACTGGGCGGGAAGGCGGGTCACCAGCTGCTTACCCTCAAAACAAAATCCCAACAAAGGAAAGGCCGACTGATGGACCGGCAGCAACCTGAAGGCCGATTCTATGTCTACCTTTGCCATCCAACTCCCCGTGTCACATCTGCGCACCAAGTCCACCGCCGCATCAAAGGACGCGTATCGCAGAATCCAATCATTCACCGATGCTCCCGCAGGGAAGGACAGGTTGTGAATCAGCCTGAACTTCCCTGGTTCTTTCTTCGGTATGATCCCCAAATTCTCAAACGGCCGGCTCTCAAACAGCCCAACAATCCTTCCTAATTCCAATTCCTTCTGTAATTTTTCCTGCACAATACTGGATAATCGTCTAACAGACAACATTTGGAGCTTGTACCGACTCTACCGCCCCCAGCACTGGTATAAGAAACCCAGAACAAAAACTCTCCTCCAGCATCACACTATCTCTCCGCCTTGGGTATCGCCTAAGCCAAGGCTGTAAAGCTTCCAACCATATCGGCGTGGAAGCCAACCTCCCCGAGTCCTTATTACTTGGGCACCAGAGGGGCAGAGGGGGGAGTTCCTCTTCTGATGCATTTAAGCGCGGAGTGCCCCCCCACTACATATGGAACATGCGTGCCGAAACTTGCAGTCAGGGAATGGACACGACGACTTGTTAAATCGCCAGCAAATATCTCCCACTCCCTGATTTGTGCGACACGGAGGCCCACTCAGCCCGAAAGGAGCACCCCAGCCCCTTCGTCCCACCTCCCCCCCCTTTTGCCCCCCCCCCCAAGTCCCCCCGGCCCACCAGTTCTGGCCGACATTTGAGTCCACCACAAATTAATATCCTGTGTCCCCCATGATAACGATTTATTTTCTTCCATTTTATCCCAAAACTTCTCATCATAGTTGAGACAAGCCCAGCCCTCATGTGTCTGAGCCGCTTCCAGAATAGAATCAGCATAAGCGAGCAACATTCCATATTGCTCTGGATAAAGATGACCCCATACGCTCGCCAGCCTCAAAAAAGCCCTTGCCCAATTTACCACAATCTCCAGGAACAAGCAGGAATGAGTCCTCACATATGGGTACGTCGGAACCGACGGAGCCTGCGCGGGAAAGCTCCCCAGCTTCCCAGAAAGGAAGCTTTTGGGGCCTCCCACAGCGCATGCGCGCTGCCTTCCCGACCAACTCTCTTCAGTTCTTCTTTTTCCGCGGAGCCAGCAGGTCGTGTTCCTGTCACCGCTGAAGAAATTGTTATTTTAATTTGTTTCTTTGACCGCGTGTCTGCCTTCCCCGATTCCGGACCGGTACCGCCGGTCGTTTTTTCCTTTATTTAAAAAAAATAATAATAACAATTACCTTTTGTTCACTTGGTGTATTTTTTCTGTGAGGCCCCTAGGCCTTCTCAGGTCTCCCTCATGGAAAAACCAGCTTCTGGTTTTAAAAAATGCACTAAGTGTACCGGTACTATTTCAGTTACAGATACCCATGAGTGGTGTCTTAAATGTTTGGGGCCTGACCATTCCATTCTGGATTGTCCATCCTGCTCTCTGATGTCCAAAAGGGGCTTACAGAACAGAGCAGCTAAATTTCATATGCTGTTTTCTACCGATACTCCAGCATCAACATCCTCCAGGTCTTCTTCTCCTGATGGATCTCAGGTAACCAAACATTCTTCAGGCAAGTCCTCAAAAGGCAAATCTCCCTCTAAGCAGCGAGAGGCCCTTGCAATTGACCCTGAGGACCCTGCCCCAGCCAAACAACCCCGGCGGGAAGCTCCGGCTTCCAAAGCTCCTCCTATGGGGTTACAGGTAGACATCGATGGCACGGCCTCGACCGATCTCCTGTTAGACTGCTCTGGGGTACCGGCTAACACCGGTACCGACTTCCAGGCAGTCGTGGCGACTATGGGTACTACGGTACAATCCATGCAGCAGGCCTTACTGGCTTTCATTAATGCTGCACCGCCATCGGTACCGCGACAATCGGTTCCGACTCCGATTCCGGTACCGCAACCGATACCGGTACCCAGAGCATCTACTTCCAGTAGCATGCCGGATCCGGTCTCCGGTTCCGGAGCTTTCTTCGATACCGCTCCGATTCCCGGTACACCCGATGTCGGTACCGATCGGTACGCGTATCGATCTCTGGAGGCAAATAGACGATACTTTGAATCCTCTGAAGATTCTGATACATCAGATGATTCTGCTGACATCTCTTTTACTCTTCCCGAGGAGCCCTCTTCTCAAAAAAGGAGAATGTCTCCTCCAGAGGATTTGTCCTTTCAAGACTTCATCATTGAAGTAGCTAAAGGACTCTCTATATCTGTATCCTCTGAAAAGGAACCTAGAGCAAAAAAATTGGATATTTTAGGATACTCTAAGGTTCCCAAAGAGGCAGCCACCTTACCCATACATGAAATTCTTCAAGAACACATGATAGGGTGAGAGGAGCCTCCCACAAGTCTATCTCCACATTCTCGTCGTTTGGACACCATGTATCGGGTTCCTCCTTCTCCTGGTTTTCAAAAGACTCAGCTTCCTCACCACTCTATTGTGGTGAAGTCTGCTATGAAAAAGATAAAGAGTACCAAGAGACACTCTTCTACCCCTCCAGGAAGAGAATGTAGGACTCTGGATGCTTTTGGGAGAAAACTCTTCCAAGCTAGCATGCTTATTGCCAGAATCAATTCATACAGCCTCTATATGGGCATGTTTTTGAAAGAGATTGCATTAAAGATACGTCAGTTTCTCCCCTTTATCCCAGAGGATAAGCAAAAGGAGTTCCTTCTTTTGCTAAAGCACACTCAAGATGTTTCAAAGTTCTCCAACAGAGCAGCCTTTGACTCTTTTGAGGGGGCAAGCAGAGTCTCTGGCATTGCCATAGCTGCTCGCAGACTGGCTTGGCTCCAGGCCTCTGATTTAGAACCCTGGGTACAAGAAGGCTTGGGCAATCTGCCCTGTACAGGTGAAAATCTGTTTGGCAAGGAGTGGCAAATCAAGGCCACTCAAATGGATGCAGAGAATGCTGCTTTAGATAGACTTTCTAAGTCTACCTCTACCCCTGCCAAGAAAAAACCTTTTAAGAAAACTTTCTATAAAAAGACCAGATTTTCCACAAATACTGGCCAGCAATCTTCCCAAGTTCGCTTTGCTCCTAAGCGTCAGCAAACTAAACAGGCTAGAGCAAAGTCTACAGGGGCTGCTACAATCCAGCAGTCCCAACCCCCTCAGGGTTTTTAACTTGATTCTAGAGAACTTAACCTTTCTGGCTCTGCAACAACCAGAACCTCTCACCATTCCAGGAAGGTTAACTCATTTTGCTCCCAGATGGGAACAAATCACATCAGAACCGTGGACCCTCTCTATCATCAAAGAGGGCTACAAACTACATTTCTCCAGCCTTCCTCCCCATTTCATGGTGAGACAATTCAATTCTCCCCCTTCTCTCCTGTACCTGTTGGGCCAAGAGGTGACCACTCTTCTCGCTCAAAAGGCAATAGAAGAGGTTCCTCTTCCTCAACAAGGGTCAGGTTTTTACTCCCCTTATTTTCTCATTCCCAAGAAAACAGGGGGATACAGACCCATTCTGGATCTCAGAGAATGGAACAAATTCCTATACAAGGAGAAATTCAAGATGCTTTCTCTAGGCACTCTCCTTCCATACTCAGGGAATCTTTGTCTTCCCATACCTGGACGACTGGCTCATCCGAGCTCCATCTCAGTCCCAGGCTCAGACTTCCCTGGACCACACCAGACGCATACTGCAGTATCTGGGACTTGTCATCAATCTGCCAAAGTCTCAACTCACCCCTACTCAGTCCCTAGAATTCATAGGGGCCTGGCTAGATACCACCACTGCAAGGGCCTATCTTCCTCAGGCCCGTTGCCACCGTCTGGTGCATTTGGCCTCTCAAGTTCAGTCCAAAAGCCACTTGATGGCCAGGGAGATGCTACAACTACTAGGCCACATGGCATCCACAGTTCATGTGGTGCCTTATGCGCGCCTACATATGAGAGCAGCTCAATGGACTCTGTCCACCCAGTGGACACAAGCCTCAGGAGCTCTCTCAGACCAAATAGCAACCTCAAAACGTCTTTTTTGGTCTCTCCAATGGTGGATATCCAATCAGAATCTGTTGTTGGGGGCCCCCTTCCAACCTTTGTTACCCCAAGCAACTCTCACTACAGATGCCTCCCAAGCAGGTTGGGGAGCTCATCTCCAAGACCTCTCCACTCAGGGTACTTGGTCTCCACAGGAGACCACCCTTCATATCAACCTTTTGGAGCTGCGAGCAATTTTCCTTGCTCTCAAGATCTTTCATACCCTCCTCATCAACATGACAGTTCTTGTTCATACCGACAATCAAGTAGCCATGTTCTACATAAACAAACAAGGAGGGACTGGCTCTCTGTCGCTTTGCAATGAAGCTCTAAAACTGTGGGCCTTCGCCAGAGAGCATCGGATCCATCTCCTGGCAGTGTACCTTCCAGGAATCCAAAACTCTTGGGCAGACAGACTCAGTCGAGTTCTGCTTCCACACGAATGGTCCCTGCATATGGATCAGGTACTCAGAATCTTTCAGGAATGGGGAACCCCGGACATAGACCTCTTTGCAAGTCCGTACAATGCCAAACTTCCCCGGTTCTGTTCCAGGATTCCGTGTCAGGAAGCTCAAGCCAAGGATGCCTTCCTCCTTCATTGGGGTCAGGCCTTCCTATATGCCTTTCCACCCATTCCCTTGATTCCCAAGACTCTATTCAAACTCCAGAGGGATCAAGGATCTATGATCCTCATAGCTCCATGCTGGCCATGCCAAGTGTGGTACCCTCTACTTCTGCATCTCTCCCGGGCACCCTCCCTGGATCTGGGAGCTGCTCCAGACCTTCTGTCTCAAGAGGAGGGGACTTTGTGGCACCCCAACCCCAAGTCTCTTCACCTCAGAGCTTGGTTACTGAAGGCCTAGACCTTCAAAACTTGAATCTTTCTTAACAGGTGAAGGATGTCCTCCATGCATCTAGGAAACCTTCCACCAGGCGTTCTTATGCTTTTAAATGGAAAAGATTTTCAATTTGGTGTGCTGACAAAGGTCTTAACCCTCTAGCACTACCTTTGAATTCTTTACTCGAATATCTCCTGCATCTTTCCAATGCAGGACTTAAAACCAATTCTGTAAGGGTCCATTTGAGTGCTCTTGCAGCATCTCTTCAACCTATCAATGGACAATCTGTTTCCTCTCATCCTCTTATTGCAAGATTCATGAGAGGTCTAACTTTAACTAAACCTCCCATTCGGCCTCCTCCGGTGGCATGGGACTTAAACGTGGTTCTTGGTCAGCTTATGAAGCCACCCTTTGAACCCTTAGCCACTACCTCCTTAAAATTCCTTTCCTGGAAAGTCATTTTCCTTATTGCAATCACTTCTGCTCGCCGCATCAGTGAACTGCAGGCTTTAGTGGCTAATCCACCTTATACAAGGTTCCATCATGATAAGGTAGTCCTTAGGACAAATCCCCACTTTATGCCTAAAGTGGTTTCACCTTTTCATCTTAATCAGGAGGTATATTTACCTGTCTTTTTTCCAGCTCCTCATGCATCAAATGCAGAGCGGAACCTTCATACTCTAGACTGTAAAAGAGCTCTTGCCTTTTACCTTCACAGGACACAGCAACATCGAAAGTCTTCTCAACTTTTTGTTGCTTTTGATCCTTCTCATTTAGGACTTCCAGTCTCAAAAAGAACACTGTCCAATTGGATTGCTCAGTGTATTTCTTTTGCTTACCAGAGTAAGAACCTTTCTCTGGAAGGCCATGTCACAGCTCATAATGTCAGGGCCATGGCCACATCTATGGCTCATCTTCATTCTGTATCCATTGATCAGATCTGTCGAGCAGCCACCTGGGCCTCGATTCATACCTTCACAGTCCATTACTGCTTGGACAAGGACTCCCGCCGGGATGCCTTGTTTGGTCAGGCTGTCCTCAGACACCTGTTCCATTCTTAAACAACTCCTGCCCACCTTCCCTGAATGGATGCCTGAGATCCATAGGAAGATGAGGAACCCTTGGGGGGGGGATCTCCCCGGCATCTTAGCTAGGGAGTCCCCATATGTGAGGACTCATTCCTGCTTGTTCCTGGAGATAGCACAGTTACTTACCTGTAACAGGTGATCTCTGGGAACAGCAGGAATTAGTCCTCACAACCCACCCACCTCCCCTAGGAGTTGTCTCTCTCTCTCTCTCTTCCTTTCCTCTCTCTATTGTCTCAGCTTTAAACTCGAACTGAAGAGAGTTGGTCAGGAAGGCGGGAAGGCAGCGCGCATGCGCTGTGGGAGGCCCCAAAAGCTTCCTTTCTGGGAAGCTGGGGAGCTTTCCCGCGCAGGCTCCATCGGTTCCGACGTACCCTTATGTGAGGACTAATTCCTGCTGTTCCCAGAGATCACCTGTTACAGGTAAGTAACTGTGCTATCTCCAGGAACAAGCAGGAATGAGTCCTCACATATGGGTATGTCGGAACCGACGGAGCCTGCGCGGGAAAGCTCCCCAGCTTCCCAGAAAGGAAGCTTTTGGGGCCTCCCACAGCGCATGCGCGCTGCCTTCCCGCCTTCCTGACCAACTCTCTTCAGTTCTTCTTTTTCCGCGGAGCCAGCAGGTCGTGTTCCTGTCACCGCTGAAGAAATTGTTATTTTAATTTGTTTCTTTGACCGCGTGTCTGCCTTCCCCGATTCCGGACCGGTACCGCCGGTCGTTTTTTCCTTTATTTAAAAAAAATAATAATAATAATAATTACCTTTTGTTCACTTGGTGTATTTTTTCTGTGAGGCCCCTAGGCCTTCTCAGGTCTCCCTCATGGAAAAACCAGCTTCTGGTTTTAAAAAATGCACTAAGTGTACCGGTACTATTTCAGTTACAGATACCCATGAGTGGTGTCTTAAATGTTTGGGGCCTGACCATTCCATTCCGGATTGTCCATCCTGCTCTCTGATGTCCAAAAGGGGCTTACAGAACAGAGCAGCTAAATTTCATATGCTGTTTTCTACCGATACTCCAGCATCAACATCCTCCAGGTCTTCTTCTCCTGATGGATCTCAGGTAACCAAACATTCTTCAGGCAAGTCCTCAAAAGGCAAATCTCCCTCTAAGCAGCGAGACCAGATCTGTCGAGCAGCCACCTGGGCCTCGGTTCATACCTTCACAGCCCATTACTGCTTGGACAAGGACTCCCGCCGGGATGCCTTGTTTGGTCAGGCTGTCCTCAGACACCTGTTCCATTCTTAAACAACTCCTGCCCACCTTCCCTGAATGGATGCCTGAGATCCATAGGAAGACGAGGAACCCTTGGGGGGGATCTCCCCGGCATCTTAGCTAGGGAGTCCCCATATGTGAGGACTCATTCCTGCTTGTTCCTGGAGATAGCATAGTTACTTACCTGTAACAGGTGATCTCTGGGAACAGCAGGAATTAGTCCTCACAACCCACCCACCTCCCCTAGGAGTTGTATCTCTCTCTCTCTCTCTCTCTCTTCCTTTCCTCTCTCCCATTGTCTCAGCTTTAAACTCGAACTGAAGAGAGTTGGTCAGGAAGGCGGGAAGGCAGCGCGCATGCGCTGTGGGAGGCCCCAAAAGCTTCCTTTCTGGGAAGCTGGGGAGCTTTCCCGCGCAGGCTCCGTCGGTTCCGACGTACCCATATGTGAGGACTAATTCCTGCTGTTCCCAGAGATCACCTGTTACAGGTAAGTAACTGTGCTTTACGAGTGACCCGTTTAATCCTTCCCGCATTCTTGTCTTCCTTCCTCTTCTTTCGACTCTCGCCCGACCACTTCCTCCCCTCCAATAAACGGAAAATGTCTATATACCGCCTTTTCCGAATCCTATGCCGCAAGGCCCGTGGGACCCCTTCCCATAATTCTGAAAACGATGCCAACGTAGGGGTATGTCCGCTCCCTCCAACCCCTTCCGCAACCTGAACACTCCCCCGCCGGGCCGATTTCTCCCCCGAGGTAGAAGACGAGGACTCTCTGGACGATGACGAGGAAGTATCGTCCCCACGGTGCCGTCGACAAGAATGCCTTCTTTTCTTTCGTGCCTTCCCTCCCCCCTTCATTTGGCCCCTCCCTCTTGTCCGTCGCTCCCTCACACCCTGCCAGCAACTCACCTGCCATCCCTGTCGCGTTCCTGCCAGACATCACCCCCGCCATCATCCCTGGTTGCTGCTCAGGATTCTGCTCCACAGGCTGCCTTCCATCACGATCCGCCACTTGCACCAGAACTCCTGCTCCTTGTCTGCCTGGCTGCTGCCACACTGTATTTGCCTGTGAAGATACAAAGGGAAATCCTGCGGGGGAAACAACCACGGGACAGGCGGGCTGCCTAGCACCTAGCCATTCCGCCCTTGATGAACCCTGCCCTCCTCCTCTCCAATAATCCCACCCCATGGGTCCGCTCATAGGGTAGTATTCCTTCTGTCTCTAGGGCCTGAACCCCAGGCCCGATACACCCTGGACACCTGGGCTAGTGTGCCAGCCCCCATCTTGCCCACCCAAGTCACCCCTCCCCCCACCCCTGAGACTGAGGCACCCCCCGCCCTTGCCCCACCACCATCTCTTCCAGCAGTACCCCAGAAGCACCACCCTCTCCGCCTTGTGCCACACCAGCGGGCCTCCCATGCTCTGCACCCCAAGCCTCTAAAGCTCGAGCCCAACCCCTAACCCTCCTACAAGCCTCACTTCGCCGCCCACCAGTCCTCCCTGTCCTGACAGCCCCTTCAGATGCCGCCTCGGACCCCCGCCCTCCTCTACCCCTCCTCCCCTGATCATCCGTGTGTGGACTACCCCCATCCCTCAGTGGAGGCCTGTCCTGGCATAGAGCTGCCCTGTTATGTCCCCCTGCCCTTCCCTCTCGTAATGCCCGGCCCCTGGCTGGCAGCATGCTATGAAGTTGTTTGGTTTTTTTTTTTATTGGCTTGTAGCTATGACTTGCCTGCACTCCAGCTGCTCCCACAAGCCACCAAATCACTGGTCCCTTCTCGTATCCATCTGAGCTCCGGGCTACCCCGCCTGTCAGACACTCAAGCACCCACCTGTCCAACAGCTGTCGTCCTCGGCACCTCGCTCAGGCCCTCAATCACCTCCAATGCCTGCAGAATCCTCAGCTGCTTCCCCGATCATCCTCAGCGTGCTCGATCAAAGGGACATTCTATCAGAGGACCGTGCTCGATGTAATACTTTTTTAACACATTTCAACGGATATCCTCGGTCTGAAAACCTATTACTCATGTCTGTAGCATGATTTTCAAAATCATCATTGGTGGTACAGAGTCTACAGACTCTTAAAAACTGACTTACTGGTAAATTTTCTTTTAAAGAACAATTAAGAAAACTGCTAAAGTGTAAAAGTGAATTTCTATCAGTGGGTTTTCTGAAAAGAGTGGTTATGAAACTATCCGGAGTATTCTTTATCAGAATATCAAGATATGATATCTGTTCCGAATTGCAAGTGAATTCAAACTGCAAATGTGGATTTAATGGGTTAAGCCAATCTATAAATATAAGTAGATGGTCATACATTCCTTCCCAAATGAAAAATATATCATCAATATATCACTTCCACATATGTACTTGTTTCTGAAATGGATATGTGGTAAGGAAAGCCTTTTCAAAATTTGAGACATAAAGATTGGCAACGTCAGGTGCCATGGATGACCCCATGGCAACACCTAATTTGGTGATAATAAAGGTCTTGAAAGCAGAAAAAAAATATTGCATAAGACCAAAGAGGCTAATTGCATCAAAAAACAGGTTGGTGTGCGTACAGGCCTAGGTCTTGTAATAAGGTTATTTTCCAAGACAGTTAATGCTGCCTCTTGAGGTATGTTGGTATATAATTTTTTAATGTCTAAGGTGACTAAAAAAATCTCAACATGAGTGCCCCGATATGTTTCCAAGAGTTGTATCATATGGGAAGAATCCCTAACGTAAGAGGGTGTGAGTTCAACAAGCGGACGAAGAAAAATGTCTAGAAATTTTGAAACAGGCTCAAACAGAGAGCCAATTGCCTATATAATAGGTTTCCCAGGTGGATTTTCTAAGGATTTATGTATCTTTGGTAAAACATAGATGGTTGGCATCACAGGACAGGGTACCATAAGAAATTCAACTTCTTTTTTTGTGAGATATCCGTCTTGTTGACCCATGTAAATAAGGGTATCTGTTTTGCTTTTTAAAGTCGAAGTTGGATTATCTTGTAGTCTCACATAATATGAGGTGTCCTTTACTTGGTGTAAGATTTCCTTAACATAACATTATTAGTTCTGGGGGGAATCCAAGTGATCACCTTGACCCCCCTGATTCATCTGCCCCTTTTTTTTTTACTCCCACCCCCCTCCTAATCAACAACAAAAATATAGACAGGATTTTTCTATGGACAGCCTGTGGAGGGGAGAGGGGAACAAACACAAGAAGGAATTTTGATTCCAAGAAAATCCCCACTCCTCCAAGGATCCTCCTCACTCAATACGGAACCCTTTAGAATTCCACTCTCGAGGCAGGGGCAGGAGGAGAGGTCAGTACCACTGATACCAACAAGACAACTAGAAGGCATTTTTAATCTTTCTAGTTATAATCTTACACCTTTAGAAATTTCAGTTTTAAACAAAGGACTTTCCTTTGTTCCTACTACATGACTCTTTTACTACACAGGTAGAGTTGTTTAAATTCTTCCGTAAATTTCAGATTAAAGATGTTTTTTACAACCACATGATAGGTCAGGACGATCCTTCTGTAATTACTAAGGCCGCAGGACCCTACCTTGTGGCCGGCAGTAACCAGGCCGGCGGCGCATGGTGATCCGGCTCCACAGCATGCCGCATGGGAAGGAGGACCACGGGAGGCCAGGCGGCATCATTTGAACTGATTGGCTCCCGCAGGTAAGGGTCAGCGGCGGGAGCCAGTCAGGAGTGACGGGGCATGCAGGAGGGAGGGAGTAAAGCGGGAGAGCTGGCGGGACCGTCACTCGGGGCTTGCAGGACAGTGGAAAAGCAGCTGGCGTTTTGAAGGTGTCAGAAGCGGTCGAGTGCCTGTTTGAGCGCACCAGTGAAGAAAGCTGGTGCAGAGATGGGGACGTCGTGCATCGGGCACACTGGGCACACCGGTGAGGAGAGCTGGTGGAGAGACAGGGACTTCAAGTGTCGAGCACACGGAGGTAGCCGGGAGCTCAGCTGGACGCGGGGAGTGAGAAGGTATTTCAGTGGAGTTGGGGGAGCAGCTAGAACTCAGGCAAGTGAGAGCTGCAAAAAAAGAAGAAAGAAAGTAAAAGTAAGATTAATAACAGCAGCATGCCGATGGGCAGGGGCCAGAAGTTAAGAGGGAGAAGGGCTGGAGGACGTAGCAGGGCAGTGCTGCGCCAAGACAGGCCTCCACAGAGGGCTGGGGGTAGTCCACACATGGAATATTGGAGGGACGGGAGGAATAGGCGTGAGTCAGAGGCGTCGTCAGAAGGGACCGTTAGGGCTGGGAGGACTGATGGTCGGTGAGGTGAGGTTCTCAGTTTGCCTAGAAGAGGTAGGGGTCGGGCTAGAGCGCTGGAGGCATGGGGTGCAGGGCGTGGGATGCCCGCTGGTGTGGCGCAAGGAGCAGAGAGCGGTGCATCTGGGGTAGCGGTACCGCTGGAAAAGATGGCGGGCGGGCAAGAGCAGGGGGTGCCTCCATCTCAGGTGTGGGGGAGTGGCGTAAGTGGGCAAGAGGGGGGGCTGGCAAGCCAGCCCAGGTGTACAGGGTATACTGGGCCTGGGGTTCGGGACTTGGAGACAAGATGGATACTACCCTATGTGCAGACCCACAGCATGGGAGTATTGGAGAGGAGGGGGCAGAGTTCATCAAGGGCAGAATGGCTAGGAGTTTGGCAACCTGCCTGGTCCGCAGCTGTCCCCCCCCCCCCCTGTGTTTCTCTTTCTATCTCCACAGACATCTACAGTGTGGCAGCAGCCAGATGGACAAGGAGCGGGGGGTCCGGTGCAAGTGGAGACTGGGGTGATGCAACTGGTGATGAGCATGGATGCAGTGGCGGATCCTGATGGGGTGATGCTGAGCGAGCAGAATCCTGAGCGGCAACCAGAGATGATGACGGGGACACGACTGAGGTGGCAGGTGAGTTGCTGGCGGAGTGCGATGGGGGGACGGCAAAGAGCGAGGGGCCGAATGAAGGGGGGGAGGAAAGGTGTTAAAGAAGAGAAAGCATTCTTGTCGGTGGCACCACGGGGATGATACTTCCTCGTCATCGTCCAGGGCATCCTCGTCGTCTACCACAGGGGAGGAATCGGCCCACCGGGAGAAGGTTCAGGCTGCGGAAGGGGTTGGCACGAGCAGAAGTATCCCTACGTTGGCGTCGTTTTATGAATTATGGGAAGGGGTCCCACGGGCCTTGCGGCGGAGGATTCGTAAAAGGCGGTATATAGACATTTTCCATTTACTGGAGGGGACGAGGGGGTCAGGCGAGAGCCGAAAGAAGAGAAAGGAAGACGAGAAGGCGGAAGGATCAAACGGGTCTCTCGTAATGTGGTTAACTGGGCAAGGGCTTTTTGAGGTTGGCAAGTGTATGGGGTCACCAGTATCCAGAGCAATATGGAATGTTGTTTGCTTATGCTGATTCTATTCTAGAAGTGGCTCAGACGCATGAAGGTTGGGCCTGGCTCAAATACGATGAGAAGTTTTGGGATTAAATGGAAGAAAATAAATCATTGTCCTGGGGGACAGAAGATATTAGTTTGTGGTTGACCCAAATGTCGGCCAGAACCAGAGGGCCAGGGGACTGGGGGGACTTGGGGGGGCAAAAAGGGGGGAGGGGGATGACGGGGATGGGACACTCCTTTCGGGCCACGGGGGTCCTCCGTGTCGCAGAAATGGGCGGGTGATGGTGCGGGAGATATTTGCTGGCGATTTAACAAGTCATCGTGTCCATTTCCCAACTGCAAGTTTCAGCACGCATGTTCCATCTGTAGTGGGGTGCATTCCGTGCTTAAATACGCCAAAAGAGGAGCTCCCTCCTCCGCCCTCCCTGCTCTCAAGTAGCATGGACTTGCGGGGGGGGGGGGGGGGTTGGCTTCCACGCCAATATGGTTGGAAGCCTTACAACCTTGGCTGCGGCGATATCCAAGGCGGAGGGATCAGGTGGTGATGGAAGAAGGTTTTAGTTCAGGGTTTCATATACCAGTGCAAGGGGCGGTGGAGTCTCGGTTAGACGGTTATCCCATATCATGCAGGACAAATTGCGGAAGGAATTGGAGTTGGGAGAGCCGGCCATTGCGGAAGGAATTGGAGTTGGGAGAGCCGGCCATTTTGAGAATTTGGTGGTTTCACCATTGGGGATCATACCAAAGAAAGAACCAGGGAAGTTTAGGCTGATTCACAACCTGTCCTTCCCTGCGGGTGCATTGGTGAATGATCGGATTCCGAGGGAGTGGTGCACGGTGCGATACGCGTCCTTTGACGCAGTGGTGAACTTGGTATGCAGATGTGGCACGGGGAGTTGGATGGCAAAGGTGGACATCGAATCAGTCTTCAGATTGCTGCCGGTCCATCAGGCGGCCTTTCCCTTGTTGGGGTTTTGTTTTGAGGGGAGGTGGTATTTTGATAAATGCATGCCGATGGGTTGCTCGGTTTCATGTGCATACTTTGAAATGTTTATTACGTTTATGCATTGGGCGGTGGTTCAAAAGGTGGGATGCGCGAATGTGGTGCACTACTTGGATGATTTCCTCTTCATGGGCGAGGTGCAGTCGTGGCAGTGCCAGGAGCTTCTGGAAGGCTTTGTGGAATTGTCACGCATATGGGGGGTGCCCTTGGTTGCGCGCTTACCGTGTGAGAAGGTGGGGCGGTTGCGAGTGTTGGTAGCCAATGTGTTGGGGTCATGCAAGATCACGCTTCAGGAGATGCAGGCCTTAATTGGCTCTTTGAATTTCGTGAGTAGGGTGATACCGATGGGTAGGGTATTCTTGCGGCATTTATCGGTGGCTACAGCTGGAGTGCGGAAGCCTCATCACCGTATCAGGTTGTCGCAGAGTATTTGGGCAGATTTAGGAGTCTGGGATGTGTTTTTGCAGGAGTTCAATGGAACATCGGTTTTGATGGAGGCGGCGATCTCTAATGTGGACCTGCAACTGTTTACGGAGGTGGCGGGTGGTGGAGGATTGGGCATCTACTTAGGCAGTGCGTGGTGTGCGGCACCCTGACCACAAGCGTGGCATGACGAGGGGCTGACTACCAATATCACCTTCTTGGAGCTGTTCCCGTTCTTAATGGTATTGGAGCTGTGGCCAGACAGGTTGCGTAATCGCAGTGTGATTTGGTGGTGCGACAATGAGGTAGTGGTTAGCGTGATTAACCATTATACGGCGTGTTGTCTGAAGGTGGTGACCCTAATGAGAGCAATAGTTTTAACCTGTTTGCGTTTGAATGCGTCGGTTAAGGCCCATCATATTGCGGGTAGCACTAACAGGATTGTTGATGCTCTTTCTCGTTTTAAGTGGGGCCTCTTCAGGATGCTGGCACCGGAAGCAGACACTGAGGGAGCGACGGTCCCGGAGCACTTATGGCGGCTTGGCCTGCGGAAATGTTGAGGCTTGGTGTCACCAGCTACATGGATGTCGTATCAGCGAGGATGCGACAGACTGACTTCCTCTTGACTCGGGGTAGGCAGATGGTACAGGTGTCCGATCAGTTGATAGCAGAGTATGTGATTTCGGCGAAGGCGGCAGGACTGTCGAAAGAGATAGTGCAGATGCATCTTGCAGGGTTTAACTTTTTTGTGCGAGCAGTGGGTTGGGGATTCCAAGTTGGGGGGTACCTGACATGTAGGCTTTTCCTGGGGTGGGAGGGGTCCCAGCTGACTCCGCGGGATGGGAGGCTACCAATTACGCATGACTTGGTGCGGCTCTGTGCAGTATTGCCATGAGTGATGCGCTCCCCCTATGAAGCGCGGCTGTTTCAGGCAGTTTTCTGCCTGGCATTTTTTGGCGCCTTCCAGCTGGGAGAATTGGTAGCAGATTCCCACCGGGCATCTTGTAAGGATGGTTTGGGGAAGCATCAGGTTCGGCTCCTGGAAGGGGAGCTGCGCGTATTGCTCCTAAAGTCCAGGATGGACCAGTTGGGTAAAGGTCATTGGGTTGTGTTAAAGGCAATCAGAAATTCCCCGACATGCCCGGTGACATCGTTAAGGGATTATTTGAGGGTGCGGTCAGCGGGTGAGCAGTGGTTATTTTTGCACGAGGATTCTAGCCTGTTGACATGCTTTCAGTTTGTGGCAGTGCTGAGGTTAGCTTTGCAGCACCTGGGTGTGTATCCTCATTGTTTCGCTCCACATTCCTTCCGTATTGGGGCCGCAATCAGTGCGGCAGCAGGGGGGTTGCTACATGGAGAGATCCAACGTATAGGTCGATGGCGCTCGATGGTGTTTCGGGGTGGTTGCTAACTGTTGATTTTCTTTGCAGATGGGAGTTAATCAGTCACTCCTTTGTACACTGGGCGGAGCAACGAGCGGCAGTGTGGCCGGTGGGGCCTAATATTGGACTGGACGCGATAGAGGTGGTGGTCCTATGGCTGGGTGAGCACGGTCTGTGTTGGACGCAGCTCTTGCCTTTGCTGTGGCACCACAGTTGAATGAAGGAGTGGCCTGTGATGATTTTGATACATTTGGGAGACAATGACCAAGGTTCCTGGACCTGTAAAAAGTTTATAAGGGCAGCACAATGGGACATGGGAACAGTATTGAAAATGTTTCCGGATGTAATTTTGTTATAGTCGGATATCATTCCAAGCTCTGCCTGTTGGGAGCAGCGGCGATGGTCTAGGGGTTTGACTAAGGTCAATTGCCAGATCGGTCGCTGGGTGTTGGAGCAAGGGGGTTACCAGATACAACACCCTTGGGTGGAGATAGCCTGTGCGAGTTTATATCGGCAGGATGGGGTGCATTTATCCCCGTTAGGTGTAGACTTGCTCCTCAATGACTGGCAGGAAGCATTGGAATATGTTCTGAGGTAGGATGTACGCTGGTCGCCACTTTGGGGGGGGAACGGCTCAGAGATCTAGGGATCGTCTGAGCCGGTGGCAGGATCCCGGAGGTTTCTAGGGTCCGGAGCCTTAGCTATTAGTAGGGCGGGGGTGGGGTACCCAAGACCCGGAGAACCCCAGTGGGGCTTTTGCTAATAATATGGCGAAGCCGGAAGAAGGGGGTGGTAGGTTGGTAGACGTGGACTCTCTGCAGTGGAAACGGAAATGACATCACTTTGCTACCCACATGGCTGTTGAGACATTTCTGATGAAGTGGAGGTTTAAGCTGATTGTTTGAAATTGTTGTTGGATATGGTAAAAGTTAATAAAGCTGCGACCGGTGTTATGCCAACTTTGTAGTAGCATGATTATTACGGGGTTGGGTAAGGGGATGGGGTGGCTGGGGAGATGGGGGGGGAAGTGGGGGCAGTAGGAGAGCACTGCGTCCACGGTGCCTCGGTTATTCACAGACCTTCTACTTGAATTCCTCCCCAGAACTAATAATGCTATGATAGAAGCTTTTCAGAAAGTAATATATCATGAGATACAAAAATTGTATGATGGTAAAAAAACACATACATATTTTAATCTTAGTCGGGAGGAAAAGACAGTATTGACACAACTTAAAAATAACTATGAAATCATTATCAAGCCAGCGGATAAAGGAGAAGCACTAGTAATACAAGATAGAGATTCTTATGTTAAGGAAATCTTACGCCAAGTAAAGGACACCTCATATTATGTGAGACTACAAGATAATCCAACTTCGACTTTAAAAAGCAAAACTGATACCCTTATTTACATGGGTCAACAAGCTGGATATCTCACAAAAAAAGAAGTTGAATTTCTTATGGTACCCTGTCCTGTGTTGCCAACCATCTATGTTTTACCAAAGATACATAAATCCTTAGAAAATCCACCTGGGAGACCTATTATATAGGCAATTGGCTCTCTGTTTGAGCCTGTTTCAAAATTTCTAGACGTTTTTCTTCGTCCGCTTGTTGAACTCACACCCTCTTACGTTAGGGATTCTTCCTATATGATACAACTCTTGGAAACATATCAGGGCACTCATGTTGGGATTTTTTTAGTCACTTTAGACATTAAATCATTATATACCAACATACCTCAAGAGGCAGCATTAACTGTCTTGGGAAATAACCTTATTACAAGACCTAGGCCTGTATGCACACCAACCTGTTTTTTGATGCAATTAGCCTCTTTGGTCTTATGCAATAATTTTTTTCTGCTTTCAAGACCTTTATTATCACCAAATTAGAGGTGTTGCCATGGCACCCGATGTTGCCAATCTTTGTCTCAAATTTTGAAAAAGATTTTCTTACCACATATCCATTTCAGAAACAGGTACATATGTGGAAGCGATATATTGCTGATATATTTTTCATTTGGGAAGGAATGTATGACCATCTACTTATATTTATAGATTGGCTTAACTCATTAGATCCACATTTGCAGTTTGAATTCACTTGCAATTCGGAACAGATATCATATCTTGATATTTTGATAAAGAATACTCCGGATAGTTTCATAACCACTCTTTTCAGAAAACCCACTGATAGAAATTCACTTTTACACTTTAGCAGTTTTCATAATCGTTCTTTAAAAGAAAATTTACAAGTAAGTCAGTTTTTAAGAGTCCATAGACTTTGTACCACCAATGATGATTTTGAAAATCATACTACAGACATGAGTAATAGGTTTTTAGACCGAGGATATCCATTGAAATGTGTTAAAAAAGCATTACATTGAGTACGTTCCTCTGATAGAATGTCCCTTTTAAAAGGGCCGTACTCAAGAAAAGACTAACAATATAGTATGCACACTTACTTTCTCCGAATATTCTAGAGACATTGCCTGTATTTTACGCAATGCATGGTATATTTTGGATTCGTTACCTTCTTTAAAAGATACTAAGCTATTAGTAGCTTATAAAATAAATTCTAATCTACAAGACATCTTAGTGCCATCAGCTCTGAGTAAACCCTGTTTTTCACCAAAGGCATATGGTCACTTTAAATGTGGCAAATGTGGAGTGTGTGAAAATGCAATGGTTACTATAAAGGAATTTATACATCCCACTACTTCATATAGAGTAAACCTTTGTGATTTTTCAAATTGTGAACAACCAATGCTGTTTATCTTATACTTTGTCCTTGTAACTTATGTTATATTGGAAAGACTGAAAGAAGTATTAAAACGAAAATCATTGAGCATAAAAGTTGTCTTAGAAGGAAAGTGGCAGATAAACCTTTATTGCAACATTGGACTGAAGCAAATCATTCAGTTTCGGATCTTCGCTTTCTTGTTTTAAAAGTAGTTAGGCCCCATTGGCGGGGATGGAATATTGGTAAAATTCCTTTACGTATGGAACAACGTTTAATATACAAATTACGGACATTACATCCTCAGGGTATAAATCAAGAAATAGATTTGTCAGTCTTTTTATAAGAATATTTTCTAGCTGTTCTCTCCTTTGCATATGGAACAACGTTCATTATGTGAATTATATTACATCCTCAAGGTTTAAATCAAAAAATAGGTTTGATAGCCCCCTAAAAATTTTATTTCTTCCTTTCCCTCCCCCCTTCTATCTTCCCCCCTCCCCCTCCCCTTCTACCCCCCTCCCCCTCCCCTTCTACTCCCCTCCCCCTTTTCTCCCTTTTCTCCCTTCCCCCTTCTCTCTTTTCTCTTTCCTCCCCTTCTCCCCTCCTCCCCTCCCTCCCCTTCCCCCTTACCCTCCCTCCCTTCCCCTTCCCAACTCCCCCCTCCCCATTCCCCTCCCCTTCCCCCTCCCCCTCTTCCCCTCCCTACACCTCTCTCCCCACCCCTTTTCCTTTCCTGCCCCCTCTCCCTCCCTTTCTTCTTCCCCCTCCCCCTCTTCCCCACCCACCTTTCCCCCTCCCTCTCCCTCCTTCCCCTTCCTCCCCTCCCCTCCCCCTTCTCCCCTCCCCCTTCCCCCTTCCCCCTTTCCTTTCTTCTCCCCTCCTCTCCCCTCTCTACTGTCCTAAGAGGATGACCTTTCACCGCTGTTTAGCTGAAGAACGTCATTATAAGGGATCAATGTAGTCATCTCACTTCTTTGCAATCACCGTGCATACATAGCCACAAAACACGGCAAGACAGCTCTTTCTTAAATGTTCTTTGTGACATTTACAATTGTGGACATAAAAGTCCATATATTTTGTTTATTCAGTATATAATTATAAACAATTTTTTATTGTTTTAAGAGGATGACCTTTCACCCCAATTGGTGGGAAAATGCCGGGAAAACGCTGGTAAAAGGAACCAACACAGTCAGTACGCCTCTTTGTAATTGCTGTGCACATATAGCCACAAAACGCGGTAAGATAGTTTTCCTTCCTTTTCCAAAAAAGACTCTTCAAAATATTTATATTTGTTGGCACATAGCTCTATTCTTTGAGTAAGAAGTAACCTCATAAAAACTAGTATTCTTTTAGTGAAGATAACTTTTTTGTTGAAATTGGCAGTTATAAGCAGCTGTTTTAGTATTTCACAGTTGCTGTACATAACGGGTTTAGCAAAATGTTCCATTTTAACAAAATAAGTTTTTCAGAAATACAACATATAATTGACATTAGTAGTATTGTTTCCCTTTTTTGGACAAAAAAAAGTTGATATCAGCCTAAATCGGTCGGGAAAACGCTGGTTTTCTTGTGCTATAAGCAAAAGGATAACTTTTCATTTCATATCAGCAGAAATACGTTGTAGAAACGTGGTTAGCTTTATATGATCTCCACACACATTTGATTTTACAATGCAGCAAGACAGTTCTCTGAAGAAAAAAACAACCATGGCCATTATTTTGTGCATTCTTAATATACAGTTTTAATTTTTACTTCACCTTAAATCAGTGGGAAAACGCTGGTTTCCTTGTGCAAGAAATAAAAGGATAACATTTCATTTCACATTGTAGAAACATGGTTAACTTTATATGATCGCCGTACACAAACATGGTTAGCTTTATATGATCGCTGCACACATTTGATTTTACAATGCGGCAAGACAGTTCTTTGAAAAAACAACCATGGCCATCATTTTTGTGCATTCTTACGCTATTAAATTTGTATTGTTTATTTTTTGGTTTCCTGATATGTAGAGCCATAGAATGTGGCCATATAATTTTGATTCACATTGTCATTTGGCACAATTGTTTTTGGCCAAACACATTATAGTGTTCCTCCTTATATAATAATTTTTTCATCAGATGACAGTGCTCCTCCTCATACAATTTTTACAACACTGGTATAATTATTTCATTGGTATTATGCATGAAGAATCTTGACTTCTTAAATAAATACTGGAGTATGAGTTTTTTTAGAGTTTTAGCTTAGTTTTAGATTTCATTTTTTACATGATTTGGACATAATTTTAACATTCACATGTTTTAATACACATGAACAGTTTTATTTCTGTGGGTTATTTATTTATTTATTTACATTTTTATATACTCTTAGGGGTATGTTTACTAAGCAATCTTAACGTGCGCCCGGCGATAGTGTGCAGGATGCCATAAAAGGAGTGGGCGTTCCGGTCTAAACGTAGCAAACCGGGATTAACCTGCGATAATGAGCACTGCGCACATTATCGGGCGAAAGATTGAGCTATGTGCGTTAACACGCATTAATCTTAAGTAGGCGCGCTGACATGCAAACAGAGCAGCAGCAGTGTAGCACAATGGTTAATGCACTGACTGATGGTACGGGGTCATAGGTTTGATCCCCCAGTGTGCCTAATGGATAAGGCTGTCTGATGCATTACCCTTTATGTTTAAGCAGTGCTTTGTGAGGCATTTTATTTTTATTTTAATTAGTGCTGCCAGAAAACACACCTTCACAGTTCTGTAACCTAAGGTGCCGCATAAGGCGCCCTATAAGGCACTCCAGAGGGCACATTATAAAGTGCACTGTCCACCAAGGCACCCTATAATGTCCCCTATAGGTTGCCTTATAAGGCGCTTTATAGGGTGCCTTATAAGGTGCTTTATAGGGCGCCTTATAATGCACTTTATAGGTGCCTTATAAGGTGCCGTAAAGGGCACTTTATGGGGCGCCTTATGAGGCACCTTAAGGTTACAGCACTGTGAGGGTGTTTTTGCTGGCAGCACTACTGTACATTAAAAATAGACAATGTCTTGGACAGCCCTATCAAATAACCCCACTGTGAGATCAAACCCATGACCTCTGGCTCCACAGGCAGTGAAGTAACCAGTGGGCTACTAATAAACACTTGGCTGGCTACAGAGGGACTGCAGGGCACCACACAAACTATCTGCTGTTGTTATCAGGATAGGGTTAACCAACCCGTACCCATGATGCACTGCACATGCAGATCAGCAGTCTACAAATGATCACAAGATGGGGTATGCACCCCCACAGCACCTCAGCCTGGTAGGGGGAACTGACCGTGTGTGTTACTGGCACAGAGTAGCTACAGACCGTCACATTGTGCGGGTACTGTGCTCACCCTGAGGGTGAGGTGGGGCAACCAGCACCATGTCCAGAGCACCTGGCTTAGCTTAGCTGGCTATGCTGCAGGTCACCATCGGTACCAGTGTGTGATAGGTAGTCCTTGCAGGCACACCTTGGATGCACTTGTGTCCATCTGTATTTCCCAGTCACATCTAGCTCTTGTGGACTATGATGCACCCAGAAGAGTGCATATCCTTTGTGGGTGCCATGGTCACATGATTTAAGTGACAGGGTGGTGTTTGGACCCATAGGCAGATTATGTAGTACCACCCAACCTGTCCTCTGGGGCTCATGGTGGGGGACAGGATCTCCCACCAACAGATCCACATCCCTGCAATGGTGGCAGTAGAGGGGACCAGACACCCTACAAGGCAGTCAATGAAGATCTGTATGCATCCATAAAGCAAGAGTAGACAGACAGTAGGCCTGGAAATGCTCAGCTGCCCCCCCCCCCCCACCACTATCTGACATTCTCCAGCAGCGAGCACAGTGAGTCTCCAGCCACTGAACCCTGCAATGTGTTCCAGCCATACACATACTAACTGCAGACAGTCTGCTAGCTAGTCAATAGTGCATGTTCTTGGAGGAGATGTGAGCACACCCACCAATCAAATAAGTCAGTGATTAAGCCCCAGAAAAGAAAACCCATATAAATCAATTGAGAGAAATATAATATAACACTATGGGGGAACCTAGCTATGCCATGGTCACTGCTCAGTCAGGGTGAGACTGACCTCCCAGCAGGACATGCTGTGGCCACCCTGTCTGTGCAGGTTGTGGCCGGGCACTACAATGTCAGAGCCATTGCCCTATGCCCTGTGCAGATGCATCCAGGTACAGCCACCCTGTCAAGGCTATACCCACAGTACCTTGCTCCTCCTTATGCACATTGGCAGGCTAACACTGGCAACAGTGCAAGCAGTGTGGGCTGAGTAAGGTGTTGGCAGCCACTACACACTGGATAGACAGGCACACACACCCACACCTATGCCAGCATTATGCAACTATAGAGGCTCTTGGCAGCCATGGCCACCGCACCAGTCCTGGGCACAGTGCAGGCATGGCTATGGTACGCAATACTGTTGGGGTCAATCCCCAGGGTGGTGAACACTGTCAGACACCAGACCTGAAACACACTCCACAGACATCAGAAAGGTTGGTATGATAGAGCTCAATGAGCAGATTGTGCTTAGGAATTGCTATCTGCCTGTAATCATAGCAACCTTTTGATATATGTGTACCGTATTCCCAGGTTTAGGGTGGCATTGCTAAGGTATGCAAGTGCTAGTATTGGGAGATGCATGCAGGGCCCAACATCCTGCCTCTCCAGGAGGCTTTGGATAATGGAGCCTGTGGGTGTGGGTGTGTCTGCCCCTGTTGGCCGCTGCTCTAGGGCAGAGGTGCCCAACTGCAGTCCTGGTGGGCCAAACACTGTTCGGGTTTTCATGCTGTCCCTAATGAATATGCATGACATAAATCTGCATACCATGGGGGTGGTGCATAGTAATGCAGCACAGCTATATTTATTAGAGGCAGCATGGAACCTGAATGGTGTTTGGCCCTCCAGGACTGCATTTGGAAGACTCTGCTCTAGGTAATGCGCATGTATATGGTGTCTGTGCTCTGTAGGGTAAAATGTAGATGTTTTGGGCATGTTTACGTCATTTGCAATAAAGGTGCTGTCTGTATTAGCATGTTTTAGTAGTGTATAAAATATGGGGACTGGGTTGGCAAGAACCACAGCTGGGACTTGAACCTGTGACCTTCTGCTTTTGAGCACACAGACAGTGTGTACTGCACCACCATGTTGCCACAGTGATAGTGCATTCCCTGGGGATAGCATGACTGTTTATTAGACAGGGCCTGTCTGTTGCAGTGCATGGCACCTACCTACACAGGGCTAGGCCATGGTCTGCTCTGGGCAGCTGCCACTGCCCCCTCCACCACCAGTACCCCTCTGCCACCATGCTGACATGCCCTTCTGCTGGTGGTGCTGGTGGTGCGCAGTCTCAGGCCATCCAGTGTGCGGGTAGGTGGCTGCCTATGGTGCGGGTTCTGGGGTAGGGGTGCCTGCATAGCTGTCCACGCTTCCCCCCAGCACTGCCTGCCAATGTTCTGTGCCCTTGGGGGTACCTGCTGGGTACTATCCCCTGTGACACTGTGGGAAACACACTCGTGCCCATGTTGGGCCTCATCAGTTGCTGTCTGGCTTCTCTACTGTTTCAGCATTCCTATGGGCCATCAAGGCATCATCCTAGTCCGCACTGTGGCCCAGCTGCACCACAGCATGTGCCGCCTGCAACCCTCTGTTTCCCCTTTTCCAGCATCTGTCCAGTTGCCCATTCCGACATGCCCACCCTGCTATTGCGGAACATGTGCATGCCATAGGAAATCTGTCCAATCAAAAGGGCAAACCCTTATCAGCGCTATTTCACTGTGGGATCATTCACCTTGTATGGGGACAGAGCATAGACCCTTCCAAAATTAATATTTTTATTTTGGAGCTTTTTTGGTAGTGTTTTTTGATGTTTCCCATTAATATCACTATTGGCCGGCTTGGTTATGTTCTTTTTACATTTTCTTCTGGCCATTTTCAATGTTTATTTACCCTTTTGTTCCGTGCACATGTATCACACTTATCACTTTTTGTAGGTTTCCCTGGTTTTGCTGTACATTGCTGACGGAAATGGTTTCTTTTCCCTTTAAATCTGCTCTAACGCCAAGGTTTCACTGGCGTTAGTTTTCATCCCCGGAATCCACAGCGTTAGTGTGCAGGGAGCCTCTCCCCTCCCACTCTCCACCCATTTACCCTCTCTCTACGTCTCTGGGGAGCCTTCCTTCACCCTCCGGGAGCCTTTCTCCGCCTTCAGCCTTATCGCCTGATAACATGACAGCAGCGCAAATAGCGCCCTTTAGTAAACATACCCCTTAGAAATAGTTTTATTATATGTGTTGAATTCATTGGTATTAGTTATCAAAAATATCATCAATGTCCAATTTATTCATTTTTTAATTTTTTAATTATCTATTTTAGTGGCATATGCCTTTCATTTGACAGAAGGTCCTTATAAAAAGGTATCGGTTGATATATATTTTTAGGTTCTATATATGTTCTCCTCATCTCACTCTTATCTATAAGTATCAGGTGATATGTATTTAATGTTTTTTATATATATGTCCTCCTCATCTCAATTTAACTATGTTTCGTTATATTTTTAATACAATCCTTGATAGATGATTATATTTTTTATTTGTCTATTTATTATATCACTATACATGTTAGCGGTGTTTTTTGGTTACAATTTTAATATGTATAATTTTAATTAACATTTGGTTTTATTAATTTTATTGTATTAATTTCTTTGACTTTTGTTTTAATTATGGTTGTGCTTTCTTGAGGTTTGCTCCCTCAATATATATCCCCCTGAGGAAGGCCAGGACGCCAAAACGCGTAGGGGAGAATAAAAGGGGTTTCTCAAACCTGAAATTACTGCCAGTCTTGGTATCTTTTCTGTTGTATTCTCATATCCTACAGATGCTTTTGCTGCTTTTTTTGATCTCACTTTTTTTGGGCCACCCTGAATATGCAAATGAGGCCCCTTATGCAACTGAGGCCCTGCACCAAGACTCCGCACATGGCCCTGCAACCCCCTTGGGCCGCCCCTGGTTGCACAGGTGGGGCTATATCTGAGGTATGGGGAAGGGGGCCGCCCATGCACCATAACTGTGCACCTGCACACCTAGTGTATCTGTCATGTCTGCCAGAACCCAGATGAGGGGATGAGTGCCGGCCCATATATGACCCATGGAGGGCAGGGACCTGTTGCTGTGGGCCAGGCCTACTGTTGTGGTGCGTGGACACATTATCTGCCAGGTAACCAATGTGCCACCCCACAGACCTGTTGTGGCGTGCACCCCCATCCCCAGGTGCCAGTTGGACTGTGCTCCGGGCCACCCCCTGTCCCATCCTCAGCACCTACCCCTGTGTGTTGCCCCATGACCTGCTAGGCATCTGTGCACATCAGCCACAACTGTCCCTACGCGGCTGACACTTTGTTTCGCCGGTGTGCGTCAACACACCTCCCAGACATGACCATGGGGGCACGTGTATGTGGGGATACCCACTGTCAGTCTGTGGGTGTTTTCCCCCACCGCCGTGTCTGGGAGGTGGGGTGCCACACCACCACATGCAACCATCCGGGCAGTCACCCACCTTCAGCATCAGCACATGACAAGACGCTACGGTCACGCAGTTCCTGCAGTACCTCCACCATGGCGGTGGGTGCTGTTCCCGATGGCCTCTGTGCTGACAGTGTGGACTCTGGCCCCACCCTCTCTGGTCCCTCAGTGCACTGTGCTGCTGCTGCTGCTCCCTGATGGGGGGTGGAAGACCACTGCCCCCTCCACCTCCTGTGCCACATCACTCCCTGGGGCCTCCACATTGGTGCTGGCAGCAACCTCGGCGTCTGCCACTTCGGTCAGGTCTCCTGCTCCTGTCTCTGCACCATCCTCCTTATCCTCTGCCTCCATGGCCTGGGTGTCACCTGGGGGGGGGGCATGGTACACAGTATATATGTGGTTGTCCTGAACACATATGTATAGCTCTATGCTACATCATTACCTACTATAAATAAAACCCTGGTTCGGTAAGAGTGAATGTTAAACCAAAAAAGATATACCAAACCTAAAATAACCTTCCCACACCTCATTCAAATAAGATTTTTGTTGGAGCAGGCTGGAGGTGGCAAGAATTGAAATCTAGCCACACCAGACAGCCAGGTCCTTTTTAATCAATTTAAGAGTAAAACCCAACACTTATCTATTTGCATTATTCCAGTGAACCTCTCTTCTCAACCCGAATTATCACGCCATTTTATTAAACTTCACAGCGGTGACATCAAGCAGCATATCCCACGACGTGCACGTTTCAGGCCCATAGCCCTGTGTCAAGTGTCCTTGATCTTGCTAGCATAAACCACTATGTGATAATTCAGGTTGAGAAGAGAAGTTCACTGGAATAATACAAATAGATAAGTGTTGAGTTTTACTCTTAAATTGATTAAAAAGGACCTGGCTGTCTGGTGTGGCTAGATTTCAATTCTTGCCACCTCCAGCCTGCTCCAACAAAAATCTTATTTGAATGAGGTGTGGGAAGGTTATTTTAGGTTTGGTATATCTTTTTTGGTTTAACGTCATTACCTACAGCAATGTGTGTAGTGGTTGTCCTGAACACATATGTATAGCTCTATGTTATGTCATTACCTACAGCAATGTGTGTACTGCCTGTAACCGATGTCAATGCGGTTACAATGCAGTCAACACATGACTGTCCAATGGGATGTGCTAGGCAGGGGGGGAGCACCACGTGTTGGCGCAGGTGGGGATGCCCCACATTGTCAGGTATGTTTGTGGGGACGGGATGGCGTGTGACGGGCTTACTGTGAGCAGTGATAGATGTGCCATGTGAGGGGGTCCTGGGGATTGGGCACAGAGCTACATGCATCCAGGGGGGTTTGGGTGGGATCCTGCATCATGACTAGAGCCGGTCATAGTGTGTGTGAGTGACATGCGTGCAATGGAGGGTATATGACTACATGGGTAGGTGTTGGTGCAGGTGTGCCTGTCGGCCTGATGGGTGTGGGGACTGCCGCATTGGCCACTGCTGTGGGGAGTGGATGGACATTTATCCAGCAGTGTGCGTTTGGGGGTGGGATGTGGTGGCGAATAGGGGGGGGCAATGTGAGTGGGAGGTACATGGGGATGTGATCCTTCCCTGTACAGCCGCTGCCGACTGATTGTTGGTGGCCATGGTAGTCGGTCAGATAGGTCGTCCAGTGTTTGCTGTACCTGTCCCTCTGAAATGGCTGTACTGGGGGCCATCACACCAGGTATGTGTGCGATGTGACACGGGTGTCTGTTTGGTAGGACTGTGTGCACTGTCATGTGTCTGCGGATATGTGTGTGGTGGTGTACTCGCCATGCATCCCTTATTGGTGGTCCCAGCATATCCATGTGTTCAGGGCTGGAATGTCCATCTGGCAGGACTGTTCTCTGCACAGGGAACTGCATTTCATGTATCCACGCACAGACAATGTCCTTATCTGCTTATCCACAGGGCAGCTAGCCTCACAAGGGTCTGGGGCTAGCCCAGCTCCCTTGAACAGCTGCAGCGGGGGGGGGGGGGAGGCATCTTCACCTGCCCCAGTGGCAGCTGTGGGGGGGAGCAGGGCCACCACCAGCTCCCTGTTGGCTAGCCGAAGCCCTCATCTGGGGGGTGTGGGGGAGTGATGCTTTGCATGAGGTTGCAGTGTGGGAGGGGGTCCTGGGACTGGGTATGTGCCACTGCGGTGGCTGTATGGGTGCCGACCCCGGGTGGTGTTATTGGGGTACCTGCATTTGGGGAGGGTTCATCTGGGATGGTGATGGCGATCTGACATGGTGTGGGGAGGGGGTTGCACTGTGTGCGGAGGTGGGTATCTCTACATTGGGCCAGGTGTTATGTGTTTTGGGCTGGTCTGCGGATGGCAGGGTACACTGTGACTGACTGACTGGGAGTCACGTATGCTGGTGGTGATGGCGTGGGGTGAAAGGGTCACATGTTTGACATCAGTTGGTGTATGGTAACATTACATGGGAACAGACATTGGAACATGATATATCCCTCCCTGGGCCAGACGGCTGTCCGTCAGGTCCAGTAACCTGTTTCCAACAGTTATCAGTCTATGTCCTCTGTACCTAGTGGCTTCCCCAGATGACACAGGTTCCACACTGCCTATATTGGGATGGAAATTGCTATACTATGTCCCTTACTATGAATGGGTAGGGACCCACCACCAGGTACTTGTCCAAACCTTTCAACATGCCCATTTGGCAACTGTTAATGCATCCGTGGCCTCCTGTGGCCATATTGGCCCACATCTGATCTCAGGACATGGCCCCGCACCCCCTGAGGCTGACCCTGCATGTGCTGGGTCATTCCAGTGCTAGGGACAGTCCATGCAGGTATACTGGGCTGAGACATTCTGCCAGCTGCTACTCCAGGGGTGTCAGGCCAGGCCCAATGGGTTCATCCCTACCAGTGCCCATAGCATGCTGTCTCTCGGCCGTCATGTGGGCATGGACAGCGCATACGAACATGGCGTATGAGGCACTGCATGCATTGCGCATGTGCATGTCATGTTTATACACGCCCTGTACTGTGCATGCGCAGCGTATGCAGCATTGTGTGCGGAACCCTGCATGGCGCATGCGCACAGTGCACGCACGTACGCACACAGTGCATGTGAAATGTGTGGTTCCATGCATGGCACGTATGAACGTGGCCTGCGCATGCAGAACGCACGCACAGACACACTATGTGCATGCGCAACACGTGCAGCATCACTGGGCGCCGACTGCTTTGTACAGGTGTACTGTATTTTGTTTGTTCTGTTTGTTTGCCACTCCCCACACCATATTAAGCTTCTGTCTCTGCTCTGTCTGCTGTTCATGATGGCCGACTTTGTCTTTGCTGCGTGTGCTATCCAGGTGTTGGAGGGTGAGCTGTAGCTGTGTTTGCCTGAGGAGGGAGATGGTGTCCATGGGGCTGTGGCACAGGGCATGGGTACAGTCCCGCTGCAACACAGACCTGCAGCTGTGGAGGCTCCACAGGCCGAAGTTCTTCCAGCACGGCGCTGTAGGCTTTCCGAGGTGTGCCCTCACCTGCCTCACCTCTACAGGCCCAGGCCCATGCTCCAGGACATGTGTGAGGACCAGGTCATCTCCCTCTGAGCACAGGGGCTATTAGGGAGCTCTTTGAGAATCTAAGACCTGACCTAGAGCCCCGGACTGGCCGGTCACATGCCTTACCAGGTTTGGCCAAGCTCCTGGGTGCCCTACATTTCTTTGCCTCTGGCTGTTTCCAATCCTCAGTGGCTGCAGTGAGTGGGATGAGCCAGCCCATCTTCTCACACTGTCTCCACCAGGTACTGCGGGCCATGATCAACTGGATTAAGAATTACATTGTGATTCCTAACAATAAGTGACAGTGGGGGGCCCTGGACCAGGCATTTCAGCAGATTGCAGGGATACCACACATGATGGGAGCTATTGATTGCACACATGTTGCCCTGGTCCCACCCAGAGACAGGGAGGCAGTGTTCCACAAATGCAAACACTACTATTCCCTGAATGGGTAGGTTGTTTGTTATGCAAATATGCGTATTCTGAATGTGGTTCCTAGGTTTCCAGGGTCCGCCCATGACTCCTATATCCTGCATCACTCAGCACTGTTCGACCAATTAGAAGGTGGACAATATGAGGACTGTGTCCTGCTGGGTGGGTATTTACCATCTTTAACATGCACATGGTGTTCCTGTGTCCTGGGGTGCTTGTCACTTCTCACAGGTGGAAAACACAACAGGCGAAGGCTAATGAAGGTCACAGGTGCTAACTTTATTATAAAAAAAAAACAACGCGTTTCGGCATCAAGCCTTCATCAGGGGGCATGCATCTAAGAATAACAATAAATCAATGATAAACAACACTAGAAAACATATTAAAAATATAAAAACAGACATAAAAGACAGTGTGTGTTATAAAATATAACACATTACAAACATTAAGAAACTAAAATGGATCAGAACATCAATATTATACAAGTATAAAAAAACACTAAAAACAGCCAAATAAATAATTAAAAGAATAAGACAATCAATACCGTAAAAATGGGAAGCACTGCAGAGAGGGTATTTACGTGTTGCACCATATGCAAATTGAAAATTGGGGTCGTGAGAAAGACCATATGCAATTAAGGACTACTAAAAAGAAAAAATACATATGTAAATGCAAAGTGCTACCGGCAAAGGGAGAGAAGAGAGGAGCATGTAAAATAATAAATAAAATAATAATCTAAATAATTAAAAAAGGGGAAATTCATAAAGGTATGGGAGCAATAGGCAGGGAAGGCATAATAATTTAAAATAAGGTAGGATAAGAGATTATAGCAATAAGCTAAAAATATAGAGTTGAATGTCCTAGACGAAGACCTATCATTGAAAAATGTGCATAAACCTTGTATCGTATAAACTACAACTGAGTAACAATGTGTACAGCAGAGTGATCCAGGAGAGCCTCAGAGTTGTGGCTGGTATAATTTGACAGTTTGTATAAAATGAAAATATCATGCAATTAAAAACAGGAAGAATATAATAATACGCATGTGTGAGATTGTATAAAAAAACAATACAGAAAGTGAAAAATAATAAATAGTGAATAAAAAGGAAAAGAAACAACAACTATCATAGAGCACTAAAATGTTAAAAAACATTAAACAAACCATATGTTAAAAAAACATATGTTAAAAAACCATGGGGTATGTTTACTAAACTGCGCTACTGTGCGCTAATGTGCGCTGTGCAACATTAGCGTGTGCTAAGGTACCTTAGCGCACGCTAATGTTGCGTACGGGGCACTAATGTGCACGCACATGTGCGCGGCGCGCTACTGTGCGATGAAGGCGGGGAAAGGCTCCCGGAGGGCGGAGGAAGGCTCCCCAGGGGCGGAGAGAAGGGGTCAATGGGTGGAGAGTGGGAGGGGAGAGGCTCCCCGCACATGAGAGAGGCTGAAATCTGAGGCAAAAAATACCGCGAGTGAAAACCTCGCGTTAGAGTCGATTTAAAGGGAAGAGAAACCATTTCTGTCAGCAATGTACAGCAAAACCAGGGAAACCTACAAAAAGTGATAAGTGTGATACATGTGAATGGTACAAAAGGGCAAATAAACAGTGAAAATGACCTCAAAAAAAGGGGAAAAAAACATAACCAAGCTGATATAGTGATATCAATGGGCAACAGTAAAAAACACTCCCAAGAAAGCTAAAAAAAAAAGAAATGATTTTTGGAAGGGTCTACGCTCCGTCTCCATACAAGGTGAATGAGCCCACAGTGAAATTGTGCAGAGCAGGGTTTCTGACTCCTTCAGCCAGGTTTCCTATCTCCAGAGACTGCACTGTCTCTGTGGCCACAGTGTGGTGCAGTGAACACAGCCAGTGTGTTCAGGAGCCAAAGGTCACCAGTTCAAGTCCTAGCTGGGGCTCCTGCCAACCCAGTCCCCATATTTTACCCACTACTAAACCATGATAGTAAAGACGAACCTTTATTGCAGAGAACATAAGCATGGTCCAAACACCTCTATTTTACCCTACAGAGCACAGACACCAGAAACATGCGCATTACCTAGACCACAGTCCCCTAAATGCAGTCCTGGAGGGCCACATATCATTCAGCTATGATGCTGTCTCCAATATAAGACCATGTCAGCATGGTGGCGGAGGGGTACCATTGGTGGAGGGGACAGTGGCTGCTGCCCACAGCAGACGGTGGCCTAGCCCCCTTCATGTGGGTGCAGTGCACTCCAACAGACAGGCACTGTCTGACAAACAGCCATGGACTCCCCAGGGAATGCACTGTTTCTGTGCTAAGATGGTGGTGCAGCAGACACAGCCAGTGCCTTCAGGATCAGAAAGTCACAGGTTCAAATCCCAGCTGGGGCTCCTGCCAACCCAGTCCCCATATTTTACCCACTACTAAACCGTGATAGTAAAGATGAACCTTTATTGCAGAGAACATAAGCATGGTCCAAACACCTCTATTTTACCCTACAGAGCACAGACACCAGAAACATGCGCATTAGCTAGAGCACAGTCCCCTAAATGCAGTCCTGGAGGGTCACATATCATTCAGCTTTGATGCTGTCTCCAATATAAGGCCATGTCAGCATGGTGGCGGAGGGGTACCGGTGGTGGAGGGGGCAGTGGCTGCTGCCCACAGCAGACGGTGGCCTAGCCCCCTTCACGTGGGTGCAGTGCACTCCAACAGACAGGCTCTGTCTGACAAACAGCCATGGTATCTCCAGGGACTACAATGTCTGTGTGGTGCAGTGAACACAGCCAGTGTGTTCAGGAGCAGAAAGTCAGCAGTTCAAGTCCCAGCTGGGGCTCCTGCCAACCCAGTCCCCATATTTTACCCACCACTAAACCATGATAGTAAAGAAGAACCTTTATTGCAGAGAACATAAGCATGGTTCAAACACCTCTATTGTACCCTACAGAGCATAGACACCAGAAACATGCACATTACCTAGAGCAGAGTCCCCCAAATGCAGTCCTGGAGGGCCACAAATCATACAGGATGCATGAGCACAGGGTATAGGGCAATGGCTGGGACATTGTAGTGGCCGGTCACCACCTGCACGGACAGGGTGACCACAGCATGTCCTGCTGGGAGGTCACTCTCACCCTGACTGAGCAGTCACCATGGCATGGCTAGGTCCCCCATAGTGCTAATAGCATTTCTTTCAAGTGATATATATGGGTTGCCTTTTTGGGGGCCCAATCACTAACCTATCTGCTTGGTGTGTGTGCTGACATCCCAGTTTTGGGTGCACACATGTCTTCCAGTAATATGCACTATGGACGAGCTAGCAGACTGTTTGCAGTTAGCATGTGTATGGCTGGAACACCTTGCCGGGTGCAGCGGCTGCAGATTCACTGTGCTCGCTACTGGAGAATATCAGATAGTGGTGGTGGGCAGCTGAGCATTTCCAGGCCTCTTGTCTGTTGGGCTTCACCGTATGGATGCATGGACTGCCCTGTATGTTGTCTGTCCCCCAGCTGGAGTGAGGTTGATGGTCCCCTCAACCCGCACCATTGCAACCATGTAGAATGTGGATCTGTTGGTGGGAGATCCTGAGCTCCCGAGGGCAGTTTGGGTGGTAATACATAATCCGCCTATGGGTCCAAAGAGCAGGCCCGTCCTGGCCCCCCTGGTCACATAAATCATGTGGCCATGGCACCCACACAGAATATACACTAGTCTGGGTGCATCAAAGTGCTCAAGGGCTAAACTTGACTGAGAAATCAAAGATGGACACAGGTGTATTTAGCAGTGTAGCTGCAAGACCAAACCATCACACACTGGCACTGACGGGGACTCACACCATAGCCTATCTCAGATAAGCCACGTGCTGTGGACATGGTGCTGGGAGGCCCACCTCACCCTCAGGGTGAGCACAGGACCCGCACAATGGGACGGTCAGTATCTATCTGTGCCAGTAACACACATGCTCAGTACTCCCTACCAGACTGAGGTGGTGTGGGGGTGCATACCCCATCCTGTGGTTATCTTTAGACTGCTGATTTGCATGTGCAGTGCATCATGGGTATGTGGGGTTTAACCCTATCCTGCCAACCACAGAAGACAGGTCGTGTGGTAGGCTGCAGTCCAACTGTAGCCAGCCAGGAGGTTTTTTTAGCAGCTATGGAGATATAGCCCACAGGTGACTGCACTGCCTGTGGAGCCAGAGATCATGGGTTTGATGCCACAGTGGGGTTATGTGATAGGGTTGTCTCTGGAGTTTTTTTTATAATTTAAATTGGTGCTGACACCAACAACACCCTCAGTGCTGTAGCCTGAAGGTGGCTCCAAAGCGCCCTATAAGGTGCCCCAAAGGGAACATTATAAGGTGCCGTGTTGGACAGTGCACCTTCTTATGTGTCCTCAGGAGTGCCGCATAGGGTGCATGATGTGGCACCTTAGGTTATGCCAATGGGAGGGTGTGTTTGCTGGCAGCAGAATATTTAAAAAAAAAAAAGCCTCACAAAACACTGCATATATTAAAGGGTCATGTCTCAGGCAGTCATATGCAAAAGCCGCAATGTGGCATTTAACCCATGACCCCTGTACCATCTGTCAACCAATGTGCTACACCTTTGCCAGTAGGTCTGTATGCCAGCACACATGCCTATGATTAACACACACTAATGTGGTACACGTACCTCCATCGTGTCATAATGTGCGATACATAACCTATTGTGTGAGTCCAACGTTTAGGCCAGAAGGCCCCCTTCTACCCCCCCCCCCCCCAAACACTTATGGCATCCTGCATATCATTGCTGGATTCACATTAAGATGGATTAATGAACATACCCCATAGGCACACACAACCCCATATCAGAAGAGTGAATGACAGCCCACGTTGATGGGCTATCAGGACACCTTGGTGTAACTGTTTTGTTAGTCATTGCTATATGAAAGCGCATAGCACACCAGTTCCAACAGTACCCTAGGAATCAGTGGTGGTGGGTTTGAGACCCAAGTGTGTAAACAGCAAGGAAAACATCTAATTGTGTATTTAAATGTCAGACACATCAGTGCAATGTCTGTCTGCATCACAGATCTGTATAAATATTGTTGGCGACACCATACCCTGTGCGGCAAACAAATGCGTGCGGTGTGGACCAAACTGCGTACAGCACGGCGCGCATGCGCTTCTGGTGCGCATGCGCAGTTGGTGTGCTGCGCATGCGCGCAAGTTGCGTCGTGCGTGCTGTCCTCATTTGAGACAGTGTTAAAATGGCCACACGATCCAGGAAGCCTGCTTTCAACACCAGGGAGCTACGCTGCCTGGCACAACTGATCGCTGTGAGGCAGCACAAGCTATTCCCAGGCTCATCCAGGAGGCAGGACAAGATGAAGGTGCGGAAGGCATGGGAAAGGCTCACAAGGCGCTTTAACCAAGTGGCAGACTACCCACGTGAGGTAAGTGTATGGGGACAGGTCAGTAGATCCATATATATATATGTCCAGTGTTGATTGTAGCTGTGCATGCTGCTGTGTGTAGGTAGTCATCTCAGTTATGTGTATCAGGTAACCCCACATGCCATATTGTCCAGATATCACATCTGAGTGGTTTGCCCTGTTCCCAGGGGGCTAAGGACGTGATCACAGAGTTCCTCATGCCATCCTGGTGTCATGGCAGCAGCTGCTGTTGATGTGCTACAACATACCGTAACACAGGTAGCCCATAGATCTGACTAAGGAGGTTTTCTAAACATCCTGCTGGTATGATGGGGTCTGCAGTTGCAGGGTAAAACATCTGTCTCACCCCCAGGGGCTGTGAAACATGCTCAAAATGGTATGTTAGACCCATTGGTGATATGAGTGTGTGTGACCCAGCAGTCTAACACATCTGCCCTACCCCCACTTGCCAAGAAAGTCCAATAAAGTGGGTCCCCAGCACCCCTGCTGGTATGGAATATGCTGCTGTTGCTGTTTCCCAATCCACCCTACCCCCAGGAGTCCTGAGATCCCATCAAAGTGGGATGTCGGTCACCCTGGTGATATGGTTCTGTGTGCCTAGACAGTTCTATAAGGTCTCCCTATCCACAGGTGTCCTGACAGCCCATCAAAGTGGGCTATCACACACCCTGGTGATATGGTTCTGTGTGCCTAAACAGTTGAATACATTCTCCCTATCCCCAGGAGTCCTGACAGCCCATCAAAGTGGGCTATCACACACCCTGGTGATATGGTTCTGTGTGCCTAAACAGTTGAATACATTCTCCCTATCCCCAGGAGTCCTGACAGCCCATCAAAGTGGGCTATCACACACCCTGGTGATATGGTTCTGTGTGCCTAGACAGTTCTATAAGGTCTCCCTATCCCCAGGAGTCCTGACAGCCCATCAAAGTGGGCTATCACACACCCTTGTGATATGGTTCTGTGTGCCTAAACAGTTGAACCTAACAGCCCATCAAAGTGGGCTATCACACACCCTGGTGATATGGTTCTGTGTGCCTAAACAGTTGAATACATTCTCCCTATCCCCAGGAGTCCTGACAGCCCATCAGATTGGGCTATCACACACCCTGGTGATATGGTTCTGTGTGCCTAAACAGTTGAATACATTCTCCCTATCCCCAGGAGTCCTGACAGCCCATCAGAGTGGGTTATCACACACCATGGTGATATGGTTCTGTGTGCCTAGACAGTTCTATAAGGTCTCCCTATCCCCAGGAGTCCTGACAGCCCATCAAAGTGGGCTATCACACACCCTGGTGATATGGTTCGGTGTGCCTAAACAGTTGAATACATTCTCCCTATCCCCAGGAGTCCTGACAATCCATCAGAGTGGGCTATCACTCACCCTGGTGATATGGTTCTGTGTGCCTAGACAGTTGAATACATTCTCCCTATCCCCAGGAGTCCTGATAGCCCATCAGAGTGGGCTATCACTCACCCTGGTGATATGGTTCTGTGTGCCTAAACAGTTGAATACATTCTCCCTATCCCCAGGAGTCCTGAGACCTGCATAAGGTGTACTGTTCGTCACCCTGTTGCTATGGTGTATGGAGCTGATGATGTGTGCTAGGACACCCAACCCCCAGGGGGCCAGAGACCTGTTTGCAATGGTGGGTATGTCATTCAGATATTGTGGTAGGTTATGGCAGGTAGGTTGCACATCTCATGTAGTCTGTGAGGTCATCACCTCATCACACATGTCTTTGATGTATCCAGATGTTATGCTAGGTGCAGATGTGGATGTGTGTAACAGCACCCTACCCCCATGAGCTATGAGATCTGATTACAAAGGCCTGTAACAGAGCCATGTCCCCATAAAAAAGAAAAGGGCATCAACGGCATCGCTCTTGATTGGTGCAGATCATACCTTGATGGAAGATAGCAACATGTAAAATCCGGAGCAGCAGCATCTGAACCTTTCCACCAAAGACAGGGCGTACCTCAAGGGTCGTCCTTATCACTCATGTTCAATATAAACATACAGCCCATCTGCAATATCATCAGGTCATTCAAGGTGGACTGTCTAATTTACGCTGATGACATTCTTCTCTTCATGCCATTCTCCACAGAGCAAATGGACCTCTCCCCCATAATTGAATGTTTTGATGCAGTGTCCGAGTGGCTTCTGTCTCAAAACCTCCGTATTCAACACAAGAAAATGGAGGTGCTCTTTATCACGAGAGACCAGAGCTTCACCCCGCCACCCCAAATAAAAGTGAAAGAAGCCGAGCTCCAAACTAAATCCACAATTCGATACTTAGGGGTCACCTTGAATCAACGTCTGGACATGAAGCTACACATATCCAATACAGTTAGAGCAATATACTTCAAAATCCGGTCACTCAGACATCTTCGCTCCTTATTAGACCCATATGACTTCAGGACAGTATACCAAGCCCTAATCTTACCTCACTTCGACTTTGCCAATGCCATTCTTCAAGGTCTCCCACAATCTACATTGAATCCACTGCAACTTGCCATGAATGCCGCTGCCAGAGTCCTTTTTGGAGCATTGAGAAGTGACCACGTAACGCCTATCCTGATGCAGCTCCACTGGCTCCCCATACATGGAAGACTTTTGTTCAAGACCTTGCTTCTCACATTCAAAGCGATCAATGGCACCACTTCCTCTTCACTAATTGACCTCATTCAGTCCATCCCGCCTAACCGAACAAGAAGATCCACATCCACAAACGCTCTAGTAATTCCAAAGGCATCAACAAAATGCACATTAACAACTTCAAAGAGGGCTTTCAGTCTCTATGCTCCAAAATGTTGGAACACATTACCACCAGGTATCCGCGCTGTCACCGATCTAGCGCAATTCAGAAAAACACTCAAATTCCACTTATTCCTCCATTACTACCAGATTACCCAGACACCAACTTAAGTACACCTCTTGGATATTAGCCTACCATTTAAGATAGTATCCTAATCCGTAGTACAAAGCTTAGATTAGTCAGACACCAACTTAACTACACCTCTTCGATATTAGCCTATCTTTTAAGATAGTATCCTAATCCGTAGTACAAAGCTTACTGTACATATGTTAACAGTTCAAGTTCATATTTCCCTATGTTATCCAAGTTGATTTTCCTGTTCTATGTAAAAACCAAACAGCTTGTGTTATGGTCCTTTGTTTTATGTAAACCGCGCTGATGATAAATAGTGCAGTATATAAGAGATTGTAATAAAATAAATAAATAAATAACTGTATGCTGAGTCAGGTCACACATCTTCCCACTTTCTACAAATCCCAAACCTTGATGCAGATGAACATTAATGATGGTGTTGGAGGAAAAATGCACCTGTTGTGGTTACACAGCACAGACAGAAACCCTGACGTGAGCACAGGTGGCAATAGCCTATTCAGGTGCAATGGCCCCTGCCCCTGGTGTTGGCAACCACACCTGCCGTAAGCATACAAGGCCCAGGTCATAGGAACATAACAACATAAGATAGCCCATACTGGGTCACACCCTCGTCCTTCACGCCCAGTATGCTCTTTGCAACAGTGGACAAACCAGGTTAGAGGTATCTAGCAGTATCCCCAAGAGAGACACGTTACACAATGCTTGTAGTGGGTCAAGCATTGCTGTCCTGGGCCTTGTAGAAACCCAAATGTCATGGTAGTGGCCCCTGGCAAGGTGAATAGGACCACCCACACAATGTTCCATGTATGGACACAGCACCCATGATTGTTAGGATATCATGTTGCCAGTGGGTTTGGGTCCGAGGATGTGCGTAGATCATGACAACACAAATGTGATCACCAGACCACATACGGGGTTAGGGGGGTTACCATGGACACCATCATTGGCAATCCAAATGTGACATGGTCATGCATTGTCATGCAAGGGGGCCACAGGGGACTGGAATGGTGTGTTCAGGGTGCCAGGCACACTGCACATAGGTGTCACTGCACACATGCCCAGAGACACAGCTATGCATGCAGGTGGCACTGGGAACAGGTAATCTCCTGGAACAAGCAGGAAGTAGTCCTCACATGTGGGTATCAACGGTACCGACGGAGCCTGCGTGGGAACGCTTCCCAGTGTCCAATAGGAAAGCTATCGGAAGCATCCCACAGCGCCTGTGTGCTGCCATCTTGCCTTTCCCAAATGGCTCTCTCCAGTGCATTGTTTTCCACAGAGCCAGCAGGTCATTGTTCCTGTCATTGCTGAAAAACAGCTATTGTAGTGCCACTCCTGTGGCAGTGTCTGCCTGTTTTTCTTTACTGGTACCACTGATCTTCTAATTTTTTTTCTAAAAGGTTAGATTCCCCCACACAATGAAACCTTTTTAACAAAAGAGCAACAATCCCCTTTGTAGGTCTCCCCCCGGTTTGGCATTAGGCCCTAATCCCTCCTCCATCATGGAAAAGCACTCCTCGGCTGCAGAACATATGCTGATAATGTGCCGGTGCCGGTACCTTTTCAGTCACTGACAACCATGATTGGTGTCGCAAATGCTAATGGCCAGATCAATGCATGTCTGAATGTTTGGCCTGTGGGATGTTATCCAAGCGTGTTTGGCAGAACAGAGCAGCCAAGCTTGGTACCCTCTTTCCCTCCAACGTGGCCTCGGTGGCAGCCATGTCGTCAAGGGCTTCCTCTTCCTCCCGTGGATCTCAGGTAACCACACACAAATCTGTCCGTTCCTGAAAGGGTACATCCCCCTCAAAATATTGGACTGCCACTGGCATTGCCCTTGAGGAGCATGCTCCGGGCAAACAGCCCCAGTGGGAGTCCCTGGCCTCCAAAGCCACTTTGGGACTTCATGAAGTTCTGGAGGCCTCAACCTGGTCCGACCACCTGGTGCTATGCTCTGGGGTCCTGGCTTTGGTCAGTACTTATACACAGACATCGTCAGTGTTGATTGCCCAGAGGATCGTGGCCATCGAACGCAGTCTGGCAGCTCTCCTTGCGGCATCAAAGACCTTGGTTCCACCCCAGACCCTGCAAAGTGCAGCACCGGTATGTGCAGCAATTGCAGGACCGGCATCGGCAAATGCACCATTGGTGCTGATGAGTACCGGTATCCACACACCGGTACCGTGTCACTCCGATACTGAGGCCAATTGGTACCAATACCTCACTTTACCTGAGCCTCCGTAGAGAAGATACATCCAATCTCCTGAGGGGTCTGATGAATCTGACAGCTCAGAGGGTAATGATGTACCTCTCCAGGACAAGCCTGCCTCTCCCAAGAGGAGAATGTCCCCTCCTCAGGATATGTCCTTCCTGGATCTCCACACACATGTAGGCAAGGGCCTCTCCATTTCATTAGTAACTCAATGTGAGCACAGGCCACGGGAGACAGAGATTCACCAATATCACCAAACTCCATAGGAGGCAGACATCCTGCCAATACATCAGATCTTAAGGAATCCTCTTTTGAGAATGTGGAAGATTCCTCTTACCACCTCTCCACATTCTCACATGTGCCTACTATGTATCGTGTGCCTCCGTCGCCTGGTTTGCACAAAGGACACCTCCCTGATTACTCCATCATGGAGGAGTGTGCTAGGAGGAGAATTAAACGTTACAAACAACATGCCACCAACCCTCCTGGTAGGGAGTGTAAGACATTAGATGTCTTTGGTCGCTGTGTCGTCCATACATTCAAGCTTTCAGACAGGACAGGTTCCTATATCATGTACATGGGAATGAATGTTCCTGACGGAGGTCACACAAGATCTACAACTGGTAAGTCCACATCTCGCAGATCACAGAGGTCACTACTATGTAGCACCTGTCAAGCATGGCCAGAACATTTCAAAAGTTGTAAACAGGGCAGCTTTTGACTGTTTTTCATGCAAAGGCAGAGTCTCTGCCATTGCTATTGGGGCAAGGAAACTTGGCTGGCTGCAAGCCTCTCACCTGGAACAATGGGTACAGGATAAACTGGTCAATACCCCCTGTAGTAGTGAAAACTGGTTTTTAAAAACCGGCAGGACAATTATACCTTGACAAGGCTTTCAAATATTGTAGATCCTGCAAAGATGAGAGCCTCAGAAAAGCGCTTCCTTTCCAAAAAGAAAGGATACTATCAGTCCTATGCTCAGCAAGGACAACCTGCAGTACAAGCTGCTAGAAAGGGTCAACAAGCTACTAAGCAGAGAAAGCCAAGAGCTACTCTGCCTCAGCAGACCCAGCAGCCTCAGCCCCCACAGGGCCTTTGACTCTGTGATGGAGTACCTGCCCATCCTGGCCCTCCGGGGAAAGCAACCGTCAACAATACCAGGAAGAGTAGGTCACCTCATCCACAGATGGAGGCAAATAACATCAGAACCCTGGACTGTGTCCATCATAGAAGAGGGTACAGGCATCATTCACATAGCCTGCCGCCTCCTACAATAGTAAGGACATTGAGTTTGCAAACGTCCCCCCAACTGAATCCAGAGGTAAAACATCTTCTACCTCAAGGAGCAATGGAAGAGGTACCTCATCTCCAACAGGGTTCTGGGTTCTGGGTTCTCCCCCCCCCCCCCCCAATTTCCTCATACCAACGGAAAAAGGAGGTCACAGACACATCTGACATTTCAGAGAACTGAACAAGTTTCTGTTCCAAAAGACATTCAAAAGGATTTCTCTAGGAAACGTACTTCCTGACCTACACAGGCAGAAATGCCTTTGTTCTCTAGATCACAAGGATGCATACACCCATCTTCTCTGCCAACAAGCAAAGCAAAAGTTCCTTTGGTCCCCCCATCAAGGAAACCACTATCCAAAAAATGTTTTCCCTTCAGCCGTGCCTCAGTACCCAGAGTATTCACAAAGTGCATGTCTGTGGTAGCTGGTTTGTTCCGTACCAGGGGAATATTTTTGTGCCCCTACTTGGACAACTGCCTCATCCAGGCACAGTCACAAACACATGCCCAGGCCTCTCTCTCTTACACAATGTGTGGACTACAATATCTAGGCCTTGTCAGAGATCTCATGGAATCCTTTCTGACTCCCACGTAAACGCTGGAGCTCATAGGAGCAAGGCTAGATACCAGACTGCCAAAGACCTACCTGACTCAGCCTCGCTGTCCTCGCATTGTGCAACGTGTTTGGACAGCACTACAAAAAACTAATCTCTCGCCTCGAGAGATGCATCAGCTGCTGGGTCACATGGCATCTACGGTACATGTGGTCCCCTACGCTTGTCTCCACATGAGACCAGCCCAGTGGGCCCTCTCTTCCCAGTGGACGCAAGCAACAGGCTGTCTCTCAGATGTGATAGTAAACTCAAAGCGCCATACCCTGTCCCTGGACTGGTGGCGGTCAGCACAAAACCTGTTGGAGGGGTCACCTTTCCTGCAAACCCCTCCTCAGATCCCATTAACATCAGATGCCTCCAAAGTGGGGTGGGCTGCACATGTACTGGACACCTCCACCCAAGCCACCTGGAATTGTCTGGAGAGTCATTTCCACATCAATCTGTTTGATAGACACCCAGGAAGCTCTAAAAAACATGAGGAGTGATCTAGCTAAGCTTGATGAATGGTCTTAAATTGGCCAGCTGGGATGTGATGGTAGGAAATGTGATGTCAGGCTGTTGGCCTGCAGCAATCCAAGGGAGCACTATTGTATAGGGGGTGAAGTACTCTTGTGCACTACAGAAGAGTGTGGTAGTGGTCATTTGTGGTAGTGGTCATAGGTGTGGTTGTTTCTGCTGATGTCAAAGTAGATAACCAGGTTGAATAGGCGAGGGAAAAAGCTAGAAGGCTGGCTGGGTGCATACAGAGATGAATGGCTAGCATAAAACAGGAAGGGAGAATGCCTCTGTATATGTCTTTTGTGAGACCTCATTTGGAGTAGAGTGTGCAGTTCTGGAGAGTGCACCTTCAAAAGGATGTGCACAGGATGGGGTCGGAGCAGAGGGTGTCTAATAAAATGATTAGTGGTCTTCATTATACAGCATATGAAGACAGACCGAAGGATCTTAGGATGTAAGCCTTGGGGAAAGGAGGGATAGAGGTGATATGATGGAGATGTAGAAATACCTCCGTGGCATATATGTTGAGGGAGAGAGCCTCTGCAAATTGTATGCAAGTTCAGCTACGAGGGAACATGGGATGAGGTTGGAGGGAGATAGATTCAGGGGTGATATGCCACCATATTTCTTTACTGAATAGGTGGTGGATCCATGGCATACTCTCACAGTGTAGATGGTAGAGACGAGGACAGTAACTGCATTCCAAACAGCATAGGACAAACACAGAGGATCTATAAAGGATCAAAAGGGGACTGTGGTACCTGTTGATATGGACGGACAGACTAGATAGGCCATGTGGTCCTTTTGTGTCATCATATTTCAATGTTGCAATGCTGCATAGTTGTGATGTCATATGTTTCTTACAGAATGTGTAATGCATTTGTTTTGCACATATATACCTGTGTCCATTTGAGGGGACATGAGCTCATGCTTTAACTTACCTCATGTCTTTCTACAGGTGATGCAGGATATGGGTGTCGCCCCTGGTTGCTGACCCCTGTGCATCAACCACGGACACGTGCAGAGCGGAGGTACAATGAGGCCCATGCCACCAGCCGCTCTGTCATAGAGCGCACCTTTGGCGTTTTGAAGAGTCGCTTCAGGTGTCTGGATAGGACAGGCGGCGCCAAACAATATACTCCACAGACTGTGGCAGAGATCATCATAGCCTGTTGCATCCTGCATAACATTGCTCTCAGGCACAATATCCCTGCAGAGATTAATAAGGGTCTAGAGGATGATCCGATGTGCCCCCCTGTACGTGCCTGTGAGGACACACGTGAGGGCACAGCAATCAGGCGGCAGGTGATTGCACAGCTCTTCTCATGTACGTACTGCATATGTTCCCACATTTGTTGCTATATGTGTGTAGTGCTAATACAGATTAACATTTGTAGACCAATATCAGTAGGATGCAACACTGCCTGACATGTAACAGACACTGGCTGGCCATCCCAATGTCAAATATAAGCATGACTGGGAACCAAACGATGTGGGAAGGACAGAACAGAGAGCTGAGGTTGATGATGTGGGTGGGTGGTTTTAGGCTTGTGGGAGGTTGTGGGGTGACATTGGTGGTTTGTGGATGATTGTGATAGCGGATGCTGTGCAACCACAGTTAGTCTGTGTGATGCTTTGGCTGCAGCAAGGTAAGAGGCATGTGGTGTGGGTTTCACACTGGGACAGAGGACCATGTTTGGGGCCACTTGTCCAGCTGTGCGTGTTTTTCATTTGGTATTTTGAGCTGATTGTGTGTGTGGTATGCTCTTGTAAGCTGTATGTGTGGGTTTGTAATTTTTGTATAGCACTACATGTGCTATGTAGCACTATATACATGCTCAGTACTATCTGTCATAATGGTAATTGAAAGCCTTTCGTGGAGTTAGTGGAACAACACAGTGTGGCAGACTGTATAAGTCATCACGTAGCCCTAACATGGCTGCGGAGAAGGATAGGGAAACTGTGCATTGTCCAGCCAGGGTTTGTTTGTTTTTTTCCATTTCAGAATAGACATGCAGTGCAGTGTTGCATATGTACACACAAACAGAGCTGATTCAGGCAAGATCAACAAGGTGTAGGTTACAGTAGGCAAGCAGAAAGATCAATGTGGGGGTGGATTGGGTCTTAGGGTTGTTTTCAGGGTAATTCTTTAATTGTTTCATCACATTTTTTCAACAAATCTAGCTGATGACATGTCGACATAAACCCATGACTCAACTACAGGCTGTATAAGTGCATAGAGGAGGAGAGTGCATGCCAAGACACCAACTACATTGCATACCGTAGAGAAGGAACGTAATGGCCACATACACAAAGAGGCTCTGATGGGAGGGTGGTTATTAGGTGCACAAATAGGCTATCCATGCTTTGCCATTATCACTTTCACACAGTGGGCTGACATGCAGTCATCAAGGTCAGGTCAAAAGCAGACATTGGGGTGTGGTTTAGTGGACATAACGCAGACATTTAGATATATGTTTAGCAACTCAGTAGCACACAGCTGTTAATGTTAGTCAAGGTATGAGATATACACACACGGAAATGTGTTTGGACAGAGGATCCCGGAGGTGCCCCTGCATATTTCCATGTGTGACAGCAATTGACAGCGGGGTAGCAGTCCACATTGGGACACCAGTACACATAGTGAAGGGCCATTGGGAGCAACATGGGGAACCCAGGATAATACTGCAGCCTTGGAGTGATTTGGGATCACGGTAGGGAGAAAACACTTATGTTCACCAGTGTGTGCGACAACAGGGAGGTGAGGGAGGGGACAGACAGAGAACAGACCCCTGTAGTTTGGCAAAGACATGTCCTTGATGCCTCTCAGATGGGAGAGATGTGTATAGAGTGATGGTGAACAGTGAGTCTGTAAAGGATATTGGGGGGGGGGGGAAGCTGGGGACAGGAAGGTGCAGTGTGTGTTGCACAGCTAGAACATGACATATGTATGTTTCCCTTGTGTTTCCCAATGCACAGGACATAGTTGTTGAAGCTCCTGGTGCTGTGGTGCATTGGCAGGGGACTGTACATCAGCCAACATGCTGTGGTCTGGGGTAGGTGGACCTACAGCTATATTGTCGGTGCCAGCAGTCAGGGGTAACACATGTCCTTGGTGATCTTTCCTATTGTCCAGATGTTGTGGTTCACCTCTTTTCCCTGCACCTTCCTAAACCATATTTTGCTGTTGACACACATATCCCCATGTGTTCCTATTCCAGTATGTCTTCAGCAACACTGTCTCTGGGACATGTCCAACAGAGCTGCATGTGTGTGGAGTTTGTAGGTTTATGGGTGGTGGCCTACACGTGCACCCTTCCCCAACATTGTACCATGAGCCAACACCAGGGTATCATTGCATTTCACAGGGCCTTTATGTGTAGAAATCTCTACTTGTGGACATACAGGCCATATGCTACTGCTGGCATGCTGCCCTTAGCATACTGTGTGTGTGTATTCTTGTGTTGGCTGTGTGATGATACAGTGTTCAGGCTTTTTACATTATCATGTGTTGTGAGGGGTCTGTACACCTGGGGGGTGGTGGTGACTGTGCTATCTCTACTTTACTGGTGTTTACCATGTAACCATTGTGGACATGTGTTGTGTGTTGGGAACAGAACTGTGTCTAGTGTTCTGACATACCACTGTTGACCTGCTTTTTGTATCACAGATATTGGCGTGACATGGTGATTCTACATATTTTGCTGACATTGTGTTCCTTCACTGTGACCTGTTATGGCCTTTGAGTGGCTCAGAGGATCCAAGACATACACCTGATGCAAGTAGAAGGTAGTTTGCACCTTTGTTCTTTTGGGAATGACATCAGCCTTTACATGTTAATGATTTACTGTTTGTGTCATATACATTTCATGTTGGCTCTCTGTTCACAAATGCTGATGCACATAGGATGGAGCTCTGAAACGCCTGTGTCACATGGGCATGGACAGAAACATATCCATTTGACACCCGTGTGTATGCTTCCAATTGTAAATGTCCCCAACATGCAATGTTTATTGTGTTGTGATCATGTCATGTTTGCCTGTGTGTCCCTTCATTTTGTGTTTCCTAATGATTGACTCTCTGCAATTTGTGCTGATGTTGCAAGGCGCATACCAATACAATATTTCTCCTCTTCTGACACAGGGCAGAGAACAAACCAGACACATCTATTACAGTGCATGTGGCATTGCCATCACCCACCTGTTGGGAGACACAACACCATGGAACTTTCCCTGGAAAATGGTGCCATTGGATGTTTGACCTTTGCGAGTGCGACACATGCCTAGGATGGACAGTAGTATGTTTGGATTGCTACTTTGCCCATGACAGACCTGTCCAACACACTGTTGCTGCCGTGTTTTGGTTGGGAGTCATGCTCATCGCAGGAGACACACAGGACCTGTCATGTACTGTGGCATATTGGGATGTGACACTTGACTATTGTGACATAGTGGGTCCTTCTAGCCCGTTTAATGAAGCTAAAAAGCCAGGAACAAAAGTAGAGCTGAGCTGTAAACAGAAGCACATGGCTCCTGGTTACCGTGGAAACCAGGCACAGAGGCAAGAGAAACGCCGGTGCTATCATTCAAGGGGTGAATCACAAGGTAATGCAGGACACCTGTTAGGGGGTGGAGTTGAGCACGGCCCCAGAATTCACCCTATTAAAGAAACTTCAGTGGAGCTTATGGAGGTAGGCAGAGAAGGAGAAGAGTTGGCTGAAGAAGCAGGAAGTGAGGCATATGAGCTGGAGAGAGAAGCTATTGAGAGCTACACTGAAGACAGCTATGCCCAGAGTAAGCCAGAGTCTCTATGGAAAGGAGAGACAGATTCCTTCTTGAGGAGAAAGAAAGAAACCCCAAGGACAGGATACAACAAGGGCAAAGGAGATTGTCTGCAATATCCTGGGGAGCACGGGAGAGACAGAAAGCCTAGGAGGCAAGTGAGATGGTATGAGCAGGGCTTAGGTTGGGAACCTACAGCTATTCAAAAGCACCAGAGAAAACCTCCACCAGTAAGGCTGAAAGGTAAGCCAAAAGGCTTGAATATACTTAATTACAGTGACTGTTTGTACCCAGAAGGGTGGTGCTGGGAAAAGAATACTGGGCCTGATAGTCTGTGTGAAAGCCAGTATTTGACCCAAGCATATCGTGTAAAGCCTGGAGCGGTAAGAAAGGGCGTGGCACCAGCAGTGCCGGTTCAAACATTTCCTTATGAGCAGGAGGAATTGATGGACTGTGAACCAGAGTGTATTGATACTGGAGAAGATATAGATATAATGGACTGTACATTATCTCTGGCCAATGGAATAGTTTCATTGCGTTGAAAGCCTGCTTGAAAAGAGAGTACAGCACAGATAGCACATGGAAACAGAGAACTGTGAGGAAACAGCGTGGCTTTGTTTGAATGTTTGTTTTCACCTTGGTTAATGCTGAAGAAAGCCTTTTTCTGTTAAGGAACTTTTGTTTGTCCAAATACCAGTAAATACCTGGATTGTGTTTTCTGTTCATGGTAAAATCCACCCCGGGAGGGGAAATAAAATCCTTTGGTTGCTTAACCACTTCTTTCACAACTGCTCCTTATTGATTGGGTGAAAAGACTACATTTCCCAAGGGGCCTTGCTCCAGGATCTGTAAAACAGCTATTTCAATAGGGAAAAAACCCACCCCCTTAACCTCTACTCGGGGGTTTAAGGAGAGCTGGTGACACTATGCATGCCTAGGGTTGCAAGGATAGTCTTCACCTGACGTGTTGGATTGCAGATACGCTTTGGACTTTGCACACTGTGTACTGGTCCCCACGTGTGAAGCAGGGACTGCCATTGTCACTGTATGTTGCACATTCCTCCACAGTTGTTTTTTGTTGGCGCTGTGTGTGACATGGAACACAGGATACGCTCATCTGTTTGTTTCAACACAAGCATACAGCCATGCATGTGCAATAGGGGTAGCGATGGAGAGGACCTGTTGTCTATGTCCACCTACTCTCCACCTGGACATGATACAGGTTTTGCCACAACACCGCTTTAATGCACACCAGCATCCTGGATTGATGTTTTCAATCACCAAGGGTCTTTGCGTGCATGTGTGGCATCACTGAATCATGTTGAAATGTCGATGGTGCATGTGCATATGACTGACTATGCTGGGGAAACACAGCACGTGGCAATATGGCTTCTGTATGGCTTACTGTAACATGTTTGCCCTTAATTTCCCTCTCTATATACTGTTTCTTGTGTTTGTTTACTGTACAGACGTGACGCTCTGCATTGATTTACAAACCTTGCATTGCATGTCTGCACAGTCCTATTTATCCCCTGAGGTAACGACACTCACATTGCCACGTTATATTTTGAGTGTCGCAGTGTGAGTGTCCGTTGTCTTCCTTCAATTGTGCATTCTATGTACCGTGATATATGTGTACAGACACTGTCTACACACAAACCGGTGCAGGGGGACCTCCTGCATGGTGTTATGTCTGCATGTTTCTGCAGGTAGTTTTCATTTGAATTCTGTCTGTGTTCATGTGCCTCTGCTACCTGTTAGCATATCCTCATTGTGCATTTGATGATTGTTTAGGGTTACAGTGTTGCAGCTTGGATTCCTATATCAGGCATTATGTGATAGCTGTAACATTACTTTCAATCTGTGGTTCTAAAGTTACAACGTTTCAACAACATATGCTGTTTTCATTTGTGTGCCTCCTGTGTTGCCAGATAGATATATTTTAGGGAACAGATCATGATTGATGTGTGTTGGTCCCTCATCATGCACCACCTACTGTCTACATGCACTCATATGTGAGTAACACATTTGAGGCGTGCGTCAGCATGTGGGGGCCTAATGCATAGTGCTGCACATTATGTCTCCTGCCCTTCATTTGTAGACGGACCAGTGACTTTTCTGTCTTTCACCTTGGATCCACTCACCTTGATATTATGATGGCAGTATCTACACTATCTGTGAAGATGATCCCAAATAAAAATATGTGTTTGATATACATTTGTCTCTGCTGCTGCTTGATCATGGTGACAAACGTGCAATACAATGTGTGCCTTTGAGTCAGTCCTGACTCCTTGTGACCCAGAGACTCCAGGGTTTTCTTGTCAGTGTCACTGGAAGTCTATTGTCAGGTCTTTCTTCCAAGGTAATGGAGGATTAGGTGACTTGGCCAAGGCCACATGGAGTGCTAGTGGGAATTGAGCCCTGGTTGCTTGGTGACCAAGCCAGTTTTCTAACCACTAGGTTACTCCTCCACTCTTTGATCACATTGACACTTGTATCTACTGATTTGCTGGTCATGTCCATGGCCCACCTGTGCTCACATCCTTGTACGGTGACAGCTGTGAATCTGCCAGCCATTTGCCACATCACTGGGTATTACAGGTTCCAATACACACCCTCCCTTTGGGGTAGTATTTTTGCATTGTGCTCAGTGTGTTGTTTGGGGTAGTGGTTAGAGGCATGTGTTATAACGCCATAGGTTGCAGGTTTGATCCCCACATGTGGTTTATCTTTTTCTTTTCTGTTGTGCTAACTGGACAATTAGGTACCAGCAGGTTCATCACCTCTACCCACACCCTTCCCTCTCTTCACTGTACACCAAGGTGTGCCCTCTGTGCTGCCTAGCCATCACATATTATGTGTTACATAGGTCTCTTTCTTTATGGTTTTTACATGGGTGTTTTGTATTGCTGTGGTTCAGCTGGTGTGTGGTAGACCTGTTTGCATGTTGAATTCTCTCCTGTCCTGTTCCAGATTTTTCACCGGCTCCACAGAGCATCCTCTGCTGCCCTTGGGGTTTAGTTTCTTTCCTCTTTTGCATGCTGTATCCACTGCATAACATTTCATTGTGTGTGTGCATGTGTCTCTGGTCCCAATTACAGACTGTGATCTGATCTGTACACAGCAGATCTGCATGTGCATTTGGTCATGTTTACATTGGGGGTTTGCCTGTCCTGACAGCCAGCAGGCGTCTTGTGTGATGCCCTGCACTATTTGTGTATGCAGCCTTTGCTAATGAGCTCACATTGATGGTGTGGCCTACCGGTTTGTGCATTGCCATTTGTGGTAGTGGTCATAGGTGTGATTGCTCTCTGTTCTCTTTCATTTGTATGCTTCTCCTGCAGAACTAGTTTTCAGTCCTGTGACAGTCATATGTGTGCAGATCTGTGCTTTGAGCACATTGTACCCTCATCAGAGTTGTGAACCATCCTTCTGTCCATCTAGGTGTATCTGCCAGCTGTGTGCCATCCTACCCTGATGGGCATGCTACTACCCCATGTCCTGCACTCCTACACATTCCTGTGTTGCAGCTCTCCCTGGTTGCCTCTCCTGTGTGTGCTCTGCATAGCACTGCTACTCCACTGTCATCCTGATATTTCACCTATCCTGCCATTTCTGGGTCCTCTGCTGCACACATCTTCCCATCCTCTGTCACACACTGTCATTATTGCATGGTACATTACCATCACTCTGTGCATAGCTACAGCTGCCCCCGATATGTCTGTCTATTTTTCTAGCTGCCACATGGGCTGGAGCTGATTTGTGTGGCCCATAAGCTCTGATCTACGTCCTTCTTTTACTTATGCATTGTCTTTCCTTGCTGCTCTGTGCAGTGTTTGGCACATACCTCTCTTGCCCTTCAAATTGGGGGACCTTACTGCTCTTGGCCAACGTTTTTGGGTTCACCTATACATCCTTGGGGCATCTTACGCCACACCTTCGATTCAGGCAGCTTATGGGGTGCCTACTATGGTGCCTTGGGAGTTGGCAACCTTTCAACATGGCCTCTGGGGAACATTATAACTCGCCTTCGCTGACGTGGTTGTTTAGGATGTGCCTTCTGGTGAACCCTAAAAGGTGCATTAATTGATGGCACTAGGGTGGGGTTCATTTTAGATGGCAGCACAGATTGTTGTACAGTTGCAAGCAGAAAAAGGAATTACCTCAGCCAACCTTATTCATTAGGTACACTGGGGATTGGAACTCATGACCCCTGCACCATCAGTCAGTGTCTTAACCATTGTGCTACACTGCTGCTCCTCCTTACATGTCAGCGCACCTACTTAAGATTTTCAATGCGTTAAAATGCACAGTGCTGCCATCAAATACAGTGCTGTGATCTTGCGGTGCCTCATAGGGCACCCTATAAAGTGCCCTATAGGCAACATTCTAGGGTGCCTGGGTGGACAGTGCACTTTATAATATGCCCTCTGGAGTGCCTTATAGGCCGGCTGATGCGGCACCTTATGTTACAGCACTTTGAGAGTGCGTTTGCTAGCAGCAGTAAATAAAATACCTCATAATGCAATATTACACATATCAGGTAGCGCCTCAGCCAGCCTTATTCATTGGGCACTGTGGGGGATTGAACCCATGACCCCGGCACCATCAGTCAGTGTCTTAACCATTATGCTATACTGCTGTTGCTGTTTGTATGTCAGCACACCTACTTCAGCTTACAACACATTCACATGTGCAGTGCTGCAATCAGAGTAACCTTGCCATGCTTCATAGGGCACCCTATATGGCACCCTATAAGCAACATTGTAGGGTGTCTTGGCAGACAGTGCACTTTAAAATGTGCCCTCTGGGGTACCTTATGGGGCGCCTTATATTACAGTGCTTTGAGAGTGCCTTTGCTAGCAGCAGTAATTAAAATGCATCATAATGCAATATTACACATACAAGGTAGTGCCTCAGGCAGCCTTATTCATTGGGCACAGTGGGGGATTGAACCCATGACCCCTGCACCATCAGTCAGTGTCTTAACCATTACACTACACTGCTGTTGCTGTTTGTACGTCAGCACACCTACTTCAGCTTACCACACGTTCACATGTGCAGTGCTGCCATCAGAGTAACCTTGCCGTGCCTCATAGGGCACCCTATATGGCGCCCTATAGGCCACCCTTTAAGCAACATTGTAGGGTGTCTTGGCAGACAGTGCACTTTAAAATGTGCCCTCTGGGGTACCTTATGGGGCGCCTTATGTTACAGCGCTTTCAGAGTGCGTTTGCTAGTAGCAGTAATTAAAATAAAAATAAAATACCTCCTAAAGCAATATTACCCATAACAGGTAATGCATCAGCCAGCCTTCTTCATTAGGCACAGTGGGGCCTGCACCATCGGTCAGTGTCTTACCCATTGTACTGTGGCTCTGTTCCTGTGCTTGCACATCAGCGCGCCTGCTTATGCTTCCCGCGCGTGTTTCTCATGCGCTAATGTGTGCGGTGCACATTAGGGCGCAGCGCACATTAGCGCATGATTAATCCCGGTTTGCCTTTTTTCAGACTGAAACGCCAACTCCTTTTATGGCATCCTGCACACTAACGCAGCGCGCACCTAACGAGGGTTTAGTAAACATACCCCCATATGTTAAACCTTAAACAAACCATCTACTACAACCGTACGGCTGCTGTGGAACGGAACAGAACTAGGAGACATGTATAAAACTCTGTAAAAACGTGGTGTTGAAATCAATCCATGAAATATGGAGTAGAGATAAAATAAAATCAGGAACCGTTCATGTACGGGAGCTTAAAAGTATGTTGTCAAAGAATGTAGTAAAGAAAGCAGAACCGATATATAACGTATTGAAGTGAGCACTGCATGCCCCGTGAGCCGATGCAAACCATTATTTAACAGACCTTAATAGATGTAAATAAACTGACCACAGTTAGAAAAAACAGTGTCATAACACTCATAGGACTTGAATGAAAACATGGAGCATACTCGAACAAAACTAAACGTGTTAATAAAAAAGCTTTTGGCTGGTACATTACCCAATGTTGCAGGAAAATTTGTGGCAAACTAAGGCAGATATTCTGAGTTGAAACCAACGTAAGCGTCCTGAATTAAATATCCTATTGTTCGTGCCAAAAACATTGATCGACAGGGAAACATGCATGGCAAGAAAGAGTCAGACACCAACGAGAGCAGTGGAAAGATGAAGTGATAATGCACTCATCTCAAAAAAACATCCATTTTCCTTACTGAAAGACAAAAGGACTGAACATATAAGGATGTACAGTATTAGACATGAGAGACCAAAAAAATGAATAGTAATAGTATAAAAAACAATAACCAATGTTTCTGAAACAGTAGCAGGAGAAAAATATAATAAAACAAATACTAAAAATCATAATAAAAAAAGAGTGCCAAAACCCAAATGTAGATAAGATGAACATGTTTCCCAAAATACCGTACTTATGCGGTCTGAAAAAGAAAGAGACAATCTATAACTCAGCAGGGGGTAAAGATAATGTTTTGAATAGAATATACAAACGTGTGAAAATGAATGGCCCAATCTACGTGCTGCACTGCCCCTGATCGACAAACAGCAGCATATCATAAAATCCAGCAACAGGCGAATATGGGAACAAAGTTTAATACATTTATTTATTTATTTATTTATTTATTTAAAGTCTCTTCTATACCGCGCTATTCAGCATCAGCGCGGTTTACAATAAACAGTGAACATACACATTTCCAATAGTACTTTGTGTTTACATATGAACAGGATAATCAACTTGGCTAACAGGGTAACTATGTACAACCACAAAATATACAATATATACAATTTGTAGGCTGATCATGTGTTTGTATGGTTTACGGGGCGGGCGAGACGGGCCGGTGGTGCGCCCGCCGCCGCTGCTCCCGAGCGCGCCCCCCACCCGTCCCCGCGGCCCGCCGCCCCGCCCGTGCGAACGGGCCGGGCGTGGACGCGGCGGAGAGAGAGAGAAAGGGGCGGCCGGGAGAGAGGGGCAGGGATCCCACCTCAGCCGGCGCGCGCCGGCCCTCACCTTAAATTAGTATAGATAAAAACACATGCTGTTCATAGAGTAATAAACAAACTCAACGTTGTAAGAATGTGAAATAAAAAAGACACAAGGCTAAAAATAATACTGTTGCAAAATCCAATAAGAAAGGGGGATATAAAATGAAGAATATAGAAATGTTGTGTATATACAGATGTGAAATGGTTCAAATGATGCAGAGGAAAGAAGATTAGATAATTAAAATTCCAAAAAACAAAAAAAGCGGGAATACTATGTGCACTATGGACTGCCAATAAAACAAATGTAAAAGATAAATAATACATTAATAAATAAATGAATGAATGAATAGAATTACAATATACAATAAAAAATAGGGGAAATAAAATAAAATAATTATCACTGAAATGTTATGTGCTTACGAATGTTAAGAGATTCAAATAATGCCGAAGAGGGCAAGTTAAATAGTGAAAACTTAAAAAGGGGGGATGTAAGAGGGCTGCCAATCAACCAACTATAAAAGATAAATAAATGAATGAAGGGGGGAGCGGAAGAGGGGGGAAAGGAGGGAAGGGGAAAGAGGGAGAGGAGGAGATGAAAAGTTCATGCAGTGAGTGGCTGTGCGGCAGTGAGTCCGGTGTGGAGTCTGTGTGCATGCGAGTGTGCCAGTACACCTGTCTAAAGAAGATCTTAAGGCACTGGACCGAGCATAAAATATTTTTCTTTGGAGAACAAAGAGCATGCATTCCACTGAAAAAAATGAAGGGGACATGGTGATGGGAGGCTTAGGGCTTCCAGACTTGAAGTGCTTGTTCACTGCAACACCTTACGACAGTGGTTCTCAACACATTCCTCAGGATACACCCATCCAGTCAGGCTTTTAGGATATCCACCATGATTAAGCATGAGACAGATTTGCATACCAAGGAGTCAGTGCATGCAACTCTGATGCATATTCATTGTTGATATCCTGAAAAGCTGACTGGATGGGTATGCCCTAAGGATTGAGTTGATAACCACTGCCTTAAGGATTGGTGATTTGACACTTGTGAATATATGCCTCTGGCCTATGAACAGGATCTAGTCTTCCATTATTTATGCGCGGCGTTTTTACAGCTAGGAGAAGTTCGTCTGAGGAATTAGCGGTCTGTAAGTTCTACGTGGGCAGCATCGTTCATTTATTTAAGCAGCAATTCTCAATTGTCCCCTGAAGAACCTTGAATGAGAAACGCAGAGGCGCTTCAACACTGGCGTTGGGACTATTCAATGTGACAGCGTGATTGCAGTATATTTATAAAACCTTACAACTATTGCAAGTTAAGTAGAGAATTCAACAATACTTTGTATTTTTGCTTGAAGAATTTTTAGGAAAAAGACGGGTTTGTAGACATTGAGCAAGGGTCATTGATGCTAACTGGCATATTACTGGGAAATAAAACCCAGAAATTTATGCCATTGTAAGTCTGAGACCCGTAATGAATGAACCCTATGACTTGAATTCAGATTCATAGTGAAACTGTTCATTAAAAATGTGACAGAGCGTAGGAATTTCGTGCTTTATTCCCATTATTTATTAACATATGTACTACATGCAAGTCAGGAGGCCTTTTCAATGGTGCTTTGTCTACTTGGTCTGATAGAAGTGGTTCAAAAGGTTTGGAGGATAATTTGTGCCAGTTTCAAGCATTTGCCAGAGAGGTTGATCTATTTGCATTTGAGGGGTAGTGGGGACTATGTCCCATGTATGCAGGCACACCATTGTAAGAAATAGGTTTGCTTTATAGTTTATAGTTTAATTAAAATTTGATATACAGCCCTTCAAATTAAAAAAACAGAGCGGTTCACATAAAAAACAGAAAAACAAAGGCGAAAAGGGCTCTATAATGTTGATAGTAAGCAACAGAAGTGCAGGCATATGGTGAGGGAGTGAGAAGAGTGAGCGAAAAGAATAAGACAGAAGAGAGGAAAGAGTGCAGAGCAGTCCATAGTAGTCAGCTACCTGGGCAGATCAAATGCTTTATCTAAAAAAGGTGGGTTCTTAAAGCAGATTTGAAAGTTTTATGAGACAGTTCCTGATAAAGATCTGTGGTAGGTCGTTTCATAGAGATGATGCATGAAAATAGAAGGTGGGGCCTTAACCTATACTTGGTAGAACAGGTGATTACTGAAGAGGGTTCCCCTCGAAGTTGCTATAGTGATTTGTGCTGGAAGCTTAGAATATGTTTCCATAGCTTTAGGTCCAGAATTATGTTAGAGGGTTGGGTAGTGAAAATCTTAGTAGTGTTTTGCTCAGATTTGGAGGAAGTCCTTATCTGATGAAATGGGTCAGCTGCAAGTTTCTCTTTTATAGTCTGCTTTTACTAATTTATTACCAACCTCTGTGTCTGATTCTCTAGCAGAGAGATGGAATGGAGAGGTTGGCTTGCAGCTCACAGGGAAAAATCTGATGATCTGCCGAGAATCCACCAGCTAATAGTCATTGTAGCCCTCTATGACTTGCAATATAACATGATTCACAGGTCATTCTTTCCACCAGGGCAAACTCATAAGGTGGTGTGCAGAGACAATGAAGTTACTTTTTTATTTTATTTAGCTAGGCTTATATACCACTTTTCTGAGTTAAAGCGATGTACATTTAGGTACTGTGTGTGTATAGAAACATGATGACAGAAAAAGACCACATGGCCTATCTAGTCTGTCCTTCCATAACAACAACTACAACAGTCCACTTTTTACCTTTAGAGGTCCCATGCTTTTTTGAATTCAGTTACTGTCCTCATCTCTACCACCTCCACTGGGAGACTATTCCACGGATCCACTACTCTTTCTGTAAAGAAATATTTCCGCATATCACTCCTGAATCTATCTCCCTTCACCCTCATCCCATGTCCCCTCGTAGCAGAACAGTATATACAGTATGTGTATATAAATATATATATATATATACATACAGGGTGGCCTCAAAAAAAGTGAGAACATCTTGTAGCATATAAGTTATTTAAAAATTCAAAAAGACAGATGTAAACGATTGACAAATTTAAAAAAATAAGATGGCGACCGGAAATTGTCGAAATAAAGACGTTATATAGCTAAAAAAGGTAAATAAGTAAACTACTTAAGCTTTTAATTTACGAGATGTTCTCACTTTTTTTGGGCCACCCTGTATGTATATATACGTATATATAGTTTCCCTTGTCCCCGAAGGGCTCACAATCTACATCTTTGTACCTGAGGCAATGGAGGGTTAAGTGGCTTGCCCAAGGCCACAAGGAGCACCTGTAGGACTAGAAACCCTAGTCCTTCTGGCCCAAGGTTGCTGTTCTCTAGTGCTATTTGAAGCCCTAGCCCTTTGGCTAGAGGTAAATTGCCCCAACCACTAGGCCACTCCTCCCTGAAGTAGGTTCTTCTGTTGGCAGCAGGATGAATCCTCACATATGGGTATCATTTCTTTTGGAGCTTCTAGTTTAAATTTCATAATAAGTCAGAGCCTAGCAGCAGCAAAGAGCTTTAATTTAAATCAAATCAGAATATAACTTAGCATAAAAGGCAAAACAGGGTCAGTATTCTTTGAGCAACAAATAAAGTCTTCTAGAGACCTTTACAAAGAGGCCTTCTACCTAGGGGGCAAGAGACCTGTGAAACCTTTTCAATAGGTGTTAATGCCAGGTGGCAGGTCAAAAGGCCATTTTGAAAGACTCCTGCTATCCAAGCAAGGACTGTTAATCACCCAGGAAGTTGGTCACAGATTACCTCGGCAGCACAGGCATAAATAGTTCAACCAGAGATCTGTGATCCTCAGTCTGGAAGGACTAGAAAAAGGGGACTGCTACTGCTGGAGAGAGATCTGCAATTGTGAGTATATACTTCTGGGAATTTTTCTGAAGGGACTTCTTTGGATTAAAGCTGATTAATCTGTGAACCCAGTATATTTGTTAAATCAGTCAGGGCCTAGTAGCAGCAGTTTAAGTTTAAATTTAAAACACAGAAGAGAGCTTTCTGGTTAGATTTCATACCCAGTAGAGAGCTTGTAGTTTAAATTTAATATTCACTCAGGACCTAGTATCAGCAAAGTACTTTTAGTTTAAATTTAAAACACAGAAGAGAGCTTTCTGGTTAAATTTAGAACCCAGCAGAGAGCTTCTAGTTTAAATTTCATAATAGGTCAGAGCCTAGCAGCAGCAAAGAGCTTTAATTTAAATCAAATCAGAATATAACTTAGCATAAAAGGCAAAACAGGGTCAATATTCTTTGAGCAACAAATAGTCTTCTAGAGACCATTACAAAGAGGCCTTCTACCTAAGCGACAAGAGACCTGTGAAACTTTTTCAATAGGTGTTAACGCCAGGTGGCAGGTCAAAAGGCCATTTTGAAAGACTCCTTCTATCCAAACAAGGACTATTAATCACCCAGGAAGTTGGTCACAGCTTACCTCGGAAGCACGGGACAGGGTACTTTGTAGCAGCCCTCTTTTAATAATTGTTATTTCCCTCCCTCCCTCCCCAACACCCACCCACCCTGGGATAATTGTAGCTTTATAGGTACTTACACATCTTAAAGGAAAGGAGGTGCTCTCAGGTGCAGCTCTTTATCCAAATCAGTCATACACTAAGGACCTGAGATTAATTAAGCTTCAGGTGAACAAGGTATATTACACGTATTAGGTGCAATTTTATTAGTATAAGTATCCATAGCAACCCTTAGTAAGTAAAGAAATTAAAGATCTAAACAAAAGCTCAAAACTAAGATGCAGACAGCAGTCCAGTAGCAAGATGGGGGCTTTCCAGTCTTTTGCATTGAGTGTCACATGTATGATTTTCTCCCAGTTGGTGAGAGGTCTTACGTGTGCACTAGGTGCAAGGAGCTCTTTGCTCTCAGGGAATGAGTCCATTCTCTAGAGCCTAGAGTAGCAGACTTGGAAGACATAAGAAAGATAGAGAGGTACATAGACGAGACCTACAGGGATATAGTCCTGAAGTCCCACCTCCAGTCTGGCAGCATCCCTGTTGCCATGTTGGAGAGAGGTCACCTGACAGGAGAGCATCACCCTGGTGTGGCAGGAAGTGATCCTGTAACTAGGACCTGTCCTCCAGGTGATATAAAACCCTCTCACACCAAGGATGTTTCTCCAGGGCCATGTGCCCATGAGGGAAGGGTTAGGACAGCTGTTATAGTTGGTGATTCAATCATTAGGCATGTAGATAGCTGGGTGACTGGTGGACGTGAGGATCGCCTGGTAACATGCCTGCCTGGTGTGAAGGTAGCGGACCTCACGCGCCATCTAGACAAGTGCTGGGGAGGAGTCTGCTGTCTTGGAAAATGTCGGTACCAATGACATAGGAAAATGTGGTAGGGAGGTTTTGGAGGCAAAATTTAGGCTTTTAGGTAGGAAGTTGAAATCCAGAACTTCCAGGGTAGCATTCTCTGAAATGCTTCCCGTTCCACGCACAGGACCCAAAAGGCAGGCAGAGCTCCGGAGTCTCAATGCGTGGATGAGACAATGGTGCAACAATGAGGGTTTTGGATTTGTTAGGAACTGGGGAACATTCTGAGGAAAGGAGGGGTTCTTCCAAAGGGATGGGCTTCACCTTAACTGCGATGGAACCAGGCTGTTGGCATTAAGCTTAATAAAGGAGATATAGCAGCTTTTAAACTAGATAATAGGGGAAAGCCGACAGTCACACAAGAGCGCATGGTTTGGAAGAATATATCCTTGAAGAATGCTACCAAAAGCAGAGAGGTTCCAAAAAAGAGTAAAGTAGCCCAAATGCCCTCGAGTATGGAGCAGACAGAGCTTAAAGATCCCAAATTACCTATGCCTACCAATAGCCGGATTAATATGAATAAAATACAGTCTCTAAAATGCTTGTATGCAAATGCTAGAAGTCTAAAAATTAAGATGGGAGAGATGGAATATATAGCACTAAATGAGAGGTTAGATATGATTGGAATCTCAGAGACATGGTGGAAGGAGGACAACCAGTGGGACACTGTGATACTTGGGTACAAACTATATCATAATGACAGAGCTGATCAAATTGGTGGAGGGGTTGCGCTCTATGTTAGTGAGGGCATTGAGTCAGAAAGCATTAAAGTTTTGCAGGAAGCAAAATTTGCTGTAGAATCTCTGTGCATTGAAATTCCATGTAAAAAGGGGAAGGCGATGGTAGTGGGGGTGTACTATCGACCGCCTGGCCAGAATGAACAAATGGATGATGAAATGCTCAAAGAAATCAAGGAAGCTAACAAAAGTTACAGCACAGTAATAATAATGGGTGATTTCAACTACCCCGGTATCGACTGGGTCAGTGTCACGGCAGGACATGCTAGGGAGATAAAGTTCCTACATGAAATAAATGACTGCTTCGTGGAGCAGCTGCTTCATGAACCAACCAGAGGGGAAGCCATATTGGACCTAGTCCTTAGTGGAACACCAGATCTGGTGCAAGAGATAAGGGTGTTGGGGCCACTTGGCAATAGTGATCATGATCGCGTTTGATTTAATTAGTGGAGGAGGGATGGTAAGGAAATCCACAGTAATACCTTTTAACTTTCAAAAGGGAGACTATGATAAAAAGGAAAATAGTTAAGAAAAAACTAAAAGGAGCAGTTGCAAAGGTTAAAGACTTGCATCAAGCTTGGATGTTGTTGAAAAATGCTATCTTGGAAGCCCAGACCAGCTGTATTCCACGCTTTAAGAAAAGTGGAAGAAAGTCCAAAAAACTGCCAGCATGGTTTAAAGATGAGGTCAGAGAGGCTGTTGTTGCCAAAAAAGCATCTTTCAGGAAATGGAAAAAAGAGCCAAACAACGAAACCTGGAAACAACACAAGCACTGGCAAGTTAAAAGCAAGGTATTGATAAGGCAGGCAAAGGGAGAATTTGAGAAGAAGCTTGCTGCGGAAGCAAAAATGCTTAATAAAGACTTTTTCAAGTACATTCATAGCAAAAAACCTGTGAGAGAATCAGTTGGTTCATTAGACGATAGAGGGGTCAAAGGGGCACTAAGAAGCGACAAGGCGATAGCGTAGAGACTGAATGAATTCTTTGTTTCGTTCTTTACTGAGGAAGATGTAGGGATGTTACCCATGACTGAAGTGATATTTAAAGGTGCAGAAGAATTGAAGGAAATACCGATACATCGGGAAGATGTATTACAACTATTAGATAAACTGAAGAGTAACAAATCACCTGGGCCGGATGATATACATCCAAGGGTGTTGAAAGAACTAAAATATGAGATTGCAGACCTGCTATTAGTAATCTGTGAACTATCATTAAAATCATCTGTAATACCTGAAGATTGGAGGATGGTGAACTTAACGCCAATTTTTAAAAAGGGTTCCAGGGGTGATCCGGGATACTACAGACTGGTGAGCCTGACGTCAGTACCGGGAAAAATGGTTGAAACCATCATAAAGAACAAAATTGCTGAACATGTAGATAGTCATAGCTCAATGGGAGACAGCCAACATGGCTTTAGACAAGGAAGATCTTGTCTTACTAATTTGTTATGTTTTTTTGAAGGTGTGAATAAACAGGTAGACAAAGGTGAGTCGGTTGGTATAGTGTATTTGGACTTTCAAAAAGCCTTTGACAAGGTCCCTCATCAGAGACGTTTGGCAAAACTAAAGAGTCATGGGATAGGAGGCAGTGTACTATGGTGGATCAGGAATTGGTTAAAAGATAGAAAGCAGAGGGTAGGGCTAACTGGCCAATTTTCCCAATGGAGAAAGGTGAATAGTGGTGCACCCCAGGGATCTGTGCTGGGTCCGCTGCTCTTTTACATATTCATAAATGACCTGGAAAAGGGAATAAGGAGTGAGGTTATCAAATTTGCAGATGACACAAAATTATTTAAAGTTGTTAAAACCCAAGAGGATTGTGGAAAATTGCAAGAGGATCTTGGTAAATTGGAAGACTGGGCATCAAAATGGCAGACTAAATTCAATGTGGACAAGTGCAAAGTTATGCACCTAGGGAAGAACAACCCAAACTATGGTTGCACAATGCAAGTTTCCACATTAGGAACCACCACCCAGGAAAAGATTTAGGCGTCATTGTGGATAACATGTTAAAACCCTCAGCCCAGTGTGCAGGGGCGGCCAAGAGAGCAAACAGAATGGTAGGTATCATAAGGAAAGGAATGGAAAATAAGCAAAGAATATTACGATGCCTCTATATCGTTCCATGGTGAAACCGCACCTTGAATACTGTGTGCAATTCTGGTCGCCATATCTTAAAAAGGATATAGCATTATTAGAAAAGGTTCAGAGAAGAGCCACCAAAATCGTAAAGGGAATGGAAAGATACCCCTATGAAGAAAGGCTAAAAAGGTTAGGGCTCTTTAACCTGGAAAAGAGACGGCTGAGGGGAGATATGATAGAAGTCTATAAATTAATGAACAGAGTGGAACAGGTAAACGTAGATCGATTGTTTACGTTATCAGAATATAGAAAGACTAAGGGACATGCAATGAAGCTACATTTATTTAAGACCAATAAAAGAAAATATTTTTTCACTCAACGTGTAATCAAACTCTGGAACAAACTCTGGAGGATGTAGTAAAGGCTGTTAGTGTACCTGTGTTTAAAAAAGATTTGGACAAGTTCCTGTAGGAAAGGACCATAAACTATTATTAAGAAGGGACCCAGGATATCAATGCTTGACCCAATACAAGCATTGTGGAACCTGTGTCTTTTGGGGAAACTGCTATGTACGTATTACCTAGATTGGCCACTGTTGGAAACAGGATACTGGGCTTGATGGACCTTGGTCTGACCCAGTATGGCATATTTTATGTTCTTATGTTCATATAGAAAGCCTTTCCCAGCTTCTTCTACAAGCTTTAGGAGTGGATGCATCATATCTACATGTCTTTTCCCACCTGCTCCCGCCATGCCCCATCTCTTCAGTCTAATTACATAGCTCCAAGGGAAAGTGGGAGAATTGTGAGATATATCCTGCTGTCCATGGAGAACCCCTGCTACAGGTAACTTTGTTTTCCTCATGGACAAGTAGGATAAGTGCTCACATATGGGATTCCCTAGCTATAGGCTGCCTCAAAAGAAAAAAAAAATAGGTTGACAGTGTAAGAACATGTTTTTCAGTGGCAATGGACTATTTAGAATTCTGTCTCTTTTTTTTTTTTAAGTTTATCATGGTAAAATAAAAAGACAGCCTGGAACAGAAAATAGCTAGACTTAGAAGGGAATGGAATTGGATTCTATTCTCTAATCAGATTTTGGAGTATGCATTAGTCAAATCTGTTTTCGCATCAGGAATCACTTTCCAAAAAGAATTGAGATGTAAATGTGTGGACAGAAGTTCAAGTCACAGCTCTGCAGACCTCAATTGGGCCACTGATACAACCATGGCTTGGACATTATGACTCAAAATCAAGCCTGCAAAGCATAATTGAAAGAGATTTAATCAATTTGGCTAATGGATTGCATCTTTGAGGGTAGTCCCCAACCTATTGGTGTCAAAAGAAAGAAAAAGTTGAGTGGACTTTCTATCGGATTTAGTTTCTATTGTAGTCCAATGTGTGCAATGCACTTTCCCCTTTGAGAGCATAGGGTCTTGCAAAAATTGGAGCTCACTAACCTTGTATACTGAGGTTACTGGGTTACCGCTACCAAAAATAAGACTTTCCAGATCGGGTACTTCAGTCCACGGGTATCTATCTAGTGGTTCAAAAGGAGCTTTCATCAACTGATCTAAATCTGAATTGAGATCCTCAGGACACAGGGAGGCATCATGAGAAGCAAACCCGATATGAAGCAAACATTTAAAGACTGTAATAAGAATCAATTGCACTGAGGTGTACTCTTATGGAGTTGGGGCCCGATATTCAAAGGCCTTTACGCAGGTAAATTCCTTAATTGTAGGTAGTGCCCTTCGAAAATCCCTGCTAAGTCTCTAATGTACCCAGATGCTATCTGCATATCATTGGGTTGTGTTAGGAACATTCCAGGGTGGAGCAGGAGAGGAGGAAAGGGCTTCATGGGTAGCAACAATTTTCAATGCTACCCGCATAGCCCTCTGCGCCTTAAAGATAAGCGAGGAAAAACCAATGGATGTTTGATGTAATGTGTGAACAGATGGGTAGGGAGTGAAAGGAAGATGTTTGGTTAGGGAGGGCACAGGTAGGAATGTATGATAGAGAGGAACTGCTAGGGGTATTGGAAGACAGGGAGCTCACAGGGCATTGAGGACTGTAGTAGGAAGGGAACTTGTGCAGATATTTACGGAGAATGGTGGAAGAAAGTTGGGGAGTCAGAGATTGATGTTGTATATTTATAGTTTAGCTGAGTGTGAATGAGTGAAGAGTGTATGTGAAACTGAGAGGCTATGAATGGAATGATGCCAGCATAGGTAAACGGAAGAGTGAGTGCCTAGGCTGGGGGGTTCATTACTCTGAATGGCAGAAATACAATGTAGGTGAGGCTAGCGCTTGGCTGGATATAAGGGGGATGGCTATGGTAGTGGTTACTACCTGAAATGTGGCAGGTATCTATTCCCCTATTAAGCAGAAGAAAGTTGACAATGCTGAAAAGAGAGCATACACATATAGCATATTTACAGGAAACACATTTAACTGATGTAGAGCATAATAAGCTCTGCACAGAGTGGGCTGGGCGATGTTTTTATACATCCTACCCTTGTAGGAAAAGAGAGTAGAAATTTTGGTTCATAAAAGAACAGAGTGTGGCAGATCCAGAATGCTGATATATTTTTACGGTTGAGAGCCTTTATGGGCATAAGATTCTGCTGTGCAATTTGTATGGCCCGAACGCATAACAAGAAATGTTTTGCTTCTCTTTTGGTGGCATAGATATGTTATCAGTTAATAGTGGTGGGGGACAGGCATTTTTTAACTATTTATTTAGCAGACCAGGCATGATACTCCAAGAATGAAAAAATGTATGACACAAGAGAGAAAAGTATAAAAATGAAGACAAAAATCCCCCACTAACCATAGACCCCAAAGAAACGTCATGGCACACAAAGAACAATCAATAATACCCCCAATACAGCCTCAAAGGAGGAACCATAACTCAATGCAACTCTTCTTTCCTGCCATTTCCAAATTTTTCCCAATTATGGTACAGATCAATCCTGCAATATAGTGAATAAAACAGCCTCTCAAGTTGGTCAGTTTTGGACATTGGTTGCAGCCATAGAGCAAAAAGAGAAGCATTCATCCAACAGGTATCAGTAGTAAAATGAGAAGCCAAAAGCCACTGGCTAGCCAAGGCCTGTTTTAAACGCGAGAAATCCACATCGTTCCAATAGCTCACTACACAAAGCAGGGGCGGAGTGAACTATATATGCTTCCTAGGCATCCCTTCAAGCACCCTAACCACCTGCTGCCAAAAAATAAAAAAATGTAGGAACAAACTACCACATATGGAAAAAAAATCAGTAGGAAGACCACACTCCCACCACTAAGCACAAGATTTGACTCCTGTGTGGCATACATAAAATATAGGGGGATTGATAGATCCAATGCAAGAGTCTTTCCATAAGCTCCACCTGCCAGCAACTCATGGAGACAGAATGAACTGACTTCCATATCACCTCCCAATGAGACTTCTCCAAGTCTTCCTGCAGATCCTCATCCCAGTGATCCAAAGTGCAACTGTGGAGGGGGAGAATCAGTGTCAGTGAGCAAATGATAGAGCATCAAAATCCACTTCCAGCCACTGTCTGCAGTACATAAAAAGGTCTTGGGGGGGGGGGGTGTCAAAGGGGTCAAAGAACAACAACTATATCCTTTACCCTGTAGATGATCCACTGCCTCCTGTATCTGAATAAAGAGGCAATGAGTATGTGATTTAAGAGAGAACACTTTAGCCAATGTAGCAAAATCATACTGCACCTTGCCAATGTCAAGCTGCCACAAAAACTGAAGGCCATAGACCTCTCAGTGATTCATCTCTGGATAGAAGGTATAATATGATAGCAGAAACCTTTACTGAGAAGAGCAAGGGGAGATATCCCCTCCTCTGGGATATACAAAAACTTACAGACATGATTCCAAATCCACATTGTATGAGAGGATAAAGTTTTAACGAAGGAGTAATTGAACCACTAAAGCCACTTTATCATAAGCAATAGATTGAGGGAAGGCCCTCTATCTGCACCTTTTCAAACTGGAGCCAGATAGGACTGACAAGCCGCCCAAAGCCAATAAACTCCCATAATCGTGATGCCCATTGGTACGCCTCCAAATTAGATAAACCAATATCCCCTTCCCAATAGGTTGACAAAGCATTGAAAAAAGCATTACACAGGCTGTGATAATGCCAAATAGAACTAGAGAGTCATCCATCCAGCCTACAGAAAACTGCACCCGAGATTGTACAAGGCTGATGCTAGTAAGTAAGCAAGGGAAGATATTCATCGCTACCAAATGGATATGCCCATCCCATAAAACTGACAAGTCAACTCACAAACATAAGTCCTACTCAGTCTAAAAGGAACAAAGTCATGTAGTTGACTTTATAAGTCATGCATCTGCAAAGGAATCTCAGTACCCAAGCATTTAACACTAGAAACCCACCTAGAATGGCACAACTGAGGAAGACCCCTCTGCAAGCCCAAAACCAGCACTTCAGATTTTGTCCAGTTATCCTGATAGCTTGCCACTTCTCTGAAGTCCACTAATAGCTACTGCAATGCCAGACCAAAAGAATCCAGCCCTCACAGAAACAATAGCATGTCATCCATGTAAATGGAGAGTTTGTGCTCAACCCCATCCACCAATAGCTCGGCAGTCTCACACAAGGCACAAACGAAATTTGCCAGAGATTCAAGGGTCAAATCATAGAACATTGGAAAGAACAGACAACCCTACCACATAACACTTTGAATCAGAAAAGAGGCCATTAACATTCTATTGATGAAAAGGTGGGTGCTAGGGTCTGAATAAAGGGTAGTCAACCAGTTCAAAAAAGGTTCTTGGAATCCAAACAAGGTGAAATACCATAAATAAGGCCATTTAAGCTGATCAAAAGCCTTGCTAGCATCAAAAGACAACACTTCCCCAGACAATCACCCATGGTCTGCCAACTGAAGATGAAAGAGCCAATGAGCGTTATCTGTTGATGAGTGCTACTGGATATGCCCAGTCCAATCAGGATGTGCCAAGGCAGGCAAGAGATATTGCAGAACCTTGGCCAAAATTTTCATATTGACGTCAAGTAACAAAATAGGGCAATAAGCCTCAGTATCCTCGCGATCCTGACTCTGCTGGGAAATCAAAATACCTTATCTGCAAAGAGTTCAACCGTGCAATTGGGGCTGTCTCCATATGTGCAAACACTTCACCTAAAAAGAGGGCTAATTCCTTCCGAGATGCATTATAAAATTCAGTAGGGTAACTGTCCAGACCAGCACATTTACGGGATTGCATGCCACCAATGGTGCACCATACTTCTAGCGCAGAAATGAGAGGGATAAAGCCTCACAACCTCCAGGGCAGGGTCACCATGTGCAGGTTCTAAAATAGCATTGAGATATGTATTTTAATCTACCCATCTCAAGGCTGCTTTTTGGACATGAAAATGCTTCTGAAATACTCTTATAATGCCTAAAATCCTCAAATCCCTTGAATGTCCTCCTGGGCATCTGATAGTCACTTGATTGTAAGTCACTATCTGTTTTTCAAGTTCTTGCAAATAATTTTCACCAGATAAAATTATGCAAGTACCAGTGAGATGAAATGGATTGCAAAGCTGGTAATGTGTTTTCTTGGATGAATACAAGATATGTAAAATCTCAATCTCGTAATCACCAAATTACTTTTTTTTTAAATTTGGCACACTAACAATTGACCACTATAGAAATGTCTGTACTTAACAGAGGATTATCTTTTGTTCTGACCCAGCAGTTTGATTTTTTCTAGGTTTGGGTCTAATTGTTCAAATTTTTTCATTGCTTATTTATCAAATGGGTTTTTCCTGATTAACTAATAATGGAGAATAGTCAAGTTTTACCATTCAAATCCACATGGACTCCTCCTGATCCTATAGATCATAAAACTCCTACCTAAGATGAGAACATAAGATATGCCATACTGGGTCAGACTAAGGTCCATCAAGCCCAGTATCCTGTTTCCAACAGTGGCCAATCTAAGTCATAAGTACCTAGCAGTCTCCCCAAAAGACACAGGTTCCTCAATGCTTGTATTGGGTCAAGCAGTGATATCCTGGGTCCCCTTTAATAATGGTTAATGGACCTTTCCTCCAGGAATTTGTCCAAATATTTTTTATCATCATAATATTTATTTGATTTTCCATAATGTTTCAAATTACAAGCAACCAAGCAGAAACTAAGAAAAATACATAATCATTCACATTATAAGGAAAAAGAAAACAAGACAATATAGTCCACAAAAGGGGAGGAACAAATCAACTAAAGGAAAACCTTTTTTAAACCCAGCTACACTAACAGCTTTTACTACATCCTCCAGTAACAAATTCCAGAGTTTGATTACATGTTTTATAGACCTCCATCATATCTCCCCTCAGCTGTCTCTTTTCCAGGTTGAAGAACCGTAACCTTTTTAGCCTCTCTTCATAGGAGTATCCTTCCATCCCCTTTACCATTTTGGTGGCTCTTCTCTGTACCTTTTCTAATAACGCTATATCCTTTTTAAGATACAGTGTCCAGAATTGCAAACAATATTCAAGGTTCGGTCATACCATGGAATGATACAGAGGCATTATAATATCCTTTGTTTTATTTTCCATTCCTTTCCTTATGATACCTAGCATTCTATTTGCTATCTTGGCCGCCGCTGCACACTAGGCAGAGGGTTTAACATGTTACTACTTGTCAGTAATATTTAATTAAGTATCATACATATCTAATATTTGTATAATTGTAATACAGATAATTTGTGCCTTACTTATGATTAAGTCTTCCTTGTGTTCTTCCCTCTACTCCTCGCCCTTCTTTCCTTTCTGATCTGTAAATAGAAGCAAACAGCAAATGGGGAAGTAATTTTATTGAAGCCTTTTTAAGACTACAAGTTAATAAAGATGAATTTTGGGAAATGTATTCTGAGCATACTAGTTATCTTTTGTTAAGATCACTGTGTGAAAAAAATAAGGGCCCAATTTTCAGCTGGGCAGTGCTATGTGCAGCGCTGGCACATAGGCCCCCCCCCACCCCCCCCACCCCCCACCCCCCACCCCCCTTCTGCCTAACCTGGATTTTCAATGCCTGGTTCATATGCGGCCCTGGCATTGAAAATCCGGGTGTCACCGCACACCCCAGAAGCTGCAGAAATTAGCCAGATAGCACCAAGTTTTGATACTACCACCTTAACCCCTATACCTGAAACATAGGCGAGGAAAACCTCACCTGTCTTTAAGGCACAGAGGGCTATGCGGGTAGCATCAAAAATTAGTGCTACTTGATTAGCCTTTTCCTCTGCCCCCACTCCACCCCAAAACGCCCCTAAGATGCCTGATGCTGACTGCATAGCATCTAGGCACCTTAGGAACTTATCCAGGATTTTCCTTTGAAAATCCCGGATAAGGCATTTGCTCGGGTAACTAGGGAAGTTATCCATGTAAATGCCTTTGAAAATTGGGCCCTAACTGTTCAACAAGAGAGCATGTGACTTCAGCTTTGAAAATGTTGTTATTGAACATACATGTGTGCTTTCCTGATAAAATTGTGCAGATGCAACAAGTCCAAAAAGATGGCAGTTTCCTTAAGAGATGTCCTTGATTGTCTGTCCTAATGAAAAATGAGGCAGCAGCTGCGTTAATTTGCTTTCCTATATGTTTTAAGGTGGGGGGAGCCCACTACTAATTTCTTTGATATAATTATGCCATGTTTGAAGCTCTAGTTTTGAGAAGGGTTGATGTAAGTGAGAAAAAGAAAAAAGTTTGACGTTTAGAGATTGAAATGTGCAGCCCCTTTCAGTCTGATTAGTCATTGTAATTAGAAATGTGGGCACTATGGGAGTCATTCTGAAATGAGAATAGGCCAGTTAAATGTGCAGGATAGATGTTCTTCCTCAGAAAATATACACCTCCATATTTTGTAGCCCCGCGGCCTTGCACGTACATGGCACTAGTATGGGGATCGTAGAATGTGGGAAAGGAGGTGCAGAACAGGGACATTGTTAGTCGCTGAGACTCAGAAAGGGTATTCAAGAAAGACCCCTGAATGTTTTCAGACTTCCCCATTGACGTATATGTTATTCCTGCGGAATCGTGGATGAAGGGCAGGACTTAGAGAGGATTCTGCACTGCCCTACATTGTGTGCCATATGGAGAAAGGGATGTGTCAGGTTTGTATTGAAGTGGTATGTGAGCTGTCTTGGAGAGCACAAGATGCAGTTGTGTACAACAGAATGCAGAGGAGAGAGACATGTTTAAGTGTATGGAACAGTAAAACCACCCCACAGTAATAGAATGCCGTGCAATAGACAGTATGTTGGCTATGTTGACATTTGCTGTGTGTGCTAACGGGGCTCATCTAGGCTTCCTTAACAATTCCTATGATTGGGAATTGGGACTGTAGATGTATGGTTGTGAGTTAGCATGGAATAGATTCCTGTTTGTCTGAGAAACGCAATTCAGATGTGTTGTCCTGAGACGCCATGCTATCATGTAATATCAGCAGTTGTTTCTAGGTACTGGGCATCATTGTGGCAGAATTCTGTGTTATGTGTCAGTAAGCAAAAGTGTGTGTGTGTGTTCTGAGGGGTGAAAGGGAGGCACTGGAGCACTGTTCCGCTATTCGGGGGGATCATGACTGTATGCCCAGTGCCTGGATCATAGGGATGACCGCAGCATCACCAGGTGTCATAAGAACATAAGATATGCCATACTGGGTCAGACCAAAGTCCATCAAACCTAGTATCCTGTTTCCAACAGTGGCTAATCTAAGTCACAAGTACCTAGCAGTTTCTCCAAAAGACACAGGTTCCACAATGCTTCTATTGGGGCAAGCAGTAGATATCCCAGGTCCCCTTAATGCTTTATGGACCTTTCTTCCAGGAACTTTTCCAAACCTTTTTTAAACCCAGCTGCACTAACAGCTTTTACTACATCCTCCAGTAACGAATTCCAGATTTGATTACACGTTGAGTGAAAAAATATTTTCTCTTATTAGTCTTAAAGACGTTACACCGTAGCTTCATTGCATGTCCCTTAGCCATTCTATATTTTGAAGGCGTAAACAATTGATCTATGTCTACCCGTTCCACTCCATTCATTAATTTATAGACTTCTATCATATCTCCCCTTTGCTGTCTCTTTTCCAGGTTGAAGAGCCCTAACCTTTTTAGCCTCTCTTTATAAGGGTATCCTTCCATCCCCTTTACCATTTTGGTGGCTCTTTGTACATTTTCTAATAATGCTATATCCTTTTTAAAATACGGCGACCAGAACTGCACACAATATTCAAGATGCAGTCGCATCATGGAATGATACAGAGACATTACAACATCCTTTGTTTTATTCTCCATTCCTTTCCTTATGATTCTTAGCATTCTGTTTTCCTTCTTGGCTTCCGCTGCACACTGGGTGGAGGGTTTCAAGATGTTATCTTCGATGACGCCTAAATCTTTTTCCTAGGTGGTGGTTCCTAATGTGGAACCTTGCATCATGTAACCATAGTTGGATATTCTTTCTTAGGTGCATAACTTTGCACTTCTCCATTTTAAATTTCATCTGCCATTTGCATGCTGAGTCTTCCAATTTATTAAGGTCCTCTTGGAATTTTTCACAATCTTCCTGGGTTTTAACAATTTTGAATAATTTTGTGTCATCAGCAAATTTGATTACCTCACTTGTTATTCCCATTTCCAGGTCATTTACGAATATGTTAAAAAGCAGCGGACCCAGGACAGATCCCTGGGGTACTCCACTATTCACCTTTCTCTATTGGGAAAATTGGCCATTTAGTCCTACCCTCTGCTTTTTATCTTTTAACCAGTTCCTGATCCACAGTGTACACTGCCTCCTATGCCATAACGTTTTAGTTTCGCCAAGAGTCTCTGATGAGGGACTTTGTCAAAGACTTTCTGAAAATCCAGATACACTATATCAACTGACTGACCTTTGTCTATCTGTTTATTAACACCTTCAAAAAAACATAACAGATTAGTAAGACAAGACCTTCCTTGGCTAAAGCCATGTTGGCTATCTCTGACTAAGCCATGACTATCTACATGTTCAGTAATTTTGTTCTTTATAATGGTACTGACATCAGGCTCACCGGTCTGTAGTTTCCCAGGTCACCCCTGGAACCCTTTTTAAAAACTGGCATTACACTGACCATCCTCCAGTCATCAGGTATTACAGATGATTTTAATAATAGTTCACAGATCACTAATAGTAGGTCTGCAATCTCATATTTCAGTTCATTCAACACCCTTGGATGTATAGCATCCGGTCTAGGTGATTTGCTACTCTTCAGTTTATCAAATAGTTGTAATACAGCTTCCTGGTGTATCAATATTTCATTCAATTCTTCTGTGGCATCACCTTTAAATACCATTTTGTCATGGGTAACATTCCTACATCCTCCTCAGTAAAGACCAAAGCAAAGAATTCATTCAGTCTCCGCTATGGCCTTGTCTTCTCTTAGTGCCCCTTTTACCCCTTTATCATCTAATGGTCCAACTGACTCTCTCACATGTTTTTTGCTACGAATGTGCTTAAGAAAGTCTTTATTATGCATTTTTGCTTCCACAGCAAGCTTCTTCTCAAATTCTCTTTGCCTCTCTTATCAATACCTTGCATCTAACTTGCCAGTGCTTATGTTGTTTCTACTTTTTGTCATTTGGCTCCTTTTTCCATTTCCTGAAAGATGCTTTTTTGGCAGCCACAGCTTCTCTGACCTTACCTTTAAATCATGCTGGCAGTTTTTTGGACTTCCTTCCACTTTTCTTAAAGCATGGAATACAGCTGGTTTGGGCTTCCAAGATAGTATAACACCCATGCTTGATGTAAATTTTTAACCTTTGCAACTTCTCGTTTTAATTTTTTCATAACTGTTTTCCTCATTTTATCATAGTCTCCTTTTTGAAAGTTAAAAGGTAGAACTATAGATTTCCTTGCCATCCTTTCTCCATTTATTAAATCAAATGCAATCATGCTATGATCACTATTGCCAAGTGGCCCCAACATCCTTATTTCTTGCACCAGATCTTGTGTTCCACTAGAGACTAGGTCCAAAATGGCTTCTCCTCTGGTCAGTTCATGAATCAGCTACTCCAAGAAGTAGTCATTTATTTCATTTAGAAACTTTGGGGTATGTTTACTAAACCGTCTTAATGTGCGCTCTGACACGTTAGCGCACGATAAGGCACCTTATCGCGCGATAATGACACAAACGAGCGCTGAAGGCGGGGTAAATGCTCCCTGAGGGCGGAGGAAGGCTCCCCAGGGGCGGAGAGAAGGGGTCAATGGGTAGAGAGTGGGAGGGAAGAGGCTCCCTGCACACTAACGCTGTGGATTTCGGGGCTGAAAACTAACGCCAGTGAAACCCTGGCGTTAGAGTAGATTTAAAGGGAAGAGAAACCATTTACGTCAGCAATGTACAGCAAAGCCAGGGAAACCTGAAAAAGGTGATAAGTGTGATACATGTGCACAGAACAAAAGGGCAGATAAACATTGAAAATGACCTGAACAAACTGGAAAAAAAACATAACCTAGCTGGGCAATAGTGATATCAATGGGAAACATCAAAAAACACTACCAAGAAAGCTCCAAAAAACAGATATCAATTTTGGAAGGGGCTATGCTCTGTCCCCATACAAGGTAAATGATCCCACAGTGAAATAATGCTGATCAGGGCTTTCCCTTGTTACTGGACAGGTTTCCTATGGCATGCACATGTCCCATAACAGCAGGGTGGGCATGTCGGAACGGGCAACTGGACAGATGCTGTCTCTACAGGCAGTGCAGTAACCAGTGAGCTACAGCTACAAACAGACCCCTGGCTGGCTACAGAGGGACTGCAGGTCACCGCACAGACTGTCTGCTGTGGTTACCAGGATAGGGTTAATCCACTCGTACCCATGCTGCACTGCACATGACAATTACAGCACTGTGAGGGTGTTTTTGCTGGCAGCACTGATTTAAAGAACCCAGTAAAACAACGTGGACAGCAGTAAGGAAGGGATTTCTTTATTCGGTCACTTTTAGCCTATGGCCCGACACAGGCCGTGTTTCGCTACCTTCTTCAGGGGCAGGCTAAACTAAAAACAAACAATAATAAATAACATCATACTTAAAAACTGTTAAATAAATAAATATATATAAAATATGACACCGAGATTGAACCTAACATAGACATAAAAACAAAATATAAACACTACCATATAAATACATAGATAAAACATCAAAATCTATGTTTATGTCTAAGAACTCCTACAATTCATAAACTAGCACAGCCAATAAATAATAAACAACTAACATATAAATTAATAAATATATCATCTTTCAAACACATATTTAGTGAAATATAAACCATAGCAATAAATAAAACTCTGATGGCTAAACTTATAAAAACACAGATAAGAGAATAAATAATACTTTCATTTATAAATATATTTGTAAAAAAGGGGACTTGAGGAATCATATTGTGTCTGTTCATGTGCTTAAATTAAACGAAAAAATGAAGTTTAAAATTACATGAGCACCATTAGGTAAAATCATCATCTCTCAACTACCTATTTTAAGTGAAAGTAAAACATATAAATAAAACTATAATGACTTAACTTAATAAAAACATAAATAAAAGAATAAATAATACATTTATATATAATATTCTTAAAAAGGGGACTTGAAGGATTATATAGTGTGTGTTTTTATTCCTAAATAAACTGAAAAATGATGATTAAAAATTGATAATTAAAAATGATAATTGAAATTACATGAGCGTCATTCAGTGGAATCAGGGGAAATACTCTCTCAGAAAAAAGGGGGGATTACAAACGGACACTTCTGAAGTTATCCATCTACCTGCAAATTGTGAGTCACCGTCTTCAAATGGTAACTTCATCAAATGATTATTCTAATAATGACACAAAGAAAGATACACCGGGCATAAGAAATCATTACTCTTCATACCGTATGGAAGCCGTCACAGGTATATTTTATAAATATAGACTCTACATTTATTCAACTGTTAACTACCAACAAGGGTTTACCATGAGGGTTCATACAGTCTACACACGCCCTCCGCGGTGTCACATCATCATAATTATCATAGTACTACCACCGTATTTCTGATAACTTCCAGTCTAAAACACAAATATAGGGAAACTTGCAAGTCCTACACTGGTATAAACCCCGTTGTAAACTTATACATGGAAATTTAGCATTGGAGATCTTGCGGTCGACATTCGCGCTCTGCGATTGAAAATCTACATATAAATTATAAAGATACCTCCGTACTTGAATAGAAGTTCCAGCACAAAAACCAGTTGAAAAGAAAACTTACAATTTGTTTGAGTTCTCCAAATTCTCTGTGTCAGCAAGCCCGCCGGCACAGCATTCAGAACGCCGGCGCTTGCGCTCTGCAAACACCGCAAAGACTCATGGGACATCTCTCGAGTTTCCCTCTTTAAATATCCTCATGCATATTTAAATAAGGAAAGCCGCTGTAAATCACCATAAAAACCTCTATTTCTACATCAACTGTAATTGAGCAATCAAATACTCAACATTCAAAAAAAACAACAATTACAAGAGGATCGTTATAATTTGTTAAAATCTCATATCAGCACACCCTCTGGTGTACTATACAGACTGCTGGCATATTTTTTTTTATTATATTCTCTTATATACTGTGCTTTTCTGCATCAGTGTGGCTTATATTGAACAAACTGAAATTACATTGAACAGGGCATTATAACTTGGAGATAACTATTTTACAGGGAACATGGGCTATGGAGGGTTAAGTGGCTTGCCCAAGACCACAAGGAGCACCTGTGGGATTAGAAACCCCAGTACTTCTGGCCCAAGGTTGCTGTCCTCTAGTGGGATTTGAACCCCTGACCTTCTGGCCTGAAGTACCTTGCCCCAACCACTAGGCCACTCCTCCACATGTGCTCTGCTGTCTCCACTATTACAGTGGAATCTTACACAAGTGTCATTTTGACTGCCCTTGTACATATTAAATTTGGACACAGCCGAAAAATCCTTACAGCCTCTATATTTTAAAACAGAAGTAAAAAACTTCTTATAACTTCCTATAACTTCAGAGTAACTGTGTCAACATGCCCTCCGGCGTATCATACAGACCGCCGGCATGTGTGCTCTGCCCTCCTCACTATCTCTACAGACTTTTATACAAGTTTGTCATTTTGACTAACCTTGTGCATATTGAATTGGGAAGCAGCCAGAACCACCCTTATAGGTTCTCTACTTTAAACCAGAAGTAAAATAACTCCTAATAAGTTAAACAATGGATCCTGTATCATGCAACAAATACCATAAATGGATAAAATTATGTAATATTTATCTTGTTAGCCCAATATTTTAATCCATAAGCAATATGACTAACCTATCAACTCAATCCATTTTTATAATTCCCCATATTAATACTAGGTGGTTCACAAAGATTTACCCCTAAAACATAAACCACATCTAAATAAAATAAATAAATAAATATACCAACTATATATAATAAAACCTATACATCTGGATGAAAACACATCTGAATGAAATAAATAAATAAATATACAAACTATATATAATATATACATATACCTCACTAATCCAAAAAGAACTGCCACTGTCAAAAGTAGAAGGACACATTCACAAAAATACAGATAGATCACTGTCCATATTCAACCCATTGGGGTGTAAGCTATCCAACGCAAAAATATACCGTTCTTCTAATCTGCGGATGGTTCTCTCACTGTCTCCTCCTCTCCAATTCTTCTTAACCTTCTTAATCACAAAATATTTCAAATCTGAGATCTTATGCTTTAATTCCTGCCAGTGACTGACAAGGGGTTTATCGACCACTCCTCTCTTAAGGCAACTCCTATGCTCTATGATTCTAACACGTACTGGACGAGTGGTCATGCCCACATACAGTTTCTTACATGGACACTGTACCACATAAATAACATTACTCGTACTACAATTAGAGAAATCGTCTAAATAAAATTTCTGACCATTTTTTGGATGGACAAAATTACTCCTAATTGTAAGAGTATGGATACATATGGAACATGCACCACACTGGAAATGTCCTTTATGGGAGGATAAAAAAGCCCTCTCAGTCAATGCAGAAGGAACAAGCATATTCTTTAAATTTACATTACGTCTATGAGCGATCATCACTTTTGTATCCTGAAATGTTTATGTTTATGTTTATGTTTATTTAAAATTTGATATACCGCCCAACACCAGAGGCACCTGAGCGGTTCACAATAAAACAATATAAAACAAATTAAAAACAGGCTGCATGAAAAAGAAAGGAACGCCATAAAATAGATAGGACAGAGAAGAAAAGAAGAACACTGAAAGAACAATAATTACAATGCAACGGTAGGGGATTGCAACATCATGAAGTGAGGGAGGGGGAATAACGGAGGGGGCGGGGGAAACCAGGGTGGGAAGGTTAAACGCTAAACTGAAGAGATGGGTCTTGAGTTGTGACTTGAATGAAAGATACGATTCTTCCGCACGAAGCGGGGGGGGGGGGGACGGGAATTCCATAAACTAGGGGCTAGAAAATAAAAGGCAGAAGAACGAGTAGAAACAAGATGGGCCTGGGAAGGGGAGGGAAGAGACAGACGATTTGTGTGAATAGCACGGAGCAAACGGTGGGGAGGGCGAAAGTAGATCAGATCCGCAAGATAGGAGGGGGAGCCAGTGCGAACAGCTTTGTGGGTGAGAATAAGAATTTTATACTGGACACGAAAGGGGATAATGCTGGCAAAGTCTGAATTAAATTCCAGTGTTTTCTTATCGCCTTCGCTATTCGATGAGATTGATACGAAAACAAGAGGGGGCAGATAAAACCTACATTGTTATTCTTCTTCTGTTGTTGCAGTAAATCTTGATGAGAGCATTCCTTAGCCCTATCATATGCCCTTTTAATGGTATGTCATGGGTGATGTCGAACCTCAAATCGATTGACCATTGACATTGCCTGTTCTTCAAAATCAGATTCCAAGGTACATATTCGACGTATCCTAAAGAATTGTCCCACTGGTAAGTTGTTCTTAAGTGATGTGTTATGGAAGTTACTATAATGAAGCAAATGATTCCTATCGGTAGGTTTCCTAAAAAGAGTGGTAATAAACCCCTTGTCAGTCTTCTTAATAAGTAAATCCAGTAACTCTGGTAACCCGGAAGCCCTCCTCGCCTCCATCCCCATCATTAACGCATCCCCCCCAGTACTTCCCCCCCCCCCCAACAAAGTTCACAAACAACAGTATTTGGTACAAACATTTTGGTCGCAGCTTTATTTACAACCTGTAAACCGACCCAAAGGGCCTGAATAACAATTGAACATAACCCAGCCCCGCACCCCTTTACCGGAGGATGCCCCCCCACCCGCCATCTTAGTAGCAAGGCGGAGCATCCTCCTCCCCCCCAAACCCCGCCGCCTGCCTCGCCATCCTAGTAGCAAAGGCCGGCTCCCACCCCCCCCGCTACCGGGTCGAGACCCCCAACCGGGCTGTCTCGCCCCAACCCAAGGAGCACTTCGCCCCCACTGCTCATAACCAGGTCAAGCCCGCGCCGCTCCTGCGAGCGCTGGCTCAGTACCCCCACCCCCCCCAGCTGCGATAATCTCCAAACCACCATCAAAGGGGGCGGGCGGGCGGGAACGCGACCGTTCCTGAGGAGCCGCGGCCAGAAAGAGACGGCCACGCGGCTCCTCGCTGCCACAGCACCGCCCCCCCAGCCGGCCGCCGGCCAATGAAATCGCTCCGACGGTGTGCCGGAGCGATTTCAAGAGCCGCGCACGGCCGCATTACTAAACACCCCTCCCCCCCCCGCCAACAGCAAGGTGGAGGCCGAGGCCGGGCCCGGGCCCAGGTTACTGACAGCCGCGGGACCCGGCCCGCGGCCTCGAGCACTAACTCTGGTAACCCGGAAGCCCTCCTCGCCTCCATCCCCATCATTAACGCATCCCCCCCAGTACTTCGCCCCCCCCCCAACAAAGTTCACAAACAACAGTATTTGGTACAAACATTTTGGTCGCAGCTTTATTTACAACCTGTAAACCGACCCAAAGGGCCTGAATAACAATTGAACATAACCCAGCCCCGCACCCCTTTACCGGAGGATGCCCCCCCACCCGCCATCTTAGTAGCAAGGCGGAGCATCCTCCTCCCCCCCAAACCCCGCCGCCTGCCTCGCCATCCTAGTAGCAAAGGCTGGCTCCCACCCCCCCCCCGCTACCGGGTCGAGACCCCCAACCGGGCTGTCTCGCCCCACCCCAAGGAGCACTTCGCACCCACTGCTCATAACCAGGTCAAGCCCGCACCGCTCCTGCGAGCGCTGGCTCAGTACCCCGCCACCGGTGCGAGGTATGAACTATCCTCGCACCGCCCCCCCCATAAAGCTGCGACCAATCAGTTCCAAAACTTCCTGCCAATCATTAAGCAATAAGTCCTGGCCGACTGGGGACAAATGTACCCCGTCTGTACGGTACAGTCCAGCGCACCGGGGGTCCGCCCAGGGGTGCTGGACCTGCCACCCGCCAGCCTGCTGCAACCAACGGCCGATCTGCCTGTTGACCTTGGCTAGCCCTCTCGACCACCGCCGCTGTGACAAGCAGGCCGGCCGCGGGATGATGTCCGACCACACAATCGCCAAGCCCGGCCACTGCTCCTGCAGCGACCGCAGATCCCGTTGTACAGCACGAATGAGTTGCCGGCACGTCCAACCGGAAAGATCATTGCCTCCCAGGTGTATCAGAAGTCCCAACGGCCGCTGCCGCCGCTCCGCGTGCTCACGAACTACCGGAAGTAGCTGCCACCAACGCATGCCCCGCTGGCCGAGCCACACCAGCCGAAAATTACAGGAAACCAAGCCTAAGTGCAGACCCAGCGGACGAGTTGAGGCTCTGCGTTCCGCCCAGTAGACGAAGGAATGTCCCATAAGCCACCATACGCCCGGTGGGCCCCGTGCAGCACTCCATGTCGGCACGCTCAGCAGAACACCTGGAAAAGAAACACAGCATTAATACCCCCCCCGCACCCACCCCCCCGACACCCCTGCAGATCACAACTGTTCCGGGCGCACATAACCCGTGTAGGCTCGAGAGCTCCAACGCCCGATGCGTTGAATTACCTCACCCCCAAGGCCCGCGGCCGCAGCACTGGTCGCCGCGCCTATCCGGAAGGAATGAGAAGCATACCCGCGCTCATCCACTCCCAACTGCCGCAAGGCCAGGCGGAAAACCGCCGTGAATTGAAACTGGGTGACTGCCGACCCGTCCGCATGGCAAAAGAAACAGCCAGCCCCATCCCGACGCTGACGCCGATAGGTCAGCAAGTTCTGCACCGGACAAGATCCCAGACCAGGGATGGCCCGCAGCAGCACCCACCGACCCCGCCCCTGCGGGTCGGTTTTCGAGCGGTCCAGAAATATCCGAACCAGCTGCTCCTGCAGGTCCACCTGATGCTCCCGCAACCCTCCTCGACCACCCCGCCCGCCGCCGGGGGGACCAGCTCACTAACTCGGAAGGCCCCAAAGAAGGCAGTGACAAACAACGCCCGGAACAGGACGGCCTCAAACGAAGAAGCCGCGACCTCGGGCAGGACACCCCAAATACGCAACAGCAAGTCATGCGACACGGGACGGCGCCAATCTGAGACAGGGGGGCGCACACGTGCCCAACCGGCTAATAGCCGCTTCACTACATACGAAGTGCCCGGACTGCCCCAGCCCGCCGCCCTGCAAAAGAAGGAGAAACCAGCCAAAGCCGCCCGTGCCGCTGACCGGGACCAACCAGACTCCTTCGCCCATACAATGAAAGAGCCTGCCAGGAGGTCCCCAACACTGCCGCCCCTCCAGCCCCTACCCCACAGAAATTCATGAACCCGTGTATACCCCCGCAGATAAGCTTTCCACGTACCTGGAGCCAGGGAAGAACGCAGCAACGCGATCATTCCAGCGTCCCAAGCTGCCAAAGGTGCTCCGGCACTACCGCCGCGGTCTCGTCCGCCCCCGGTGCCAATTCCCGAAACCGCTCCCACTGGAAACGAGACAAAGCGTCAGCGATACCATTCTGAACGCCCGGCACATGACGTGCCCGAGCCGTGACATTAAGACGAAGACAAGCCAGCACGAAAACCCTCATCAACGCTGCCACCCGCGGACACTTGGGAGAGTGGCGATTAATGACTTGCACCACCGCAGCGTTATCACACCAGAAAACAACCCGCTTGTCCCGTAACCTCTCCGGCCACACCCATAAGGCCACCACAATCGGAAACAGTTCCAGGAAGGTCACGTTACGCGTCAAACCACAGGAACCCCAAGATGCAGGCCACGGCACCGCACACCACGCGCCCTGGAAAGTACAAACCCATACCCAAACCACCGGCTGCATCAGAAAACAAGTCCAAATCCCGGTTGGATAGTTCACTGGACTGTAACACCGAGCAACCATTGTAGTCTGCCAGGAACGCATCCCACACCCGCAGATCGGCTCGCATCCCCGCATTCACGCGGATGCGATGGTGCCCACATCTGACCCCCGCCATCGCCAGAGATAATCTTCGCGCAAACGGCCGTCCCATAGCAATGACCCGACACGCGAAATTCAGGTGACCCACTAATCGTTGCAGCTCAGTCAAAGTCACCTTTGCCGAGGAGCCCACCTCCGCTACCAAGAGCCGCAGCCGATCTACTTTATCCGCAGGCAACCGGACCACAAACTCACTCGAGTCAATCTCAATCCCCAAAAAGGAGATATGAGTCACCGGTCCGACCGTCTTACCCGCTGACAACGGAATGCCAAAATCCACCGCCAGGCCCAGAAAAAGCCCCAGCAAGGATCCGCACACGGCGGACTGGGCTGGCCCAACGAACAAGAAGTCATCGAGATAATGCACTATAGTCCGCCGCCCAGACCTCCGAACCAGCACCCAGTGCAAGAACGAGCTAAAGGCTTCGAAGTAAGCACACGAAATCGCGCAACCCATGGGCATGCATTTGTCATAGTAATACTGATTGTCGAAACAAAATCCCAGCAAGGGGAAGGCGGACGGGTGCACGGGCAAGAGACGAAAGGCTGACTCAATGTCCACCTTCGCCAACAGAGCCCCTTTTCCACATTGGCGCACCAGCTCCAATGCCTCGTCAAAAGACGCATGGCGGACAGAGCACAGCTCCCGCGGGATATGGTCGTTTACCGAAGCCCCGAGGGGGCAAGAAAGATTATGGATCAGCCGATAGCGTCCAGGCTCCTTCTTAGGGATGACCCCCAGCGGTGATACGATAAAAGGCGAGAAGGGAGACCGTTCAAAAGGCCCAGCCACTCTGCCCAAAGCACACTCCGCCGCAATCTTTTCTCGGGCCACCTCCGCCAATCGCAGCACCGACACCGCATTCCCCCTCTCCGACCCCTTAAGCTCCCCCCGCACCGGAATACGAAAGCCCTCGGAAAACCCCGCCCATAACAACGTCCCCGCCTTGCCATGTCTGGTAGCCGCATAGAGCTCCAGCCACGGCTGAAGCGCCAGCCTCTTAATGGGGGTAGGCGCCAGCCCCCCCGCATTCCCGTCACTTACTGGCGGCCGCCGCCCCAGGCACTGCTCTACAGCTGCACTTGACGGCCGAGTGACCGGCGCCGCAAAGCGAACATGCGTGCCGGAACTTACAGTCCGGGAAGGGGCAGGACGTTTTATTGAAGCGCCAGCACAGGTCCCCGCCGGGACCACTTGCCCCCGTTCTGCTCATCTCGGGCCCCGGGCCCGCTGACCGAAAGGGCCGAAGGCCGGCCGGAGCTGCCGTGCCCGCCGCCTTACCCGACCCTGTACCCCCCCCATGCCGCCCCTCTTAGCCGACATTTGCGTGAGCCAAAGGTTGATATCCTTCATTCCCCACGACAACTGCCTGTTCTCTTCCATCCTATCGCGGAACTCCTCATCGTAATTAAGCCAGGCCCAACCTTCGTGCGCCTGGGAAGCCGACAAGATAGCATCGGCATATGCCAGAAGCTCACCGTAACAACTCGGGTCCTCATGGCCCCATACGCTCGCCAGCCGCAAAAAGGCCCGCATCCAATTCAACGTGTTCCGTGACACCTTCCGTACCCTCCCCGCCTTCTCGTCCTCTTTACGCTTCTTGCGACTCTTTCCTGAACGTTTTCTCCCCTCCAACAACCGGAAAATATCCAGGTAACGCCGCTTCACGATCCGCCTCCGCAACTTGCGCGGAACACTCTCCCACAATTCCGCGCAACGGACCACCGCAGACCCCGCCCCCTCGGACCCCGCCCCCGCTCCCGAAGGCGGGACGACTGTGGAGTCCGCCGATGAAGTGGCTGAGGACCCCGAAGACGAGGAGGAAGACGACGCGCTCCTCCGCCGACGCCGTCAGTGCTTCCGCTTAGCCTTGGCTTTTTGTGCCGGCGGAGCAGATTCACTCGGTAACACCCCCGCCCCAACTCCCCCCGCAGTGACCCCAGAGAACTCACCTGCTGCCACCTGCGCCGCCGTCGCCGGCGCCTCCGACGTGGACCCCGGCTGCTCCACCGAAGTCTGGCCAGGCTGGCCGACCATCGACGACATCACTGTTGATCCCACAGCCGCCGCTGAGGACCCACTCGGAGGAACCTGAGCAGACCCCGACACCTGCAAAGGGAGAGGAGAGCCAACACACGGGGAAGGAGGAAAGCTCGCTCCCGGAGGCACCCAACCGTAAGGCCCCATCCCCCACCCCACACCTTGCCCCTGCGCCCCTCCAGAGGATCCTAACCCTCCAGCCCCCCAGGCCGCAGCCCCCCAGGGGGGCTGCCCCACCGCTGGAAGACCGGCGCCCCAATGATCCCCACCCCAGCCCGCCCCCCAGGCCATAGCTTGCCCAGGTGATGGGGACCAAGCCGGCCACCCTCCCCCATGCATCCCAGCTCCACTCAAACCCAGCGGGAGGGGCCCATAAGCACCAGCCGGGGCCGGAACCCACCCAGGCCCCCCCCTCCTATACAATCAACCCCATCCACCACCCCCCCTCCAGTCACTCCCCCCCCAACAACCCATCGGCCTCCAAAGCTCCTGGCCCAGCGACCCCCCCAAGGGGACTCCCCCCCTCCCCAGGACCACTAAGACAGACTGTAGGGGTAGGGAGAGCTCCACGCTTCCCGGCCCCTACCCGACGCTTTCCCGCCTTCCGAGCACCCCCCCGCGCCCCCCCACGACCCGCTCCGACGCCCGGTGCTGCCCCCGCCCCGCGGGATCCCCGCGGAGTGCCCCCACCCCGTGCCCCCGACGTCCTCCTGGCTCTGCTACCGCCAACCATGTTGGGCCGCCCTGCGCAGTGCCTCCCCAAATGACAAAGGGGGCCAAAAGTAAAGCGGCAGCCCTAATTTTTTTTTTTTTTTTTATGTTTTTAGACGGCCCCTTAGCACCAGAAGCACCCCCCCCACCGAAGGCGGCCACCCCACGGCACAAAATACCCCCCCCCAACAAAACCCAACTCACGGGATCCCCAGCAAGAGGAACGCGACCGTTCCTGAGGAGCCGCGGCCAGAAAGAGACGGCCACGCGGCTCCTCGCTGCCACAGCACCGCCCCCCCAGCCGGCCGCCGGCCAATGAAATCGCTCCGACGGTGTGCCGGAGCGATTTCAAGAGCCGCGCACGGCCGCATTACTCAACACCCCTCCCCCCCCCCCCCCCCCCCCGCCAACAGCAAGGTGGAGGCCGAGGCCGGGCCCGGGCGCAGGTTACTGACAGCCGCGGGACCCGGCCCGCGGCCTCGAGCACATATGCAATCTGTTTATCATCAAACGTGATCTGAAAACGGAGATTATCATCGCAAGTGTTAATCCAGGTGTTAAATTCCTCCAATAATTCCTCAGTTCCATTCCACCGCATAAGGATATCATCTATAAACCTCACCCACAATCTCATATTCTTTTTGAATGGGTTCTCTTTGATATAAATCTGTTCAAAATTAAAAACATACAGGTTCACAATATCGGGAGCCATGGATGAGCCCTTGGCTACACCTTTGACCTGTTTATAAAACACTCCTTGAAAACAAAAATAGTTCTCAACCAGAGCAAACCGCGCAAGATCAATGAGAAATGCTGTAGGGAAACGCCTATGGCACTGTCTATTCATCAAATATTGTTCAACAATACTTAACGCTTCCCTTTGGGGAATATTCGTGTACAATGATTCTATATCAAGTGTAACTAAAATCCATTTGGGATTGAAATCTTGTATGGCTGTTAACAGTTGAATAACATGCGTAGAGTCCCTGACATACGACCACATATCCTGAACATACGGTCTTAAAAAAATATCCATAAATTTTGAAATTGGTTCCATAAGGGACCCAATAGCTGAAACTATTGGTCGTCCCGGAGGATTTTCCAAGGATTTATGGATTTTGGGATTTATATAAATGGTGGGAGTTACTGGAAAATCCACCGTTAAGAAAGACTTCTCTTGTCTAGTAAGTCGTCCACACTCAAAAGCACTCAAAATCAAATTATCAATCGACCTCTTGAGCTGGATAGTGGGATCATCATCTAAGCATTTATAAAATGTTGTATCCCTTAGTTGCCTATAAATTTCACTAAGATAATAGGCTTTATCCATAACAACAATTGCTCCACCTTTATCCGCTGGTTTAATAATAATGTTCGGATTACTTTGCAATGATTTCATTGCCTTTCTTTCTCCCACCGTCAGATTATCATAAGGTTGTTTACCACTTCTCTTAATTTGATTCACTTCCTTCATGACAACTTTTTCAAACGCCTCTATTACGGGATCTGTATTTTGTGGAGGAATCCAAGAGGATTTGTTTTTAATTATTGATGGTTCAGCTTCTGAGGAGTCCCTCATAAAGAAAAAATTCTTTATCCTAATTTTACGGAAAAACTTGTATACGTCTATGTGAGCCTCAAAAGGGTCATATTTCTTAACCGGTACAAATGTGAGACCTTTGTTCAACAGGGTTTCTTCATCAGGAGATAAAACATGTTTTGATATATTAATAACATTAGTATCTACTAACCCTGATAGTTCCTCTCCAATGACTTCTCTGATCCCCTCCGGCCCCTCCCTCGGCCTCGACCCCGACCTCGACCTCTGTAGGAATTGTACTGCCCGTATGTCGACGGCTTCTGATTGTGTTCCCACTGATTTTTTGGGGGGTACCGACTCCGAGACGAATCCCGCCCTCCTCCTTTCCAGAGGAAGTCCATGTTTAAAAAATTATTTTTCTTCCCCTTCTCTTGATTATCTTGCTTTGTAGATTTTTTAGAATTCGGAAAAAGAGAGCCAGTAGCTTCCACTGATTCCACTGATGCACTCCTAGAGCGCTTCTTTTTGTGTTCACATGGTTTCTCTATTTGCTGCTCTTCACTATCATTATCCCTTCGATCAAACATCGTAGATCTTTTTTTAAAATACAAACGATCCCCTTCTACTTTCTTGCAACATGGGTACACATATCCATACATATAATCCTCCTCGGCCCTTTTAAACTTATCCATCTTCATATTCTTAATCTCTTTTCTAAAAGAAACATTGTTCTTCTCAAAATCCTTATGAACACCACCAAAGTTTTTGTCACATTCTTTCAAAGTTATAAGTTTATCATCAATCTCGGCTTTATATATCTCTGACTTTTACTGGGTTCTACATAGCACGTGGATCCGTGCTTGTTTGTTGGAGCACTGGTTTAAAGTACAGAGGAACATTCCTTCTGCAGCATTGGTTTAAGGTACAAAAGGAGAGGTCCTCCTGCAGCACTGGTTTACAGTAAAAAAAAAAGTCCTCATGCAGCACTGCTTTATAGTAAAAGGGAATGTGTCAGACAGCCTTACTCATTGACCCACTGGGGAATTGAACTCATGAACTCTGGTTCAGCGGTCATTGTATTAACCATTGTGCTGCACCTCTCTTGCTGTGCTTATAGGTCAGCGCGCCTACTTAAGGCTAACGCACGTTGACATGCCCTGCTCCCTTTATCGCACGATCAGATTTCCTTGTGGGCTGGTAACCAGAAATGCTACGTTAAGACCGACATGCCCACTCCTTATATGGCATCCTGCACACTAACGCCGGCTGCACGTTAAGACTGCTTAGTAAACATGCCCCTTTATCTTCCTAGCATGTCCTGCCGTGACACTGATCCAGTCGATATGGAGTAATTGAAATCACCCATTATTATTACTGTGCTGTAACTTTTGTTAGCTTCCCTGATTTCTTTGAGTATTTCATCTTCCATTTGTTCATTTTTGCTAGGCAGTCGATAGTACACTCCTACTGCCAATGCCATCACCTTTCCCTTCCCCTTTTTACATGGAACTTCAATCCATAGAGATACTACAGTGAATTTTGTTTCCTGCAAAACTTTAATCCTTTGTGACTCAATGCTCTCTCTAACATAGAGTGCAACCCCTCCACCAATTTGATCTGCTCCGTCATTATGATATAGTTTGTACCCAGGTATCACAGTGTCTAACTGGTTGTTCTCCTTCTACCATGTCTCTGAGATACCAATCATATTTAACCTCTCATTTAGTGCTATATATTCTAACTCTGCCAACTTATTGTTTAGACTTTGGCTGTATTTTATTCGTATTTATCTGGTTATCAGTAGGCAGGGGTAATTTAGAATCTTTAAACGCTCTCCGCTCTGTACTCAAGGGCATTTGGGTTACTTTTGTCTTTATTGGAACCTCTCCATTGATATGCCTTAACTTCACTCTTTTGCTAGTATCCTTCAAGGATACATTGTTCCAAACCATGTACTCTTGGGTGACTGTCAGTTTTCCCCTATTATCTAATTTAAAAGCTGCTCTATCTCCTTTTTAAGGTTAATGTCAGCAGCATGGACCATCCCAGTTAAGGTGGAGCCCATCCCTTCAGAAAAGCTCCTCCTTTCCGCAGAATGTTCCCCAGTTCCTAACAAATCCAAAACCCTCTTCCTTGCACCTTTGTCTCATCCACCCATGGAGACTCTGGAGCTCCACCTGCCTTTTGGGTCCTGCACATAGAATGGGAAGCACTTTGGAGAATGTTACTCTAGAGGTTCTGGATTTCAACTTTCTACCTAAAAGCCTAAATTTGGTCTCCAGAACCTCCCTACCACACTTTCCTATGTCATTGGTACCATCATGTACCAAGACAGCAGACTCCACCCTTGCACTATCTATGACCTTGTCTAGATGGCGCGTGAGATCCGCTACCTTTGCACCAGGCAGACATGTTACCAGGCGATCCTCCTGTCCACCAGCCACCCAGCTATCTACACGCCTAATGATCAAATTGCCAACTATAACAGATGTCCTAACCCGTCCCTCGTGGGCAGATGGCCCTGAAGAAACCTCCTCAGTGCAAGAGGGTTTTACATCACCTAGAGGACAGGTCCTAGCTACAGCATCTCTTCCTGCCACACCAGAGTGATGCTCTCCTGTCCATATAACCTCTCTCCTCCATGGCAACAGGAATGCTGCCAGCCTGGAGGTGGGACTTCAGTACTACATCCCTGTAGGTCTCATCTACGTACCTCTCTGACTTCCTTATGTCCTCCAAGTCTGCTACTCTAGCCTCCAGAGATCAGACTCGGTCCTTGAGAACAAAGAGTTCCTTGCATCTAGTGCACATGTAAGACTCCTCACCAAATTGAAGAAAATCATACATGTGACACAATGCAAAAGACTGGAAAGCCTCCATCTTGCTGCTGGACTACTGTCTGCATCTTAGTTTTAAGGTTGTGTTTAGTTATTTAAGTTGTTTACTTACTTAGGTTTGCTGGGGATACTTACACTAATAAAACTATAACTAATACTTTTAATGGACTTTGTTCACCTCAAGATCAATTAATCTTAGGTCCTTAATGAATACCTGATGAGGATAAACAGCTGTACCTGAGAGTGATTTAGGCACCTCCTTCCCTTTAAAATGTTTAAGCTATGATTATCCCAGTGGTGGATGGGAGTTGGGGAGGGAGGAAAGGAAAAAAGGCTTATTAAAGGTTGACTGCTACACAGTGCTCTGCCATGTGCTTCTAAGGTAATCTGTGACCAATTTCCTGGGTGAATCACACAGCCCTTGCTTTGATAGAGGGAGTCTTTCAAAATGCCCCTTTGATCTGCCACTTGGCTTTAACACCTATTTAAAACAATTTCATAGGTCTCTTGACCTATCTAGAAGGCCTCTTTGTGAAGGTCTCTAGAAACAATTTATTGCTCAGTGTGAATGGGCAGTATATCCTGAGAAGCAGCCCTGCAGCAACACAGCACAGCATGACCCTGCCAATGATGGGGGACCTTCGGAGTGGGTGCATGCTGCAGTGCAAAGAGCATAAACACATATCTAACTGCACCCTCCGAGGCTGCTAACAGTGTACATTGTATTGACTGGTGAAGATGATTTTGGGCATGTCGTTCTGAATTTTGCACTGTTGCATGCTTCCATTCTGAAGGTTCCCTCTTATTGACAGGGATATGTCTTGTCACATTGCTGTAGAGAGCCATGTTGGATGTCTTTAGGCCCTTATTTAGCATTGCACAGACTGTCTGCAGTGATGAGCACTGCAAAAATGACTTAGGTTGTATTCCAATGGCTTGTCTGTTATGCTTCAGGATCTGTCAAGACACACCTCTCACTTTCCATCTGCTTTCACAATAGCTTTGGTGCACTTTGTTGCCTCTATATAGTCTGGTTTGCATCTCAGATATTTTCAGCAGCATTGATGTGCTGTTTTCATGAGCACAACACTGTCAGTGTAGGCATCAGCTTAGGAGCTGTACATATTGTGAGCAGAGACGGAGACTGATATGTATATCTCTGAAGCCTGTCAGACGGCTGCCTAGGGTGAGAACTTACACAATCTTGACGATGCATATATTCATATGATTCTTGCAAGGTACTGTGGGTATTGTAGTTCATTCACTCCCAAACACAGCTGATGACAATAATTTGAGTTGTGAAACCAAGTGGTAAGATCAATAAAATACTTCTTTTATTGATGGGGTTTAATTCACCCAGCACATGTATGCTTGATAGCACTATAAATGAGGTTACTTGCTTGCAGTGTTTAAAATGGATAACAAAAAGTCACAAAGTAAACCAGAAAACAACCTTCAGCTTGTCAGGCAATTAGCTAATGTTTTCTTAGCAAATAATTACCAAATACAAAGGCACAAAGTAAAGAATAAACTTTGCTGGTTAGGTTAACTTCTGCTTATTTTCCACGCCGATCTCAGCAGTGATTCTCCCTTGCTCACACACACAATCAGGTGCAGCCCTAATTACTATCAATGGACCAGCTGAAAGCCTTTAGCTGGCTGGCTGCTACTGTGTGAGCCCAAATCCTGCTTTAAGAGCTGTTTGCAGTGGAAATAAAGAACAAAGTTAGGTTTCTTTGTGATGGCTGATGTGTTTGCTCAGAGAAAACTAGCAATAGCATTTAGATAAAGAACAGTCCATGTAAATAGTTTCATCTGCTGTATTTCCCCCTGCATCAACAATCATAGGGTCAATATCATACATTGGCACAGATGAGTCTTTCATTAAGGCACTATCATGAGAATGCTTATTCCCTTGCTGCCATTCTCTATTATAGATAGGGTCTGGATCAGTGTTCATACCTGAGCCTCTCCTGCTATCATTATTCCTCTCTGTATAGCCTGGCCAATATGTAATCCAATTCTGATGTCCAGCCTTCCAATTTTGATCCCTGGACGCTGGATCTTCTCTCACATACCTTCTGGCCTTGGTCTGAAAGTCCCTTCCACATGCAGTCTTCTCTCTTCCAGGTAGCCACTGGTGATTCCTATCTCTGCCACTCCATTCCTCTGGCTGAATCCAGTCCAATGGACTCTGCTGGCTTTTGGAATACCTCCCAGTATGAGTACTGCCTTGGAATCTCCCAGACCTTCCAATGGCCTTTCTTCTCTTCCTTCCAGAGAGTTTCCTTCTCTCTCTATCTGCTTGGCTTGGCTTCTGTTTCTCCAGGTGATACTGGTGCTTGTAGCCGTTGCTGTCTCTGTATCTCTTCCTCCCTCTGTAGCTTTTGCTGAAGCTCTCCCTGAAGCTGTTATCTGAAGAATAAGCTCTATTCTTATCCTGTTCTAATGTGTGCTGCTCCCTAACACAGCGCAGCTGTGTTGAATCAGGCCCTGCCCTTTGAGATGAGTGCTTAGGGATTACCTCATAGCTCTCTTGATTGCACACACATTCTCTCACTTCAGCCCCTCTCATGGCTGCTGGAAACCTGGTGCATTCTGGGACTGGTAGTCTTTTATGTGAAAACTCTGTTTTCTTGCTTCTACCAGAACTGACAGGTTGCTTGTTCAGAGTCACATCATCTTTTCTATAGCTCCTACCTGAGCTATGATAAGCTTCCTTATCACAAGCCACAACATCATTAGTGCTCAGAATATGGAACTTATTGCCTTTACTAAACCATTGCCTCCATTAGAGGCTATATTTCTTCCTACTGAGAGTGCTGTTTTAAAACTGTTGTAAAAAAAATCATCACCTTCTACAGCAACAGTTAACACTGCAGAGGGTGGAGAGAGGGCGGAGAGAAGAGGTCAATGGGCGGGGAGTGGGCGGGAAGAGGCTCCCTCCACACTAATGCGCTGAACTAAAGGGCTAAATCCTAACGCGAATGAAAATCTGCCGTTAGATGCACATTTGCAGGAGAGAGAAATCATTTAGGTGTCAGCAATGTACAGCATAGCCAGTGAGCCCAAGAAATGTGATAGTAGTACTCCATTCCCAGCAACAGCATAGTGCCCCAATATGAAAGGCCACTATGATGATGGTGCAAATGGGGCATAGGGGGCTGCAGGCGAGACATGTAGCGGGGGCAGCTGGGGCACAGGATGGACAAGGCGGGCGCCGAGGTGGCACATAGGAGCATAGAAACTGGAAGTCTGAAAGACAGCATCTGACAAAGGACACACACTAGATACAAATAACTTGTCTACATTAGGCAATAGTTGCCAGAGCAGAGAAAGGATGCCCCCACATCCATCCCACCACCATGTTGAAGATACAGTATGTTGTTAGGCACTGATGGGGGTGGGGGTGGGAATGTCCATATATGCCTCCCCACCCTAGATGCCGCACCATAGGCACCTGCCTACCTGAACAGTGGATGGCCTGAGATGACACACAAGAAGCACCGCCAGCATATGGTTATGTTAGCACAGCATGGGGGAGGGGGGGGTCCGTGCCGGAGGGGACAGAGTCTGCAGTGGACCCAGGCCATGCCCTGTACCAGTATGAGGTGTGCAGTGCAACAGAAAAACCTTTCAAAGGAGATGTCAAGGTATGGCCCAGGCAGGGCTGTGGCCCTGTGGCCCCACTGTGCTGCAGTACACACAGCCAGTGTGATTCAGAGCAGAGGGTCACAGGTTCAGGTCCCAGCTACAGACCCTGCAGAACACATCACAAACGTTTGCCCTGCTACATAGATATAACAGAAAAGCAGGATAAAAAAAGGAAACGTCTGGCTGAGGAGACATAAAGGTATGGCCCAGGGAGGGCTGTGTACCTGTGGTGCAGTAAACACAGCCAGTGTGATTCAGAGTAGAGGGTCACAAGTTCAGGTCCCAGCTACAGATCCTGCAGAACACATCACAAACTTTTGCCCTGCTACGTAGATATAACAGAAAAGCAGGATACAAAAAGGAAATGTCTGGCTGAGGAGACGTAAAGGTATGGCCCAGGGAGGGCTGTGCACCTGTGGCCCCACTGTAGTACAGCACACACAGCCAGTGTGATTCAGAGCAGAGGGTCACAGGTTCAGGTCCCAGCTGCTGGAACCTGCAGAACACATCCCAACATTTTACCCTACAAAGCATATACAACATCAAACCATGCAATCCCCTTAGCAGCAGCCAACAGGAGTAGAAACACCCACTCACACAGGCTCCACTGTGCAGGCTGCTGGCTCCAGAATGGATTTGCAGGTAACATCACAGCACCTCTGCTATCTCCTGCTCAGTCCAGAAATGTTAGCAGTGTGGCAGATGGGGTTGCCAAACACCCCTACCATTGCATAGTGCTGCATTAGGAGTGTGTGTGTATGTCTATCCATAGTTTTGTGGCTGCAAACCTTCCCCCCCCCCCCCCGTCCCACATTGTCCAAATGTTACCAGCATCAGCCTGAGAATGTGCATAATGAGGAGCAAGGTAGTGTGGGTATGGGCCAGATAGGGCAAATTGGGCAGGCGGCATCTGCACAGCGAGTATTCCAATGTCTGATACACATTCGTTTTTGAACCCCACCTGCATGGACAGGGTGGCTAAATCATGTCATGCTGGGAGGGCAGTCTCACCCTGATGTAACAGCGACCATGAAATGTCCAGGTTCCCACATAGTCACCTATACTAGCTATTGCCAGTGATATCTGTGTGACCCCCCCCTCCTCCCTCCATATTCTGGGGCCCAATCGCTGACATGCCTACTTGGTGTGTGTGCATTGGCCCGCCTATGTTTGGATGCATGTGTTTTCTCACTGGCCATGTACCACAGACTGACCTGTGGCATGTTGAGAACACTGTGTATGCTGGTGCAGTCAGAAAGTGTTGTCTGATGATGCATGGCAGACTGGTATGGGGCAAGTGAGGATTCAGACGGCATTAATGCTGTTCTGCTGATGCTCCAGTCACAGGATATGTCTTCTGCGCACTAGCCCTAGAGGAATATTCCTAGCCATCAGGAATGGGCTTGCTAGTCCCACAGCCAGTCCCGTGGTCTCAGGCACCTGTCCCTCCACGCCCCCACCTACAAGATGGGTGTTATGGGGCCCTTGGGGGCACATAGTGTATAGTACCCCAAGCAGTAGGGGGATGTGGTACATAACCCTCATAAGACACTGGACACCCCTGTGACCTGCTAACAGGTGGCTATGGAAGCCAGACCTTAACACTGGGCACACACGGATCTGGGTAGTCTCTGGTCTCAGGGGGACACCTGTGACTGTGTAACATAGATGGGTACAGAGATGCCTTTGGTGCACTACCTGGGACACCTGCCACACACTGCTAGTGATGGGGATGTGCAGCAGGACCTATATGTAGCACCACATGTACTGTGGACCTAATGCTGGGCAGCCATCCTTACCCTCAGGATGAATACAGAACCTGAAAAATGGCATGTTCCGTAGCTACTCTGTGCCAGTATCTCACATGGCAGTCCATCTTACCAGGATGTGGTAACAGAGAGGTGCAGACTCCATTTGGTTACCTGATGTAGACCACTGTTCCTCATGTACAATGCATCATGCGTGCTGGTACAGTTACCCTAACCTGGCACACAGAGCAGATGGTCCATGCGGTGACCTGCAGTCCCTCTGTACCCAGGCACTGCTGTACAGCAGGCCATAGAGGTATAGCCCACTGGTTCATACAATGACCCTCGAAAATGTGTCCATGGGTTCGATCCCCTATTGATCCCCCCATGCATGCCCAATTCAATTACCCTGCATGCCTCTAACACTCATCTTTTTGCAGATATGTGCTGCCAGCCCAGGATATTTATTTATTTTATTTATTTATTTATGTTTCTCTTATACCGCACTATTTGAAATCAGCGCGGTTTACAAGTAACGCATTTGTCTAGTATAGGCAAGAGCCTTACTGGACTTACAATAAACAGGTTCATTATACAGGGTTAAACAGGGTAACTATGTACATTCTTGGGTGTAGCGGGCTGTTGTGGTCCGCTTATAATTATTTACATGCTAACATCTTCAATATTTACATTCTCTCTGGTAATAGTTCTTCATTGTCTACGTGTGGGGTTGGCTGTACACAGGAGGGAGGGTGCACACAGGGAGGAGGGTTTGAGCGGGACTATCGAGAGCAGGGGCTGGAAGTGAGTAATGGGTTGTGCTGGAGGTGCTGGCCTGGGTCATGAGTGTGATAGGCTGGGAGAGGTCATTTGGTTCGGTGTAGTACTGAAGGAACAGGTGGTGCTTCAGTGCCCTTCTAAACTGGGAGAGGTCCTTGATGGCTCTAATGGACGGTGGAAGGGCGTTCCAACAGGAGGGGGCATAGAAGGTGAAGGCTCTGTTTCTCGTGGCCTGGGAGCATCTGGTGATCGCCTTCGGGAGTGTAAGGGTGTTGATGGCAGCTGATCTCCTTACTCTGTTGAGGGGGGTGGTACGGATGAGATCAGTAAGGGAGGAGGAGGAGCACTTGTTGATGGATTTGTAGGTCATCGTTAGGATCTTGAAGGATATCCTAGACTGTATCGGCAGCCAGTGTAGCTGTTTTAGCACAGGGGTGATATGGTTTCTTCTTGATGCACCGTGAAGGATTCTGGCCACTGCGTTCATAGCAAGTTGTAAAGGGTTAAGAGAGCTTTTCGGTAGGCCATGAAGTATTACATTGGCATAGTCGAAGTGTGGTATTACTAGTGCTTGATAGACTGTCTGGAAGTCTTCCGGCTCAAGCAGCTATCGTAGGTGGCGGAGCATCCGGATTTTGTGGTAAATCGCCTTTACCATATTGCCTATCTGGGCTTTCATGTTGAGTTGTTGGTCCAGCGTGACCCCTAGGTAACGTATTGTGGGTTTACTGAGGAGTTCTGCATCGTGTACTTTTATTGTGGGGGGTGGGGTAAAAGCTGGGTTCCTGGAGATGAATAGGACCTCCATCTTTTTGAAGTTTATTTTGAGCTTCTGTGTATGAAGCCAGTTCGTGATGGCATCAAAGCAAGAGATCAGAGGGGAGAGGTTGGGGTTCTCAGTGGAGATCGGCATGCATAGCAGCACATCATCCGCATAGACAGGGTAGTCAATGTTGAAGGATCTGATTATGTTACAAATGGGCTGCATGTACACGTTGAACAATAGGGCTGAGAGTGATGAGCCTTGTGGTACACCTTTCTTCTTGGACATTGGACAAGAAACTGCATCGTTTGGACGTTGGCAGGGCGTTAAAGAAGTACCTCAGGCGGACGGAACCTTTTCGGAGGTCGGACAGGCTCTTTGTTCTGTTCGCAGGTCAGAGGAAGGGGGAAGCGGCGTCGAAGGCATCCATTGCTAGGTGGATCAGAGATGCCATTGCTGCGGCGTATATCTTGAAAGGTAAGTTGGTGCCAGAAGGGCTGCGAGCTTGTATCCAGCTTCATTCAAGAGGTGCAAGAGATCACTGGTAGCCTGCACACAATCAGTTACGTTGTTGGTGGCTATAAGCAAGTCATCTACATATTGGAGTAAGATTCATTTTCCTGGAGTTACAGGGTAACTTCACAGATCTTGACTGAGGGCTGCACTGAAAATAGTGGGTGAATTCTTGAACCCTTGTGGTAATCGAGTCCAAGTGAGTTGTCCTCGTCATCCTGTGGTAGGGTTTTCCCATTCAAATGCAAACAAAAGCTGACTGGCAGCTGCCAAGCATATACAGAAAAAGGCATCCTTTAAGTCCAGAACAGTGAAATATGTGGCTTCTGCTGGAATCAGTCCCAGGAGAGTGTAAGGATTTGGTACTACTGGATGTATGGTTTCAACTGCACTGTTCACTCGACGTAAATCCTGCACTGGGCGGTAATCACCCGTCCCAGGCTTCTTGATTGGGAGAAGGGGGGTGTTCCAGGGTGATTGGCATTCTCTAAGGAGTCCAAACTGCAGTAGTTTCTTCAGGTGGCGATGGATACCTTCAATTGCTGGTTGTGGGAGGGAATACTGACGCACATGCACTGGTTCTGCTCCTGGCTTAAGGGTGACAAGCACAGGAGCTATATTCTTTGCTAGGCCAGGTGGATTATTCTCTGCCCATACTCCAGGCGGGGCTGCAATGCTGGCAGGTATACAGAAGCTTGCTGCTTTGGATGTAGGTAAATAGAACCGCCATTCTTCTTCTTGGGGGACAGCTAACACCATCAGGCCAGCAGGTGTTATAGTCATTTCCATTTTCCCCCTTCAACGAAGGATATCTGTGCTTGAAGCTTGGCAAGCATGTCTCGGCCCAAAAGGGGAACTGGGCATTCAGGCATATACAGGAACTGGTGTGTTATCGTCTGTCCCCCTAGTTCACAGGTGCGGTTCTGCAGAAATGGCCTTGTGGTTCTAGTTCCAGTAGCTCCCACAATCGTGACAGATCGAGAGGACACAGGAGCCACAGGTTTGGCTACTACTGAATGCTCGGCCCCTGTGTCTACCATAAAGTCCATATGCTGGTCTCCAATCTTCAATTTGACCATAAGCTCCTGGAGACCTAGGACGAACTTGGAGCCCGGTCTGGCCTAGTCCTCATCATCCATAGAATTGTTCTCGGCGGTTGCCACTCCCGCTATGGCAGTCTCTTCTCGCTGTTGAAACTGCGCGCGCTGCATCCCCCCTCGCTGCTGGAAGCGCCCCCCTGCTCTCCTAGCGCTCCCGCCTCCCCTCCAGGGGGTGGAGCTAATGTTCGGGCACTCGTTCTTCCAATGTCCTTCTTCCTTACAATAGGCGCACTGGTTTGCACCTAAGGGGGGCCGAGCACTCCCCCGGCCCTTTCCCCATCCTCTGGCTCTTCTATTAGGATATCCTCCTCCGCGTCCTTCCACTAATGCTGCAGCGAGCAGATCCACTTTCTTCTTCATCTTTCTTTCACTTTCCCGTTGGCATTCTTGATCACGTTTCACAAATACCTTTTGTGCGACTTCCATCAACTGTGTTGCGTTCATGCCCGCAAATCCTTCTAATTTCTGCAGTTTTCGTTTTATGTCTCCCTGGGACTGACTCACAAAGGCGGCGTTCACCATACGCAAATTCTCCTGGGCTGCTGGATCATATGGGGTGTAAAGTCTATAGGCTTCAGTCAATCGTTCATAGAAAGCAGCTGGATTTTCATCTGGGCATTGAAGAACGTCCGCTACTTTCCCAACGTTCATAGCTCTCTGCCCTCCCTTCTTTAGGCCCTGCAGTAAGGCATGGCGGAAACGGGTGAGGGCCTTCTCTCCGTCATCACTATTTGGGTCCCATCCGGGATCTTCATTTGGGAAATCTGCGGCTGCTGCCCGTCGGGGATCTAGGTTTCTCCCATCTTCAGGGTTCTCTTCCAACCATCTAGTGGTTGCTCGCACTATCCGTGCCCGCTCTTCAGTAGTAAAGAGGGTAGCCAAGAGCTGGCGACAGTCAGACCAGGTGGGCTGGTGGGTTTGCATAATACTGGACATTAACTCTGTCAAATCTTGGGGCTTTTCAGTATAGGAGGCATAATGCATTTTCCAGTTTAATAAATCTGTTGTGGTGAAAGGCACATAAACTAGACTGGTCGGTCCGACCACAACCTGACCCTGTTCATTTACAATAGGTAATCCTGGGACCTGCCACAGTGGCATTTGGCTAACTTCTCTCTGGCCCGCTGTTCTGCTTCTGAGGACGTAACGCAGATTTGCGGGGGTAGTTCTGCTGCTGGTGCTTGGACTAGTGGATGGCCCTGGACTGGCATCTGACCCTCCGCTAGCGGATTCTTCAGGGGATGATGGTTCTACTGCAGAGCCTCGCTCAGGACTAGGGCTCTGACTCCTCCTTGGGGAAGGGATCTGGTCTTCAGGTTTTGGAGGTGGTGGGTGATCGGGTGGAGGTACTTCAGCTGGGGGTTGTCTTTCCACTTTCGGCTCCACTCGGGGTACTCGTGGAGCCGATGGGACTGGAGTATACAGAAAAACGGGTGGATAACCCAGGACCTCTGGAGGCTCTGGGGCTGCAAAAATAGGGGGCTTTTCTTTCTTAGCAGGGACTCCCGTTGCAGTTGCTAACATAATTCTACTCTGCCCCTCACGGCAACGCTTTATCCAAGGGGGTTGCTTCTCACAGATAGCTAGCCAGGAGTCTATATAGGAAAACTGCTCAGAACTATATCTGCGCACCACCTGGTGCACTCGGGACACAATTTGAATATCAAAAGTACCTTCTGGTGGCCACACGGCGTCCAGCGCCGGCCACATCCTACTACACAATATTTCTAAGCGGGTCGGTGACATTTTTACCCCATAATCACCACTAAACCCCTTCTTAAAATTCATGATCATACAGTTCAACGGAGTTTGTATGGACTCCGCCCCTCCCATTATGACATATGACGGACAAGACAGCAAACAGAAAGGATGGGTAGGATGGCTGCGGGTAAGGGGTCCGCACAGTCCACAGAACAATAAGGGGGACAAACATCAGACGCTTCCTCCTTTTCGCGACCTGGGCGCAGTCACCTGGCCAGGAACTGCGCTACTTAGGAGTCCGCTCTCGCTCAGCCTGTATTGCAAGACCTCTCAAGCACACTTCACACAACCAAACATGCTAGCATATTCCAAATTCCCAGGCTAACTGACTAAACCAGAATTACCAAACCAAAAGAGTCAGTGGCTTCGCCCCGCGCATACTCATGCAGGGTTACTAGGACCGCCCTGGGAGTTGATCAGACTCCCGTTACCTGTTACCATACCATATTAGTCTCAAGACTTTCCCAGAGCTAACTGACTAAGAACCAGAAAAATCAATACTCACCGGATCCGGTAGCTAATGCCTGGACTCCCCTCCTGGGTTCGAGGTGTTGGCTGGCCGGACCCAGCAAGCCGCCGAGGCAGGGCGGAACCCTCTGATGCAAGGGGACCGGCGGCGCCTGGGCTCCTCTCCGCTGTCGGCCGGCTGCGGTCCCAGCCGGACCAAACCTGGAGGCGGTAATACGTGGTAGTATTCACTTGCGCACCATTCACGTACCCCACCTTCCCGGTCAGGGAACCAATGTAGTAGCGAAGCGCACGCAATGAATACACCAGGAGTCTATTTACTAGAATTCAAACCAGTTTATTTTGTGCACAGTCTCAGACACCTGTCACTTTCAAAATGGTCTGAGCATGGTGTTCAGAAAAACAACAGCATTTATAGCTTTCTTCATTAGCTCTATACAGACAAACTCCTCCTTGGTCCCGGTGGCCCCCTCACCCCTCACACCCCCTATGGACCGGGCCCACACCACTCTCCCCCTGCTCTCAGGCCTTCCTAGCCATGGCTCAGATCTAGACATAACATATTCTGTCTTGCTTTTTGCTTTCTGCTTACAAGGTCACTCAGCAGCACAGACACTGTGTGAAAAGCAAGACACTGAAATACATCTGTGGATAACATAACAAATGCAATGGAAAAGTTTTGCATTCTTATCAAAAGCAGCTATAATATATAGCTATATATATAATATATAGCTGTTCAGCTATAATATTCTGAGGTGGGGGTTGGGGACTCAGGCCTAACTTACAGCTTCTGCTACATAACATACATTTACAGGCTATTCTAGGCTATAGCCTATCACAAAACATCTGTCTATATCTAAATTATATAGTGCCTATAATCTACAAATTCCTTGAGTGTCCTCCTGGGCATGCGATTGTCACCAATATGGGCTCTCTTTTAGAACCATTTTTGACATGCATGGATCAAGTGTTTCAACCTTTAGAATTTCAAGGCATTTCCTATGTTGGGACTCAATGGCTGTTAATAAATTGTCTGCCACTGAGGATGTTCAAGACTCTTGAAAAATATTTGTACCTCTCAGTACTGGAATTATATAAAGGTCTGGTTCTGCTATATTGATGGAATATTTTTGTGTGGACTAGACCTAGAGAAGTATTGGAGGAATTTTTGGTATAGATTAATTTACAGAATCAACATTGGCAATTCACCCCCTACTATAACTAGTGAGCAAATTCTTTTTTGCATATCATGATTTTTAAACAGGGTCAGTTCAGTACATCTATTTTTAGAAAATCTAGAGACCATAATAGTCTTTTTAGACTATACTAGCTGGCATCCACAAGAGTTGAAAGATAACATCCCATGTGGTCAGTTCATGGGTTTACGTTGGTTATGTACGAAAGTGTAGGAGTATTAGCACTAATTAGGGATCATTAGATCCCATTTTCAAGCTAAAATTCTCCAGAACATGTGATAGATATGGTCTATCAATGGACCAAACATATAAATCATGATTTGTAGCTCATTTCTGATCAGAGATCAAAAGAAGTTTTACGGGTATGTTACCTTATTCTCAGTAAGCAGCACAAGTACAACATTTTATTTATTGTCACTGAACATTAAGGGCCCTTTTTACTAACACTTTGCATGTGCTATCTGCCACAGAGACTATAGGGAAAAATGCCCTATGCAGAAGATAGCATGTTATAAGTGTTTAGTGTGCATTCTGTTTTTCAGCACTCCCCTATGATTTGCTTTTTTAAGAAATTAAAATATGCATGATTTTTTTGATTCATGAATTAATTTAGCACCAGAAGTCTTGCCCTATTGAATGCAAGGTTGCTACAAATGTGGCTGCTGTTTTGTGTGTCAGTACACAGTGGAAATTTGCAAATTGCAACACCCTCAGAAGGGATCTAAATTTGCACTGAAATTGAGAACTGATTGTAATTTGAAGAGTTATTTATACAATCTTATGTCCTTGGCAAAATGATTCGCAAAACCAAGATGTTAATCATTGAATATTGTTCATCTATTCACAAAAACAAAGTGGAGCAAATCAAAACCACAGCCACAACAAAGGGTCTTCACACAAATGATTTTATTGAGTGACCCAACTTGACCAAGTTTCAGCACTCAAGCCTGCATCCGGGGTCAGTATGTTCGTTTAAAAACATCCAATGACAAATGAAACAGTTGCTGGAAGAGTTAATCATAATCTTCACCTTGCACAAGCATTGCTTGATCATGTTGAACAGCAGGTGTCGGATGTGAAAGATGCCCAGCACTTTCAGGATAACCGTGTTAAGCTCCTGGAAGACCTTGTCTGGCAGCAAGGTGAAAAACTTGATGACCTGGAAAACTGGGGCCGAAGGAAAAACCTCTGTTCTGTTGGTATTGAAGAAACAGTTGTTGACTCAGAATTGACAGGATTTCTTGAAGCCTGGCTGCCACTAAATCTCACTTTGGGCAGTCTACTTGGGCCCATCAAGCTGGAAGGCTTTCACCGCTTGGGCCTGAAAAGAGTCGCAACCACCACCCCAGAGTTGTCATCGCGCGGTTTCATGATTATCTTCAGGAGGAGGCTGTTCTGAGGGTGACTCAAGGTCCCTGGAGCTCTGATGGCATGATCTGGAAACTCCTGATCTTTCAGGATTACTCGGTGGTGGTAAGCCAAAAGTGTCGTGCATTCTCTGCCATGTGTGGCCAGCTGGCGAATCGAGGACTGTGCTTCTCCTTGTTATATCCAGCGTGGCTTTGGATGGATCATCAAGGACAGCCCTGATATTTTGCAACACCTGCGGAGGCTGCTGGATGTTTGTTGAACTCTGCTTTCTGGGCCTGGTTTTTAGTCAAGCTTTCTTTATACGGACAGTTCCCAAGGCTGACTATGGCCTCATTGCAGTAATGGACTGCTGGACTGTAAGATCAGTTTTTTTGCCTCTGTGTGCTTATCTCTGTGACCTTGATTCTTAATGCTCTCCCTGGGGCTGTTTTAATAGTTTCAATGTTTTTTTGTTTACTGCTACAGTTTTACATTTCATCTCCTTTTAGTATCCCAGATACGGAGCAACTCGGTTATGCAGTTCCTAGGATTGCATATTTGTATTTTGATTAGTACCTGCCTATCCCTAAGGCTTTTGATTTTCTTTCCCTCTTCTTTTTTCTTTTGGCCTACTCTTTTTTGCTACAAGTTATCTGGTGGCCAGTTTTTGGCTCTTAGCTTGCTCTTTTTAGCTCTATTGCACCCTTATTGCTGTTATTATTTCTCTTCTTCTTTTAGATTCACCTTTGGCGGAGAGGGGGTGGCCTTTGGTGCCTCTCTCAGCCTGGTGTGTCTGTGCTTTCTACTAGAATGCATGGCTTTCCTTTTTTCTCATCTGTCTTCCTATCCTTCTTTATGCTCGCTGGCTGGTCCTGATTTCTTCCTCTGCTCAGTACGTGTTAAGCGAGGGGATTGCCTGCCCATCTTGAGTGCTGGAGTAGTGACTCGCCTATTGTCATGCTGTTCCTCTCTCTTTTTTTTTCAGTCTCCCTGAGTGTAGTTTTATGATGTTGTGTACTCTAAGGTGGTCAACAGGATATCAGTGAGTGCATTAGGGCCGAGTGCATGTGCGGGAAGGTGGAAAGGGATCTGAATTGCGTGGGTTGTGACACTGTGATTTTGAAGTAGTTGGGCCGGAATGGGGGGTATGTATTAGTAGTGCAGATGGTATTGGATGTGTCTGTGAGTGGGTATAAGTGAGGCTGTTTAGGGTTGATGGCCCATCTGGCGGCAGTCTGTCTTCTCGCAATTGATCTTGTGGGCCTTTCATATTTATTAATTTGGTGCCCCAACTCTGCGCCTTCATCCCTCCTAATTCTTTCTAATTATTAGTGTGGTTATGGGTGTGACTGGGGAGAGGGGGGCTGAAAGGGCTGTGGGTTGGGGGGGGAGTGCCTGACATAGGATAGATGGCTTGAGTGGGGTGTGGATGCAGGGTACTGTTAATGATAAGGCGGGGCCTGAATGCTATCTTGACCTCTAAGTGGACTCCCTTCTGGAGTGGAGTTCTGTCTGTGCTATGGATTTGGGTGTTCGAGAGTGGGGGATGGGAGGAGTAGGGGTGTGGGGAAAGAGGTGGGGAGAGGGGGAGGGTGTTGGGTGCTAAGAGTGGGGGAGGGTACGTGGGAAATGATGTGAGAATGGACAGAAGTGCAGAACCTGGTCTGTGTCTAATTGGGTGACTCTATGTAAATTTGGGAGTTTGGCGGCAGGCTCCAGGCTGGCGGGGCCACTTCTACCTCTTTTGTTGTTTCACCTTGTTTAGAATCTTGGTTGTGCCTTGGGATGCTGGTTAAATATCTCAAGGTCATTTTTTGGATTGTAAGTGGGATTGTATGCCCTGTCAAATGCCACAAAATTTTAAGGCGCCTCTGAGACATCCGAGCAGATATTGCTTTATTGCTGAAGACTCATCAGTCAGCTTCGGAACATGCCCTGCTTTGTTGTTGGTGGGCTGGCAAAATATATGGGGTGGCCACTGTGGGCCAGAAAGATGGCATTGTCATCCTGATGGGCGCTATGTACTTGGGGAAACTGCTAGGTACGTATGACCTAGATTGGCCACTGTTGGAAACAGAATACTGGGCTTGATGGACCTTGGTCTGACCCAGTATGGCATATCTTATGTTCTTATCTTATGTTCTTATGTTCTATGGGAAACTGCTGGGACAGGAAGTAGTTCTTGGGTTGGTATATGTGCCCAATTTTTTTGATGCTCCATTCTTTCATTGTCTGACCCAACATGTTAATGAGGTGGGGGATACATTTTTAATTATGGGGGGTGATTTTAAATGCATCATTGAGCCTTCCTTAGATCAGTCACAGGGGTCCGGTGATGGCTATCATCGACAGGCACGCCAACTACGGGGACTGTGTGACGGGTATGATCTGATGAGAGAGACTACACTCATCTTTCGCAGGCACATGGCACATGGTCTCGTACTGACTATTTTCTCTCATCCACTGGGATGTTTCAACGGGTTGAACAAGCAGGCATTGGCCCAGTGGTAATCTCTGATCAAGCTGCAATGTCATTACAGCTATGTTGGGGTACATGTGGTGCCAATACTTCCTGGCATTTTCCCCTGGAGGTGATGGATGATGTTTGCTTCATGGGGTAACACAAGGAGCAAGAGACGGATGAAGGTCACAGGAGCATTTATTTGAAGAACCCCTACGCGTTTCGGCAACGCCTTCCTCAGGGGGTATGCAGCTTATAAAATAAAATAAAATCGATACAATATAAGCATATTATACACTTAAAATAAAACATAAATACAGGTGTTAAAAACAGGTGTTAAAAAACATATACATTTAAAAATGAATATAAGTGTTAAGAAACCATAAGAATTAAACAAAACGCAGGGCAGCAAAAAGACAAAGACACATATAGACTCTGAGTACAGAATTTTGAACAAAACTGTTGAAAATATGGAGGGACAGTAAGATAAAACTATTCAATCCTATGTTTATATGTCGGTACTCACTAGAACACCCTGTGGTATAATTCACATGTAGAGTAGTCTTGGGCACAATAATTCTAACTATAGAATATATAACAGAACAGAGTTGTAATCTCAGTGACATATAATACATTGCAGATACATTTTCATCAGTATTCAAATTGCAGACAATCTAGCATAGAACCAAACAATACATTGTACTAAATGATCTGAATGTTCTAATGCGGTACTTTTCCTTTTTAATGTAGTAGAATATCCAGTTTTCAAAATATGCTGCATTTTGTTTAATGCTTATGGTTTCTTAACACTTATATTCATTTTTAAATGTATAATATATGTTTTTTAACACCTGTTTTTATGTTTTATTTTAAGTGCATAATATGCTTTTATTGTATCGATTTTATTTTATAAGCTGCATACCCCCTGAGGAAGGCGTTGCCGAAACGCATTGGGATTCTTCAAATAAATGCTCCTGTGACCTTCATACGTCTCTTGCTCCTTGTGTTACCCGATCCTTACTGCAAGAGTATTCGCTCTTCTTTGTGTTTATCTGATGTTTGCTTCATGCCTTTCTTGCATTCCAAGTGGGAAAAGTATGTGGAATTCAATTGTCAGCACCATGCAAATCCAGTTTTGTTTTGGAAAGCAGGTAAGGACGTCTTACGAGGAGACATTATGAGATACGTGAAGACTACCTGTAAACAGCTCAATGGTAGGGTCATTCAGCTGGAATGAGAACTTAGGAGAGCACGTCGCTGCTTTATGGCTTCTCCCACTATGGGACACAAGTCCACTCTGATAGTAATACAGCAAGAATTGAATTTGTTGCTACATCAGCGGGCTAAGAAATCGATTTTCTTCTACCGCTATGAGCTCTATCATATTGGCAAAAAGGCGGGCAGGCTCCTCTCTTTACTCATATGGTCAAGTGATGGCCTATGTCATGGGCTTTGAAGGATACATCGGGTTGGATACAGCTTACTGCTCAAGGCATAGAGAAGGCTTTTTGTGATTTCTATCAACAGTAGTATCAAGCGAAAGGGTGTTTGGATGACCTCAGTGCGGCATATTTGAAGGAAAACGGACTCCCCATTTGATGAAGGAGCAACTCTTGGTCCTGAATGAAACTATTACACCTCATGATGTACAGTGGGGCATCAATGGTTTACGGAGCGGTCAGACTCCTGGCCTGGATAGTTTCTGCAGTGAATTCTACAAGCTCCTCAATGATAAGGTGTCTGCCTCATTAGCACAGTACTATACTGATTTGGTGGGGAGGGGCTGCTTCTTTTTGGTACTGGCCAGCTTGGATGAGATCTTTTGTTGCCTGGATTGTATTGCCCTATCATGCGGATCATCTTGAATTGGTTGGCGGTCTTTTTGCCAGCCTGGATTCATGGGAACCAGGTGAGTTTTGTGAAATGGTAGAATATTACTGTGAACTTAAGACATGTGCTCGCCTCAGTGTACATTAGCCTTTGGGAATCATGCTCTTCTATGCTTATCAGTTTTGATGCTGAGAAAGCATTTGATAGAGTCAATTGGGACTTCATGTACCTGGTGCTGGACTTCATAGGTCTTAAAGTAGTAGTAATAGTTGTAGTACTCTGACCCTAGTGGATCGGTGCTTGTCAATGGTAAAATGACAGCTGACTTCCCGTTGTGGTGGAGACTCATCAAGAATGCCCATTATCTCTATTGCTCTTTGTCCTCACTTTAGAACTTCTGCTATGCCAGATCCACACGGATCATTTCCTGCATGTTGTGCAGCTAGGATATGAGGAGTTTTGCCCTCATATGTCTTTTTGATGAATACAACCGCATCTCAGTTCTTAAGCTGAATCTCAACAAGTCCGTGGCCCTCCTATTGGACCCAGTCCTCCAGAACAGATGGCCTAGGACTTTTCCGCTGGTGGGCAGAGGGACAGTTTAAATATTTGGGCATCCATCTTCCAGCTCACCTGACGGAGATGCATTCAGTGAATGTGTTCAGTCTTTTGGCCAACAATGAGTGCCGCATCCAGAACTGGTGGGATCTTCCATTCTCTTTGGGGGGCCAGGTAACACTTTTCAAGATGGTGCTTTTCCTCAGGTGGTTATATACTTTGCAGACTCTTCCTCTGGTACTCCAGAAGGGAGATCTTCAACAAATCAAGAAGCAGGTCAATGTCTTGCTTTGGAAGGCGTGCTAGCCCAGGGTTCAATTTGCGATACTTCATCGATCTTGGGAGCAGGGCGGATTGTGATTTCCAATCTGGGATGGTTTAATATGGTCTGCTTGTTGCGACATGTTAGGGACTGGCTTTGGGATATGTCTCATTACACGCCTTTGTGCTGGGAGCAAGCTCTGGCCGCACCATTACATCTGCGATATATTCTTCATTCCAGGACCTCTCAAGGTTTATTTGGGGTAGGTCAAAGCATCTTGTTCCACCCAGTACACTATGCCTGGATCTATCTTTCATTGCTGTTGGGATGGCCAGCCTCCTGTTCATCCTATCTTCCTTTACATGGTAACAAGAGCTTTCTGACAAGTTTTGAATCGTCTGACCAGGCGCGATGGGAGGGGATGGGCATTGTCAATTTGGAACAGTTTGTCTTTAAGGATGGTTCTATGCTTTCGTTTGGGGAATTACAACAGAGGTATAGTCCATGGAGGGTTGATGTATTTCCCATTATGCAAGTTCATAGCTATGTGCAAAGCCTATCCCAGATGTTGCCAGCAGGTGGTTTCTATTCTCGGGTGGAGGAGTTGCTTATGGGGGGACCAGCGGGTTTGTATTTTGCATTTACACAAGACTATTTCCGGAGTACTTCCGGCAGTGGCTGAAGAGGTTCTGGTGTGGCCTGGAAGGTGGACTTGGGGATTTAGGTTGATAGGGATTCCATTTTGTCAACTATCAGCAGTGTTCCAATGCTGACAACTCAGGTGGCACTCCAGGATATGCAGTTCAAACTGCTTCATCGCCTCTATTCTGCCCTTCGGAGGGCTTGGAGGGCTGGGTGGAGCTTACTGAAACATGTCCGCATTGTGAGGTTGTCGCTGCGACTCTGGGTCATATATTTTGGCATTGCTTGGTTGTGAAACATTATTGGACCCAAGTGCTACAAAGTCTGATTCAAGAGGTAGGGAGCTGTCTCCCATGTTGGTTATCCTAGATGTTTGGTCTGGAACAAATCTGTCTGAAGTCATGAGCCAGACCAGGATAAGGCTGGCTTTCTTGCTTGCCCGTAAATCTGTGCTATAGACTTGGCTAGCACCTGGGGACCCATTTTATTTGCATTGGCCTCTTGTTTGAAAGGGAGCATGCATGCAGTCAAGCCTCTTAGTGGGTTTCTTTCCTTGAGGTGTGGGGTCCCTATTTGTAGACCCTGTCACCGAGAGCTCGGAGTCATGTTATCAACCATTGTGCTTAGTTCTGGAGATGGTATGATTGATGTGTGACTGTGGTTCCACATATGTGTGTTGAATTTAGGGGTAAGGATTTGGGGGAGGGGGGAGGTTTGATGGAGCGGGGGCATCTTGACCTTTTCTTTGCATCAGTTCCAGTTGCTGTGAAGAATCAGTGCACACCGGAACTCAATATTCTGCCTCATTTTTCCTTGAGAGGTTCTGATACAGGGAGGGAAGGGGAGAGCTTCTTCCCATTTCACCTAGTGCCATGACCTTCAATGCTTCTGGTTTCCTTTTCAGTGACTAGGGGCCATCGCCCACGAGTGTCAGCCCTCGTTCTTCTTCCTTTGTTCTTTTTCTTTTCTTTTTTTCCCTTTTCATTTCTACGTTATTCTGAGTCTGATCTTACTGGCTCTGATCACAGGTTGTGTCCTGTTTATGGGGTACTGGGAGGGGGGATGGTAATATATAAAAGGAATGATGTCTGGACTTTACCAAACTGTTCTTGCACTTGTTGTATATTGTTTTCTGTGTTCATGTGCTCAAGCTGGCTACTTAATAAAAATGTTGTTCTCCTAAAGTGAACTGGGGAAATCCATTGCTTATCCCTGGGGTAAACAGTATGGAATCTATCTACCTTTTGGGATGTTGGCAGTCACTTGTGAACTAGATTGGCCACCATTGGAAACAAGATATTGAACTTGATGGACTATTGGTCTGACCTAGTATATTCTTAGCTTTCATACAAATGGAAAAATCAATGAAAATAGTGATTTTGGGGTCATTCCATCATCAATTAACTGAGCAGGCATGCTTGGAAAACTTTTACAAACCATCATTTGTAAACTTTGTTTTCATCGACCGTTCAGTTGCTGCCAGACACACCGGAGCCAATTTGGGGGGGGGGGAGGATTAAGGGGAGGGTCATAAGCATCCAGCATGAGGCACTTTTACAACTAGATGGTTCAAAGTTCTGGTAGGTAGGGAGTGTCTCTGGGGTGGAAGAGATCAGGAAAATCAGAGAGGCGAGGAAATTTCTGTTTTTCTATCGTCGTTGTTCAATTGCTTTTACTGTCTTAAGCATTGGTAGAAGAAAGTGTGGTGTACACTTTGTGAGTGTGTAGAACACAGCCAGTGGCAGTGGAGGAAGAAAAACACATTTTCCTCCCTCCAATTCTTTGAAGATTGTCAAGAAGGAAGCAATGCAACTGAGCACTAAAGAGCCTAACTCAGGCTGGGTGGGTAATCCTGGGCATGGTATATGAGGCAACACACTTGGGGTGGTGGTATTCCAGAGTTGGACAGGATAGTATTCCTAGCATGCCTGCTCGCTTGGACAGTGTGCTAAAAGACAGGCAATTCATGGTCCAACGAGCTGGAAATCCAGTCTCATAGGAGCATAAGTAGGTGTCATGCCTCTAGTCGCTGACTGCTGGTGCACACCTCCAGTTCCTCACCCTCTGATCTCTAGTCCTCGATAATCAAGCATTGTATGGGATTCAGCTATATAAAAAAACAACTCCAGTAACATGTCAGAAGTCCACTAGCTGGTTTTCCCAAAAACTGCACCCTTTTCAGGTTCCCCCTGGTCCACTGGCCTCAAAGTCCAACTTATATAAGTATCCTTTTTAATACTCAGATGTGAGTAGTATAATGGGTACACTACTCGTCAAACTGATTGACAGGTGAGATAAGGATGACAGGAGCCAATCAGCGTTCACTTCCGGTCTATGTCCCGCCTTAGGCCACGCCCCCTCCCATAGAAGTGAATGGTGAGTTAGCTCCGCCCACTCCCGCCCCCAAAATGTTGACAGGTACCAATCAGCGCCCACTTCCGGTGTATGTCCCGCCTTAGGCCACGCCCCTCCCATAGAAGTGAATGGTGAGTTAGCCCCGCCCAGCCCAGCCCACTCCCGCCCCCAAAATGTTGACAGGCACCAATCAGCGCCCACTTCCGGTGTATGTCCCGCCTTAGGCCACGCCCCCTCCCATAGAAGTGAATGGTGAGTTAGCCCCGCCCAGTCCCGCCCCCAGGCGTGGCCACCGCCCCCCACTTGACACACCCCTGCCCCCGCCCCAAGGATGACGACATCCAATCAGCATACACTTCCGGGGGTGTGTCACACCCATGCCACGCCCCACAATATGACATTAGCCAATCAGCACCCACTTCCGGGGTTTGTGCTACGCCCACCGCCTCCCACCCTCCTCCACGCCCCCTGCCTACATCATCGGAAATGACATCACCGGAAACAGGGCGTCATCAGAAGAGGGACTGTCCCTTTTTTGCTGACATCAGCGGAAACAGTATGGCTGACTCCGGAAATGTGTTTTTGCTTCTGCTTAATACTGAAAAACAAAAATGCTTTTCTCTCTGTCTCTCTCTCTCCCACACAGACTCAGTTGTTTCTTTCTCACACAAAAACTGATTCCTAGCACAGAGAGACAGGCAAGCTAGAATCTTTTTTCTTTCCAAAATGCAATTAGCACATCTTTGTTAGAGGGATCACCCTCTCACCCTCACCCTCAACCACGCCCCTGCCTACATCATTGGAAATGGACTGTCCCTTTGTGCTGACATCAGCGGGGAGCAGTGTGACTGACTCCGGAAATGTGTTTTTTTTTTGCTTCTGGTTAATGTTTACACCTGCAAAAAAAAAGCAGGAACCCTGGAAAAATAAAATGCTTTTCTCTCTCCCACTGCACCAGTTCTTATTTCTCACAAAAAGATTCACAGCACAGAGAGACACAATTTTCTTTACAAATGCAATTACAAATGCAATTGTTAGAAAAACTAGTGCGGTCCATGTGATAGAATTTTACTTTTAAGACCTCACTGTTAGAAATATTCTGACAGACCTGTAGAGTTCAGACTGAAATACAGAGAGACCTGAGTTCAAATCCCCCTAATACAGCTATTTTTTTGAGAGAGCCGAGTTCAAATCCAAATACAGCTATTTTTTAGTGGCTTTGAAAAAACCAATACAGAGAGACAAGCCTGGACATGTCTCTCTAGGGTGTGGTAACACGTGATTGGTTGAAACAAGAGGTCTGTTCTGAGCATGCTCCAGGTGTTCTGAGCATGCTCAGAACACAGACTTTCAGAAAGGAAAAAATGGCTCTTTTTGGAACACCAAGCAGAATTTCCAGCAGGGCACACAACATTAATTACTTCCTTAAGGATCATGATGCCGTTGCAGAGGGGTATCCACCGATTGAAAATCCATTTGAACTACAGGAGAGTCTGGCAGATCCTCCGCCAGAAATAGCAGCTTTTGTGGATTATCCAGATGCCCAAATATTTTTCAACTCTCAAGAACCCTACAATTCTGGCACAGAACTTGGCTTAACATCTGACAACACAATGGACCTGGAGGATATAGAATTATATCACGCCACTGTAGATGCAGAAACAAACTGTTTATTGGAAGACCTAGGATCAGCAGAGGTAAGAGAATTTTTTTATTTAGAAAAGTGTTATAGAAGAAACAGCAGTTCACACTGACATTATTTTGTTTTTTTTTTTGTAGGGAAGTGACGAATCTCTGCTCCTACAGGGGCACATACAGGCTGCCAATCTACGCTGTTTGTGCTTTCTCTGTACATATCAAAGGGAGGCATTTGATGTCATAGCCAGTCAAAGGGATTGTACAAAACCTGATGAAATAAACAGATTTAAATCTGTTATACAAACAACGGTGGCCTGTATTATCAAGAAATGCTGGCAGGGCATTATGCATAGAGACTGTGCAGCGTGTGTAATACATGCTCCAGGCCAAAGACACCATGACTGTTTAAAGTGGGAACGCAATGAAATACATCAGAAAATCCATAAAGCTTGTAACAGGTTGTGTCTAGGACCTATTTTAAATGTTGCCATGATTGCGGGTCATAAAATGAAAAGCAACTGTCCTAGTTTATGAAAATTTGAATTTTTTGTTTGAACTCGTCAGAGATTTTAACAACAGTAGAAATCCAGGACAAATGCTCAATATTTTGCTTAATTCTGTGGCAGACAGCGAAATAGAAATAGTGGAAGGCTTAATCTGTGACAGAGATTATAGATCGTTCTTTAAAAAACACCAAGTTCTGTAAAAATTGACTTTTTATGAAAATGTATGTATTTCCAGAATCTATTAGTTGAACATACAGATGAACAAAAATTATATGTATGCCTTTTATTTTTTTTAAAACTTGTAATGCTCAAATGAATTTCACAAGATGAAAACATTTTATTTGAAATAAAATATTTTGAACCTATGTGTGGTGTGTTTTAGGAATGATTAGTTAATTAAACCTACAATGGTTTGTCTGGGAAAAAAATGGGGCCTCCAGGTGTGTCCTAAACAATAGGCCATAAGATAAGAATGTGCAGAACTGTCGTGTAACTAAAATCCACTTAAGACGTCTGGGAAATGGATGGGAATGTGTATTAGCCACATACACAGATATATAGCATCTATTACACTGTACTGTCTGCGAAAAAAGGCATTGTGAATTAGCCAGGTCGTATGATAAGCTTATGAGATCCAGTACATTTCAGCAGCCAGAAAAGATCACATAGTCTCTATAGCTTGTATCATCTGCAACTTTTTCTTCAGACATGGTGAGTAGATATGAGTCTTTTTTAAAAATATTGTTGGCTATGTAATGTTTCTGTCTCTTATGATTGTCTTTAAAAAATAGGAGCAGAAAAAGGGGGTTACAAATAAACTTTCTCTTACAAAAAGAAGGCAGCAAAGAAATTTAAAAGGTATGTCCTGTGTTGTTTTAATTTTCTAACAGCTATGTTCTTTATAATGTGTTTCAGAGGACAGCCTCAACCTGTAATCTTTTTTTATTTTAGACCAAGAAGATGCTACAAAACAAGATGGCCAGTCTAACCAACAGATGGTACCTTACAGAAAGCCAAAAGACAAACAGAATCGTGAGTATTCCAGTTTTATCCAGCACCTAGATTTTAAGGTCTCTGTAAAAGTATTAGCCCCCACGTTTTCTTTTTCAGACCGAGAAAATGTTAGAAAATCAGCGGCTATGGGAGAGAAGTCTAACAGAAAAAGATCACACAGCAATAGTTTTTCTGATGGTGAATCTACACACACCGGTACAGAAGAGCAAACAGCTCCATACCGAAAACCAAAAGATAAGCAACATAGTGAGTATTCCGGTTTTATCCAGTACATAGATTTTAAGGTCGCTGTAAAAGAAAAAAAAGTATTAGCCCCTACATTTTCTTTTTCAGACCGAGAAAATGTTAGAAAATCAGCGGCTGTGGGAGAGAAGTCTAACAGGAAAAGATCACGCAGCGATAGTTTTTCTGACGGTGAATCTACACACACCGGTACAGAATACGGAGGGCGTGGTGAAAGCCGTGTCTTTGATCACAGTGTTTCAGAGGACAGCGCAAATAATCATGCATTAGGCCTCGCTGAAGAATCAGAACCAGTTAGCTATGTTCAGTTTGTGAAAAGGTGGGATCGTAAATTGGACAAGTTTAATGGTGTAATTTATTCAGAGGAATTTCGGTTTATTAATTTAGACAGGATAACATCATTATCTGAGGCTCAATTCGCCATTCGGCAAGGTATTCAACATATTCTGGATGAGGTTAGCAGCCGGGTTTCACCCGGTGATTATGTACAGGTGCATCTACACTCATCTCTTTTCCACAATTCCTTATATTCTGGTAAGTTAAACCCCGAGGCATTAGACGCTGACGATTTCTTAAATCAGATCGCTAAACTCCTTCAGAGTCACAGAGAAATCCAGGTTTGTGATATATTCCGGGTTGTTGTACTTGTCATAAAAAATCGGGGTGGGGGTGCTCGTAGGGTCTTAAAGACCATACCGTTTAGCCATATTATTCATAAGAAAAGGATGTATTTGATAGACTTGAACAACACTGATAATAGCCTGTGTTTTGCAGGTAGCCTCACAGCCCTCATGTCACAGGTAAAAATGACAGATGTTGAATTGTTAGAAGGTGCTAAAAAACTACATAACGAATTGGGGTGGCCGGTACATAGAAAAGTCATGCTCGATGATGTAGCAATATTTGAACAGCATTTAAAGATAAACATACGCGTTGTGCTTTACACAAAATCATGGGTTTGTTTTAAGACATCAGACAGACCTGTGTTCCCTAAGACTGTGTTCTTGTTGCTACACGATGACCATTTCTATGGTATAACCGATGTCAAAAAATTCTATGGGGAGCGCAACTTCTGTAGTTACTGTCAGAAACCGTACAGTCACGATCATAATTGCACATTATGGTGCCGTCTTTGTTTGACACTAACGTGTACGAATAATGTTGGTGTACAACAGAGATGCCCTAATTGCAAACTCTTTTGCCATTCTAAAGAGTGTTTAGATAGACACGCGGATCTGGCTCTGAAAAAAGAAGTGGCGTGTTTATCTAAGATACTGTGCCAGAAATGTGAGTCTTATGTGGACAAGAAACATAAGTGCAAGGGCCGTCATTGTAAACTATGTCGCGAGCCCCTAACCGGGGATGGCGTCCACTTATGTTTTATGACCCCTATTGGTAAAACTGAAACATCTGAAAAGTATATTTTTTATGATTGTGAATGTATGCAAGAAACAGGCTGGCATGTCCCTAATTACATATATGCGACGGACTTAAATGATGAAAGAAACTGGGAATTCAAGGGTCTCGAATGTATTTCTGCCTTTATACAGATTTTTTGTGACAAAAAATTTAAAGGTTACACCTTCATAGCCCATAATTCCAAAGGTTATGACGGATATTTTGTTCTTAAACAACTGCTTAAGGAAAAGATGGACACGGGGCTGTTGGTTCAAGGTGCTAAACTTTTACAAATTACCGTTGAACCTCTGACTATCCGTTTTATAGACTCTCTAAATTTCCTGCCTATGAAACTTAGCAAACTTCCACAAGCCATGGGTTTTACAGGCAGCAAGGGGTACTTTCCACACTTTTTTAATACGCTGAAAAATCAAAATTATGTGGGTCCCATGCCGGGTGTTGAACATTACGGTGTGAGTAACATGTTGCCTGAAGAAAAAGATGAATTTTTACAATGGTACAAGGACAATCAGCATAAAACTTTTAATTTGCAAAAAGAGCTGGCTTATTACTGCCAGCAGGATGTATCTATTTTGCGACAGGCCTGTGTTCTCTACCGAGCTGAAATCATGAAAATGACAGAGAAAGAAGTGTTTGTAGAGCAGGGTGACATCTCAGAAATTCAAACAAGGTGTTTAGACCCTTTCCAATATATAACCCTTGCATCTGTATGTATGGCTATGTTCAGATTCATGTTTTTAGAACCCAAGACTGTGGCACTCATCCCACCAGATAACTATCACCGGCAGACAAAGAGATATTCAACCCCCTCTATTCAATGGCTGATGTATGTGGAGGCCAAAGAAAATATACAGATCACACATGCTCTGAAAGGTGGTGGTGAAAAAAAGGTGGGGGCTTATTTTCTTGATGGCTATGCCGTGATCGGTGGGGTAGAAACAGCTTTTGAATTTAATGGTTGTTTTCACCACGGCTGTCCGAGCTGTTATAACGATAAAGACCAGAATCCTATAGCAGCCACGACCTATGGTTTTCTTTATTACAAAACACAGCTAAAAGCTGCATTCCTGGAAAGCCGTGGGTTCAAGGTCATAAGTCTATGGGAGCACGAGTGGAAGCGGATGGTAAAAGAAAATGATGGGGGCTGCGCAGATTTCCTGGCTGACTCCGCATTACCGCAACCTCTGATTCCACGAGATGCCCTTTTCGGGGGTAGAACAAATGCCATTTGTCTGTACCACAAAACAAGGCCTGGGGAAAAAATACACTACTATGATTTTACCAGCCTATACCCTTTTGTCAATAAAACAAAGGAATATCCAATAGGCCATCCAAAAATCATTTATAACAAATTTGGCCCCCCTACAAAGTACTTTGGTTTTATAAAAGCAAAAGTATATCCCCCACGAAAGCTCTTTTTCCCAGTGTTACCCATACGGTTGGGCGGTAAGCTTATGTTTCCGCTGTGTCACACGTGTGCTGACACACGGCAACAGGAAATGTGTGCCCACACTGATGAGGAGAGAGCTTTTGTGGGGACTTGGTGTACGGTGGAGATGAATTTAGCCATTGCAAAAGGGTATGTGGTTGTTGAAATCTATGAAATCTGGCATTTCGAGCAAAATCTGATCATCTCTTTTCCGAATACACCAAAATGCAGCTCCGTCAAAAACAAGAGTCTTCTCGCTACCCTCGATGGTGCAATGATAATGTAAAACAAAAGGTGTACATTGATGATAACTTTAGAAAAGAGGGGTGGTGTGTGCGTACAGACCAGATTAATGTAAACCATGCTAAGCGTCAAATAGCAAAACCTTTCTTAAATTCCCTGTGGGGTAAATTTGGTCAAAGAACAAACCTGCCTACCACAAGCATTGTGAAAGAACCTGATGATCTCTTTAAATATCTGTTTTCTCCTGAATTTGAGGTTTCATCATGCGATTTTATTGATGATGAAACAGCCTGTGTGTCTTGGAGGCACTCAAAAGACCAGTGTATATTGTCGGGTAGCACCAACGTTTTCATTGCCTGTTTTACAACGGCTTATGCACGCCTGGAGTTGTACAACCTTCTAGATAGTTTTGCAAGAGCGCTGTCTGTACCATGATACAGATTCTGTGATATTTCTAAGTCGAGAGGGTGATTGGAACCCATCTTTGGGTGATTATTTAGGTGAGCTCACAAGCGAGATACCCTCAGATGAACATATCACAGAGTTTGTATCAGCGGGGCCTAAAACATACGGCTACAAGCTGTCAAGCGGGAAGACCTGTATGAAAGTAAAAGGGATTACGTTAAACGTAGAAAACTGCCAGAAAATCAATTTCACTAGTTTGAAAGATCTAGTTTTGGACTACAAGCCTGGGACAGCAGATTTATCCCAGAAAAAGATAGGAGTACAACAACCTGGTATTATAAGAAACAAAAAGGGTTGGACAATAGAGACTGGTGTGATTAAAAAAACACAAAAGGTTGTGTATGACAAAAGGGTGAAGTTGGAGGATGGCTTTAGCACATTACCCTATGGATACTAGCGTGGTGGATGTGCGCTGGTCACATCCTTTTTCTTGTATTTTAGCGGGGCCGTCCAATTCAGGCAAGAGCTTCTTTGTTAAAAAGATGTTAGAACATGCTGGTCGTGTATTGACTGTCATGCCTAACAATATTGTGTGGTGTTACAGTTGCTGGCAACCTCTGTATAAAGAAATGTTAAATAAATATCCTTTTATTACATTTATGGACACTTTGCCTGATACTTTTAATGATGAACGGCTGTTTCCAACCAATAAAGTAAACTTGGTTATTGTTGATGACCTAATGGATTCTGCCTGTAAAAGTGATGAAATAGAGAAAGCCTTTACCAAGTATGTGCATCACAGAAACCTGAGCATCATATATATTGTTCAAAATGTTTTCTGCCAAGGTAAAGCAAGCCGAACTATAACTTTAAACACCAAATACATGGTGCTCTTTAAGAATCCTAGAGATAAGTTACAGATTGCCATTCTAGCCAGGCAGATGTACCCTGGAAAATCAAAATTCTTTTTAGAAGTCTTTGAAGATGCAACCAGAAAGCCGTTTGGGTATCTCGTCGTGGATTTAAATAACACAACGCCTGAGGCTTACAGACTGAGGACGGATATCTTCCCACCAGATTGGACCACGGTATACTGTGAAAAACCACAAAACTCACATAAAAAGAAATGAATATGTAACCGGCCCTTCATACATGCCTGTGTGTCTCAGACAACATGTCTCGCCGTGTAAAGAGAAACCTGCCCCTTTTAAAACTTTTGGTTCAAGCCTCTCCGCAGCACAGAAGAGCCATCCTGAATACAGCTTCTAATGATTTGGTAGCAGCTATAGTTGAAATCGCTCTCAACACCCTAAAAGGTAACATTCCTCTTTCACAACAACAGATAAAGGTTTTAAAAGGGAAGCGTCATGCCATAAAGAGTCTGTGTGATAAAAGACTACCCATTAAAAAAAAGAAGCAATTGGTGAGACAGTCGGGTGGCTTTTTCGGGCCCCTGTTAAGTTTTGCATTACCGTTGATAACGGGGCTTCTGACAAACCTCTAATGCATCACGCTGAAAAAATGTACATAGTCCCTAGTCAACAACTTGAGCGCTTGAGAAACCCGCCAGATCGGGATGAAATATTAGAACCACGACCATCCATAAGTTAGATGAAGAAATGAAAAACATCCTGCAAAGCGTCGGTATGCCTGAACACAAAAAGGCTAAATGTTACTCAGAAGTGCTACAGCGCTATCTCGTGCTTAACAGACAGAGGGATATGGAAAAAGAAAAAATAAACTTGTATCTACAGCCACAAGATGAGACATCAACGCCAGCATCTCTAGAAAATATTATACCTCCAGACCCTGTAATACAAGAAATGTTAAACAGCATCAATATGCGCTATAGGAAAAATGCTGAGTTGCTGCTTAATAAACTGTTAAAAAACAAGAATGTGGTATCCTGGGAGGGAAATGGAACATTTGTATACCGGGGAAACCCCGTCAATGGCTCTAACCTACTCGACCTCGTTCGTGGGGCTACGCAGCCCCAAGCTCTTTCACAACGAAGAATACCCAGGGGCTGGGAGGAGTTCATGCAAACGCTAGCCGAATTAAATATGCCCTCTACGGTAATGGGTAATGCAGCCAACAGAGATGTACTGGCACGCCTCAAAGAGAACCCATCTGTGAATGCTACTAAAATGTACACGGGTCCGATAAAGAACAAAGAGCTACTCCCTCACAAAAAACGTAAATTATCCCACAGATACCGGTGGTTGAGTGTGTAAAAATGTATTTTCAATAAAATGTTTAAAAACAAAAATAAAAGACTAGACAGTGGTTTCTTTTCAAAAAACCTCCGTAGAGGGGTTACTTTTTATTTAGAAGCATCAAAACATTCACGATAGGAAACACACACTTGCTGATTATGGAACGGATTTCTAAAAGATCTACACAAAGTTTGTTTGTTGCGTTTTACAAAATGTAACACCATATCATCATTTTGCATTAAATCTTCAGAATACATTTCTAAAATATTTTCAAAAGGCACCCCTTTACAGCGGTGGTGCAAGAAAAATACACAGTGATATCCACAAGCCGTAGACATTGGGTGCTGTAATTGTCTGTTGTGGTATAAAACAGTTTTACAATGCTTGTTGAAAAAGCTCATAATGCTGGTAGGAAAGAATAAGCTATCAGGTGGTTGTCCATAAGAATCAAAAAATTCCCCTGTTCCATCTCCACATATATAGATGGCTAACCAGTGTTCTCCAGGTAGGTTATGAGGGTGTGTATTTACCACCAAACACACTGGCTTCCTTGATATTTGTACATCCGCTAACCAGTCGCTGGGTAGCACATCTAAAAAGAAATCTGCAACACAGGGGTCCTTCTTTAAAATACGGAAGATCTGCAGGGTGTTCATTTTCACGAATGATCAAAAAGAACATTCCTTCTATGATTAATTTCTATCACATTGTCAAAAACCCCATAAACAATCATGTTAACTGTATGGGGTAAGGCGCTGGCAAAACGTATTTCAGCCCGCAGGTTACCAGTTTTAATCAGCGAGTAATGGTCTGCACACTCCTGATCCGGTGAAAGGTCAAACGCCAACAGGGTATAACCTTTGTAAAACTCCTGACGGTCAATCAGCAATGCTGTATCTTTCAGATGTTTACCACTTGCTTGTATCAGTTGCATATATTCTCTTACACAACATCCGTTTTGAAAGTCAGGTTGAAGAGGTTTCCCGGGTACTTGTTCACCATCCACATATAGAGCGGCAAAATTAATATCTTAATGTTTAAAATTGAAGGGGTTTTTAGCATAATTACCGCTGAAAGCATCATTATCCACAAATCCCAGCACAATGAGTTTTGGTAGCTGCCCCAAAAAGAGATTTTCCTGGTTAGTCACACGGGCACCGGCTGGTATGCTAAACCTTCAGCCCCACACGGTCAATAGCATACTTGACATTAGCTTTCAGCAGAGCTTCCGCATGTCCCAGGCGCACTCCGGGGGAAACTTTAACTCTCTTTACAAAGAGCGCAGCGTTTAGGATAAGGATTTTATAACTTTCTTCGGCATCACCGCTCATTAAACAGAAAGAGTTTTTGTTGCGGGTCAATTTGATTTTGAGATCCACACCATTAATCAATAGCTTTTCTTGAAAAAATAGATCGTTATGTAATTGCCCCAATAGCTCTACCTTGTGGCTAGAGACCGTAAATTGAGCCCTTTCAGTAAAGCCGACATTGCGAGATCCTATCTCTCTCACCTCATGCTGCCCGGCTGTGTCTTTATAAAACAGTCCACTTGTAAACTGTGATTTGAGGGATCCTTCGCCATAATTGAGAAGCAGCTCTATGAGGGCTCTGTAGGGGTAGCAGTTGTTGCTCTGGCTAATGAGTTGGTCACCCAGGTAACATCCAGCTGGCTAAACAGAGCTGCGATTGGGTAGTTCACCAGCGCTACTTTGGCTGCCGGGTCGATGTTCGAGCCATCTTCTGCCACAATTTTACAGGTCAGGTGCAAAAGTGTACTATTTAAATCAATGTAGTCTTCACCATGACCTGCGATATAGAAGTCCAAAGGGGCTGTTTCCGACAAAGCCGATAATGGCGGAATTTCCACATAAATACTTTTTTCGATACTTGTTTGGGTCGGTGCTAGTTGAAACAGGTCCAGTTCCGATTTAACACACTCTTCAGAGCCGTGGTGTACAAAAGCCATGGTGCTTTTTAGAATATATCTCGCTGCCTAGAGCTAGCGCTTCTCTTCTTAGACCGGCGGTGAAGCTTCTGAGACCTGCCACCCACGGGTTTCTTTCTTTTAAAAGGTTTGGGCGGTCCTTGTGGTAACTCCCGAGACTAGGTTCTCTTTCTTTTAACAGCTCTTCTAATCACAGCCAGTCCTGATCCTGCCTGTTCTGTAGCCTGGTTCATTTCATTTAGAACAGCCGTTGTGACATGGCTCATGACATCCTTGGCTATGTTTTTTGCGGCGCCCTTCACGTGTGGTTTAATAATTTCAAAACCCCTTCTCAAAAACGGCATAACTTTTCTAAAGAGGCTGCGAAAAACACCACCTACACCGGCCCCATACATGACCGGTACTCCATGATATCCTGAAAGCCCATAGCCGGCTTGTGTTGTATAATAATGCCTGTATGCTTTGGGGTCTCCATAGTCTTTAGCCACAACCATTTTAAAAAACAGTCACCCTCCGGGGTCGCAGATGAAGCTTAAGGATCACCTTCCCGTAACGAAATGAGACGTACTTGTCCTGATCCGTCTTTATTTCAAATGTGATGGTATCAATATGCTGTTTGTTCACAGGGACATAGTGCGGCTTATCATAAGTTAACGTGATAAACTCATCCCTAACCCCTTTAGTTGGAACACAGCGCAGCAGTGGCACAAAATGGTCACCTACTAACTGGTGCTCTACAATATCTGTGTACAGGTAGAGGGTATTAAAACCGGCCGTGATATCCGTTGGAAAATGGGAACGTTGTGTATTAACATATGCTTCTATTCCCAAAATGGTTGCCAAATCACCATACGCATAAATAGTAGACCTATCTTCCGATTTTATCCGGATTCTTCGCGCATGGGGCTCATAAATGATTAGTGGTGCCGCCGATTTATAGATGTTGCTAATGTCCTGATTCATGGATTCCACTAAACGCTGCATGGTCGCGTAATGTCCTTTCCTGACTATAAGGTGCTGTATATTTCCTGCTGCGGAAGCGACAACATACTTATGGTCTTCCTTAATATTCTCCCAGGTGTTGGGGTATTGTATTTCCACGAGCCCCACTTCCCACTGTCCTTGTAAGTCCAAAGGCCTTGCTAGTTGTATGGTAAAATTAGAGCTGGTATTTTGGGAAAACACATCTGCTGAGGCATTGCTAGGCAGGGTGATATAAAAGCAACCATCATTCATTTTCAATTTTATTTTAATGCTGCTTCAAAAGAAAAAGAAATCAGATGTCTTGAATCTCTGATGCTTTAACCCAACTGTTAAATTTAACAGGCCATCCCCTCCATTTCACGAGGTAGAATCTGTTCCTGCCACATCCTTTTACCTTTAGAACCTTTTCGATTCGGTATATTCTGTCCTGTTGCTGCGTGACTTTTAGCAATTCTTCAGGATAAAAAGAACCTTGTATGGCTTCACCGTCATAATCCTGTATCTTGTATGTTGCTTTCTGGCCCCTGTTTAAAATGTCCGTTATTATAAATACTTCGTCAGTCCACGTTTGCTCGTAACCTTTTTCAAATTTTCCTTTAGTTTTTGAAAGTCTTACATGATCTCCTTTCTTTAAGGGATTCTCGGTATGCTTACGCTTGATGCTATTGTTATAGCAAACGCTGTGAAAAGCTCTTATTCTATCACTCACCCACAGAAGGAAAACTCTCAGACAGGCTGGAATGCAAACAGGAACTTTTAATGTGCGCACAGGCCAGACAGAGATACCAGCAACCTCCACAAGAGTCTGAGCCCCGAGGGACGTCCTACAAAGCTTTATATACAGTACAGTTTTAAACTCATTCTACAATCCCATTTGCCACAGGTATTTCCTGCCCACCAATCAGCAGCCCCTGGGGAAGGTACCTGGGTGACCTGTCCAAACCGGTGTGCTTTGGTCTATTGATTTCTGGGCTAGGGGATATTGTGCTCAGACCTGAAGTGGGGGAAGGGTGTCCACTGAAATAGCAGGCTGATTACTTGTAAGGGCTACCTACAGCTAAACCACATGGCTTGCCGCATGGCTTGGGGGAAGGGCTACCTACAGCTAAACCTCATGGCTGCCTCATTCCCCCTTTTTAAGTGGGACCTCAACCGCTAGAGGCGGTTGAGGGCTGTATTTGGGACAGGGCCATGACAGTGGTAACCACCTTGCGTTCTACCTGGGTATCAAGGGTGGTGGTCATGAAGCGGTAAAGAATGGGGATACAACATGGCAGAATGGCACATAGCAGTAAATGAAAAGAACCCCTACCACTGGGATTTTTAGTCCCCCTGGCCAACTGAACCACTTCATAAACCACCCAGGACCCATGGACAGGTAACTAGATCACTTAGGTCTTGGATAGGGTGTTCAATGGAAACACTTGCATCAGTGAGTTTAAAACAACACATACCCTATACCCTCTATAGCAACTCCTGCACAACGTTTTTGTTCCGTGTGCAAAAGTTGCTGTTCTGACTGTAAAAGGTTGCAGGGCCTGCAGAGGCCTCTTCCCTTTGGGACAAAGGAGGGCCGTGTGCAAAACGTCTGCAGAGGCTTCTTTCCTTTGGGGCAAAGGCTCTTTCCCTGGGATCCACCCTTATCAGCATATTAATGGCTTTTTATTCTTGCTAGTGTTGAGTCATTCTGGCTGCACCCTGCCATTCCCTTTGCTTCATTAATCACTGGCACTGTAATCTTCAGGGCATATGAGTACTTTGTATCACCAGCTTTTTTTGGCCTGTTTAACCTGTTCAGGCCTGGCATGTCTTTTCTTGTGCTAGGTCCATTCTCTGTGCACTTCTGTTCAGAGTATGGTTCCCCCTGGCTTTACTCTTGTTGTGCTGGGCTCTGGGTACTCATTTTCTTAGCCCACATGCTTTTTTCCGTGCCATCATAATGTATTACAGCCTCAGGCAAGGATGCAGCCATACTAGACATACCTATCAGCCAATTTCCCTTCAGTCCCAATTTTTCTTTTCTTGTTTATGGGGCAAAGATAATCCCGCTAAGGGCAATGGACAAGCAACCATTTGAGACAGATATTGAGACAGATAGGGGTCATCAGAAAAGCAGCTTCTGGTACTGTTCCCTAGAGACAACATACATTGTAACATCATTTTCTTGCAGCTGGTCAATAATATTGAAAACACATAACATGAAAGTATGTCAAAAGCAGCAGTGCTTAATAATGTGATAAAGAAAAGTTCTGAGAATAGTACAGCAAAGCCAGTCAAGTTTTCAAGTCATCCAGAATGAAAATGCATGATATGTCAGCATACATTGCTGACCGATTATATACAAATTCATATTAATTGTGGATATCCTGTGGGTTCACCAGGGCAGCCTCAGGCAGTATTGGACTAAACCTTAAATATATGACTGACAATGCGGCTGAAATACTGAATTTCTCATGCTCTGGAAGAATGTGACATCAGACATATTGGGATCCCCTACATCATTGCATTGCGAGCTGAAAAGCAGTTTGTTTGTTTTTTATCCCTAGGTTGAACTCAGTTAGTAAATCAACAACTGTTCAATGTTACCAAAATTGTGCACACTCCAGGGGTGACTCAGCATGCAATGTTCCTAAATGGGTTAGTTGTGTACATACTATGACAGAAATTAACTTCATACCGAAGCCAAGGGATGATGGAGATTATTATACACACCAGCATTATTTGTGCAGTGTGCACTGTATGGATCCGTGTGAATCAGTACTAAAGGGCAGTGCACACGAGGAGTGGGGCAGCATTATCAGTGCATTATTAACTTCAAGTGTGAATTAGTGTGAATGGTGTACTGCACAGTATATGCCTTTCAGCAGTGCTAATTCTGCATTTTATCTTTCTATTTTGAAATTGCCAATGATCAGTGTATTCACCCTGAACCAAAACATACCTGAACATCAGAACAAGCTACAGTGCATACTAGAACTAATCCAGATGTTCTCATCAGAAATCATGAGTTAAAGTACTGCTACCAGTATATTTGGTACTAAAATCATTTTAAGGTATCATTGTAGTATCAGAAAAATGAATACAGTTGATCAAGGCAGTTTAATGTACTAAGCAGGAAAGAATGCAATCACCAAAACAGCATTTACTGTCTGCAGAATAAAATGTCATATCATGCAGAAGTATTACTTGTTTAATTTTGTATGTGCAGTCAAAACCAAATATATGTACCAGAGATAAAATTCAGGCTTTAAAAAGACAAGTAAAAAAGTCTTCATTTCTTCATAATCTTATAAGGATTTTCTTCAGCCTTTGTTTGCTTCCAGCAGACATTTGAGGATGCTCAAAGGAGGCACCTCATGGTTCTAGAAGCTCAATACTCTACAATTAAAATTGATGACAAGAGGATTGTTTGCAGGCTAGGTGTGGCTAGGTGAATTGGGGTTCTTTGTCCTCTAGGAGAAAGACTCCTAGGTGATTTTTTTCCTTTTGTCCTCTCTAATGGGCCTCCATTCATCTGCTAGAAGAAGGAACTCCTCCCAGTATCTTTCTATAGCTATGCAAACTATTTCAGCAGTTTCAATCACCCCCCACTCACTGCTGAGAGGTGTGACCAAAACACCTGGTTCCCTGACCACTGATCATGCATGAAACATAGCAATTGTCTTCCTTCAATGCTATACCAGTACTACAGTCCACACACAGCAAACCCCACCCCCCTTTCTAAACTGTCCCTTTCCCTGCAATCAGTAGACCTGGTGTTTTTCACTGTTTGGGGACACAGGGGCGATTTGTTAGTAACTTCACCTTTTACTGATAGAGTATCAAAATCAATCCTGAAATATAAAGACCTAATGTCTGGACAAAAACTTTCTTTCCCTAATGTCACAACTAAACAAAGAGACACTAAAGGTTTTTACATAACAGCACATTTACTATATGGGCCAGTCATGAATCTATATAGGGAAGCTGGTCCGGATACTCCCCCACCACAATTTAGCCTCCAGACCCCATGCTCTAATCACAATTTGCAAAATCACAATTTACAGTGCAAATCTTGTAATCCCAATTCTAGGAATGCAATGTTCAGTGTAAATTTTCCAATCCCACTTCTGGGAATACAATATACAATATAATCCAGGCAACAGGCAGAGTTTGGTTGCACAAAACACACAGGACCACAAAGGGAAAAAGAAAAAGGGAAAACAGAAAACAGAGACGTCTCAGCAGCGAATACGTTACAAATACACATTACACACACTAGCATAGGATTTAACTTTTATAATAGCAACGAGAAACACAGCTAGCCACTCCTCCAATGTCCACCAGATGGAGCCACAGGAGCACATGGCAACACAAAAGAAACCCCCAGCAACACAAAAGGAGACCCCCAGCAACACAAAAAAAGCCCCCAACACTATAGGAGCACATGGCAACACAAAAGAAACCCCCAGCAACACAAAAGGAGACCCCCAGCAACACAAAAAGCCCCCAACACTATAGGAGCACATGGCAACACAAACGAAAACCCCAGCAACACAAAATGAGACCCCCAGCAACACAAAAAGCCCCCAACACTATAGGAGCACAAGGGAACACAAAAGAAACCCCCAGCAACACAAAAGGAGACCCCCAGCAACACAAAAAGCCCCCAACACTATAGGAGCACATGGCAACACAAAAGAAAACCCCAGCAACACAAAAGGAGACCCCCGCAACACAAAAAGCCCCCAACACTATAGGAGCACATGGCAACACAAAAGAAACCCCCAGCAACACAAAAGGAGACCCCCAGCAACACAAAAAAGCCCCCAACACTATAGGAGCACATGGCAACACAAAAGAAACCCCCAGCAACACAAAAGGAGACCCCCAGCAACACAAAAAGCCCCCAACACTATAGGAGCACATGGGGCAAAGGCTCTAAATAAATCACCCCGATCATCGGAGAATTGCAATCAGCGCAATTATTCTTGAAAGGCACACTTAAGGGAGTTAATACTAATATCCTAGGCAATTTTTCTTCAATAGCTTTTGGCAGCGCTGCACTTTAAATACCTTTTAAGGGGCCCGAAGTGACAAAGTTAAATTCTTACTGCAGTTATTTACCGGTACTCGCAAGCGCCCCCCCCCCCTTTTTTTATTCAGCACACTTAAGGGAGTTAATAAAACTCAGATTACTGCAGTTCAGATCTCAGATATTACTGCAGTTTCAGATACTGCAGTTTCAGATTACTGCAGTTATTCAGATTTACCGGTATTCAGATACAGGACGAGCAATGGCTTCAGGGCCACTAAGGCCCCTACTAGGACTGCTCGTGCAGTTGATCAGGCTGCTACAGGTTCCCAGAAATTACCAGGACTCACAGATAGAGTACAGAACTAGCCCCAAACAGTAAGGTAGCAGTACTCACCAGAACTCTGATCAGACAGGAAGTTTGGATGCCAGTCTATCCAACTGGTTTTCAATCGGGGATTCAACCACAGGGACCGACTGTCCAGACAAATCAAGGTGTCCTTCCGAGCACAAAGTGGCCCGGGGGCGCCAAGGACCGTTAATCACCTGGAGGGGCCGGTCCCTGACTGGTGGAGGCCCAGATGCTGCAAATGCAAAAGTCTTCCCACCGTGGGTGTGGTGAGAGAGGCTTTTCTTTTAATGTTTCCTGGCCAATGCACCAAAATGTTATAGCAAACGCTGTGAAAAGCTCTTATTCTATCACTCACCCACAGAAGGAAAACTCTCAGACAGGCTGGAATGCAAACAGGAACTTTTAATGTGCGCACAGGCCAGACAGAGATACCAGCAACCTCCACAAGAGTCTGAGCCCCGAGGGACGTCCTACAAAGCTTTATATACAGTACAGTTTTAAACTCATTCTACAATCCCATTTGCCACAGGTATTTCCTGCCCACCAATCAGCAGCCCCTGGGGAAGGTACCTGGGTGACCTGTCCAAACCGGTGTGCTTTGGTCTATTGATTTCTGGGCTAGGGGATATTGTGCTCAGACCTGAAGTGGGGGAAGGGTGTCCACTGAAATAGCAGGCTGATTACTTGTAAGGGCTACCTACAGCTAAACCACATGGCTTGCCGCATGGCTTGGGGGAAGGGCTACCTACAGCTAAACCTCATGGCTGCCTCACTATCACCGTAGACTCTTTTCCAGATCTGCAGAGAATTTGTGTGTGTCACATCTACAGGTCTCGTCTTTATTGTTCTGTGAAAACTATGATTATAACTGTGCACAAAAGCCTGCAATACGTCTTGGTACCTAAAGGTGTTGTGTGTAGTAAAATAACGCCACATTTTGGATTTCAAAGTCCTGTTATACCTTTCTACCACCGCTGCTTTAACATCATTATTGGTTACAAAATAATGAACCCCTCTTTGTTTTAATAAATTCTTCAGGGACCTATTTAAAAATTCTTTACCCTTGTCTGTCTGTATTTTTTCAGGTATACGACCTAGATTAAATATTTTTTCAAAGGCTTTAGCAACTTCATGACCGGTTTTCGATTTTAAACTTGCAACCCATGCATATTTTGACAGGATGTCTACCACTGTTAATATGTATTTATAGCCATTGTTATAATGGGACAAGGCTGCCATATCAATTAAATCAGCCTGCCATTGCGCATCCACATCTGACACGATCATCTTGTTTCTTTTAAAACGGACCCTAGCAGGTCTGTGTAATGTATAAGCATCTTGTCCGGTAGCCCATCTAACTACATCATTTCTGTTGACTGTTTTATCCTGCTTTTTAGCAGCTTGAAGTAGAGGATTTATGCCCCCAAAGCTCCCTGCTGCTTTGGGGTTATAGTAAATGCTCTTCAATAAGGTTTCCTTCATGATTGCCGTGCTTTGACTGTTCTTTTTATTTTGCCAACATCTTCAGAATGGTTTTAGTAATTAATGTTGTGTGCCCTGCTGGAAATTCTGCTTGGTGTTCCAAAAAGAGCCATTTTTTCCTTTCTGAAACTCTGTGTTAAAAATGTTCCCCTTACAGCAGGAGCATGCTCAGAACAGACCTCTTGTTTCAACCAATCACGTGTTACCACACCCTAGAGAGACATGTCCAGGCTTGTCTCTCTGTATTGGTTTTTTCAAAGCCACTAAAAAATAGCTGTATTTGGATTTGAACTCGGCTCTCTCAAAAAAATAGCTGTATTAGGGGGATTTGAACTCAGGTCTCTCTGTATTTCAGTCTGAACTCTACAGATCTGTCAGAATACTTCTAACAGTGAGGTCTTAAAAGTAAAATTCTATCACATGGACCGCACTAGTTTCTCTAACAATTGCATTTGTAATTGCATTTGTAAAGAAAATTGTGTCTCTCTGTGCCGTGAATCTTTTTGTGAGAAATAAGAACTGGTGCAGTGGGAGAGAGAAAAGCATTTTATTTTTCCAGGGTTCCTGCTTTTTGTTTTGCAGGTGTAAACATTAACCAGAAGCAAAAAACACATTTCCGGAGTCAGTCACACTGCTCCCCGCTGATATCAGCACAAAGGGACAGTCCATTTCCGATGATGTAGGCAGGGGCGTGGTTGAGGGTGAGAGGGTGATCCCTCTAACAAAGATGTGCTAATTGCATTTTGGAAAGAAAAAAGATTCTAGCTTGCCTGTCTCTCTGTGCTAGGAATCAGTTTTTGTGTGAGAAAAAAAACAACTGAGTCTGTGTGGGAGAGAGACAGAGAGAAAAGCATTTTTGTTTTTCAGTATTAAGCAGAAGCAAAAACACATTTCCGGAGTCAGCCATACTGTCATTTCCGGAGTCAGCCATACTGTTTCCGCTGATGTCAGCAAAAAAGGGACAGTCCCTCTTCTGATGACGCCCTGTTTCCGGTGATGTCATTTCCGATGATGTAGCATGGGGGCGTGGAGGAGGGTGGGAGGCTGTGGGCGTAGCACAAATCCGGAAGTGGGTGCTAATGCCATATTGTGGGGTGTGGCGTGGGTGTGACACACCCCCGGAAGTGTACGCTGATTGGATGATGTCATCCTTGGGGCGGGGGCAGGGGTGTGTCAAGTGGGGGGCGGTGGCCATGCCTGGGGTCAGGACTGGGCGGGGCTAACTCACCATTCACTTCTATGGGAGGGGGCATGGCCTAAGGCGGGACATACACCGGAAGTGGGCGCTGATTGGTACCTGTCAACATTTTGGGGGCGGGAGTGGGCAGGGCTAACTCACCATTCACTTCTATGGGAAGGGGCGTGGCCTAAGGCGGGACATAGACCGGAAGTGAACGCTGATTGGCTCCTGCCATCCTTATCTCACCTGTCAATCAGTTTGACAAGTAGTGTACCCATTATACTACTGGCAGGTTTGCTATGGGTTCTAGTCAGTGTTTATAGTTCTTCCTAATGTGCCTGGTGGTTGGCACCGGCGTATAGTAATGTAGTCTTTCTTTACCAAGACAGTCATCGAGAGGCATGTTTACTAAAAATTAGCACATGTTAACATTATGCAAATATTTATGCAAATGAGGCCCCATGATGAGTCTCCGCACGTGGCCCCGCACCCCCCTTGGGCCGCCCCTGCAGTTGAATATGAGAGCTCTGCATAATTTCAGCTCCTTAAGTTGCCATTATAAAATATCCATTTATAAATAACCTCACCCAGACAACTCCAACAAAACTTCATACACTTTAGATAAAGATTATTTGTTGGACCCTTTATCAGACCTGAACCATCAGTATATTCTAGGTGGAACTGAGCATCAGTGGTCCTATTTAACTATTTTTATTACATGTAGAAATGATGTAAAATCATCCCCACTTTCAAACAGCTTAAGAACAGAGATATGCATTCATCATCTGCTTCAATATTGCTCTTGTTGATTTTAATTTTCAGTGAGTTAAAAACTAAATGGGATCTTTAAAAAGTGGCTTCTAGTTCAGCCAGTCAGCTTTTCAGGATAATCACAATACATAGTGCAAACTGCGTCTGTATGAACCGTCCTCCGTTATACAGCAATATATCTCATGCCTAGTCACTGTGGCTATCCTAAAAGCCAAGCTGGTTGGGTGGTCCCGGAAAGCCAAGTTGAGAAACTTTTCTAACCATCTGAAATACATTAAATGAGGCCCTGCACATCCATTTAGCATTATTAGTATGCAGTTATTAGGACACATTGCATCGTCACTGGATAAACTGTATTGCACAATACTTATTTAAGCACATTTAAAAAAAAAAGCTGTGCCACTAACTAATGAGAGTGTTTTAAGCATTAAAGCAGAGCTCTCCACAAGACTATTCTTTTATCATGGTACGAATCTCATCACTAAAGAAGGGTCCTGTGAATCCAGCATACAAATTATTTGCAGCCAGAAACACCGCAACATACAGGTTAATATTCAGCTGTGGCACTCAGCATTTTTGAAGTGCCTGGCCACCACAGCTGAATCTGAAACTAGAAATTCAGTACCAGAACCCAGATATGCACTGGCGCTGACTATTCGGGTTCAGGCGGGGCCAGAGGACATTCCCCGCACCCTGACCCTGGCCTTAGGAGGCCAGATCGGGGGTTGGACTGTGGGGAATACTTTTATTGGGTGGCTGACATCGTGGCTTTTAAATGGAGCTGTGGTGCCATGGTGCCGCAGCTCCATTTAAAAGCCCTGACTGAGTTAGTCGGGCAGGTTATGTACATGCAGGCCAGACTGAATCGCAGTCCTGGCCTGCACATACATGACTGATCGCAATTCTGATCCAGTGGGGCTAGACGTGCTTCATGGGATCACAATCGCGATCCCCTCTGTACGTCCGGTTCAGACTGGACGTACAGAGGAGATTTACGTCTGGAATGGAATGAACCCTTTACAGACTAATGTGCACACACAAGTCTCCATTCATGTACGTAAGTCCTTGAAAATAGTTAATTTATGTGCATAAATGGCAGCTCACTTATAAAATCAGCCTTGATATGTCTACAAAAATATGTAGAAAAAAGAGGCTAGGATCAGGGCATTCCAAGGGCAGTACCACTTATACCTATAGGCCAGCATTCTGACACACGGATAGTGGGGTTGGACGTGCAACCTGGACGTCCAACCTATGCTCAACCCTTGAATGTAATTCTGTTCCCTGCACTCCCCGCACCGCGCTGGGTGGGTGGGAGGGGGTGGTGCGGGGGGGGGGGGGGAGGCACCAGCTGGGACATACAAAGGCAGTTCTGGTCCAGCTTATGTATGTCCCCCCAGCCAAGGGATATATGCCCAGCTTATTCCACACCAATGGTGGAATAAGCCCTGGGAACCCCAGTGTATGCGAGTTGTAGCCCCCCTACCCCATAGCACTGCAGTAGTGGGGGAGCTCCTGCTGCCCATTCCAGGCATTGGGGCCCCACCATGTGTTGAGCGGCAGTGTGCTGGTGCTGCTATGTGTTGGGGCATTCGGTGGCTCTGGCTGGATGTGCCAGTGCCATGGTGATGGGATGCCACTGCACCAGCACAACAGCCGGATTGTATTGCAGTCTGGATGGGCAGCCTAGGGGACGTCCCCAGCACAGGAATAGGGTGCCCTCCCAGACATCTATGTCCCCAATTCTGCCATCGCGAGTACGCCCGAGCACCACGGTGGCAGAATCGGGAATATCTCTTGCACATCCAGGTTTTGGCTGAGCAATGCAGCCGGACATGCTGGAATCAGAATCGGCCTCATATTCTATATGTGTACGTAGTGATATCCAGTGATATCATACATCTAGCTGTGCCATCCAAAAAGCAAGTATAAGGGATAGCACACCTAAATATATAATGTATACAGTATGTGTAATGGTCAACTATGGAGGCTTAGGTTTTCAAATTTTACATATGAAGACACATTTTAGACAGGCCGCTTAGCAGTAATCTGGGATGTCCAAGTCAAAATGTCCAAAATTCCATGGAAGGGACAGCAGTGAAGGTGGGCAGAGCAGACAGAGCTGAAAGATTCCAAATTATCGCTATCCACTGATAAAGTCATATGAATAAAATACAATCTCTAAAATCAGACCATCTCTACCCTAAAAGATAAAAGTCTCCATCAGACAGAAAAACACAGGGATGTGCAGAATTATACCCCGGACATGTGCAAGTTTTGAGATGATTTTAGAAACTTGCACATGTCCGATACGATTGGCAGCAGATCTGGCAACATACAATAGATGTTTCCTTGATGGTATTTCAGAATGGGCAGGTGTTTCTCTGGTCACATACCTGTCCCAGCCTGCCATTTTGCACTGAAGCAGCGGCCAAGAAAAAGGTCTGTTTGTTTACCTGTATGCTTTTTTCGAGTGGTGAAAATTACTGGGGGAATGAGAGAGCTTTATATTCTTCTCTGTTGAGGTTTTCAGTTACTCAAACAAGCACTTGCATATACCTATGTGCGTCCAGAAGTGGGTATAGACATGAACATGTTCTCTATAAAGTCCAAACATGCAGCACCCATTCTAATATTGGGCACACATGTATCTTTTTGGGAACATCCTGGGCATTCTTCCACACACCCTCAAGTGACATATATGTGATCACATTGGATACATGTAAATGGAGGGTATTCTAAACTGGATCTTAATTCTCACATCTAAATGGGTGTTTTCAAGCATGGAAATCACAAATAGAGCTTCTAAAATGACTCACTAGATGGGTATTCCACTTACACCTGCATATTCAGTGATGCTGACTAAACGTATATGAACATAAGAAATGCCATACTGGGTCAGACCAAAGGTTCATCGAGCCCAGTATCCTGTTTCCAACAGCGGATAATCCAGGTTGCAAGTCTTGGTCAGGTTTCCAAAAGGTAGACAGATCCCATGCTATAGTACTACAGAACATATATATAATTTTCTAGATTAGATATTTCAAATTATGTCTTGGCTGTAATTTATTTATTTATTTATTTATCTGCATTTATATCCCGCTTTTCACCGGGTCAAAGCGGTTGGGGGATACATTTAACACAAGGGGATATGAGACACATACACTAATACTTACAGGGAACATGGGCAATGGAGGGTTAAGTGGCTTGCCCAAGACCACAAGGAGCACCTGTGGGACTAGAAACCCCAGTCCTTCCGGCCCAAGGTTGCTGCCCTCTAGTGGGATTTGAACCACCGACCTTCCGGCCTGTAGTACCTTGCCCCAACCACTAGGCCACTCCTCCTCTGAGTATGCTGAGTATTGTGCTCTATAATGTCCAAAAAACCCATTAGCATTTCAATCAATTTATAATGAATCAAGCTATAATACATGTTATAAATGGCCTTATTATTAAAGAATAGAAATTGTTCCTTAAAATCATGAATGCAAGATTAAAATCTTGAAAAAAATATAAATATTCTAGCTTGATTCCATATTTTTCTCTGTCCTTTTATAACACACAGTCGCATGCCAATCACACACACACACACACACACACACACACACACACACACACACATATACACAATAACAGCCTAAGCAAATGAAGGATCTCCATTAATTTATGCCCCACGTCTGCCCAAAAGAAACATATCCCATATAACCAGCAATTTACTGATAAAAACAGATGGGCAGGAACTGCAAGTGTGCAAGAGGTGGCTTCTTAGAGAGGTCGAAGAGCATGGCCCACTTGAAATTGTTTCTGGAAAGTAATATAGGATGCTTGGTTTAAAGAAATCTTAGAATGGACATTTTCCTGCACTTCTGAAACTTTATATTTAAAAGCACGCAGTACATTCTGTACCATTAGAATTTCTAGAGTAGTACCATTCTCTTTCACCAGAAGGGAAAAAAATCACAGGGCCCTGAGTGAATGATGAGCCTGGAAAGAGTTTTAGTGCTTTTATAGATAAAAAAGCAGGAAATTGGGTCTTCGCGATGACTGCAAAATCTAAGCTATTACACATTCTGGTGATTTTATATACAAACTTTGCAAACAAGGCTTAACTATGTTCCTTATTCCTGATACCACTCTAGAAATCATTACTAATAAATTAGCTGCTTTAAACAAATCTACCCGAGGCATTTTTTTCTAACTCCAAGCACTTGTCTAGTTTGAAATCCTTTTTGGTAGATCGTAGAAGCAGCTGTTGAAATTCACACATTAAATCAAGAAAATAGTTAAGTATGTGCTAATGAAGATTCTATGACACGTGAACATGTAAATAAGTTATGTAAGAATTATTGCCTAATCACGTAAATATCTATGATTTAATAAGTTACACCTGTTATTTGCATCTGTTTACCCTGTTAAAACATAATACTGTTGTTATATTGTAAATCACTCTGATTATATGATAGGGCGGTATAAAAGACACTTAAATAAATAAATACATTGACAAGAGCAGTGGTGATCCTTCTAGTCCTCGGGACTCACTTAACCATGAATATGCATGAGATGTATTTCCATGCAAAGAACTGGGCAACATTCTGGGGAAAGGAGGGGCTTTTCCAAAAGGATGGACTCCAACTTAACTGGGATGGAACCAGGCTGCTGGCATTAATCCTTAAAAAGGAAAAAGAGCAGCTCAAACTAGATAATAGGAGAAAGCCAACAGTCACCCAAGAGCACATGTATCCTTGAAGGATACTAGCAAAAGAAGGAAGTTAGGGCATCCCGACAGAGATATTCCAATAAAGATAAAAATAACCTAGACGTCCTTAAGTACAGAGCAAACAGAGCTGAAAGTTTCCAAATTACCCCATCAACTGATAAAAAGATCAATATGAATAAAATACAATCTCTAAAATGCCTGCATGCAATTGCTAGAAGTCTAAAAAACAAGATGGAAGAGTTAAAAAATATTGCACTAAATGAAAGGTTAGATACAATTGGAAGGTTAGATACAAGTGGAAGGAGGACAACCAAAGGGACACTGATACCTGGGTAAAAACTATATAACAATGATAGTGTAAATGAAATTGGTGGAGGGGCTGCACTCTATATTAAAGAGGGCATTGAGTCACACAGGATTAAAGTTTTGCAGGAAACAAAATACACTGTAGAATATCTATGGATAGAAATTCTATGTAAAAAGGGGAAGGTGATGGCAGTGGGGGTGTACTACTGCCCGCCTGGTCAGAATGAACAAATGGATGATGAAATGCTCAAAGAAATCAGGGAAGCTAAGAAAAGTTACAACACAGTAATAAAAATGGGTGATTTCAATAATCCTAGTATCGAATGGGTCAGTGTCACAGCAAAACATGCTAGAGAGATAAAGTTTCTAGATGACATAAATGACTGCTTCTTGTAACAGCTGGTTTAGGAACTGACATGAGGGAATGCTATTTTGGACCTAGTCCTTAGAGGAACAGAGGATCTGGTGCAAGAGATAAGGGTGTTGGGGCCCCTTGGCAATAGTGATCATAGCATGATCGCATTTGATTTTAAAAAGGGAGGAAGGATGACAAAGAAATCCACGGTATTTTACCTTTTAACTTTCCAAAGGGAAACTATGATAAAATGAGGAAAATAGTTAAGAAAAAAACTAAAAGGAGCAGCTGCAAAGGTTAACAATTCACCTTCAGCATGAGCATTGTTTAAAAATACTATCTTAGAAGCCCAGACCAGATGTATTCCACGTTTTAAGAAAAGTAGAAGGAGGCCAAAAAAGTGCCACTATGGTTTAAGGGTGAGGTCAGAGAGGCTATTGTAGCCAAAAAAGCATCTTTCAGGAAAAGGAAAAAGGAGTCAAATGACAAAAATGGGAAACAGCATAAGCACTGGCAAGTTAGATGCAAACCTTTGATAAGGAAGGCAAAGAGAAAATTTGAATAAAAGTTTGCCGTGGAAGCAAAAACACATAATTAAAACTTTTTTCAAGTAAATTCATAGCAAAAAACCTGTCAGAGTCATCTGGACCTTTAGATGATAGGGGGTAAATGTGTAAATGGGGGGCAAGGCTGTAGAGGAGAGAGTGAATGAATTCTTTGCTTCAGTCTTTACTGATGAAGATGTAGAGAAGTTACCCATGCCCTAAATGGTATTTAAAAGTGATGTATCAGAAGAACTGAAAGAAATATTGATAAACCAGATGATATATTACAGTTATTTCATAAACAGAAGAGTAGCAAATCATCTGGATGTATGATATACATTCAAGGGTATTGAAAGAACTGAAAGATGAGATTGCAGGTCTATTATTAGTAATCTGTGAATGATCATTAAAATCATCTGTAGTACCTGAAGACTGGAGAATGCCCAATTAACGCCAAATTTTAAAAATGGTTTTAGGGGCGATCTGGAAAGCTACAGACTGGTGAGCCTGATGTTAGTATCGGGCAAAATGGTAGAAACCATTACGAAGAATAAAATTACTGAACATGGCTTAATGGGAGACAGCCAGCATGGTTTAAGCCAAGGAGTCTTGTCGTACCAATCTGTTATATTTTTTTGAAAACATGAATAAATAGGTAGACAATAGTGAGCCAGAACAATAATTTTATTTCCACTTCCTCCTCCCCGTGTCTCATCCTGCTCCTGCATAATCATCATCTCTTCCTCCTGCTCTTATCTTTGTCCTACCACAGGCCCAAGAACACACTTGCATAAGGATTACCTCCCCTGCTCCTAAGTCCCAGCAGAAGCTGCTGCATCCTAGCTTTTAAACCCTGAATCAAGAACATAGCAGGTACGACTCTAGGTACTGCAGTGGGACTCAGCTCTCCACCAAGCCATAGTAAACATAGCAGAAGTGCCTGGTAGCTGCTACACCTGGTCGTGCTCCCGAATTGTGCAGAGAGTGGGGGTCATTAAATAATATGGATATATTATTATTATTATTATTAAATGCCATCAAGTTGGTGTCAAGTCCTGGTGACCCTCTGGATAGTTGACCTAAACTTTGTTCAATCTTCAGCCAAGTTTCTCATTGTTGATAAAATGTTATTCTTAGCTGTTATTGTATCGCTCCATCTCATTGCCAGTCTTCCTCTTTTACAGTGACCTTGTACCTTGCCAAACATTATGTCTTTCTCCAGTGATCTCTCTCTTTGCATGATATGTCCAAAGTATGAAAGTCAAAGTCGTGTCATCTGAGCTTCTAAGGAAAGCTTAGGTTTGATCTCCTCTAGTAATGACTGGTTTGTTCTTCGGGCAGTCCACAGTATACACAGTATTCATCGCCAGCACCATAATTCAAAGGCATCAATTTTCTTCCTGTTTATCTTTTTCACTATCCAAATTTCTTCCTATAACGTTATTGAACATATCATGGTCTAGACAAGTCGAATCTTCGTATGGAGAGAGACATCTCACAATATGGATATGCAGGCAACATCCCCCCCCACCCCCCAAGCTAAAAAGTAACTAGAGGTTTCAAGCAAATAAAAGAAAAGCAAATTGTTTGTATCATACCATTGTAAACAGTCCACTGTCATCACAACCTAGCCTTGAACCAGTAACTCTTGGATTGAAAGGTAGAGGACTTTCAAGGAAACACTATTCTTTCTTCAGGAAGAAGAGGCTTCTGCCAACCTGATTTTAACTGTATCGTGTATTTCTGGTGATCTTAGTTCCTGTATCCTGATTGCTGTCCAACACAGGGCAATTTATCACGTGATACAAGCACACAGTCCAAAACGTGATAAGGTGGAAAAACACTTTATTGAATTTTCAGACCTAGCAACCCGACACAGGCCGTGTTTCGGAGACCTTCATCAGGGGTTGTCTACATAGGTACTAAAAACATAGAAACAAACAATATTAAAATATCAAATGATAGTAAAAGAACAAATACCTTCGGACATTCATATAACTCTATTGTACAGAAATGGAAATAAATACATAATATAATAAATAATAAATATAAAGTAATAAAAACTATGGTTAATTATCTCATAATAAATAATTAAAAAATCATAGTATAATATAAGTAAAATAATAAAACAATAAAAATCAAATGCTCAAAATACGATACCCAAAAAATAAAATAAAATTACATAATAAAAAATATAAACTAAAACAAAATAGACTACAACAAAATCCATGTAAACACAATCATAAACAATCCTTGCGAACATGATCAGTATCATATTTGCATTATTATTACCTTATCCGTAGAGGTGATGTAATACAGTACCTCACAAGGAGGCAAACAACTTATTTGTAAAGACGATGTCTTATAATACTCGCAAGGAGATAAACTAAAAATGAAGAAGACATAAGATGAAGCATATGCATACCATTAAAAATAACTCATATATTCTGACCATAAATCAAAATCCCTGGGACCTAGATACATAAGGGAAACGCAGCAGGCAGGATAAGGGAGGGGGGCACAGCCGAGAGAAACCAGTATAAATAAATCATCTATTAAAATTAAAAAGAAAGATGGGAACCGCTGTAAATCCAATTTCCTAATTATTCAAAACTGTTGCAATATTTTGTACTTATAAAAATAATGTACTTATAAACATGGTATACAGTGGGGCCAAAGTTACATCGCAGGGCCAACTAGACCAAAAACCATTGGCATCAATTATAAAGTGCTAGAAATGAACCGTCAAACCGCTGGGGAAAAGATCGAGATTCTAATTTAAATGAAAAACATGCTACATTGTTGCTCCAATTCTTCGGAGGTTGTAAAGAATTAGCTCTAAGGGAGATGTGCAGATTCCCTACTCTCCTGTTTATTGCTCATATCGAATCAGTAGCTCTTAAGGACGTATAGACATGTGCAAATAAACCCCAGACTATTTGCAAGTTTTCAAAAAAAACACACAGTAGTAGGGAAAGAGGAGAGGTTGGAAGAACGATGTGTTATATCGTTACTCATATTTATAAAAGAACTCATATCATGTGTGAATATCAAGAACACAATATTTAAAAATAGTCGGGGGCTCCTGGAGACGTTCAACTTTGTGTAAATTCCATCTTAAGGAGAATTTGACTCAACGATCTGAATCGCTAATGAAACCGGGATTCTTTCAAATTGTCAGTAACCTGAAAGTAATTCTGTATCGTTGCTCCTATTTATCAGAAGCTCATATCCTGTATGAATGTCAAGACCACAATATTAAAAAACTTTAAAAAGAGTGTGCAGAATCGATATTCTCTTATTTCTTACTAGCATTCAATCGGGGGCTCCTGAAGACGTGCAACCTTGTGTAGATACCATCTTACAGATAATTCGACTTACCGATCTGAATCGCTAATGGAAACAGATTTCTTTCAAATTGTCAGTAACCTGAAAGTGATCCTTCCAGCAGTCAGCGTGAATTGTTAAAAAACGCCGACGCATGCGCAAGCCTTTTGTATTCTCAAGAGCGGGAAACAGAAGGGGCGTGGCCAGACACAGAATAACTTTAAATATTGCAACAGTTTTGAATAATTAGGAAATTGGATTTACAGCGGTTCCCATCTTTCTTTTTAATTTTAATAGATGATTTATTTATACTGGTTTCTCTCGGCTGTGCCCCCCTCCCTTATCCTGCCTGCTGCGTTTCCCTTATGTATCTAGGTCCCAGGGATTTTGATTTATGGTCAGAATATATGAGTTATTTTTAATGGTATGCATATGCTTCATCTTATGTCTTCTTCATTTTTAGTTTATCTCCTTGCGAGTATTATAAGACATCGTCTTTACAAATAAGTTGTTTGCCTCCTTGTGAGGTACTGTATTACATCACCTCTACGGATAAGGTAATAATAATGCAAATATGATACTGATCATGTTCGCAAGGATTGTTTATGATTGTGTTTACATGGATTTTGTTGTAGTCTATTTTGTTTTAGTTTATATTTTTTATTATGTAATTTTATTTTATTTTTGGGGTATCGTATTTTGAGCATTTGATTTTTATTGTTTTATTATTTTACTTATATTATACTATGATTTTTTAATTATTTATTATGAGATAATTAACCATAGTTTTTATTACTTTATATTTATTATTTATTATATTATGTATTTATTTCCATTTCTGTACAATAGAGTTATATGAATGTCCGAAGGTATTTGTTCTTTTACTATCATTTGATATTTTAATATTGTTTGTTTCTATGTTTTTAGTACCTATGTAGACAACCCCTGATGAAGGTCTCCGAAACACGGCCTGTGTCGGGTTGCTAGGTCTGAAAATTCAATAAAGTGTTTTTCCACCTTATCACGTTTTGGACTGTGTTCCTGTATCCTGATTGGCCTAAAGTTTGTCTGGTCTTCAGCTCTATGGAAAATGCTAACTAGATTGTTTGTCTTGTGAAACTATTGACTCTTTTCTAGAGACTTACTCCAAAAACTTTTCTTTTGCCATGTGCCAGAAATTTTGTGAAACTATATCTGAATATAGCAAGCCTAATCCAGATCCTTGTTGTCCACAACCAGGCAATTGTACTATACAAACTTTGGGCCAATCAGAAAACAGGAAGGAAGATCATCAGAAATACAAGACACAACTAAGAGCAGGATGGCAAGAGCCAGCCTCCTGGAGATATGATAGCTCTTCCTGCAAGATACCTGTCTTCTAATTTAAGGATCAATAATTTCAGGTCAGGCTATGACAATAGCTAGAGATGGTAAAAAAACAAAATGTCATGTTTTTGATGCCATGTTTGGATTAAAAATGAATTATAATGAGGGAGAAGAGTGAGATTAAAGAGTTGAGTGTACATTACACGCATAGATTGAATTTTCAGATCTGAACCTCCCCCTCTACATCCTCCATCACCACAACCCCCTCCAGCCCCCCCCCAATGGGTGTCTTAGTGTCAGACTATGCCTTCTCTATTCCAGGATTTATTTTGTGCCCACTGAGCCATTGCTGGGGAGCTCCCAGCCAGCTACAGCTCCTTCTGCTTTCCCTCCAGCAGAGGTGTGAGGAGCCAGGGGTTCCATTTCCTGGTTAGGTAGAGATAGCCATCCCTGGGGCCTACCATGTACTTGTCACATATGCCAAATGTGCCATGTTCCTGCTTCAGCTCCTTGCATATGAACTGCAACATTCGAGACCAGATCCTCTGCATGGCCCATAAGTGTGTCTTGAGGGCTTCACTATTCCATATTATGTAAAAGCATCTTTACAGGAATAGTGAGTAGCACATAAATAGAGATCCACTCAGTTTTCTGGTTATATCTAACCCTCCTCACAACTGCTATTCCTGTTAGGCTGCTGAGATGAATGGCCTTCATCTGAGGGGGGGGGGGTGTCAATGCTGTCCAGATGAATGGAAGCTGTGGCATATGGACATACAGTATCATCTGCCATGCACAACAGTATAAGGTAAAATTAGACTTGCCTGCTAATTGTAGTTCCTGGAGGAACTCCAGTCTAGTCCCGAACATCAGGAGTTGTGCACCTCCTCCCACAGCATTGGCGACTGAGCATGTCACAGATTTAGTGACACTGTATAACTGGTCCAGGATCCGCCTCCATAGCTCCAGTAACCTATTGACAAAGCAGACTCACCAGAGCAATAAGTAAGTATCTCAACAGTTCTTCCCTTTTTTTTTTTTCTATCCCTCCTTCCACTAACGGAAGGAAACAACCTAACCAACTTAACCACGTAATTAGGAAACATTCTGTAGCTGTCCTGGCTAAGCCCTGCAAAGGCTTGCCACTCCTTTATTTATTTTATTTATTTATTTATTCAACATCTTTTATATACCGCGCTATTTGTTATCAGTGCGGTTTACATTTAACAAAGGTTGCTCAATTCAGTCGAAACTGTTTTGCGCTTACATTGTAACAGGGGATAAAACTTGGAACAATACAGGGTAACTATATACATATTGACTATATACATATTAATTATGATTTGGCCGGTATTGTCACGAAAAACTATAGACGGGGCAGCTATTACTTGAGATCCCTTTGTTTATGTAGTGTATGGGGAGTTTGTGGGGGTTGGTGGGTGATTGATCGGGGGCGGGGTGGATGCTTGTGCGAAGTGTAGCAGGAAAATATGGTGTTTGATTGCCTTCTCCCCAGGCTTCTCCCCAACAGCCTTGGTCAATAATGAGAAAGCCGTCCACCTCCCTGCTCCCCCCCCCCCCAACACTACTATCCAACCCAACAGCCTTAACTGCCCCTTGACATGTCTTACCTGGCCTTCGGCTGCAGTCTGGAATGGATAACCGGGAGGGAAGCGGGACTAGACAGGAGTTCCTCCAGGAACTACAATTAGCAGGTAAGTCTAATTTTACCTTCCTTATCGTCCCTCCAGTCTAGTCCCGAACATCAGGAGATGTAACAGAGCAGTGCTCATTTCACGGGGAGGGACCGGCCAGACCAGCCTGCAGTACCCAAACCTAGAGTCACCGGACCCTGGACATCAATCCGATAATGCTTCACAAAGGTATTCAAGGTCGACCACGTCGCCGCCCTACAAATGTCCACTGCTGGCACCAAACTCAATTCTGACCACGAAGCTGCCTGAGCCCGAGTCGAATGAGCTCTCAAACCGATCGGCACAACCTTATTCTTTAAGACATATGCCACTGCAAATGCTTCCTTAATCCACCGAGCAATAGATGATTTAGATGTCGCCTCTCCTTGCTTTGTCCCCCCAAACAACTCAAACAATCTGTCCATCTTGCGGAGCCCCGCCGTTCTCTGTAAATAACATTTCAACGCCCTGCCGACATCCAAGCGATGAAGCCTCTTAACCAGTTTATCCTTGGCTTCCCATTCAAATACCGGCAGAGACACCACCTGATTCACATGGAACGCCAAGACTACCTTAGGCAAAAACAAAGGCACCGTCCTCAAAACCACCTTCTTACTCCCAAAGGACAAAAAAGGTTCCTTACAGGACAAAGCTTGCAACTCCAAAATCCGGCGTGCCGAAGAGATCGCCACCAAAAACACCGCCTTGACTGTCAAGTCCTTCAGTGTAGCCTTCACTGTAGGCTCAAACGGCTCCCTAACCAAAGCATCTAGCACCACGTTAAGATCCCAGACTGGAACAATGTCCCTTCTGGGTGGCCTCAACAATCCTGCAGCCCGCAAGAATCTTCTAACATCCGGATGAGCCCCCAGCAACATCTCCTGCACCTTCCCTCAGGGAAGCTGCTGCAAGACCCTTCTCGAAGCCGTCCTGAAGAAAGGCCAATATCTGCGGAATCGAGGCGCCCAATGCCTTTATCTGCTTACTCTCACTCCACGCCTCAAACACTCGCCAGACCCTGACATACGCCACAGAGGTAGACCGACGCCTGGACCTCAGCAATGTAGAAATCACCGCTGCCGAATACCCCTTGGCTCTCAACCTTGCCCTCTCAAGAGCCAAGCCGTAAGCGAGAACCGATCCACCTGAGGCATACTCAACAGCCTCTGCACCAACAGATCGCTCTGCACTGGAAGCCGCCACGGCGCCTCTACCAACAGCCACATCAGGTCCGCATACCACGGCCTTCTTGGCCAATCCGGTGCAATCAGGATCATCTGGCTCTTGTGCCTCTCTATTCTCTGCACCACTCGATCTATTAACGCCCACGGAGGGAAGACATACAGCAGCCCCTCCTCCGGCCACCTTTGCATGAGCGCATCCAGACCTTCCGACATTCTTTCCCTTCTTCTGCTGTAGAATCTGTCTACCTTCGCCGATGCGAATGAAGCCATGAGATCCATCACCGGAGGGCCCCAACGACGGACCAGCAAGTCGAACACTTCCTGATTGAGGACCCATTCTCCTGGATCCACCTTGACCCGACTCAAAAAATCGGCTGTCATATTGTCCATCCCTGTGACATGTGCCACCGATAACGCTTCCAGATTTAACTCTGCCCAAGCCAGGTTCGTCCGCTTCCTCCTCGAGAGCCGCGCTGCTGGTGCCGCCCTGACGATTGGTGTACGCCACTGCCATGGCATTGTCTGACAGCACGCGCACCGCTGTGCCCTGCACGAGCCTCTGAAAAGCCCTTAGCACCAGCGTCACTGCCCGTAACTCCAACCTGTTGATTGACCAGGACCTCTCCCGATCTGACCACTGACCTTGGGCAAACTCCTTCTTGAAGTGAGCTCCCCAACAGACTGGCATCCGTCGTCAACGCCCTCCATTGTGGCGCTTCTAGAGGCATCCCCTTCTCGAGACACCCCTGGCTTGACCACCACTCCAGCGACCTCCGCGCCTCTGGCGGGCAATGCAGCCTCTGCGACAACCGATCTGACTGGTGAGACCACCTTCGGAGGAGCGCTCTCTCTGCAGAGGCCTCATGTGCGCCCTGGCCCATTGCACCACCTCAATCGTAGCAGCCATTGTACCCAGTAGCTGAAAATAGTGCCACGCTGACGGAGCTCGTCTCCTGACAAAGGCCCTTATCAGCTCCCTCAGCTTCTGAGCCCTGAGCTCCGGAAGATAAACTCTGCCCTTGTCCGTGTCGAAACGAGCCCCCAAATACTCCAACTCCTGCGATGGGACCAATTTGCTCTTTGCCATATTGACCACCCAACCGAGGGATTGCAGGACCTGAACCACCCTTCTGGTAGCCAACTCGCTCTGACTCTTTGACTTTGCTCGAATCAGCCAATTGTCCAGGTACGCATGAACCAACACCCCTTCCTTGCGCAATGCCGCCGCCGCCACCACCACCACCATTACCTTGGTGAACGTTCTTGGAGCTGTAGCCAACCCGAACGGCATTGCCTGAAACTGAAAATGCCCCATGGGCACCGCAAAACGCAGAAATCTCTGATGCTCCAACCGAATCGATATGTGCAAGTACACCTCCGACAGGTCCAAAGACGTGAGAAACTCCCCCTTTCGAACCACCACCATGACTGAAAGCAATGTTTCCATGCGAAAGTGGGATACTCGGAGACACCTGTTTACTCTCTTGAGGTCAAGAATGGGCCTCAGGGATCCTTCCTTCTTTGGCACCACGAAATATATTGAGTACCAACCGCATCCTAGCTGCCCTGCCGGAACCGGAACCACAGCCTTTAGCGCTAACAATCTTTCTCCCGTCTCGCGTACTGCTGATAACCTTGATTTCGCTCCGCAGGGAGATTGGATGAAAGAATCGACCACTGGATGTTGAAACTCGAGCGCATACCCCCGTTGAATGACTTCAAACACCCACTGATCCGACATGATCTGGACCCAGGCAGGAAAGAAGTCTCGCAAACGACCCCCCACGGGTACAAGCCCTGCCTGGGCCCCACTTGCTTCATTGCGATTTTTTAACATTCGGGGACGAGAAGGCTCCAAATCCTCTGCCCGCTCCTCTAAATCCCCCAAAACCCCTGCGGCCTAAACTGTGAACGCCCCCTCTGAAAGGTGGCGAAACGCAACTGACGAAATCTACGAAACTCCCTTTGCTGTTTCTTGGAAGGCGCCCCCGGACAACTCTGTTTCTGCTTGTCTTCCGGTAATTAATCTGCCCCCCTTGGACTCTCCTAGATCCTTGACCAACTTGTCCAAATCTTCCCCAAACAACAACTTGCCTCTAAACGGCAGCTTACCTAACCTAGCCTTAGAGGCCCCATCTGCTGCCCAATTGCGCATCCACAGATATCGGCGTGCCGCCACCACGGAAGCCATGCTGTTAGAGAGTCCTCGGATAAGATCATACTGAATGTCCGCTAAATACGCCGCTCCGGACTCCATTCTGGCGGCTTCTTCAACCGCCTCTTCCTGTGCCCCACTACTTCTCTGAGCCCAGCGAAGAAAAGCCCTGGCCATCCATGTACCACAAATGGACGCCTGCATGGAAAGCGCATTTACCTCAAACACCTGCTTCAACAACATATCTAACTGCCTATCCTGAGCATCCTTAACAGCGGCACTTCCTTCCACCGGGATCGTCGTCTTCTTAGTAACTGCAGAGACCACCGCATCGACCTTAGGCTCCTCCACCGGGTACAGACGGGACATTACGCGCGAGCCCTTCAGTCCTGCCTCCGGCGTGTCCCACTCCTCCTGAATCATCTCCTTAAACACTCTATGCATTGGAAACACCCGTTGAGTCTTTCGCACCACCTGTAACAAGGGATTCTCCACAGTAGAATCTTCCGGAATACTGGTAACCGGCATATTTAAGGCTTTCAGCGTCTCCGTGATGAGAGCCCCTAGCTCCTCCCATCGGAACACTCGGACCACCCTAGACTGGTCCTCTGGCTCTGGAATCTCACCTTCCTCTAGGTCCACTTCCAACTCCGAATCCTCCAAGCCTTCCGACAGTTCCTGCTCTCCTAAGTCCTGATCCCCCCTTGTCCACAATCAGTCTAGGCTTTTTGAGAGGCCTGCTCCCCAGAACTCCTGCCAACGAAGCCCCTGATCTCTTTGAACTCGGCCCCCCACTCGCCTCCGGCGCTGATCCCCCCGAGGGCCTGTTGGAGCAGCACCATAAAATCCTGTGAGAAAATAGCCGCCAACCACCCCTGCAAGGAGGGCTGAGACGCGGGGGAATCAATTGCCGTGGACGGCCCTGAAAGAGGATCCACCAGCAGAACAGACAGCCCAGTTGTCTCCCCTGCCTCCGTCTGCCCGCTTATCTCCTCCGCCGCACTATCCGTCGCCAACTGTGCCCCGGCTGCCTCTTGAGTACAGCCGCGGCACACCCCGGCCTCCGACAGCGAATCCCTCCTGGACCCACACATCAGGCACCTAGGCTTTGACGGCATTGGGAAGCCTGCTCCAGCCTGCACCCAACAACCCCCCACCTAGAGAAGAGCCCAGGAAACCACGGGTCCAAACCGTCTGGTTTTTTTTTTTATAACCTGTATCCAGGAAAATCACCGAATTGCTCAAATCCAGGTCAAACGCACCCCAGAGGGCCGCAAGATAGCGCGGGAGAAACAAAACAACTGCTCGGCTGCTTTTCCCGCCCTCCAGCCACGAGGTCTAAGCCTGACCGTGGCAAGCTCCGAGTCTCCCAAACCACCGCGTGTCAGCCCCGACCGCGCTCCACCAGTGCTTACCTCTCCAGCGGCCCGCACACACCCCTCGGCGTTCAGAGAGCCTCAACGCTGCTGCCTGCTTCGGCCCACCACGGTTTGCCACTTCCTTTACTGCAGCCCGCCGAGCCGCGGCCACCTCCGGAACCCACTCTTCATGAGCTTTGAGCCCCGCGCCTCCACTGCTTCACACCCGATGAGGGGATCAGAAGCGGGAGGCCCCACAAACGACTCCCACACTCTCCCTTGGACAGGCACTGCTTCAGGGAGGGGGGAGAAGGGGGGACAGCCAAACCAAAAGTAAGCTTGGAACTTTGCAGAGAACAAAATAGCCAATTTAAAGAGGTATTACCTATCAATTCAATTTTTTTTCTTTTAACACCACTAATTCCTATCTACCTAGACCTAATTATTCCTCTAGTGAGTCCCGAGCACCAGGGCTCACACCTCCTTCTGCTGCATGGAGACTGAGAATACTGGAACTATGGAGGCGTATCCTGGACCAGTTATACAGTGTCACTAAATCTGTGACATGCTCAGTCTCCAATGCTGTGGGAGGAGGTGCACAACTCCTGATGTTCGGGACTAGACTGGAGGGACGATAAGGAACTGCACTTTCTATGTCCTACTGTCCAGTACAACTTGAGTGCATCTGCTCTGTGGGTGAGGGTTATATTGGCCCTTCATTATTAGGATGTTTATGACGGGGCTCTATGTGACCAGGCTACCTATGCTTATCTACCAGTCTCCTCTTCATAAGTCATGCATGGGACAGAAGGGCCCTGCCTGGCTAGATGCCTGTGTGTATGCATTGCCTTGTTACTATGTGTCCATGGATGCTGGCATTCCCACACATCTCCATATGCCACCACTTGAGATGTGTTGTCCTCGTACCACATGACAGCCCTGACCAGGTGTTGTATATCATAGACTGGCTGACCATGCTATAGCATGCGCCAGTGCAGCTGTAGGCATGTGTGGCTGTGGTGGTAGGGGAGGAAGACTGTTCAGTGCTCATGATTGGTGCTAGGGGACGGGGAACCCCTAGGCAGTCCTTGTGCCATATGCCCCTCTCCTTATATTCTGCAGTCCTTCTGTCAAACTGCATCCTTGTCCATCCTATATTCCTATGGTGACATTTGCTTTGTATGTGAACATATGTGCCCACTCTTCCTGCTGGTATTAGGCTGTTCTGATGGCTTTGTAAATATGGCTGTCACTCTCTTATTTATTTACCTTGACTGCTGCTGTTGCCTTAGGTGACTATTTTGTCTTGCCTCAAGGTTAGGGCAGCTCTGATTCCCATGTTTTCAATCCTAAATAATGTCTGGAAATATACAATTAAGTGGCTTCTGTAGAGATATGGCAAATGTGTGAGAGGTCTTCCTAGATGTCCAGAGCCATTCAAATCCATTCCCAGACCCTCTGTGCTGCAGCAAGGGGTTCCCTGTACTCACCAGGGCAGTAAAAGAGGTCCTCACTTTGGCTATCAAGAGCTAGACTAGGAGCAGGGTCTCAGCCAATGAGAAGTTGGGCTGTTAGGTGGTTGCCATAGCTATACTCTCCTACTTTGGGATTATATTTTGCACAGATGTACTGTATTTATTTATTTATTTATTTTTATTTATTTAAGATTTTAAATACAGCCTTTTCACAAAATCAAAGTGGTTTACAAAGAACTTAAACATTTACATCGAACATGGATAACAGTGTATGAGTGTAACTTTTACAGAGAACATATTGAGCAGTATAACATTAAATTTAAATACAAGGTAGAAGCAATCAGAATAATATTCTAAAATGTTAACCTATTTACAGAGAAATTACTAGAGCGTCAGAATCATATACAGAAATGTGGAAGTATCTGCATATTAGTGTTCTGGAGTAAGGACTGACCAGGGAGGATGTTTAAGTTGGATAGATTTTGATTGTGCCCAGCTGACTTCCAAAGTGCTCTGTAAATATGTGTACTGCATTGATATGGTCCTGCAGGGAATGTAGTGAGATGCCTTATGTACCTGGGTAGACATTTGCAAAGTTGTATTGCTGCCTGAATGCAGTTCACATGTGCATTGCAGATACATGGGATCTGAAAATATACACACGTGCACATACTGTCCACCCATAAGCCCCCATTATATTTTTCACATCTACACACACTTTACCAATGGTATACATGTTATTATCTATTTTCAAATGAGGTTGCATGTCTGTCTTTCAGTTTTTCCACATATAGGTCCCGTCATTTCCCATCACGTGCACGTGTATGTGCATATCGTTACTGCACATTTTTAAAAAATATGTTGGTCAAGAGGCACAGATATGTCGGTTTTAGAAGGGGTGTGCATGTGCACACCCATTCTTCTAAAACCGACATAGACTTTCTGACGTTTTCACTTTCACTTCCCATCTATCACATAGACAGCCTTTCTAATATGTGCCTTCATTTGAACAAAATTACGTGTTCTGAGAAAAAGAGGTGTCTGCCTACAATAATAACAAAAATAAAAATCCCAGCAAATAAACACATTATTCAGATACACAAACTAGACATAATGGAGGTCATTCCAAAACATGATAAAAGGGTTGCGCATGCGCAGTGGGGGTGTTTATGAAAAACTGCTGACATGCACATCCATGGCACTAGCATGGGGATTTCAGAACATGGGTGGGAAAGGGTGGAACGGAGGGAATGGCAGCCATGGAGACGAATAAAGTGTATTCAGGAAAGGCTTGTGTGTATCTTGTTTCCCAGAAACGTCCATGTTATTCTTGCTGAAACGTGCTATAATGCTAGGACTCAGAAAAAGTCTGCTGTGCTCTGCAGTGCATCCCATAGAGAAGAATGTTTGTGACAAGTATGTTTTGGACTGGTGTACAAGATGCAGTCATAAGGTACAGGGAGCAGAGGTGAGGAAATGTTGTAAGGTAAACAAACATTTCTAAACACCCTTACAGAAATAGTACTTAGAGCAATAGCGTTTATTCAGGCTATGCACCTATGAGCTGTTTGTGCTAAAGGAGCCAATCTATGGGACCCTATCAATTCCCATGTACAGACAAATGGGACTGCTGGGGCAGGGATAGTATGGGCGAGGGCAGGGAAAGGATTCCTTTTTGGGTGAGAAATTGGGATTATATTTGTAGTCCTGGTACCCCATGCTATCATGTTATATCATAGCTGTGATATGTAGGTTCAGGGCATCTTTTGGGCGATGACCGCAGCATCACCAGGTGCCATTGTGATTGGTTCACTATAGCTAAATGTCAAATCATATACCCGTCAATGATAAGGGACCTACAGAATAATGGGCATGCATTAGTGCACACAGCACTAATACATGCCCATAATGCACATTTTGTGGGACCAATAGTGCTGCTGTTGAGCATGCATTAGTGCTGTTTGCACTTCTGAATGCCCTTATTCTAAGGGTCCCTAAAAATTGACAGGGATATGCTTGACATTTAGACATAGGAAACCTATGCTGATTCCTTCTGGATTAATTTACATGGGCTATTCTAATAGGATCAGATATTGTTGGCAGTGTGATAGGGCAGCCATGCATCCACTGTGCCAGGCTCTGAGACACAACTGATGTAGTGCCAAAATTCCCCGGATTGTCCCATGTAGTCTACATCCCAACCCATGCGAGGATAAATAAGAGCTGCGAGAGTGGTGATATATCTGGGGTCTGGCTACTTGGTGTGATGGCTCAGGGATCTCCCCTCCCATGCCCACACAGCCCTGACCAGGGAAGCAGTGCCACAAAGCTGACTGTGGGAAGGCAGACACGATTGCCCCATGGGTAGCAGATGTATACAGACCAACATACACCATGATGAGGCAGGTGTAGCTGCTGTGAGAAATGCTAGTACCATATAAGTGGGCCTCAGATGCCATAGCCAGAAGCACCTAATACAAGAACTACCACTGATAATTTGTAGAGCGCCACAAGGCCTAGGCAGCACTGCACAGACACACATAACAGATGGTCCCTGCTCAGCAGAGCTTACAATCTAGTGGGGACAGACAACACAGCAGCTGTGCACAGGATACATACAGGGGGAATGGTCAGGAAACACAAGGGAGCTTAGGCGGATCTGATCCAATAGCGGCACTGATGGGATGAGCACTCAACCTGGATTTGAGAGGGGCCAGGGACGAAGCCTGACATACAGACTCAGGTAGTTTGTTCCAGGCATAAGGAGCAGCAAGGTGAAGGGAGTGATGCCCAGATTTGGCAGTAGAAGGGGAGGGCACAGATAGAAGCAAACTGACAGAAGAGCGGTCTTCAGGGGGAGGGGTGTAGGAAGAGATAAGAGGGCAATCATAGTGCAGAGCAGCAGAATGAGTGCACTTATAGAACCTAGGCACGAAAAGGGCATACATTGGTTTCTCAGTAATATTGTGCATCCTTTGGGGACCTACAATGTTAGTTTGGGGTTTTGTGCACTTGGTGATGTTTCATGCCTAGCAGTTTAAGACATGTTTGTAGAGATGACCAGGGCAGGAATCACTAATGCCACATACCATTTGATGCAGGGTATTCCCTGACATACATGTTCATATTTGCATTCTGGTATACCATATTGGGGTGCACTGGACTTACCTAGCACTTTTCAGGGCATGAGGGGGACTGGTAGATGGTCTAGGTTGCAGCAGCTGCCATTTCTCATTGGCATTTATGTCTAGTGTGCATCAGCAAACTACTTCTGTGATGGGCAGCTTAGGAGATGCACGTTTTTCTCGAGGAGCATGGCATCTGCAGGTACATCGCAGGATCCAAAACATGTAACGTTTCAGAATGCGGTGGGCGTGGAGACATCCAAAATATTTACCCACATCCGAGGCATGGGGCCAGCTGGACAGTGCTTGCACGTGCCCACTGAACACATCTATCTCCATGATTCCGGCCCTGTGAGCATGTCCAGACTTGCAGATGTGGAATTAGGTTCAAAGGGGGCCTGTTTTTTATTTAAACATGTCTGCGGGTCGGACATGCACGTTATGAAATTGGGCTCAATATAATTCTTAAAAAAATATAATTTTTTGTAACTTAAAATGTGTTTATTAAGATATTGTGTGCAATACAGACACTGGAGGTTATTTTAGAAGCACCCCCACTTCTAAAAAGCAGCATTTACATGTAGATATTGTCATACATGTATAAATGCCCCTTTTAGAACAGAGGAGTATTAAACATCTGGGTGCTTACCACATTTAGATTCCCCGGGGGTGTGGTGGGGGTGAGGAGAAGGAACAATTTGGGAAGACATGGATTCCCCATCTCATAGAGAGAATCTACATCTTTAGCATGAAATTCAGACATTGATATTTACAGCTGCCTCCAGACTTATGTATGTCAGGGCAGGGAGCAGCTATGGATGTCAAGGTCCACCTCCACACTACATAGCAACACCTTCCTTACCCCCTGCACCATATTCAATCCCCCTCCCCCTCCCATAAGCATCCGATACCTTCTGATAAAAACCCCCGTGGCACAAACTGCTGCAGTACTGCAAGATTACTGCTAGGAGTCCACAGGGCCATTTTGTTATAAGCTGCATGGTGAGCAGGAATGAGTAGGCATCGTTCTTGCCCCTATTAGTCACCAGAAACCACCAGTAAGGCTGAGGAGTGGGATCAGGGGATGGGGGAAACTGAGAGGGTAGGTGATGCTGGGGGGAGGGCAGATTTGGTGTGGAGTAGGTTTGTGCCAGTGGATTTTTTATTGGAAAGGATCGGATGCTTTGGGGATGTGCAGTGTGCAGCGGCAGCCAAGAGAGCAAATAGAATGCTAGGTATGATAAGGAAAGGAATGGAAAATAAAACAAAAGATATCATAATGCCTCTATATCGTTCCATGGTGAGACCACACCTTGAATATTGTGTGCAATTCTGGTCGCCGTATCTTAAAAAGAATATAGCGATTTTAGAAAAGGTTCAGAGAAGAGCCACCAAAATGGTAAAGGGGATGGAAGGATACTCCTATGAAGAAAGGCTAAAAAGGTTAGGGCTCTTTAACCTGGAAAAGAGACGGCTGAGGGGAGATATGATAGAAGTCTATAAATTAATGAACGGAGTGGAATGGGTAAACGTAGATCGATTGTTTACGTTATCAGAATATAGAAAGACTAGGGGACATGCAATGAAGCTACAGGGTAAACTATTTAAGACTAATAAAAGAAAATATTTTTTCACTCAACGTGTAATCAAACTCTGGAATTTGTTACCGGAGGATGTAGTAAAGGCTGTTAGTGTAGCTGGGTTTAAAAAAGGTTTGGACAAGTTCCTGGAGGAAAGGTCCATAAACCATTATTAAGAAGGGACCGAAGATATCAATGCTTGACCCAGTACAAGCATTGTGGAACTTGTCTCTCTTGGGGAAACTGCTAGGTACATATGACCTAGATTGGCCACTGTTGGAAACAGAATACTGGGCTTGATGGACCTTGGTCTGACCCAGTATGGCATATCTTATGTTCTTATGAGAGAAGCGAAAGGATATGGTGCGGAGGTAGGGGGAGGGGTTGCCATGTGGTGTGGGGTTAAGGGGCTGTTTGTGGTCTGGGGCAGGCACAGGGGGGTATGTGAAGCTGGGGCTGATTGGTGGGGGCCAAACCTGTGGTGCTAAACCAGGTGGGCATGCAGAGTGGAGGATGAAATTTTAAGAAGCTGCTCCCATGCATATGTGGAGGGGGATTACATTTTTTTCCATGTGCAGCTTCTGAAAATCACTGCTTTCGCTGGATGTGAAGATGTTTGCCATGTAGTCCTGCACCTACTTGCGTTATGCTTGGCTGAACCTCTTGTAAAATACCAAAGGAATTCTCAACATCCTTACCTGAACATGTGAATTCCCCTCTCTGTATCTTATCTAAAATATTCCTTCACATATGGTAAGCAAGGACACTACAGGAGACTAAACAAATCATAGGAAAATATTTGCAGATTTATAATTGAAATAGCAAATCACACATCTCAAAGTTTATCCTTCCAAATAAATTGTATATAAGGAAGGCCCTCAAACCACTCTCTCTCATTCCTCACTCTTCAGTATAATTTGATTGTTGTCTGCAGTTATATAATCACTTCTATTCCTCAGGTTAATATACTTTATTCCCAGTAGGTTAGAACTAATCAGATGGTTTTCTCCCGCATTTTGTCAGATAAATGGAATTTCTAGTCTGTCTAAGGATTCAATGAATCAATCATATACCTTGTGAAATGTTTTGTAGTTATTACCTCTAGCAATAATTGTAAAATAACTTTGGCATTATGTTGCCTTAATCGTATTGGTTAAGTCAAAAGAACCTAATAGATTAACTAAGAAAAGAATAAAATGACTTGAAACTATTTAATTCTGCTTATGTAGAATTCACTATTGTTTAAGCTACAAGGAATAAGTAAGTTTTGTCACACTGGGTTTCCATAGAAGAAGAAAAAATGTTTGATGTTGCTTTGATCTAGTACTTTAGCTGTAAGAGCTTGGAAAACAGAGATATAGAGGCGTGTTTGCTAATAAGTGTTTTCACTTACTGCATCTTAAGCGCAAAAGATAAGATGTAGTAAATGTAAGCCCGTGCATTCACCACACAAGGCAAATACTTACCAAATGGCCCATACAACATGTCTGGGTGTTATCCGTGGAAGCATATAACACAGTATATGGCACAAATTGTTTTTTTAATTCAACTGCTGTGTGGGTAGAAGCTGACCCATACCCTCTTAAGCAATACCCCCAGAAAGTACCCTCCGATCAGACCCCTCACCCTGAATTGATCTCCTCATTCTGAACAAGCCCCCTGATCCAATCCTCTCTTCAGGTACCTCCCTGATCCAAAACTCCAAACATGTACCTCACCAGAGCAGAAGCCTGTCCCCCCCTGAGGAAACCTGAGCCTCCCCCCTCCCACAGCACTCATTCTGATTGATCCCTTGTAGTCTACGGCCCTGGCCTCGCCGCCCCCCAACTGCTGCCAACCCCCCCAGCTACTGCAGACCCCCCCAGCTACTGCCGATTCCATCTTGAGAGGGGGATAAGGTCAGCAGCAGTAGTCTTGCGGTACTGCTGTTATGGGTCAATCTGCCATTATAAGTTTACAAGCTACATATCTAATTTACACATGAAATTCAGTAACTTGGAACTTACAAATATAACTAACACATACAAGTTGGTATTTTGCAAACCTATGGGGGACATAGTCAAAGAGATTAACACAGTTAGCAGACCTGCTAACCATGTTAATCCCATAGAATGTTTATGTTTATTGAATTTGATATATCGCCTTTCTAAATACAAGCAAAGGGGTGTATAATAATCACAAATCAAAAATAGATGGCCGATGGCCCAGAAAAGAAAAAGAAGTTACAATATTGATAGGATAGTAAAGAGAAGAACAGGCATACCAAGTAAAGCATAGTTACTCACCTGTAACAGGTGATCTCCGGGAACAGCAGGAATTTGGTCTTCACATATGGGTAATGTCGGTACCGACGTAGCCTGCGCGGGAACGCTCCCCAGCATCCAATAGGAAAGCTTTTGGGAGCATCCCACAGCACCTGCGTGCTGCCTTCCCACCTTTCCCAACTGTCCCTCTCCAGTTGAGTTTAAAGCTGAGACAAAAGAGAGAGGGAAAGAGAGAAAGAGAGAGAGAGAGATAGAAAGATACAACTCCTAGGGGAGGTGGGTGGGTTGTGAAGACTAAATTCCTGCCGTTCCCGGAGATCACCTGTTACAGGTGAGTAACTATGCTATCTCCAGGAACAAGCAGGAATGTAGTCTTCACATATGGGGACTCCCTAGCTGCAGATGCCAGGGAGATGGCCCCAGAAAGTTGTGTGCCCTTCTGAAAGGGCTCCACGTCCCCCCATGGATCTCTGGCATCCTACCAGGGATGGTGGGTAGGAGTTGATTAAGTCTGGAACAGGTGTTGTAGAACAGCCTGACCAAACAAGGCATCCCAGCGGATGTCCTTGTCTAAGCAGTAATGGGCTGTGAAGGTATGTACCGAAGCCCAAGTAGCTGCTCGACAGATGTCGTCGATAGACAGAGAGTGAAGATGGTCCACTGAGGCTGCCATGGCTCTCACATTGTGAGCTGTGACATGGCCTTCAAGAGGAAGGTTCTTACTCTCATAGGCAAAAGATATACACTGTGCAATCCAGTTGGACAGTGTCCTTTTGGAGACTGGAAGTCCCAAATGACTAGGATCAAAAGCAACAAAGAGTTGAGAGGATTTTCTATGTTGCTCTGTCCTTTGCAAGTAAAAGGCCAAAGCTCTATTACAGTGCAAAGTATGAAGGTTCCTTTCTGCATTTGAGGCGTGAGGCCTTGGAAAGAATACAGGAAGGTAAACTGCTTGGTTTAAATGAAAGGGCAAAACCACCTTTGGCATAAAGTGTGGATGAGTCCTAAGGACTACCTTATCATGATGGAACCTTGTATAAGGAGAATCAGCCACCAACGCTTGCAATTCACTGATGCGACGTGCTGATGTGATTGCAATGAAAAAGATAACCTTCCAGGAAAGGAATTTCAAAGAGGTAGTGGCTAATGGTTCAAAGGGTGGTTTCATGAGCTGCCCAAGTACCAGATTTAAGTCCCATGCCACCGGTGGTGGCTTAATGGAAGGCTTCATTAAAAGAAGGCCTCTCATAAATATCGCTATGAGAGGATGAGAGGAAATAGGTTGTCCATTTAGAGGCTTGAAAGAAGCTGCAATAGCACTCAAATGGACTCTCACTGAATTGGTCTTAAGCCCTGCATTTGATAAATGAAGGAGGTACTCCAGTAATGATTCCAGAGGTATCGCAAGAGGGTTAAGACCCTTCTGCGAGCACCATATGGCAAACCTTTTCCACTTAAATGCATAAAAGCATCTTGTGGAAGGCTTCCTGGAAGCATAAAGGATATCCTTTACCTGCTGGGAAAGGTTAAGACCGTGAAGTTCTAGGCTTTCAGCAACCAGGCTCTGAGATGCAGAGACTGGGGATTGGGATGCCACAGCATCCCGTGCTCTTGAGAAAGAAGATCTGGAGCAGATCCTAACTCCAGAGGCGGAGCTTGAGAGAGATGTAGGAGCAGAGGGTACCACGGTTGCCGTGGCCAACGTGGAGCTATGAGGATCATATGACCTCTGTCTCTGAAGCTTGAAGAGGGTTTTGGGAATTAGGGGAATGGGTAGAAAGGCATACAGGAAGTCCTGACCCCAATGAAGGAGGAAAGCATCCCTGGCCTGACAACCTCGAGACAGAATTCTGGAACAGAACTGGGAAAGTTTGGCATTCAGCGGACTTGCAAAGAGGTCTATGTCCAGGGTTCCCCAAATTTGAAAAATTTGGGCCACCTGGTCTGCATGGATAGACCATTTGCATGGAAGCAGAACTCGACTGAGTTTGTCTGCCCAAGAGTTCTGAATGCCTGGAAGATACACCACAAGGAGATGAATCTGATGCTCTCTGGCGAGGACCCATAGTCGCAAAGCTTCGTTGTACAGCGACAGAAAGCCTGTTCCGCCCTGCTTGTTCACCTAGAACATGGCTACCTGATTGTCCGTTTGAACTAGGACTGTCTTGTAGCTGAGCTGGGTGTGAAATACTCGAAGAGCAAGGAAGATTGCTCTGAGCTCCAGGAGGTTGATATGGAGATAGGCCTCCTGTGGAGTCCAGGTACCCTAGGTAGAGAGGCCGTACAGGTGGGCTCCCCAACCCACCTGTGAAGCATCTGTTGGTAGAGTGGCTTGGGGTGGGGGTTGCTGAAAAGAAGACCCCACCAGAAGGTTTTTGGGTGACTGCCATCATTGGAGGGAAAAATAAGGCAATCTGAGTTTGCTATTTTGTCTGACAGGCAACCTGACGTCTGAGTCCACTGAGTGGATAAGGTCCACTGGGCTGTCCTCATATGGAGGCGAGCATAAGGAACCACATGCACGGCGGATGCCATGTGGCCTAGCAACTGTAAGATTTCCCGAGCGGTGAGGTGAGGTTTTAGCACTGCTTGGGAAGCTAACTGCACAATACGAAGGCAGCGGGGCTGTGGAAGGAAGGCCCTTGTCTGTCTGGCATCCAGAAGAGCTCCTATAAACTCTAGGGATTGAGTGGGAGCAAGGTTGGACTTTGGGAAGTTTATGACAAGTCCCAAATACTGAAGGATGAGCAATGTGCGACACAGAGCCATCCTGGCCTCTGGCTCTGAAGGGGCTCGAATGAGCCAGTCGTCTAAGTAAGGGAAGACGAATATTCCCAGGGTGCGGAGAAATGCTGCTACCACAGCCATGCATTTTGTGAACACCCTTGGTGCAGAAGCCAGGCCAAAAGGAAGAACCTTGTATTGGCAGTGCTTCCCTTGAAACAGGAATCAAAGGAACCTTCGGTGAGTTGGATGGATGAGAACATGAGTGTACGCATCCTTGAGATCTAGAGAACAAAGCCAATCTTGACTCTGAAGGTATGGAAGCAGAGTTCCTAGAGAAATCATTTTGAACTTCTCTCTGAAGAGGAATTTTTCAATTCTCTGAGGTCTAGAATGGGTCTGTGTCCTCCTGTTTTCTTTGGAATAAGGAAATAGGGGGAGTAAAACCCTGTACCCCATTGGGGAATGGGCACCTCTTCTATTGCTCCTTGAGCAAGGAGCATTGTGACTTCTTGACCTAACCTGTCACTGGGAGAGGTCTGAGAATTGAACTGTCTTACTATTGTATGAGGGGGCATGCTGAGGAAATGAAGCTTGTACCCCTCTCATATAATAGACAGAGTCCAATTTTCTGCTGTTATCTGACACCACCTGGAGGCAAAATGACATAACCTTCCTGGGATGGTGGAGGGTTCTGGGCCGTTCAGGGCCAGGAAGGCAAAGTTCTCTAGATAGGAGTCAAAGCCCCTGTGGAGGCTGAGTCTACTGAGCCGGTTGAGGCTTAGCTGCTTTTGGCTTCCTTTGTTGCCTAAGTTGTTGCTGCTGTCCGTTTTGGGCAGACTGACCTGAACGATGTCCCTGCTGGGTATAGGAGGGATAAAACTTCTTCTTCTTACTGAAGAATGGTTCCTTAGAGGATCTTTTCCTCGTAGGATCAGCTGTAGATTTGGACAATCTATCCAAAGTGATATTGTCAGCATCTATCTCATTAGCTTTTTCCTGCCAGTTCTTGCCAAAAAGATTATCTCCTGCGCAAGGTATATTCCCCAGTTTGTCCTGTACCCAGATTTCTAAGTCATATGCCTGGAGCCAGGCAATTCTACATGCACCTATGGCAAGTCACAAACTTAGAAACATCCTGAGCATGTTTAACAAGAGTAAGATAATCTTGCCTTTAATCATCAGGAAGGAGAGGGCTCATAAGCTCTAAGTCTCCTGTGACTTCCTTAAGGAACATTCCCATATACAAGATATAGGAACTGATACTAGCAGAAAGCATGGAAGACTGGAAGGATCGACGTCCAAAGGCATCAAGAGTCCTACACTCACGTCCAGGAGGATTAGATGCATGCCTTTTTGCACTCTTCATCCGTCTCATGGCTGATTCCACCACCATGGATTGGCATGGTAATTGAGTCTTCTGAAACCCAGGACAAGGAGGAACTCGACACATGGTGTCAAGTCTTCGAGAATGAGGAGATGTGGTTAGAGGTTTTTCCCACATCCTTAACATAAGATCATGCAAGATCTCATGAATAGGTAAGGTAGCTGCCTCCTTGGGAGCTTTAGGGTATTGTAGGATTTCTAATTCCTTTGCCCTAGGCTCTTTTTCAGGAGCCACTATGATGGAAAGACCTCAGGCCACATCTCGGATAAAATCCTGAAAGGACATGTCCTCTGGTGGAGACATCCTACGCTGAAGAGAAGAGGAATCCTCGGGAAGAAGTACTCTGGTATCGGCAGAGCCTTCGGAGTCTTCAGACTCATCCGAGGATTCGAAGTATCTCCGATCCGGGTGATCGTGCGATGCACGGTACCGGTACCGATCGAAGTTGGCATTGGAGTGGTCCGGTACCGACTTGTCAATGCCGGATAGAGATGCATGACTCGATCCCGGTAGAATACCTGCTGATGTCGATGCAGTCGGTGCCAGTACCGGAGTCAATGCTGGTACCAGTTGAATTGTCTAAAGCGGTTTCAGGGGCATCGAGGCTGTGAGAAGAGCTGCCAGACTGCGTTCAATAGCCAAGAATCTCTGGTCTATCGATGCTGCCGATGCTTGGGCATCGGTGCCGGTTAAAGCGGTGGGAACCCCAGAGCATGGCACCAGTAGTTCTGCCAAGGTTGAAGCCTCGAACATCCTGGAGCCCTGTTAGTGCTTTGGAAGCCGAAGCCTCACGCCAGGGCAATTTTGCCAGTGAAAGTCCCTCAAGGGCAACGCCAGAGGCATCTTGATGTTTAGAAGGAGATCTACCATTTGAGGACCGGTTAGATTTATGTTTAGTTACCTGAGATCCATGGGAGGAGGATGAAGCCCTGGAGGATGTTGATGCCACGGAGGCTGCATTGGAGGGAAAAAGGGTGCTGAGCTTAGCAGCTCGGTTTTGCCGGCCCCTTTTTGACATCATTCCATAGGCAACACACTCTGAAATAGAGTGGTCAGGACCTAAACATTTGAGGCTCCACTCATGGGTGTCGGTGACGGAGATGGTACTGCTACACTTTGAACACTTTTTAAAACCCGAAGAGGGTTTTTCCATTTGAGGGAAAAAGTTGGGCCTAGTGCCCAAAATGGCGTGTGGCAACCGAGAAGAAAATTACTGGAGAAAGACTCCAGAAACAAAGTTTTTTGTTTTGTTTTTTTAGAAAAAAGAAAAGAACCACCGGCGGTACCGGTATAGCATTGAGGGAAGGCAGACGCGACCACAAAAAAGAAATATAAGAAGGGAATTTTTCTGCGGTGACAGGATGTGCGACCTGTCGGCTCCGCAGAAAATGAAGAACTGGAGAGGGACAGTTGGGAAAGGCGGGAAGGCAGCACACAGGCGCTGTGGGATGCTCCCAAAAGCTTTCCTATTGGACGCTGGGGAGCGTTCCCGCTCAGGCTCCGTCGGTACTGAACTACTTTCCTGCTTGTTCCTGGAGATAAGGAGCATACGTGAGGACAAGGGGTCATGCAGAGGGAGTAGGGAGGTTGAAAGCAGAGGAAAATAAATGGGTTTTCAGCAGGGATTTGAAGGTGCGGTTCAAGTCTGAGGGAAGTGGGTAGTGAGTTCCAGAATGGGATATTCAGCGACATATTCTTGGTTTGTGCCGCTTCATATATCCCCTCTTAGCCCACCTGACCACCCCGATATTACCTTTTTAGTGTTGGGGCATTCCGGGGTGAAGTGGAGGGTGGCATCAAGGGTTAACTAGTTTGCAGTGACATTGAACCACTAAGCAGTTAACCCATACTAGCTAAAATTAGGCCAAAACAAGAAGGCCTATCTTTAGTTCGTTTAGCTGTCTGACCATTGACCAGTGACTGAATATTGTTGCTGACTGGATAGCTAAACTGCTGTCTGGTCAAACCGGATATTCAGCGCCAGTAGCCAGATATGGTCTCGGCACTAAATATCCAGCTATAAATTAAAGTGGCAACAACCAGTCACTTTAATCTCTATATGTTTAAATGCTGCCACAGTGCTGCATATGCCTTGTAGCACTATATCATTGATAAGTAGTAGTAGTAGTAGCAGCAATTAAGTATAGAAGCCACTATCTTTTTCATTTCAGCTTGGCGCGGGAAATAAACAAAGGGGCATTAAGGAAAATAACCCCCTTAATCTCTTCTATAAAGGACAGGCAAAAATCAGCACTTTTTAAAAATTATACTTGCATTTACTCTTGCATTGCCTATATAGGGCCTTTGGAGGATGTTTTTGGTGGATCCCTGGAGATGGAAGATATTTCGCAGGACTGAGGAGGGGCTGATGCGGTGCCTCTTCACAGGAGTGGTGGTAGGGAGGAGGTGACAGACTGTAGGCCAGTGGAGCGATGGAGGCACTTGAAGCAAAGAGTGGTTGACTTTCTGGAAATCAGTGGATTGTATGATCCGAGGCAACATGATTTTACCAAAGAAAGATCATGCCAAACAAATTTGATTGAGCTCTTTGATTGGCTAGCCAGAGGAATGGGTCGAGGGCATGCGATGGATGCTATATACCTAGATTTCAGTGGGGCCTTTGGTGCTGTTCCTCACAGGAAGCTTGTAAGTGAACTGGGTGGCCTAGGGATGGGTCCCAAGATGGTGAGATGGATCAGAAATTGGTTAACTGCTAGACAACAGAGAGTGGTAGTAAATGGAACACACTCAAAAGAAAGGAAGGTGTGTAGTGGCGTGCTTCAGGACCAATACTGTTAATGCATTTGTGCGTGATATTGTGGAAGGATTGAAGGGAAAAGTCTGCCTTTTTGCAGATGTCACAAAAATTTGCTACAGAATGGACACTTCTGAGGGCATGGACAACACAAGAAAATGTCTACAGGGACTGGAGGAATGGTCTAATGCTTGACAGTTAAGATTTAATGCGAGGAAGTGCAGTCATGCACTTGGGATGCAGAAGTCCAAAGGAATTGTATGTGATAGGGGGCAGGAGATTGGTGTGCACGGAACGGGAGAGGGACTTTGGAATGATGGTGTCTGAGGATCTCGAGGTAGCGAAACAATGCGAAAGGGCAGAGTCCGAAGCTGGAGGGATGCTAGGCTGCATGCAGGGAGAAATGGCAGGTGGAGGAGAAGAGGTATTGGTGTCCCTATGCGGGTCATTGGTGCGGCCTCACCTGGAGTATTGTGTTCTGTTTTGGAGACCATATCTCGGGAATGTGAAAGAATTTGAGGCGGTTCAAAGGAGGACGGCCAGGGTGATTTGGAGCCTGCGCCGGAGACTATGGGAAAAGACTTGAAGACCTAGATATGTGTGCCCTGGAGGAGAGAAGGGACAGGGAAGATATGATACAGATATTTACATGCTTAAAGGGTATTAATGAACAAACAAACCTTTTTCAAATATGAAGCTCTAAAACTAGAGGGCATATGACGAAGGTGCAAGGCAGTAAACTTAAAAGCAACATCACGAAAGATTTTTCCCTGAAGGGGTAGTTGATGCCTGGCATGCACTCCCAGAGGACATTGTGGAGGCAAATACAGTGACCGAATTAAAAATGGCATGGGAGAGACAGTGGAACCCTTTATGGCAGAGGGATGAAATAAAAACAAATTTAAATATCTTATAGCCCTGGCAGGGGCATGATGAAGGTGACCTGCATGAAGAGGCAGATGCAGCCCTAGACAAAGGCATAGAGGGGGTGTGACTTGCACAGAGCGGTGAGCGGTGGATACAACCACTCAAGCCATCTTACTAGGCAGAATGGATGGATGCTGGTCTTTATCTGCCATGTTAAGATTACACATGTAGATTTTTGACCCACCCAAGCCAAGCTCTAACCATGCCCTCAATACTTCCCCTTGCAATTTCTAGGTATTATGGACATCCATGTGTAGATTTAACCCTTTCTAAACGTTACCATTTACATGTGGATGCCATTTCTACATATAAGTGATGGCTTTTCAATGTGGACATTGTGAATAAGACTTCAAAAATAACCCCCCCAAATTACACCTACTCCAAGCAGGAGTAATGTCATGCTTATGTGTAGCAATAGAATTTGGCACAATGTCAGGAAATACTTTTTCACTGCAAGGGTGGTGTATGCTTGGAATGCCCTCCCGATGGAAGTGGTGGGGGCAAATACAGTGACAGAATTCAAAATGGCATGGGACAGACACAGTGGATTCCTTTAAACAACAGGATAAAATCAAAATAAACTTAACTATCTAAATTCTCAACAAACAGTGGTGTCCTACACGGAGTGGTGGATTCACCCCTAAACAAAGACATGGGGAGGGGTGGCCTGCACGGAGTGGCAGGTGCACCTACTCTTGACATCTTACTGGGCAGACTAGATGGACCATACTGGCCTTTATCTGTCGTCATTTACTATGTTACTATGTTACTATATAAAATAAACATATAGGTGCCAATCCTGCCCTCTGTTCCACCCATTTTCCACCCCAGGAATTCCTACAATGGATAACAGTAGGTGTTATGTGTTCTGAGAACCAACTTTTATGCACATATACCTCCAGGTGATTTTATAAGCACTTACTTGAGTGCATAAAAGACTATTCTACTGTCATGCCACTCATAAAATTACCTAAGTCAACATTTAAACATCACAGTGAGCATTTGTTTGAAATGCCAGATGCAGTGTTTAAATAATACAGTTTTTTTAAAACGTCTGCTTCAGAGACGAAATCTGCCAACTCTGAAGGATTTTGATGCACTGAATTCAAAAATGCCAATTAAAACCACTGATTAGCTACAGTTTCCAAGAAATCTAAGCTTTTCCATATATATGGTGTGTTACTAGCAGAGTTTTAATCATAAATTATTATAAACCTAGGTCTTTTCATGTGTTTAAGGTTGCCATATATATGACCTTGATAATAAGCTTAAAAATCAGCCAAAGGGTTATTTAAATACAATTTACTAAAAATGTTAGTATGAATCAGAAAGTAACAAATTACTATGTATGCATTACTATTAATTTCAGACCATATTCAGTGTCTACTCAGCATTTCTTAGATTGTCTCTTGTGTTCTGTAAATAGAAACATAGAAACATAGAAAAATGACGACAGAAAAAGACCACATGGCCTATCTAGTCTGTCCTTCCATATCAACAACTACAACAGTCCCCTTTTTGCCTTTAGAGATCCTCTGTGTTTGTCCCATGCTTTTTTTGAAATCAGATACCATCCTCATCTCTACCACCTCCATTGGGAGACTATTCCACGGATCCACCACTCTTTCCGTAAAGAAATATCTCCGCATATCACCCCTGAATCTATCCCCTTTCACCCTCATCCCATATCCCCTCGTAGCAGAACTTACTTTCAATCGAAAGAGGCTCTCCCCCTGTGCATTTATGCCACAAAGGTATTTAACACTAGAAGACCCAAAGTGCGTCAACTGACGCAAATGCATCTTCGAAGTTGTATACTAGCGCCACTGCTAGAACCATGTCAGTCATGTTCCATGACTTTGTTAGCAAGGTCAAGATGTTCAAATATGTGCATCAAAAATTAATGACAGATGCACCACCTAGTGGGAAAATGAATTTATACCTAGAAGCCCCAAAATACGTCAATTGATGCACTCAATGGTCTTGGATGCGTCAAATGATGTACTTTGGGGCTTCTAGGTATAAATTCATGTTCCCACTAGGTGGCGCATCTCAATCACTGTTTACAGTTTTACTCCGACATTACAAACAATAAACACACGATGACATCATGTAATGACATCACATACTGCACGTATTTAACAAATAAGTAACTTCACATTAATTCACATTTGCATTTCATGTTAAACGCAGTCGTCGTGATAATACATCAATTGACGCAGTTTGGGGTTTCTAGGTAAAATTCCTTTTGGGGCTTCTAGTGTTAAACGTCTCAATCATATCACCTCTATCCCGCCTTTCCTCTAAGGTGTACATATTAAGATCCTTAAGCCTATCTTCATATCCTTTATAATGAAGACCACTAACCATTTTGGTAGCCACCCTCTGTACTGACTCCATCCTGTTTATATCATTTTGAAGGTGCGGTCTCCAGAATTGCACACAATATTCCAAATGAGGTCGCACCAAAGACTTATACAGAGGCACTATCACCTCCTTTTTTCTGCTAGCCATTCCTCTCCGTATGCACCAAGCATCCTTCTAGCTTTTGCTGTCGCCTTTTCTACCTGTTTAGCTACTATAAGATCATCAGACACAACCACGCTTAGGTCCCGCTTTTCTTTAGAGGACAAAAGTACTTCACCCCCTATTCTATATTGCTCTCTTGGACTACTGCAGCCCAAATGCATGACCTTGCATTTTTTAATATTAAATCCCAGCTGCCAAATTCTAGACCATTCTTCAAGCTGAGCTAGATCCCTCCTCATGTTATTTGCACCTTCCTGGGTGTCTACCCTATTGCAGATTTTGGTATCATCCGCAAAGAGGCAAACCTTACCCGACAGCCCTTCCGCTATATCACTAACAACGATGCTAAACAGAATTGGACCAAGAACAGATTCTTGGGGCACACCACTGGTAACTTCAATCTCCTCAGAGTGAGCTCCATTTACCTGTACCCTTTGTCGTCTCCCACTCAACCAATTTCTAACCCAAGCAGTAACTTTAGGGTCCATCCCTAGGGTGCTCAGTTTGTTTATAAGTCATCTGTGAGGAACGGTGTCAAAGGCTTTACTGAAACCCTTGGTCCAACTCTCTGGTCACTCAGTCAAAGAAGTCAATCAGATTTGTCTGACAAGACCTGCCTCTTGTGAATCCATGCTGCCTCGGATCCTGTATTTCCGCTGGACTCCAGAAACCTCACTATTTTCTCTTTCAGCAGCATTTCCAATAATTTACTCACCACCGAAGTTAAACTAACCGGCCTGTAGTTTTCAAGCACATCCTTACTTCCGCTTGAGCCTCTCTCCAGTCTTTTGGTACCACTCCCGACTCCAACGAGGCATTGAAAAGGTCAGTCAGGGGAGCTGCTAGAACGTCCCCAAGTTCCCTCAGTATTCTAGGGTGCATCCCATCCGGTCCCATCGCTTTGACTACTTTAAGTTCAGCTAGTTTCTCACGAACACAGTCTTCTGAAAATCCTTCAAGATGCCCCTCAATTCTATTCCTGTTTGTGGGTGTTTTCTGAGGTCCTGCTCCTGGTTATTCAACTGTGAACACAGAACAGAAATATTTGTTAAGCAATTCCGCTTTATCCTCATCAGCTAATACATATTCCTCCCCTTCACCCTTGAGTCTGACAATACCACTTTTGCCCTTCCTCTTCTCACTAACATATCTGAAAAATGTCTTATCCCCCCATTTTATTGTATTGGCTATTTCTTCCTCTTTTTGAATCTTTGCCTTCCTGACTACTTTGCTAGCTTTTTAAGTTTTTCCAAATATAGATGCCTGTCTTCCTCTCTCTGTGATCTCTTGTATTTCATGAAGGCCTCCCTCTTTTTCTTCACCTTTTCAGCTACTTCTTTTGAAAGCCACGGCGGTCTTCTTTTCCTTTTACCTTTATTTACCATTTTAACAAAAAGATTGGTTGCCTTTAAAATATCCCCTTTCAGTTTTGCCCACTGTTTTTCTACATCCCCCAGAGAAATGCCTGGCAATCTACTTCCGGTGACACTGCCAAGAAAACCCAGGAGCTTCTGGGTCGCCAGGAGTCAGGACTGACGTGAAGGCACACACTGCATTGCAGCTGTTCTCATCCCACTAATGACTCCCTGAGGTATTGGCCCATCTTGGCAAAGTTAGTTTTCCTAAAGTCTAAGACCCTCACTTTTGAATGGATTCTAATAGCCCTAGTCCTAATACTGAACCACACCATCTGGTGATCACTGGATGCAAAATGATCTCCCACTATAACATCAGAAACACTTTCACCATTGGTAAGCACCAAGTCCAGTATGGCCCCTTCACATGTGGGGTCTGTTATCAATTGCCTAAACAGTTCTCCCTGTAGAGAATCCAGGTTCTCCTTACTTCTAGATGATACTGCAGCAGGAATGTGCCAATCAACATCTGGTATATTGAAATCCCCTATTAGTATCACTTCCCCTTTCCTAGCAATACTGCATATGTCTTCAATTAACTCTGTCCACCTCTTCCTCTTGTGAAGGAAGTCTGTATATCACGCCAATGCAAATAGATTTATTTTTCCCTCTTTCTAGTTCAACCCACAGTGCCTCCTCTCTCCCTTTTAAGCTCTGTAATTCCAAGGCTTTAATATTATGTTTTACATATAGTGCCACTCCTCCTCCCCTTCTTCCACCCTGTCCTTTCTGAATAAAGTATAGCCTGGTATAGCTACATCCCAGTCGTGGTTTTCTGTGAACCATGTTTCTGTAACTGCCACTAAATACAAGTCAGCCACTCCCACCAAAGCTTCAACATCAGGGATCTTATTTCCCATGCTACGGGCATTTATACACACCACTTTCCATATGTTACCCCTTTTACCCATTTCCATAAAGGTATTTAATGTTTCACTTACCTGGGGGCTGTCTTCACCTATCTACAATGAATCTAGTTTAAAGCCCTCTTCAGTAGATTAGCCAGTCTACTACTGAAGATGTGTCAACCTTTCTTGGACAGATGGATGCCATCTCTGCTCTGCAACCCTTGAAATAGCATCCCGTGGTCCAGGAAACCAAAACGCTCTTGATGACACCATCCATGCAGCCATGCATTCGTCTCCAGGATGCGAGCCTCTCTGCCTTGGCCTTTACCCTCAACAGGGAGAATTGAAGAGAACACCACCTGTGACCCTATCTGCTTCACTCTCTGTCCCAGAGCCATGAAGTCCCTCTTGATATGCTCAGTGGGATACCTGGCAGTATCATTTGTTCCGACATGGATTAGCAGCATTGGGTAATAGTCAGTGGGCTTGATGAGTCTCGACAAACTCTCTGTAATGTCTTGGATTTTGGCACCTGGCAGACAGCATACCTCTCTGGACATCAAGTCTGGTTGGCAGATGGACGCCTCAGTACCCCTCAGAAGAGAGTCACCAACCACCACCACTACCCTTCACTTCCTTGTGGTCACTGATTCTGCAACTTTGGGGTACTTAAGTTCTGGTTCTTCCCTTTCCAGGGATGCTTTCACCTCCTCCATTTACATGGCTGCATAATGGTTCTTCAGTTCAAGGGCTGGAGAAGCTGGACTGGTGATTCTGCAGGCTCTGGTGACTTGTGTCCAATCTTCATCATTCTGTAGGCACCCATCTTCTCTTCTACTGGAGAGCTTGGTTGTTTCAAGAAGCATCTCATCAATGTACTTTTCACTGTCTTGAATGCTCCTCAGCCTTGCCAACTCCTCTCTGAGTTCCTCCACTTGTTTCCTTAGAGCTTCAGCATGCAGGCACCCTGCACATGGAACCAGTCCTTCAACTTGCATTGGGACCTCTGTCTGGACAGAGGAAGAAGCTGTAATGGGGGCAACAGCTTTAGTGATACAATTTTTCCCAGCCATTGTTCTGTCCATGGAGCTTAGGTATCTGTTAAAGTAAAAGAGAGAGATCTACCAAAGTACCAGCTGGTTTCCCAGTTGTCCTTTCATAGAAAAGCAGTTAACTCTCTTTAATTATATTGAGAATGTGCTTTTCCAAGCCCCAGTGTTGTGTTAATTGGGGAGGTGCCCTATAAAGAAAGACCACTCACTAGGGGTGGGTGGGTGTTGGGGGGTGTAGGGAGGGAACTAACACCTGATCAGGTGTCAGTAGCTTCAAAGAGCTGAGAAAGTTACTATAGCAGAGTTTTAAACCTACCCCACTAAAAAAATATATTCCTCCCTTTAAACTAAAACACCACAAAGAATGTAACTTTGTTTTAAAAATGTACCAAACCCCTTTTAAGAGCTCCCAGTCAGAGAGCTAGCAATTTAAAAAAAATGCTCGCCTTTGTTTGAAATGCGAAGCCCCTGTTAGGAATGGAGTATCTCTTGTCACTGTCCAGCAATAGTCTGCAAGCATTGATGGACTCCATTTGCCTTGATATCTTTTCTCCATCGCTGCAATGTCCTGATGAAATCACTTTCGATACTCATCACTCAATGCTCTGCAGTTTGGTGGAAAAAAATCAAGATGACAGTGCAAAGAAAATGTATCTTTAGTGACATGTTGCAGCCAAGACTTTTGTATACACTGAGGAGTTTTTCCATCAACTCCCTGTAGTTGTCTGCCTTGCTGTTTCCAACAAAACGTGTTGCCACTATCTGGAAGGCTTTCCATGCTGTCTTTTCTTTGCCATGTAGTGCATGGCTAAATACTGTACATCATTTCAAAGAAGTTCATGAATTCGAGGAGCAAGAAAGACACTTTCCTTTATCTCCAAATCATTGCCACTGCAAAAGGGATGGATTTCCTTTTTTCTATTCAAGCACTGATGAAAATTTGTTATACAAGTATTGCAGCATATGTGTGGAGCCCAGCTCTTGTCCTGATCTCCAATTTTGCAGCCAAAGTAAAGGTGGTAGGCTTTCTTAATCAAAGCGGTTATACTGCATTTTTGCGATGCAAAAGGCACTTCACCACAAACATAGCAGAGATGATCTGTATTGTTCAAACAATTACAAGGCATCGCTTACTTTGTTAAATGGAAGAAATCAAACACTGAGAAGACTGGTCCACAACCAAAATACTACTGACATGTCATGTTCATTAATAAAATGTTATACAATTTGCTCTGTAATTAAACTGTTAGGATTTCATCATCTATGACTTCTAGGAATAACACAATGCAATGCAATTCTTATCATATATGACTCAATAGCACCTTCAAATTGCATAATTTATTAATTGTTTTGAATGAAAAGCAAGTACTGTCCAAACAAAAAACATAGATTTACCACAAATCCATTCGAAGATGTGTATGCATTTTAGTAATTCATGGTTTAAATTGAGATCCTTCCCATTATAAGTTGCATATCCTTAAGACTTCCAAAGTTGAGGTCATATGTATTGACCCAGTATTGTAAATTGAAAAATAGTGCCAAAAAACAATTTTAAGCATCATTTTCATTCTCAGCGACCCAGACAATAAAATGTGACTGAATTTATTTTGAAAGCATTTTGCCTGTAGAACAGTGATAATCCATGCATACTCAGTGTCACTATCTGGATATACAAGCACAGCCCTCACCACGGGCGACTGGTGATATTCAGCCACCATCTGTACAGCTGGGGCAGGCGCTACCATTAGGTGAACTAGGCAGTCACCTAGATTAGTGGCTCTCTGTGGAGGGGGGCGCCAATTGCTGCTGCTGCTGCCTTTTACCAGGATGTTCAGCAGTGACAATGTGTCTGATATTGAGTTGTGATGGCTATGAGCCTCTAAGGCATATAGCCATTGCCGCTGAACTTTAACCCCAAATATTCAATTTGAAGTCATATCCGGCCAGTAGAATTGAATATCTGAGTCTGCTACAACGCACCACATGGCACAGAAGCTAACTGGGCGGTGGTGATATTGAGTCGTTGCCCAGTTAACTTCCACAAGTAAATATAGTCAAGGTTTACCCACACCTGTCTTTACCCAGGGATTGCTAATGGGCAGCGGTTCAATATCACCGCAGCCCGGTTAGCAAAGGGCGCCACCTCTGCTCTGTGCTGGCATCCCCAAGACATGCCCTGATGCTACATGGCTAGCATCGGGACATGTAGCAGCAGAACCCGTGGATATTCAGGGGCACTAACTGTGTTAGTGTCTCTGAATATCCTTCTAAGCGGCATTTACACAGTTTACAGGTTTATAAACTGTGTAAATTCCTTTGAATATCGGGCCCAATGTTTTTAAAATGGCACTGAAGTGCCAGAGCTACCTTCATTGTGGTGCCATTTGTACTTCTGTCCCCAACCTATTTCATTTCCTTTTGCTTGGGGGCAGAAGCGACTACTACCCCCATGCAAACAGTCCTGGTGAGGGGCAGCAACAGTGGCAATTGGAGCGGATGCTGAAGCAGAAGGGGTGCAATGAATGAGGTTCACCTAGAGTGACTCTTAGCTATACACAGGACTGGTGCAAGGTAAGTGGTTTATGTTAGGACAGCAATTTTTCTAGCTCCACTTAGCTGTACAGATAGGGCCTGAATATCATCACTATACATATAGATGAGCTAAACGCCATCACTTTTCTCTGACACTATACAAGAAAAATGCATTTACAATTCATCTGTTCTAGCACTTAAAGAACACAAAGCCAAATCAGTTTAATTAGCAGACCTGCCATAGCACTTTTATACATCTCTTTGCCTTGAGGAGTATACAGAATGGAACAAATGGAATTGGGGGGGGGGGTTGCGTTGTTTTTCACTAAAATGTTTGCACAATTTGTAGCATTGCCTACTTTTCATCATCCCCATCAGATAGCTCTACTTTTACAGTTGTGGTCATCATTATTGGCACCCTTGCAGTTCAAGCCCTTAATGCCCAATATCTCCTAAAAAATGAAGTGGCCAGTGAAAGGGCTTTGGACTATATATGCACACATATTTGACACAAAAAAGAATCAAATAAAACAAGACCAATTAAATACATGAAATTGTAAGAAACAGTATAAAAACTGGGACATTGCCAGGATATCATTATTCTTACAAAAAAATCCTAGTCAAAACTGCAAAAAATGCACAAAATAGAAAAAAGTCAGACCATCCAATCCCAAAAATCTATCAAACTTTACAAAGTTACTTCTTTTTTTTTGTTTTTTCTTTTTTGGAGTGTTCATCATGAAAAGGGTAACCATTTTCTTGAGACAAACCTTCCTTTCTACTCTCTTTAAAATGAGTCAAATGATCTAATAATATGCAAAAATGCTGCAGTAGCGTACAACATATAAACAATTATTGTATGAACTTATCTCAGTGTCGTGAACTTCATACTTCAAAAACTATAGGACATCCAAATCAAATCTTGGTATCCTGGTCCTTTAACATCACAAGGCATACATAGTATTAACAAGTCTCCAGAAGATAGTGGGAATTTCCCGCCCTTGGCAGTAGTTAAAAGAACCCTTTGGAAGCATGCATTGCTTGAGGAAGAGCTCATAAAATTGTTTGAAGCTCGAAACACAGAACTGTGTTGCGATCTTGACCGAGGGGAATCTTCATTTGTTTGCAACGCTTCTGGGAGATGCATTTTGGATGGGGAATAGTTGAAAAGGAACAAATGTTTTAACCTGGCCAGCATTGAGTCTTGATTTCAATCCAATCGATAACCTCTGGAAAAAGCTGAAATCTGCCATTGGTAAAAGGAATCCTGGAAACATTCATGAGCTGGAACAAGTTGCAGTTGAAGAGTGGGAAAAACTTCCAGCAGATATATGAAACTGGTTATAAGAAATGTGTGTAAGATGTCATCACTGCCAAGAGTTGTGCAACCCAATATTTATTATTTTATTTACATTCTCTTATATACCGTGCTATTCTGCATCAGTGCGGTTTACATTGAACAAACTGAAATTACATTGAACAGGGCATTATAACTTGGAGATAACTATTTTACAGGGAACATGGGCTATGGAGGGTTAAGTGGCTTGCCCAAGACCACAAGGAGCACCTGGTGGGACTAGAAACCCCAGTCCTTCCGGCCCAAAGTTGCTGTCCTCTAGTGGGATTTGAACCCCTGACCTTCTGGCCTGAAGTACCTTGCCCCAACCACTAGGCCACTCCTCCACTCCATTAGTGAAGGGTGCCATATTCCTGTCCAGGTCATATTAGTTTTTTTTCTAAGAAATTATTACATCTAAGTTACATAGTAACATAGTAAATGACAGCAGATAAAGACCAGTATGGTCCATCTAGTCTGCCCAGTAAGATGGTAAGAGTAGGTGCACATGCTGCTCCATGCCCCCACCCCTCCCCATGTCTTTGTTTAGGGGTGAACCCCCCGCTCCATGTAGGACACCCCTGTTTGTTGAGAAATTAGATAGTTAAGTTTATTTTGATTTTATCCTGTTGTTGTAAAGAGATCCACTGTGTCTGTCCAATGCCACTTTGAATTCCATCACTGTATTTGCCCCCATCACTTCCATCGGGAGTTGCATAGACACCTTGTTTTCTTGTTGTATACCTTTGAACATCCTATTAAAATAGTAGTATGACATGCAGTTGGAATATTTACATTTATTTCTCAAGATATTGTACACAACATACCTAAAATGCAGAGGTGCCAATAATGTTGACCACAATTGCATGTCCCATGTCTCTCACTGCTGATTAGCACTCTTCAGTTGTAGGATGACATCTGAAGGTTTCTTTCAAAATATAAAGCCTATAGAAGATATTTTGAAGCCTTTTTCAGAATTTACATGTGTATAATCAGGCATAGTCACATGGAAATCACATCCGTATTAGAAAGGGTCCAGTTTATAAGTGGATGACAGCATCATGTCAAGAGTGCACAGGGATATGACATGGGTGGGGACCTCATTTCATATAGAGAAGGCATGTGTTAATCCAGCGTTCTCCACATCTGAGTTTATATGAGCTCTCTGGCATGAGTCAGTTTTGAAAACGTGCACTTTGGCCAGAACTTTGCAGGAGCGATATCCCCCTCAAAGCTGCTTTTACCAATAGGCAAAACAGACAGTTGCCTTAGACCCTGCATGGTAGCGGGCCTCCTGAATGAGCACAGCGCTTTCTCCTGACACTCTATGCACCAATGTCCAATTCTCAGACAGCAGTGACACTATCTTCATTATCAGATACACTGTGAAAACTCTGCATACAAGGGTGGAGGGTAGAAAGGGGCTGGGTTAGAGAGCAAACTAGCTCTTCTTTGATCTACTGTACACTATCCTTTGCCCATTCTAGCCTCATCCTTCTCCAGTCTTGTTCCCTATAGTGCCTGAGAGGGGAAGGGACTGAAACCAGTGGCATAGCCAGGACCGATTTTTTGGTGGGGGTCTGGGATTAATGTAGATGGGCACAAGGCAGTGTAAATGTGGACATCATGGCCCTAACCAGAAACAAAAGGCAGATTTCTATGGTGAGTATTTATTACTTTAGTAGTATTTAGCTCACGCCTTTCCAGTAGCAATTCAAGGCAAGTTACTGTGCAATCAGGAGTATTAGGTATTTTCCTGTCCCCGAGTGGCTTACAATATAAGTTTGTTTCAGAGTAGTAAGGAGAAACATCCTAGTTCAGGCCAGTCAGCCATTTCAGGGATTAGTTTCAACCAATGCAATATGGATTTCTTTTAAATTTATGTTTTGAATTCATTTTTGCAATCCAATTTACCCTGAAAAATCACAGATGAGATTAATCAGAAATTGTGATGTCCTTTCTGAAATATTTGAATTACATATCTGTACAAGATTTAATATGTAAAAAGTATGGGGAGAGGCATTCATGAGGCAGACTAATGGATAAACGTTATGTGCATAATTACACATATAACTTTAAGCATATATTCAGCAATCCAATGAATTTAAAATGGATGGCTGAAAATTCAAGAATGACTTTAAATTGTTAACTTGTTCATTTAAAATTTGGCTAGCTAATTCAGCAGGTCAGCTATATAGATAAAGGAATGCATTCAGTGCCTGAATACCCTCAACTGAGCCAAAAGGCCACCTCTTTTAACATGGCCAGAATTTTGCCCATATAACAATTCATTTGGCCAGAATTTGATCATATAGTCACTGTGATATATTCTTAAGAAGATCTTATGGGGTGAGCACCACTACAGAACACAGAAGGACTTTTGAATAATGATCTTATGAAGTCGTATTATATATTTTCGCAGGATTGTTCCAGGAACATTGATGATGGGATCATGATGATTTTTCCAAATAATCAAAAACTCAAGGGGAGTGGACATTAATCTGAAAGTTAATGGACACATGCAAGGCTTAGGGTTCACCTAGGGTTCCTGGTCTTCTTCTATTGGTCTTCTAAAAAAAAAAAATACTTTTAACACCATGCTAACACTAGCATGCATACGCCAGAAGGAAGAATTCCCTGTGCCATATTTGCATCAGCCCACACAGGCTATATAGGAAGGTAAAGATGTGCTTGCATCAGCCCCTCAGAAGGGCAGAATATGCAGCTGTCCTCCCATCTGCTGGCAAAAAGGAAGAAAGCTACAGCAGTGGGCCAGCATCATCAGATAGACAGGGCCTTGTGGGGAGGGGGGGGGGGGGAGACAGGTACGAAATGAAGGGTGGTGTTCAACAGACAAAAAATAAAAGGAGGTCCATCCACACAAGTTTCCCAGGGCCTCTTAAGGCATTAAAGTGTCCCTGATCCCTTTAATCCCCCCCAATGTTTATTTCCCTTCCAAACTGAAATGAGATAAAAATTGAGTCCTCTATAATTAAACGTATCTACACGTCTAGGCTCGCAAATTGGCTCTGATATACGCATAAGTGCCGACATTTACATATATCTATAGTGAAATGCACCACTTACACATGTAAGTTGCTGGGTGTCCTCTGCCGATTTTTCCCATATGTACATTTATAAAACAGCGCTTCCCGCTGCACACAGATGCCCATCCCCATGTGTTCTGCATGTCCTTCTATGTACTAAAAAAAACATCCATTTTTAGAGGCCGAGATGTGTCGATTTTACATTGGCCTCTCATGTGTACATCCTCTCTTCTAAAATTGCCATAGATTGCAGATGCTTTTACTTAGACATTTGCTTTAATCACATAAAAGGCCTTTCTAAAATATGCCTTTATATACATACTAAACAGAATATGTTGACAGCTAAGGAGCATAAGATCCATCTAATCAGCCCAATTTCCTTTGATTTCAAATGCTATAGACCTTATTTTATCTTTTTACACTTCCTTGCATTCAAGGATCTCCTGTGCCTTCTTGAATTCTGCTAATGTTCTTGCGTCCATCCTTCCATTGGTAGGCTGTTCTATACATTTGTCACCTTTATGGATGATCTATCTGCTTCAGTCATCTTCATAACCCTGGTGTCTTTATTAACCTACAAATATTCTAATTCACATCATTTTCCCTGGCTCCCATTACTTCAAGGTGAGTTTCATTCAGGCGTTGTTGTTAAGTGCCGTCGAATTGATGTCAATGCATGTAAACCCTCTGGAGAGTTCTCCTAAACTATATTTGTCCTTCAGTCAGGTGGATAATTATTGACAGCAGTGGCATACATTCCAACCAAGTTGTCTTTGCAGTGCAGAGGAGCCCAGAGAAAAAGGGGACCCATTTATACTTGTTCCCATATCTTATGAGGAGGATTCCCCCCCCACCCCGTTCTGGGGCCTTTTCAGATATTTTCCTTGGAGGTCCTCAATTTGAATTTCTGCCACTGGTTGATAGAGTGGCATCCGTAGCTGCCGTTATTGTATTGATCAATCACATTACTGGCCTTTCTCTTTTGTGCTGACCTTCAACCTTGCCAAGCACAATGTCTTTTCTCTAATTCTTTCTTTTTGCATGATGTATTCAAAGCATGAAAGTTGAAGTCTTGTAAGAAAGCTTAGGTTTGATCTCCTCTAGAACTGACTGATTTGCTTTCCAGACAGTCCATGATATTCATAGTATTCTTTGCCAGGACCATAGTTTGAAGGCATTGACTTTCTTCCAGTCTTTCTTCTTCACTGTCCAACTTTTGAATCCATATGAAGTTATTGAAAATATCATGGCTTTGGCAAGTCAAACCTCTGTATGTTGATATACGTTTTTGCATTTGAGAATCTTGTCTAGGTTCTTCATAGATGTTCTGCTAAGGGCAACGTGTCATTTAATTTCTTGACTGCTTGTCATTTCTTTATTGTTGATCCAAATGACTTAAAGCTGTCTACTATATCTAGCAAAATGATTTTGCCAGTGATCAGGATCATTGTCTTCTTCATGTTAATGTGTAGGCCTATTTTAAGACTATTCCACCTTATCCTACAATTAAAGTGGTTACATCACATCACAATTGGGGTTACATTTAACGAGGGTATTTAACATGTTCTTTGATACTGATAAGCAAATGTTTCAGTGTCTTTATTTTCAATCAATAATGTGATATCATCAGCATAACGAAGGTTGTTGATGAATCCTACACTAGTCTTCATTCCTTGGCTGCCTTTATACAGTCTTGCTTCTCTGATTATTTTTTCTGCATATAAATTAAACAGGTATGGGGAAAGTACGCAGCTTTGTCGTACACCTTTGTTGATCTTAAACCATTTTGTTTCTCCTTGTTCTATTCAAAATGTTACTTCTTAATCAATGCAAAGGTTGTGCATGAGAACTGTCAGGAGCTCTGGTATATCCATGCTTCTTAATGTGGCCCTGAATTTTTCATGATTTACACAATCAAAGGCTTTGCTATAGTACATAAAAAAACATATAGATATCATTTTTTATTCTTTTGTCTTTTCAAGGATCCATCTCACATCTGCGAAGCTGTCTCTTGTTCCTCGTCTTTTCCTAAACCCTGTTGCATTTCAGGCAGTTCTCATTCCAGGTATGGTTGTAGTCTCCACTGCATGATCTTGAGTAGAATCTTGCTAGCATGTGGGATCAGAACAATTGTGTGATCATTTCTGCAGTTGTATCCCTTTTTTCAATATTGATATGAACACAGATCTTTCAGCAAGTTGGCCATGATGTTGTCTTCCAAACTTACTGGCAGAGCCTTGTAAGTATTGTAACAACTGCATCTGATTGATGTAATACTTCAATGGGAATGTCATTGAGGCCCGGTGCTCTGTCTTTTGGTAAAGTTTTCAATGCTGCTTTGACTTCTTCATTCATCACCAATAGTTCCTGATCATAAGATTCAGGTTGAAATGGCTGTTGATCCACTTGATCTTTATGGTATACTGACTCTGTATATTCTTTCCACCTTTTCTTGATCTTCTCAGCATCATTCAACATGGATCCTTAAGCATCTTTAAGCATTCCAATCCAAGGCTGGAATTTTCTCTTTAACGCTCATAGCTTGTTCATCCTCTGATAGTTTCTGATTCTATTTCCTTGCATGTGTCATTGTAGTACTTCTCTTTGTCTCACCTGGCTGCTCATTAGAAATCTCTGTTAAGTGCTGTAATTACTACTCTTTCTCCTCCGGCTTTAGCTTCTCTAGGTTTCTGAACAATTTTCAGAGTTTCTTTGCTCATCCATTGTGGCCTTTTTTTTTTTTTTTTGCTTTTGCACCTTTTGCATAGACTTTTGCTTTCTTCAAACACAACGTTTTTAATGTCATCCCGTAGTGCTTCTGGTGCTCTCTCATTTGTGGTGTATTTTCAAGATTATATTTTGCTACAGTCATGCTCTTTTTCAGCTTTAGTTTGAGTCTGCATACTAGTAGCTAGTGATCTATACCACAGTCAGCTCCTGGTTTTGTTTTTATTGATGTTATTGAGTTTTTCTATCATTGACTTCCACAGATGTAGTCAATTTCATTTTTGTACAATCTATTGAGCAATGTCCATGTGTACAGTCACCACTTTTGTTGCTATAAGAAAGTGTTTGAGATGGATAGACTGTTGATCTTGCAGAATTCTATCAGTCTTTCTCCAGCTTCATTTCTGTTGCCAAGCTCATATTTTCCAACTACTTCCCAACTTTTGCATTCCAGTCACCTATGATTATCAGGAATGATGGAGGAGTGGTCTAGTGGTTTGAGCTAGAGGACAGCAACCTTGGACTGGAAGGACTGGGGTTTCTAGTCCCACTTGTGACCTTGGCAAGTCACTTAACCCTCTGTTGCCTCAGGTACAAAAAAAAAAACAGATCATGAGCTCTTCAGAGAAAGGACAAAAAATTGTATATATGTAGTATCTGAATGCACACTGCTTTGACTTGTAAAAAAGCAGTATATAAACCTGCCTAAATAAATAAAGGATATCTTGCTTGCATGTACTGTCAATTTCAGCTTGTACTTGTTCATAGAATTGATCAACTTCTTATTTTGCAGCTGCTGTTGGCACACTCGTATACCTGAATTAACATTGTGCTGATATGCATTCCTCGTGGACGAACAGAAATGCGAACTGATTGCACTGTATTTCATTACAGTTCTTGCAAGTTTCTTCTTAATTATAAATTCAATGCCATTTCTTCTTTGTCTTTTATTTCCATCATAGAAGACCAAGTGATCATCAGCTGCAAAGTGCCCGATATCAGTCCATTTCAATTCATTGATACCCAACAGATCGAGTTGTACACATTACATTCAGTCTTGACCACCTCCAGCTTCTCTTGGTTCGTTTTTCATAGGTTCCATGTCCCAATTTGTAAGACACCTTTGCAGCTTCTGACTCTCATTTCATGTACAGTTACATCAGCAGTCAGGGGTCCTGAGTGCTCTGATCCAACCACATCATATATGCTGACTTTACTTTGAAATGTCTGCAGCTCTTCCCCAGTAACCTGAATGCTTTCTGACCTGGAGGTCTCCTCTTCCAGCACTATATCACAAATTGTTTTGTTGTGACTATCCACTGGGTTTTTGTGGCAAGATACAGAAGTAGATTGTCAGACCTTTCTTCCACACAGGTAATGACAATGTTGTTGCCATTGTCACAGAAATGTGATCCTCTACTACCATCATCATCCCATACTGCTGCTGCTCAGATGGGTGGTTTGTCTTATCTGGGTACTTCAGCTCAGACTTGTCCATCTTGGGTAACCCTACCAGTAGTTAAACCACCAACACCACAGCTCTCAGCATCACTCATGCACACAAGCCCTTCCAACACAACAAGCTGCAAACCGAGCAAGGGTACATCCAGGTGGAGTAGGTATTGCCCTGTCCCTGGAGGGCTAATCTGAGGGCTCAATTCAGAAACCCTTCGCTAAACCTCTAGCACAGGGTTTCCTGACACAAGCTTAATGCAGACGTTTTGCTCAGTGATGCTGTAAGCAAACATTGGTAGCTCTAGTAGGGCCCAACCCCACTTCCTGAATCGCCAAAACAGGCCAGGACAAGACTCACCTCCCTCCACCCCATGGATACTTCTAGTGTTGAGTAGCAGGAGAGTAGCCCACATGCATCACCATCTTTGCAATGGCAGTGCCTGAACCCGCATGGTGCCTCCTGGGATTTATTTATTTATTTAGACATACTTGTATACCACCTTATCCTACAATCAAAGTGGTTACATCACATCACAATTAGGAAACACTTAACATGTGAGTGTTTTACAACATTTAACATGAGGGAATTTAACAACATTAAGACAACACAATTTGAGGGTTACATTTATCATAATGATGAGTCTAACTGAGTTGGTTAGGTATTGAGCTTGCAGTGGAGTTTACGTTGCAATCCCTCTCGGGTGGGGGCTGTTGTGTATCTGGTTGGGACTGTTGTCTATCTGCTCGTAAGTTTCTGTGAAGAGCAGGGTTTTAAGGGCCTTGCGGAAGTATGTGATGTCTTCTAATTCCCTTAGGCTCATTTGGAGGGAGTTCCATAGTGTGGATGCCATTAGTGATGGGGCTCTTCTAGACGTATTTTGTTTTGTCTTGTGATATCCTGAAGATGTGCTGATCATGTTGTCATAATTGTTCCTTCTTGGTCTGTTACCGATGTTCCTTGTTACAATTTCTTGTAGTACATCTGCTGAAAGATGGTGGATGATCTTGAAGATGATCAAGATTATTTTAAATTTTGCTCTGGCTACCATTGGTAGCCAGTGCAGTTGCTGTAAGATAGGGGTGATGTGTTCTGATCTTGGGGTGTCAGTGATGATGCGTGCTGTAGTGTTTTGCATCATTTGGAGTGGGTGTAAGGTCTGCTGGGGGAGGCCTTGATATAAAGAATTTCCATAATTAAGCAGAGGTGTGATGAGTGCTTGGCATACTGTGCGGAAGTGGTCCTGGCGGAGTAGTAGTTTTATCTTTATGGTCCTCAAACGTTAATAGGCCTTGTTTGCGGTTTTGGCGATATGAGATTTCATGTTTAGAGCTCTGTCCATTGTGATGCCCAAGTACCTAACTTCATCTTTGACTATTATAAGTTTGTTTAGAACGCTGATATTCTGTGGTGGAATGGGTTCCTTGTGACGAACATTGCCTCCGTTTTATCGTAGTTGACCGTCAGGTTATTGTCTGTGAGCCAGACGCTATCAGGTTAGTTTTGGTCCACCAGGCATTGTTGGTCATCTGAGCTGAAGAGTGACACTTCACCTCAGGTGACTGTTCTGTCCCTGAGCTGGGGTAAAATTCAGTGTTAAGGGATGAGAAAAAACTGTGCTGAATTTCACTGCAGCTTTTAAACTGGGAGCAATTTTGTATTCATCTGATTTGCATGCATTTTGCATGCCCTCTGTGCTATTCTTTAGTACAGGGATTCTCAACCCAGTCTTTGGAACACATCAAGCTATTGTTCGCAAATCTCTCTCATGCAAATTCATTGTGCTTATCCTGAAAACCTGACTGACTAGTTGTTCCCAGAGGACTGGGTTGAGAACCCCTGCTTTAGTGCAATGGTTTTATGTTGATTTTCTTGTGCTAATCCCTCTTCCTGCATCAGAGAGTAAAATTAGCATGGTAAAAGCAAATACAAACTGCTGTGATAAGGGGTAGCTCAGGCTGCTGCATCAACCCCTGAGGCAATAGAGGGTTAGATGACTTGCCCTAGGTCATAAGGAGTGTCAGTGGGATTCAAACCTTGGTTTCACCGATTCCCAGCCTACAACTCTAATCACTAAGCTACTCCTTCACTCCATCATTAGTAACAGGATCTATTCACTAATTAAGTATATTACCTAACATTACTGCACATTATAGGTTAGTTGATAGACCCCTTAGCTCCTTACAATACACTCAGTTTCAAAGAATTGCTCAGCTCCATGAAAAGTCACCTCGCTGCTTAAAAAAATACAGTTCCTTGATACTGCACAGCGCTGCGTACACCTTGCAGTGCTACACAAATGATTAGTAGTAGTAATGATACCAATTCTCTGTAATTATGAGATTTCCAATATCCCATTTTCAGAAATCCTTTTTTTTCACAGCTCTAAACACTGTTTCCCGCACTATTCTAGACAGTTTTTAATGTAGATTTTCCTTGGAGCAAATCATTAAAAATAACTAAGGAATTATTTTAGAGGTTTTTTTTTTAAACATAACCATCATAATTCAACCTTTACAACATGTTCTCCTTACCTCTATACATTATACAGCCTTCCACAATATCAAGAAAAACAACCCCCATTATTTACTTATGTTCCTGCTTTTAATTTCCCCTTTCCCCACCCCTCCCCCTCTCCCCAACGGGGATCCTCCTACACTTAATTACAGTCACACTTCACTTCTAATTGCCGAACATTACTTAAACAATGGAGAAATGTAGACATTTCCAAAGATTAGGTATATTACCTAGTTGCCAATCACTGCATGTATTTCCCCCACACTTGCATAAATTTTTGTGGTCTGCCCCATTTAAGCGCTGTTAGTTTACTCATTAAGTAGATCTGTGACAATGAACTTTCATATTCTGTTAGTTGTGGTGCCCTTACTTGTTTCCACTTCCATTCAATTAAGACTCTCAGGGCCACACCCCCCAAATCCACAAATTGACCCTCCGCTTTTGTCAGCTTAGGGGGTTTTATCCCTAACATCGCCGGGGCAGGTTGCGGTTCAATATTTTTCCCCCAGTATCTTCCCCAACAGTGCAAACACCTCCACCCACAGATTGTGTATTCCCGTACATTGCCACCAGATATGAAAATATGTTCCTCTCTCTCCACACTCTCTCCAACACGTCTCTTCCACATTTTCATATATTTTGTGTAATCTCACTGGTGTCAACTGACATCTATACAGTATTTTATAATTATTCTCAATTAAATTTATGGCTAATTTTCCTTCATATCAGTTCAAATATATTCGTTCCCGTGTGGTATCCCCCCATTGTACCCCCAAATCCACCTCCCACGCTATTTGATGATTTTCTCCCAGTTGGTGAGAGGTCTTAAGTGTGCACTAGGTGCAAGGAGCTCTTTGTTCTCAGGGAACGAGTCCGTTCTCTAGAGGCTAGAGTAGCAGACTTGGAAAACATAAGAAAGACAGAGAGGTACATAGACGAGACCTACAGGGATATAGTCCTGAAGTCCCACCTCCAGTCTGGCAGCATCCCTGTTGCCATGGAGGAGAGAGGTCACGTAACAGGAGAGCATCACCCTGGTGTGGCAGGAAGTGATCCTGTAACTAGGACCTGTCCTCCAGGTGATGTAAAACCCTCTCGCACCGAGGAAGTTTCTCCAGGGCCATGTGCCCATGAGGGAAGGGTTAGGACAGCCGTTATAGATGGTGATTCGATCATTAGGCATGTAGATAGCTGGGTGGCTGGTGGACGTGAAGATCGCCTAGTAACATGCCTGCCTGGCACGAAGGTAGCGAACCTCACGCACCACCTAGATAAGGTCTTAGATAGTGCTGGGGAGGAGTCTGCTGTCTTGGTACATGTCGGTACCAATGACATAGGAAAATGTGGTAGGGAGGTTCTGGAGGCTAAATTTAGGCTTTTAGGTAGGAAGTTGAAATCCAGAACTTCCAGGGTAGCGTTCTCCGAAATGCTTCCTGTTCCACGTGCAGGACCCAAAAGGCAGGCAGAGCTCCGGAGTCTCAATGCGTGGATGAGACAATGGTGCAGAGATGAGGGGTTTGGATTTGTTAGGAACTGGGGAACATTCTGGGGAAAGGAGGGGCTCTTCCGAAGGGATGGGCTTCACCTTAACCGGGATGGAACCAGGCTGCTGGCATTAACCTTTAAAAAGGAGATAGAGCAGCTTTTAAACTAGATAACAGGGGAAAGCCGACAGTCACCCAAGAGCAGAAGGTTCGGAAGAATGTATCCTTGAAAGATACTACCAAAAGCAGAGAGGTTCCAAAAAAGAGTAAAGTAGCCCAAATGCCCTCGAGTATGGAGCAGACAGAGCTTAAAGATCACAAATTACCCATATCTATCAATTGCCAAATTAATATGAATAAAATAGAGTCTCTAAAATGCTTGTATGCAAATGCTAGAAGTCTAAAAAATAAGATGGGAGAGTTAGAATATATAGCACTAAATGAGAGGTTAGATGTGATTGGAATATCAGAGATATGGTGGGAGGAGGACAACCAGTGGGACACTGTGATACCTGGGTACAAACTATATCGTAATGATAGAGCTGATCAAATTGGTGGAGGGGTTGCGCTCTATGTTAGAGAGGGCATTGAGTCAGAAAGGATTAAAGTTTTGCAGGAAACAAAATTTGCTTTAGAATCTCTATGGATTGAAATTCCATGTAAAAAGGGGAAGGCGATGGCGGTGGGGGTGTACTATCGACTGCCTGGCCAGAATGAACAAATGGATGATGAAATGCTCAAAGAAATCAAGGAAGCTAACAAAAGTTACAGTGCGGTAATAATAATGGGCGATTTCAATTACCCCGGTATCGACTGGGTCAGTGTCACGGCAGGACATGCTAAGGAGATAAAGTTCCTAGATGACATAAATGACTGCTTCTTGGAGCAGCTGGTTCATGAACCGACCAGAGGGGAAGCCATATTAGACCTAGTCCTTAGTGGAACACCAGATCTAGTGCAAGAGATAAGGGTGTAGGGGCCACTTGGCAATAGTGATCATAGCATGATCGCCTTTGATTTAATTAGTGGAGGAGGGATAGTAAGGAAATCCACAGTACTACCTTTTAACTTTCAAAAGGGAGATTATGATAAAATGAGGAAAATAGTTAAGAAAAAACTAAAAGGAGCAGTTGCAAAGGTTAAAAACTTACATCAAGCTTGGGTGTTGTTGAAAAATACTATCTTGGAAGCCCAGACCAGCTGTATTCCACGCTTTAAGAAAAGTGGAAGGAAGTCCAAAAAACTGCCAGCATGGTTTTAAGGTAATGTCAGAGAGGCTGTTGTTGCCAAGAAAGCATCTTTAACGAAATGGAAAAAAAGAGCCAAACGACGAAACCTGGAAACAGCACAAGCACTGGCAGGTCAAATGCAAGGCATTGATAAAGGAGGCAAAGAGAGAATTTGAGAAGAAGCTTGCTGCGCAAGCAAAAACGCGAAATAAAGATTTTTTCAAGTAGATTCGTAGCAAAAAACCTGTGAGAGAGTCAGTTGGACCATTAGATGATAGAGGAGTTAAAGGGGCACTAAGAGGTGACAAGGTGATAGCGGAGAGACTAAATGAATTCTTTGCTTCGGTCTTTACTGAGGAAGATGTAGGGATGTTACCCATGACTGGAGTGGTATTTAAAGGTACGGAAGAATTGAAGGAAATATCGATACATCGGGAAGATGTATTACAACTATTAGATAAACTGAAGAGTAGCAAATCACCTGGGCCGGATGGTATACATCCAAGGGTGTTGAAAGAACTGAAATATGAGATTGCAGACCTGCTATTAGTAATCGGTGAACTATCATTAAAATCATCTCTAATACCTGAAGATTGGCGGATCGCCAATGTAACACCAATTTTTAAAAAGGGTTCAAGGGGTGATCTGGGAAACTACAGACCGGTGAGCCTCACGTCAGTACCGGGAAAAATGGTAGAAACCATCATAAAGAATAAAATTACTCAGCATGTAGATAGTCATGGCCTAATGGGAAACAGCCAACATGGCTTTAGACAAGGAAGATCTTGTCTTACTAATCTGTTATGTTTTTTTGAAAGTGTGAATAAACAGGTGGACAAAGGTGAGTCGGCTGATATAGTGTATCTGGACTTTCAGAAAGCCTTTGACAAGGTCCCTCATCAGAGACTTTTTGCAAAACTAAAGAGTCATGGGATAGGAGGCAGTGTACTACTGTGGATCAGGAACTGGTTAAAAGATAGAAAGCAGAGGGTTGGGCTAAATGGTCAATTTTCCCAATGGAGAAAGGTGAATAGTGGTGTACCCCAGGGATCTGTGCTGGGTCCGCTGCTTTTTGACATATTCATAAATGACCTGGAAAGTGGAATAATGAGTGAGGTTATCAAATTTTCAGATGACACAAAACTATTTAAAGTTGTTAAAACCCAAGAGGACTGTGGAAAATTGCAAGAGGATCTTGATAAATTGGAAGACTGGGCATCAAAATGGCAGATGAAATTTAATGTGGACAAGTGCAAAGTTATGCACCTAGGGAAGAACAACCCAAACTATGTTTACGTTATCAGAATATAGAAAGACTAGGGGACATGCAATGAAGCTACAGGGTGAACTATTTAAGACTAATAAAAGAAAATATTTTTTCACTCAACGTGTAATCAAACTCTGGAATTTATTACCGGAGGATGTAGTAAAGGCTGTTAGTGTAGCTGGGTTTAAAAAAGGTTTGGACAAGTTCCTGGAGGAAAGGTCCATAAACCATTATTAAGAAGGGACCCAGGATATCAATGCTTGACCTAGTACAAGCATTGCAGAACCCGTGTCTTTTGTGGAAACTAGGTATGTATGACCTAGATTGGCCACTGTTGGAAACAGGATACTGGGCTTGATGGATCTTGGGATATCCCAGTATGGCATATCTTATGTTCTTATGTTGATACTTTTCCCGTGGCGCCCCCCTACTCATCAGCTTATACAAGCTTGTCAGGGGTTTCTTTTGTTGTCCCACCAAAAAAAAAAACTTCTCAATCCCCATGGGTTCCCCCTTGAGATCTGGTAGAATCCTCCGCTGTATATAATGGCAGAGCTGTAAATAGCCATATATATCTTTCCCCTCTAACTTGTACCTTGTTTTAAGTTCAGCATAATCTTGTATCCTCATACCATCTAATAGCTGGCCTACCCTTCTTAATCCAAGTTGTCCCCATTTTTCAAAGACATTCTTCCCTATCGCGGGCATGAACTCTGGGTTTCCCCGGATGGGTACTAACCTAGACACTTCACGCCCCCCCCCCCCAACCAAATCTGCTTCCACTTATTCCACACTCGCAGCGTACCTTGCACATATGGGTTAGAGCCTTGCTACCCTATTTTTTCACTCCTAGGGAGCCACACATAATCTCCTCTCACCCCCACTGCCAAATACTCCAATTCCATCTGCACCCACTCCATCGGTTCTTCCGCTCCCCATTCCACAACAGCAACCATTTGTGCTGCCTCCCAATAGTTTAACAGGTTCGGTACAGACATTCCCCCTTGCTCTCTCTGTCTCATCAACACTCTCCCAGCCACCCTATTTCTCTTCCCCCCTCCTATGAACTTCAGAATCATCCGCTGTAATTTCCCAATATAGTTCTTTGATACCCACATAGGAGGATTTGTAAATAAGTATAACCATTTAGGTAACGCTTCCATTTTTACCCCTCACTTGGTTTGCAGCTTGTTGTGCTGTGAGGGCTTGTGTGCATCAGTGATGCTGAGAGCTAAACTATCGGTAGTTTAACTACTGGCAGGGTCTCAGATGGACAGGTCTCAGCTGAGGTGCCAGACCAAGACAAACCACCCATCTGGGCAGCAGCAGAATGGGATACTGTTGACGGCGGCGGATCACATTTCTGTGACAACGGCAACAACACCAAACTTAAACTGCGCGGAAGAAAGGCCCGGCAATCTACTTCTGTATCTTGCCATGAAAACCCAACGGATAGTTACAACAAAACAAATTGTGCTATAGTGCTGGAAGATGAGACCCCCAGGTCGGAAGGCACTCAACTAGTTATTGGGGAAGAGCTGAAGACTTCTCAGAGTAAAGCCAGCATTTATGATGTGGTTGGATCAAAGCCCTCGGGACGCCTGACTGCTGATGTAGCTGCGCATGAAATGAGAGTCAGAAGCTGTAAAGATGTCTTACGCATTGGAACATGGAATGTACGAAGCATGAACCAAGGGAAGTTGGAGGTGGTCAAGAATGAAATGGAACGTGTACAACTTGATCTGTTGGGTGTCAGCAAACTGAAATGGACTGGCATTGGGCACTTTGCATCAGATGATCACATGGTCTACTATGCTGGAAATGAAAGACAAAGAAGAAATGGTGTTGCATTTATAATAAAGAAGAAACTTGCAAGAACTGTAATGAAATACAATGCAGTCAGCGAACACTTAATCTCTATTCGTCTACAAGGAATGCCTATCAACACAACTATAATTAAAGTATATGCCCCAACAACCACTGCAGAAGAGAATGAAATTGAAGAGTTCTATGAACACGTACAAGCTGAAATTGACAGAACAAGCAAACAGGATATCCTGATAGTCATGGGTGAATGGAACGCAAAAGTTGGCAACAAAGAAGAAGGCAAAGTAGTTGGAAAATATGGACTTGGCAACAGAAATGAAGCTGGAGAAAGACTGATAGAATTCTGCAAGACCAACGACCTATTCATCTCAAACACCTTCTTCCAGCAACACAAGCTGCGACTGTACACATGGACTTCACCCAATGGATTGTATAAAAATCAAATTGACTACATCTGTGGAAGTCAACGATGGAAAGTTTCTATAACATCAACAAAGACAAAACCTGGAGCTGACTGTGGTACAGATCATCAACTACTAGTATGCAAACTCAAGCTAAAGTTGAAAAAGAGCAAACCACTCATGAATGCAGCAAAATATGACCTTGAGAATATACCACTGGAATTTAAAGACTGCCTGCAAAATCAATTTGCTGCTTTAGATAAAAATGACAGAGCACCAGAAGAGTTATGGAATGACATCAAGAAGGTTGTGTTGGAAGAAAGCGAGAATTCTCTACAAAAGGTGAAAAAGCAAAAACGGCCAAAATGGATGACGGAACAAACTCTGAAAATTGCCCAGAAACGCAGAGAAGCTAAAGCCAGAGGAGAAAGAAAGACAATAACAGAACTCAACAGAGATTTCCAACGTGCAGCAAGACAGGACAAGGAAAAGTACTACAATGACGCATGCAAGGAAATAGAAGCAGAAACTATTAGAGGAAGAACAAGATTGGCTTTCCTAAAGCTACAAGAGTTAAAGAAAAAGTTCCAGCCTTGAATTGGAATGTTACAAGATGCTCAAGGTTCTATGCTGAATGATGCTGAGATCAAGAAAAGGTGGAAGGAATATGCAGAGTTTTTATATGATAAAGATCAAGTGAACCAACAGCCGTTTCAACCTGTACCTTATGATCGGGAACCACTGGTGATGAAAGAAGAAGTTGAAGCAGCATTGAAAGCCTTATCAAAGAACAAAACACCAGGCATTGATAGCATTCCCATAGATGTATTGTAGCAATCTGATGCAGCTGTTACCGTACTTACAAGGCTCTGCCAAGAAATATGGAAGACAACATCATGGCCAACTGACTGGAAAAGATCTGTGTTTATACCAATTCTAAAGAAAGGTGATCCAACTGACTGTGGAACTTATCGCACAGTCGCTCTGATCCCACATGCCAACAAGATTCTACTGAAGATTATTCAAAAGAGACTACAACCATACCTGGAACAAGAACTACCTGAAGTGCAAGCAGGGTTCAGGAAAGGGCGAGGAACGAGAGACATCATTGTGGATGTGAGATGGATCCTTGAAAAGACTAAAGAATACCAAAAGGATATCTATTTGTGCTTTATCGACTATAGCAAGGCTTTTGACTGTGTAAACCATGAGAAACTCTGGGCCACATTAAGAAGCATGGGTATACCAGAACACCTGATCGTACTCTTGCACAATCTGTACATTGATCAAGAAGCAACAGTTCGAACGGAACAAGGAGAAACAGAATGGTTTAAAATAAGCAAAGGTGTAAGACAAGGCTGTATACTTTCCCCCTACCTAATTTATTTGCAGAACATATCATCAGAGAAGCAGGATTGTATGAAGACAACAGAGGTGTGAAGATTGGTGGAAGACTCATCAACAACCTTCGCTATGCTGATGATACCACATTACTGGCTGAAAGTGAAGATGATCTGAAACATTTGCTTCTCACAATCAAAGAACATAGTCTCAAAATGGGCCTGCACCTTAATGTAAAAAAGACAAAGATCATGACAACTGGCATAATCAACAGGTTCATCGTTGAAGGAGAAGAAATTGAAATCGTGAACAACTTTAACCTAATTGGATCAACTATCAATAACGAAGCAACAAGCAGTCAAGAAATCAGACGACACATTGCTCTTGGCAGAATGGCTATGAAAGACCTAGATAAGATTCTCAAGAGCAGAGATGTCTCTCTCCATACAAAGATTCGACTTGTTCAAGCCATGGTATTTTCAATAACATCAAAACGTAATGTATATATGTAATTCTATGTGATTGTAGCTCATTTTTGTTACTCGCACCTGGATGATCAAAATGTAATGTATATTTGAAATTCTTTGTGATTCTGGTGTACCCTTCCCTCAAATCATACTGTATCTTTGATTGAATAAGTTACTCCCTGTATTTACACCATGGTCCGCTGCTGATCGCTGGAAGTGGCGGCTTATAAATGTTTACCAAATAAATAAATAAATAAATCATATGGATGTGAAAGCTGGACAGTGAAAAAGATAGACAGGAAGAAAATTGATGCCTTAGAATTATGGTGCTGGCGGTGCATACTGTGTATACCATGGACTGCCCGAAGAACAAACCAGTCAGTACTAGAGGAGATCAAACATAAGCTTTCTTTAGAAGCTCAGATGACAAGACTTTGCCTTTCATACTTTGGACACATCATGCAAAGAGAGAGATCATTAGAAAAAGACATCATGCTTGGCAAGATAGAAGGTCAACGCAAAAGAGGAAGGCCAGCAATGATATGGATCAAGACAACAGCAGCAGCTACGGGTACCAGTCTGTCAACAATGAGCCGCCTGACTCAAGACCGAACACAATTTAGGATAGCTATCCAGATGGTCGCCATGAGTCGACTCCGACTCGATGGCACTTAACAACAACACCATTTTTACTGCAGAAATCTTCCCCATCCATGACAAGGCTTTACCCCTACATTCCTCCAACTCCTTTTGTATTATTTTTTCCAGCCTTACATAATTTTCTCTAAACATGTCCCGTTCCCTTGAGGTGAGGTAGATTCCCAAATACCTGATACTGCGTTTTGCCCACTTGAAAAGAAATTCAGCTTTTATCACTGCCTGGATATCACCACTCGCTGAAATGTTCAATATTTCTGATTTTGTCGCATTAATTTTGAAGCCTGAATATCTTCCAAACTCCAATAAAAGTCTATATAAAGCTGTTAATGACTCCCTAGGTTTTGTCAGCAGGAACAACAAATCATCTGCAAACAACGCTATCCTGCTTTCAAACTTTTTCCATTTTACCCCATGGATTTCACCATTGTCCCTCACTTTCTGGGCCAAAGGCTCCATGGAAAGCACAAATAGGAGCGGGGACAAAGGACACCCCTGCCTCGTCCCTCTACACAACTCAAACGACCTAGTATACTCCCCATTTACCCTGATCTTTGCCATAGGGCTTGCATAGATGGCCTTAATCCACCTCAAATAATTCCCATCAATCCCCATTCGTTCAAGAACTTTGAATAGGAAGGGCCAGGAGACACGATCAAAAGCTTTTTCAGCATCAACTGTCAATAAAATCATTTGTTCTCCCTTTCCACATCGCATTTAGCACTTTCCGCATATTGTCCATTGTATGTCGCCCTGGAACAAATCCGGACTGGTTTTCATGAACTAGTTTGGTCATGTAGGGGAGTATCCTATTCGCCCAAACTTTGGCAAATATCTTAAAGTCCGTTCCAACTAGGGAAATGGGCCTATAGGAACCACATAAGTTTAAATCCTTCCCCTCCTTGGGCAAGATTGTTATTCCCGCTGTCCTCATTGACTCTGGGATTGCCTCTCCTTCCTTAAAAGAGTTAAACAGTCTAGTCAAAGGCCTACTCACCTCCGCCCCAAATATTTTATAAAATTTATTTGTAAAACCATCCAGCCATCCAACCATCCAGCTTTATTGGGTGGCAGCGTCCTAATCACCTCTAATACTTCTTCTTCTTGAATGGGTTTGGAAATCTGCTCAGACTCATTCTTCTCTAACCTCGGCAGGTCCAATTGTAAATATTTTTCTAATTGTTCCTCTCCCGTACCCTTCTTCGCAGTATATAATTGTGTATAGAATTCCACGAACCTTTGTTGAATTAGAGCCTTTTGCCTCAGTTCCTTTCCCTGTGCGTCCCTTATCTTGGTTATATAGTTTATATATTTCCGTTGTTTGAGTGTGTGTGCCAATAGGCAACTGGGTTTATTTCCTATCTCAAAAAATTGCTGCTTAACTTTATCAAGCGCATGTTTAATTTCTACCAATTCCAGCTCATTCAGTTCCCTTCTCACCTTTGCTAATTCCTGTAGTGTTGCATTCTCCATTTTCCCCTGTATTTACAGACTCTCTAAATCTCTAATCTTCCCTCACAGGGCCTCTTTACCATGCTCTTTAAGCTGTTTCGTATAGGTACCTATAGATATTAAGTCCCCTCTTACCACTGCCTTCAAACACTCCCATAATGTACCAATCTTACATTCATCCCTATCATTCTCCTGCAAATACATTTTTATTGCTTCCTTTATTGTTGTATATTCTCATCCTTCTCCAGTAAAGATTCATTAAGGGTCCACCCCATCCCCTGCTTCCCAGTTTGCCCCAATTTGACTTCAATCCACACCGGGGCATGATACGACCATGTCCTCTCCTCTATTTCACACCATCTTACTCCCTCCACCAAAGGTATGGATACCCATATCATATCAATTCTTAAGAACGATTTATGCACTGGCGAGTAGAATGTAAAATGCTTTTCTCATCCTTTCAACTCTCGCCATGTATCAACTACCCCCAAATATTTCCCCATGGACTGCAAACTCCTCCGACGTTTGTCCCCTCCCACCCATTTACCCGGTGAATTATCTAACAGAGTATTGGATGTTAAATTGAAGTCCCCCCCCCCATAATTATTTGCCCCTCTGCAAACTTTGCCACTACAGTATTTAACTGTTCATAGAATACTCCTTGAGCCACATTTGGACAATAGATATTTACCAAAGTATACATTTGCTCCTGTATTTTCATCTTAACCATAACATATCTCTCCCCTCTATCTTACTGTACGACAAAATCTGAGTAAGGAACCTGCCCATTCACTAAGATACCCACTCCTCCCTTTTTTAGTTCCATTCTATTTGAAGCAAACCATCTCCCTGAGAATTTTCGATGCGCCACTCTCCATTCATCACATTTTTTCAGGTGTTTTCTGTACAAATACAATATCTCCTTTAAGCCTTGTTATTTCTTTAAACATTCTCTGATGTTTTAGTGGGGAGTTCAAACCCTGTACATTCATCGTTATTACTCTAAATTTTTCCATTTTTTTTTATACCGCGCTCTTTAGAATCAGTGCAGTTTACATGTATACTAACAGGTACTTTTTTTATTCCCTTGTCCCTGAAGGGCTCACAATCTAAGTGTACCTGAGGCAATGGAGGGTTAAGTGGCTTGCCCAAGGCCACAAGGAGTGGCCATGGGACTAGAGACCCCAGTCTCTCCGGCCTGAGGTTGCTTGTCCCCATGTGGGAATTGAACCCCTGGCCTTCTGGCCTGAGGTAACCTGTCCCAACCACTGAGCCACTCCTCTCCAACTTCACCACCCCCTTGCCGTGCCCTTCTGTGTAGATAGGAATCCCCGACACCCCTCCCCTCCCACCCCCTCCCCCTGCTTCCCTCCTGCCCCCCATCCTTACTACAGCTTTGAGGCATGTCTCACCACTCCTCGCAGAAGCCCATGCCTTCCCACTTTCTTTTTTCCTTTGCCCTCCTAACTCAGATACAATACCATTAACACACAACTGCCCTACAGCATAACTTATAACAACATTTTCAATAACTACATTGCTCTCAAATCTGTCCAACTCTTCATCCTTCTTCTACTTCTCGGGTGGACTTCTGCCACTGCCTACGCAGCCTGCGGTCTCCTTGCGGCGCTCGTCTCCATTCGCTGCCTTTTGCCTGCTGGCTCACCCCTTTGTTGTGTATTGGAGGTACCGCATCCAGTATCTCAGTCCATCCAGCTTCCTTCATCACCTTTACTGCTTCTTCCATATTTTTTAACATAAAAGGTCTTCCCTTCAATACAAAATTGTAATCCAAAAGGGAATAGCCATTTATATCGTATGGACTTCTCCCTCAATTTCTTAGTAACTGCTGCCATTTCCCTCCTTTTCCTCATCGTGATTGACGATAGATCTGCATACAGTTCAATATGGTGATTGTCCCACTTAAAATTTGTGATCTTTCTTGCCACCTCAACCACCTTGCTTTTTGTTAGATATTCATGGAAGTACGCTATTATGTCCCTGGTGTAGCCATCCCTTTTTGGCCCTAGTGCTCTATGAGCCCGTTCCAGCTTCCAACACATTGTAGAGCCATCCTGACCCGCTTCTTCGACAATTGTTTTGCAAATTTTTTCCACCAGGTAGCCACAGTCCGAGCTTTCCATATTCTCCAGCGCTCCTCTTATTTATTTATTTATTATTTTATTTTATTTATTTACATTCTCTTATATACCGCGCTATTCTGCATCAGTGCGGTTTACATTGAACAAACTGAAATTACATTGAACAGGGCATTATAACTTGGAGATAACTATTTTACAGGGAACATGGGCTATGGAGGGTTAAGTGGCTTGCCCAAGACCACAAGGAGCACCTGTGGGACTAGAAACCCCAGTCCTTCCGGCCCAAGGTTGCTGTCCTCTAGTGGGATTTGAACCCCCGACTTTCCAGCCTGAAGTACCTTGCCCCAACCACTAGGCCACTCCTCCACTTATTTGAATATTGGCCCTCCGAGACCTATTTTCTAGATCCTCCACTTTCAACCATAGGTCCTCGGCCTCCAATTCCAGAGTTTCCACTCTATCTTGCATTTTTTGCACCGCCCCCTCCTGTGTCTCCATTTTAGACTCAATATCTTCCACACGCTGCCCAATATCTCTCATATCAGTTTTTAGATCCTCCATCCACATTTGGGCCTCCATTTTAAAATGCACCAAATCTTGCCTGAGAGTACAGAACCCTCCTTTAATCTCACCTCTCAGTACCTCCAGGTCTCTGTCCTGATTTTGCATCCCAGTCTGTGGCATTCCGCGCTCCTCCACATGTCCAGCACTCACCGTGGCCATTTTGCTCTTCCCTCCGGAGGACCCTGCAGCACTTTTATACGCAAACGTTTTCAGGTCAGTTGTGCTTTTCTTCATCCTTTCCGCGAAGCGCCCCTCCGCGCTACCTTGTTGGGTTGTTTCTCCACCCTTTTGTGCACTCCACCACCTTTTTCTGGGCAATTTTACTCGGGCTTCCACGGAGCTCCGCTCTCACGCGTCCGCTCCTTATGGTGATGTCATTTCCTCTCCCTTTTAGAGTTTTTTAATACGGTCTCCCACAGACAAAGAAGAAACCATGAGATATAAAGAAGTGCAACGTTTTATTCTCAAATTTGGGGAATGTTTGCTATTCATGAAAAAAGAAAAGATTTCTAATATTTGAAAACAAGAAACTCAAAATTGGGCAGGATCTATAAAGACTGTCACAGTTGCCACTGGCATTTGAATGATTTAGAGATGATTTTTTATTCCAGTCAATGCTCAATGTGTTGTGTAATCTACATAGGAAATTCCAAGGTCACTGGCCTGATTTAATTAAGGTTTTCCCTCCTATTCTGGGTCCATGGGAAAAGACCCTAGATAAACCAGGACTTCTGACTGAAGATGAAAAGCAATGCTTTCCAGAGGCTGACAAACCAGTAAGATGTAATACTGCTATGCAAGACACAAATGCACTCTCTTAATCTCTATGAAAAAAAATTAAAATATGTAGGCAGAAAATTACTTTATAAGGTGAAGAGATGAAAACCTTGGTGAGTGCTAAGGGCAAAATGATGTGGCTTTCAAAAGAGTTCCTGGTTGTTGCATTTTGAAACTTAGTTAAAAGTGCACAGCAAGAGGAAGGCAATAATTTGCTCCGCCTGACAAAGGGAATGCTGAAATTGGCAGCAATAAGATACAAAATGTCCTCTCCAAGTTTCACATCTTTGTGCTTTGACTGGATAGAATATAATATTTTAATTATCAGCTATTTATTTATGTGCCACTTTCATGCAAAACTCTTTAAGCGAAGGGTGTTGATGATACATAAGGGAAAATCTGGCAGTTCCATAATAATCACAGGATCAGGCGTGGTAATGATTTTAAGTAACATCAACGTTTTAAAGTTTTTCTCTTTGTGTAGTTACAAAATGGAGATAGCACACATCGCAAAAGCAAACGCAGAAAGGAAGAATATCATAAATGTCTGCTATGTGGGTGTTGAGCAGACCCAGTATTGAAGAAGCTCTTTTACTTTGTCGGGGGGTGGGGGGGTTGGGTTAAGCACCCCCTATCATTTTGCAAAGTTGACTCCTACATTGCTAATGATGGCTTCGTAACGATTAAGGTGTGTTCAGCGTGCAACCTCTAGGAACAGAAAGAGTGGAAGAAGGAGGCGCAGAAAAGTATTAATAGCTACAGACAAAGAGCAGATTTGAATACCATGGTAGTAGAGGAAGACCGCAAGGAGCCGGTGGCCCGCAATCAGCGATGCAAAGATCGCAAAGAGTCAAAGGAGCGCGTGCCCTTCAGAAGACAAGATCCTGCGGAGGGGAGAGGAAACCAAACCGCCAGATCAATCGATAGCAGGAAGCCAGCGGATCAAAGAGGGATTTGTTGTTGTATTGTCAATGACTACGGTAGAAATCGTGCAGCAGCCAAAGCACCTTCCTTGTGAACCAGTTAAATAGTCGGCAACCCTCGAGTCACTGAAAACGGGGAGACACGACCCCCTCCCCCACTCCCACTTCTTGCATGCAGGTGGCCACCAGCTCCCGGGCTGGTACAGTTTTCGGGCACAGCACACGTTAAACTGAATGTTTGAGCATGCAGTGAGCAGCAGTGGCTTTTCCTTTTTTTTTTCTCTCAAGTATTTCTCCCTTTCCCTGCCCCCCCCCCCTCCAGAGCCTTTTATATGGGGGGAGACTAGCAGGGGTGGCTCAAGGCAATCTGCTGCCTGAGGCGAAGGATGAGATGGTGCCCCCCCCCCCCCCATAGAGGGGTTGGGGCTTTGGGCTTTTTCAAAACTCCATTCAGGGACTGAACCAAACAAAAAAGCTGATTAGATTGGAAAATGCAAGATGTTTGCACACCAAGGAACAAAAAGAAAGCGAGAACCACAGCACAGTTTATAAAACTATGGGCTTGTTTACAAAGCCGCGCTAGTGGTTTCCGATCGTTATCGGAGCCGCAGACCCATTGATTTCAATGGGGCAGCGGCTCCGATAACGATCTGAAACCGCTAACGTGGCTTTGTAAACAAGCCCCTAAATTATAACTCATTTTTATTTTGTTGTTATAAACTGCATTAAGGTTATTGCTTTTTCAACATATATTTTGCATCCACAGAACCCCCTTCAACAGTGGGTGCAGAGCAGAACCAGGACATTCACCCACAGAACACAATATCTGGGGAAAAAAATCTGATTCTGATCATCTCACTAACAACAACAAACATTCTCCAGTACCAGGCATATTGTGAACTAATACAAAACCCTACAACAAAGTCACTATCTATAGATTTCTACCATACCATATCAGCACCAACTTCCAAAACTCACATAAGGAGCCCACCAAAAAAAAGGGCCCACTGTAAATACTACAGTGGGCCCTGGAATATTCATACACCTATCTGAAAAGCTGAACATGTCAAATTACTACAGTACAGTATAGATCTTTATGTACAAACTTCATGTGGGCTCAGTCACATACTCAGAACACCAAGTACAGAATAAGTAACCACAATGTAGACAAAATTTAAACTGAAACCTCAAGAAGTTAGACTCCTCAAGCAGTGCAACATCAGATAAATAAGAGACGCAGCTCCCCCATACTGTGTAAAATATAAAGATAGCACAAAGTCCAATCACTAAAATGAAATACAATTATTTTTTCTACCTTTGTTGTCTGACCATTCCCATGACTGCATGATCAGGGGGGCTAGGACTGGAAATGGGCTGATGGTGGGGAGGGGAGGATAGAGTTTTTGACCCTGGAAGAAAACTGGGGGCTAGGGCTACAAATGAGAGGATGGGAGAATGGGACTAGAAGGGAGTGGATGCTGAGAGGGGCTGCAATGGTATTTGGACTAGAAAGGCTTGACAATGGGGAAAGAGGACTGGAAGGGAATGGAGGCCAGTGGCAGTCATGGGAATGCAAATTAACTGGGAGGGAGGACTGGAAAGGGGTTGATACTGGGAAGGGTTACTGGGACTGGAAATAGGCTGATGGAAAGAAGTGAAGAAAAAAGAAGAGATAAGAAATGGCAGATAGACCATAGACCACAGAAAGAGAGCTAAGACAGGAAAGCAGAAGCCTCAGATCGGGACCAGCATGATCAGAGAATAAAATGGTCAGACAACAAAGGTAGAAAAAATATCACTCAACAAAAAAGGAAGTACTTGGAGTACTTCAATTGGCTGAACTTTCCATGCAAATGTGTTGTTACAGATATGTTGCCACTAGCTTTCTGCTTGTGCGCCTGGCACCCGCGTTACATTTAGTGCAGACGTCTTACACATATCATTTGCGTATGTTTTGTTTATGGCATACAAGTGCATGACTTTTGTGGTGCACCATGCGCTTGGCTTTTAGTGCATTGCCCTTTCTATGGAAGCCACACAAGACTTCTCAACCCAGGCAAGGGGGGACAGCTTGCCTAGTATCTTAGCACCACTGACTAGCAATAGTTCATTTTGGGACAAACACAGAGAACCTCTAAAGGAAAAAAGGGGATTGATGTAGTGGTTGATATGGAAGGACAGACTAGATAGGCCATGTGGTCTTTTTCTGTTGTCATGTTTCTATGTTTCATGTTTTTATGATTCTATGAAAATTAGGCAAAAGCAAATTTAAAGCAAGGAGCCAGTAAAAAAAGACTCTACTTTGCCAGTGTGCTCCAAGCTAAGTTCTAGCTCAAAGTACAGGGTGAGGCAACTTACTGTAACTATAAAAATGTAGAAAATTTACCTCTCCAAAGGTCTGCTGTGGGCAGCAGTTGGAGCTGGGATTTTTTTTTTCTTTATTTCTGGTCCGGAGGTTGCAGACGCCAAGTGCTGGCAGCCGGGTGGGGAGGAGGTTCATGTACTGGAGCTCAGGGGCTGCCCCGGAGTCTGCAGAGGGCAGCCAATTTGTATTTCTGCCCCTGTGGATTCGGGGAAGGCTGTGCTGGGGATTTTTTTTTAATAGCATCGGAATTTAAAGGCTGCTTGCCGTGCTTAAGAGCAAGCAGCCGCGATTTAAGAAAAAAAATGGAGCCACGAATGCCACAGCGAATGCAATCCTGCGGGAGTATAGGCAGTGGTGGAGGTTTTGACTGGGGAGCCGTGGCTGACCCCGATCAAAGTAGAGGGAGGAAGACAGAGTCGGGGAGGGGGGGGGGGAGTCTGCAGTAATTTACGGCTCCTCCGAGAGTGAAGGGGAAGCCTAGAAATACCCCGCTTGTGTTGTGAATGGGTCCCCAAAGGGTAGAAAGGGGTGTGAGGGTTTGGAATCTGGCATCGGTGTAGGAGGGAAGCACAGAGAATCTCCAAGAAGGCTGAGGCCTACTGCAGATTGACAGTAAGGGGTGGAGCCGGTCTTAAAGGGGCCCGAGCTCCTGTTAAAAGGGCCAAAACAAGGAAAATACAACCCAACCGCCGCTACGGGTTAACAACAGCGTTTCCTGTGCTGCTGTTAATCTTCAACGGTGCTGGGCTTAACTTTAACAGCCGCGGGAAAGAAAGGAAAGGCAGTTCTTTCCCGCGGTTCTGCACTCGTGCAGGACCTCCCGTGGGGCGGCGGCAGGGGTGAAGCAGCTTTTTCCAGTTTTTAGTTTAAAGGCGGAGTGAGGCGGCTGTTTTGGGGACATTTCTTGTCGCCCCCAAAACTTTGCCGCCTAAGACGACCGCCTCATTAAAAAGCCGCCCCTGGGGGAGAGGAGGAGGAGGTGGCGGCAGCACAGCACAGCATGCACACTCCCTCCCTCACCACCCCTGACAGGCGCTCGGGCTGCAGCCGCGTGCGCGCTCTCCCTTTTTTAGAATGAAAATCCGACAGGTGGGCGGGGAAGAGTAGAACGAAGAGGGGGCGGGGGAGAAATTTCGGCGAGTGGGCGTGGTTTAGTTTGTCCGGTCGGCCAATCGGGAGCCGCTGGTTGTTCGTGTGTGTGTGTGTGTGTGTGTGTGTGCTGCTGAGAGTGTCCGCCTCCGGGCGGAGCTGGGGTGAGCTGGTGGTGGGGAAGGGGGGGGGGGGGCTCCGAAGAGCACGCTGCATCAGGGGGGGCGGGGCGCTTGTGCTGCTGTGGAGCATTCCTGCACTTCGTAGAGCTGAAGCAGAGGCAGCCGGCGAGGATCGAGGGACCTCGTGGAGTCCCCGTCTGCTTGCCTACCGGGAACTGTAAAGGATCCAGTGGGGTGGGGTGGAGGGGGGAATCCTACCACCCCCGCCCTCCCCAGAGGGAAGGAGCCTTGGAGAAAGTGAGGGGACGCAAGAAAGCATGTGAAAAGGACGTCCATTGGAATAGGCGATTCTCGCCAAAAGGTGACAGCTTGGAGATCGCTTTGGGGGCACTACCTGAGGAGACATCTTGGGGATTTTTAGGGGTGAGGAAAGGAGGTGGAAGAGTCGTTGTCAGGGTTTTCGTTTTGGTCCGCTTACCTGACAGCTCGGATCGCTCGGAAGAAGAGGAAAAAGAAGAATCGGAGATAAGGAAGGAGCTGGCACAGGTGGAATTGGAGAGTTGGAGGTGTCCTGCAGAGGAGTCTGGGCAGGAATTGCTGAGCGAAAAGTGCTCAGGACAGGTAAGAGGAAGGAATAAGAATGAGAGAAAACGAAAAGAGTTTGGAGTGACACTGTGACACTAGCAAAAAAAAAAAAAATAGATATATATTTATTTCACCAGCTTTGGAGTTTCTGTGCCGGTGAAAGACACTTGTTAACTGGCTAGGAGTAGCTCAAGGTATGGTAATACTCCTACCAGAAAATATAACCACTCCAGCTTCCCAACTTTTAACAGTTCTTTCAGCTTTCAGTATAATAACCTCGAATTGTTAGGCTTTAGCTGTAAACCTGACGGATTCCTTTGTATATTTAAAGAAATATACAAATCAGTACTTAGGCTGCCTTGTCCGTCCTTTTGTCGATTTTCTCTCTAAGTGCTCCATTTTGTGACGGACTTTTAAGGCTCGAGCGAGAGACTGTCATGTTCTCCCAGAGTCTAACATTCATAGAGTGAAAAACTTTTTTTTCTGGATGCTGACTGTAATTTGACTGGTGTTGAGATTTCCTTTTAGCCAAGTGTACTGTGTTGAGTTTCTGAAAGAAAGACGTTTAAAAACAAAAACACGAGAGAGAAGGTTTCACTAATGTGTATTTTATGGACGATTTGAGGAAAACAAATTAAAGACCTCTCCAAGTTTTCTTTCACCTAGTTTATTTTCTTTAAAGCTCTGGTATAGTGTATGTTGAGTAATTGCACGGCTCCATTCCTAATGTAGATAAGAGTTGCCTTACAGTTCCACTTCTAGAAATGCAGAACGTCTTAGCCTTGAAATGATTTGTGTTATGCAAATAAATTCTTTTGCAAAACTAGCTGAACTCAATTGCATCCCAATTGCAGCTACTTGAGCCCAGCCGTTAACCTCGACGAAAATCCTTGCAAAATACAATCGAGGCTAGTGGTTATAAAATTGTCCCTGAAAACTCGTCTCACGCGATCTGGCTCCCACGAAAGCACAAGCTAGTAAAGCGGAACCATTAGTGGTCCCTTAATGTTAATTTTCGAAAATGCGCTGCTCCGGAGGTTGCCGCAATTGGCCAGTTTTACGATTCTGATTCTCGCATTTAAAACGAGATACTTTTCAGATTTAGCATTTTTCGGTCTGTTCGAGCTGAGGGAAAGCGAATTGCATTCCAGAGCGATCTTTTCGATTTTGTACCGTGTACAATGTATTTTGGTGTATAGAGGCAATTCATTTGATTGTACTTTCAAATAGAGGTGTGGTTTTTTTTCTCTCACACACGCGTAGATCGCATTCTCGAAAATATAAATGCGTGTGTGCACGTATAGGCACACATCCATATTTATTTAGCTCTCCGGTGGTGCCATCCTTAAGGACCCATCGGACGTTTTTCATTTACCTACATTTGTCAAGCCTACCGTTTTAATGAGAAGTAAGCAGAAAGGGCCCACAGAGGAGAAGTTCACCTCATTTGGCATCTAAACCTGTGTTTCAAGCAAGCCCAAGTAATTCCTTCAAATAATATCTATTAAAAATGTGCTGAGGCTATCCGGTTTAGGAGTGAGAAACTATAGGAACAAGAAACTGAGAGACTTTCCCATTCTCGACTCCAAAATCATTAGGGGGTTTGTCTTCTTGTACCTAGTTACTGAAATAACTAGTGCTGGGGGTTCTTGCCTTACCCACGTGGGGTCTAGGCTGCACTGGAGAACGTTTTCCTTCCACCTTTTGCAGGCGGGCACCGCGCACAGTGCCAATCTGCCTTTCTCTTGCACGCATAGGTTTTGTTCGGTTATGTGATTACGATCGTTTGTTTACCGTGCGCTGAAACAAAACTAGCGTGTTTAATTTGGCATGTGCTGGGCCAGATGATTTAAAAGAAAAGAAAGGCACAGTTTGGCAATTTTGAAAATCGTGGCCTTTGCGATTGCTCACGAATAACGTTTCCTGGCTCCCTAGTAGTTTCTTTGGCTGGCGTGATTGTACGTTCTTCTGTAACTTGTAAATGAGTTAAGTATGTAATATACGGACATTCTACAGGGGGGGGAGGGGGAGGGCTATGAGGTGATGTGCGCTCAGAAGCGAGTCAAGAAGCTTAATTTCCTCTGAACTAACCATTTGTAGTTGTCGGGGTTTCGTCCTTAACAATCGGGATTTTTGTTTTCATCAACGGAGATAGTGAACGCAACAAAATAATACAGGATTTTGGTATTATTTATAACTTGTTCACTAGGTGGTCCCTAGTAAATCATTATCAGACTATTTGTTTTTGATGCTATTTGCTGAAAGATTAAACTGAACAGATGTTAAGCCTTCGTGTCTTTCAGGAGCAGATTCCTTTTTAAAAGCTTATATGTATAGATAACTTAGTGCGTACAAAGTCCCTCTATTCAGTACTTCTTTTTTTCTTTTTACCTGCTGTGGTTGACAGCCGGGTAAACACGAAGGTATTGTGGGAGACCACAGGCTTTTCGTGAAATAACATAGACAACCACTCACTACAAAATAGTTTAGACTAGAGGATCGTTCTAGGAAAAGAGCACAAAATAAAGTGTTCGGTCAGTCTGTGGTCAAGAATAGGGCATCTTGATGGTCACAGTGGTTCAGATTTATTAAGTAATTTTTTTCACAACTTCTCAGCCTTTGAAGAAATCGCTCTGCCTAAAAACGCGATCCAATGTGAGATCTTTGAGAGCGCACTTGTGTTTTATAACCTCTGTAGCACTGACGTGATGCCGAGCTGTGTGGTTTTGCTGCAAGAAGTTAAAGAAAAGCCGGGATCTGTTTGTAACACTAATTTCTAGTCCCAACAAATGTATTCTGGTAGTGTTTAGTGGAGAAGTGATAAATTACCAGCGACTGAAAGTTTTGTTGGAGGTTTATTGAAGTGCTATATTAACTGTTCTCCCATCCATCAGTGTAGTAATAGCATAAATAATACAAAAAAATTACATGTGCCACTGGGATGTCAAGAACTTTGAGCAAGTTTTTTTTTTTTAAATTTCGATTATCAAGTTGAAATGCATTTATGTGGGGTACCAAGTTCAAGTACCCTAAAAAAATTGAAGGCAAAATCCTTTGGAGGAGAAAGGAAGTTTATTTTCCCTAGAAAAAAAGTTATCTAATCTAAATATATTTAGTCTTCTAAAGTTTTATTCACATAATCAGTCTCCCCTGGAAGGGTTGAAATGGGTTTTGTTATTTCTTTCATTCTTTTTTTAATTAACTAGTTTTTTTGTAATTTGACAAATTTAGTGTGTTCTAAATGCTCAGCTGAGATCTGGAATATAAAGGCTGACTAGGATTTATTAGTCCCTTTTCTAAACTCCAGCTCAAGTTGAGTTAAAATCAGAGATGCCACTTGGGCTCACGGTCTGGGTTTTCACTTGAGGCGACTTGTCCAAGGTCCACCAGGAGGAGCAACATTTGAACTCTGGGTTCCCTCTATGCTTAGCCTGCTGTACTAACTCCCAGCCCTCGATATCCCCAATGAACATGCATGAGAGCCGTTTGCAGTCCTGCAAGTCTCTCTCATGCATGTTCATTAGGGATATCATGAAAACCTGAGGCTGCACTGGAGGACTGGGAGTGAAAACCCTGCAAAGGCCTCCATTTTTTAAAATGGCAGCATCTAATGTGCCAAACTTAAAGGGCATATAAAAAAGAGCGCAAATCTCACAGAATAAAGGTAGTTTAAGGAGAAAGACCTGGGCTGAGGGCAAAACACCTAAATGCTGCTTATGCTGCAATGCTGCAACACCCCCCCCCCCCCGATTAATAATAAAGCTTACAAATAGTTCACCTCCTCTGCTCCACCCCAAGAAAACCAAAACAAAGTAGCAATCCATGTCTTGGCTGGGTAAAGCAATTGACTGGCATCCCCCTAGAGCAGTTAATGAACAGCCATGAAATTGATTGCCATTATCTACTTAGAAAAAGGCAATGGCAAAGCTTAAATAGGATAATTAATATAATTAAAGATGGAGTAAACTTGCCTTTGGATTGTTCATTAAGTGTCTATTTCACTAGCACAAAAATCCCACACTTCTTAAGTAAACAGCTATTGACAGCTCATGCCTCTCTATTAGGACACTGACTTTCTGTTATTGGCTTCATTGACTAATTTAATATTCATATTATGATGGCACATGGGAAGTTGTGACATAATTCACTGCAGTGCATCATTCTTTAAGTATAACATTTACAATACGAGGCATGTATATAACATTTATCATGTTCATGGTTGCTAGACACAATGCAATACTTTACCCTCTTGTCATCACTCCCTCCCTTTTCTTGACTCCCACTGCAGCCTTGAACGAAGTCTGCAGTTCATCTAGGACTCATTAATAAGACTATACGGTGTAGAACCATCATTCATGTGAACTATACTTCTCACTGGCAAAATCACAGATTTTTTTTTATCTGTGGCAGTAACAGAAGGCAAAGGTGCAGTTATGTGTCTGATCTGGGAGACACATGCCTACATTAGATTGCTGTGTAAAACGATGGTTACCAGAAAAATAGTCTCTTCTAATTAATTTGATTCAATATTTCTTATTTATTGAAAATGGAGATGTTAAGATCACAGGGTAAAATATTAGCTAGCACTTTTAAGTCCAAACCTAATAAGTATCTGCATCTAATCTCAGTTATGTTCTGTATACTTTTGCAGGAGAATTTGGGAGTATTTTTAGCTTTGGTTCAATACTTTGCGTTGCAGTTTATGTTCTCACGTGTATGTCTACTCCTCCTCCCTTACACCTTTTGAATGACGCAACAACCAAACATGGTATGAAGCTAGAGTGTTGGGGAGGGGAGGGGCATAACGTTGTGAATTTTGCCTTAGGAAATTCATTGCACTCAAACCAAGGCTAGCTAGAATTTCACCCCTACTTTTTTTCTAACTTGATGCATTTCAATTTTTGGTTCAGGCTGTAACAACATTTTGGCAGACCTTATGAAGGGTAGTGATGTTTCTTGATGTCCCTACTTTTATGAAAATTAACATCTTACTAGATGAAATACATCTACGGAGTCCCATGATAACAAAGCTGTTATCATGTATCTGATTATAGGAATTCTCTAGAAATGCCACTGTGTACTAGGAGCTATTCGAATTACAAAAGCCTCTCCCACATTTGAAGAACCACTCTTTATATTTTCTAAGGCTCAGGTAATTCTTATATTTTTCCAGTGAGAGGGATCCCAGCATGCAAACAATCCAGCTTTCTCCAGGACCAATACAACAATGAAAACTCTGGAACATGGAGACATAAGCGACGGATTTCACAATGGGATGTCCAAGCGCAATCTGGGATGTCAAAGCCAGATCATCTAAAAAAAACGTCAGGCACGATTTCCAAAACTGCACGTGCATCAAATGTCTTTACAGATGTCCCCAGGACAGCATTTCAGAACCAAGAGTTTTAATAGCATAGTGGTTAGAGTAGTGGCTTAAGAGCATAGTAATCAGGGTACAAATCCCTGTTTGGGTCTTTGTGACTTAAGGCTAGTCACTTAATTCTCCATTTGCTCTGGATGTTTTAAGGTGAAAACAAGTTTATTCATACCTGGAACAGATATAAACATTGCCGTGCCTGCAACCCTCTGATGTGTCTGAAATCGAACAGGGGGGTCTAAGTACATTGCCACTCCCCAGATATGCCTCTGCCACACCCTCTGTGCTTATATGGATGTCCCTGCACCAAAGATGTCTGCGAAGGTCATTTATGAAATGGCTACGGAGATGTGTCTGTGATTTTGACATTCACGTGCATGTCTTCAGACATCTAAATCATTACTAGATCTTTTAAAATGATCCTCATAGGGTTTTTGCACATTATTGAGCATGAGTTTGTTGGCTTTCTGCCTCCGTTTTATCAGTCTGATAATATATCATCCCTTTTCACCTTCCTTTTCATACTATTGCAATGTACTCATGATTGTTTTAATACGGCCTTGATCTGCTCGTATTGTTTGACCTAATGAAGGCAGCTGGCCATGAAGGGAGGAATTTATGAAGTCTTTATCACACATACGTGACCACATATGCTCATAAAAGACCTTTATAAATACCCACGGGCTTGAATGTATGCACCTTGTCATGAAGATGTGTGCTTTACAGTTAGGTGTAGCCGGGGCATGGTCTGAGTGGAGTGCAGGTGGAGTTCACGAGTAGATTATGAAAATCCTTAATTTATTGCATATTTGTGAACGTTATGTGTGAATATGTGCACCTGCTCTCGAACAGGTGTAAATGTTAATGCTCACCTTCAAGCTGTGATTTCTGCCACTTCCACTAGTTTTTCATACAGACACATAGACGAATATGTGTTTCTACAAAATAATGCTGAAGTAGGTGCCTGCTTCACCTCTATCCTTGGTGCCCTGTTATAAAATTACCCTCCACAGGTAAGTCCAATAATAGGGTGTCACCTTAGATTTATTTTGCCATCTGTTATTTCCACACATTCATGGTAGCCAGACTACTTCAAGGCTCCATAGGTGCTAAATTAGGAAAATACCAAATCAATGGCTGCTAAACTGTGGGTTGAGAGGCCAAATGGGGTCACAAAATCTGCCTTTTAGGTCGTGAGAAGGTCTGCGGAAAAATACCCCCAGCAGGAAAACAATCTCATTGGTTTATGTGAACAAACAGGTTGCTGTAATTCAGCCTACATGGTCTCACTGGAAGGTGGCGACCTGCAAGGAGCAGAGACAAGGCAGGAAGGAAGCTCAGTGCTAGAACTGAGGTAGGGAGCTGGTACTGCATGAATTTTTTAAATACTGAAATGAATTCACACTGGAGAAAAGTTTGGGAAGCACTGTACTAAACAAGTATCCTCTTTAAAGCCTTTTTGAAATGTGTGCATTTTAGGAAAAATCGATGTGCCAATTTCTAGCCGTTTTGTACATTTTTAGCTCATATTTGACAATTGTCACCTTGAGCTGTTTGTAGATTAAGGATTGAACAAATTAGTGTGGTTGCTAAGTTAGATCACTTTAATGGCTGATATTTTTGACTATCCTTCAAAGGTTAAAACTTTTCTCAGTCCTGACTTGAGGAAAAAGGTTTTAACTTTGAAAGCTAGCCAAAAAATGTATTCAATTAGTCAAATAAAAAGGTATCACCTTATATTCTGTTGTTGGATTAAGGATTATAATGACTTTGCTTTGCATAAGCATCTAGTCCTGGTTAGTAGCGTCTTAATGACTGAGTTTGAACTTGTTTCATGTTCTTAAATACGTTGTATCAGATTATTATTCATCAGCTACTGAAGATAGTGACTGTTCTGGCATTTAATAGTATATTGCACTGTGCCCTATGATATTTTTCTCTTTGGAAATGAATTACTTTTAGCTGATTGGAAGTGAGAGTGGCTTAGATCGGCCCTTGTAAGTGAATTACGATCAAGAAGTGTAGTCAGCAGATGTGACCTTCTTGGCCAGTTTGACTTCATGCATCAGAATTCCTCTCTCGGATATCTTGAATTCTGTCAGCATTTTTATGCTGCTTTGTTTTGATCTTAGACTATCACATTGCATCAATTATGGGCAACCAATCTCACTATATGACCAATACAATATCCCATAAACACAAACAGCCCTTTAGGAAAAAGATTTTTTGGCGGACACTTTTATATAAGACAGCTATCTCAGTTAAGAGACCATTTTACTTTATACAGTCATAGCCTACCACAGTCCGTTTTTAAAAACCATCATTGCTAAGGTAAGCATTGATATACTCAACTGAAAAGAGAGCTGACATTCTTCGCACACATCCAAAGCAGTTGTACTGTCTCTGGCTTAATTCCACCTTGGTCACGACATCTACTTGATGCACTACGTCCGCCCATTTCTGAATCCTTAAGGGGCCAATTTCCAAATAATCACAGTAAAGTATGCCAGTCTATTTGTTGATTCAAGCCATTAGGATATACAGTTTTCAAAGTATATATCCAGAACTGCTCCTGATAGTTGAGTCAAGCTTCTTGATTTCCACCTCTCCAGAACACAGGAACATACTCAACCACTCTCGATTGAAACTGGATAAAAGAGTGATTATATGGTATGCAGCGAGACACTATCAGGGAAGTTAGATGGGGGTGGGAAAAGGGAATATCGAGGGAAGCATTTGGGCAGTCGCCAGCCCATGATGTACAGGGCCGATTCTAATGTCATCCTTGTATGTCTGGGGCCAGCAATTTGAACAGGGAATTTAGTCGACCACCAAGGTGGAATAACTTCCCCGATTCTGCAGGATTGGCAGGCCTGGCGCTGGAAAGGGATGGCAGGGGGCAGAGGATATTCCCCGCAGCTTAACTCTGACCCTGGGAGGCCAGATCGTGGGTCGGGCTACAGGGAATTAGCTGCAGGAGCCGGCGGCTGGGGATCACTGCTTTTAAATGGCAGCCAGGTGTCATGGCGCAGTGGCTCCATTTAAAGCCCTGACTGAGTTAGTCTCAGCCTGCACGTACAGGCCTGATCATGATTCTGATCCCAAGGGCTAGACGTGCCCCATTCTCTGTGCATCCACTTCAGACCAGGCGTACAGAGGACATATACATCCAGGTCAGAATCGGGCTGTATGGGACCTGAATGAGCTTTTGTGTTCAAATGAGTTCGATGCTCCCTAAGTCATAGCTGCATCAATCTCTTTGTCTGTCCGATATACTTTGTTACTGCAAGGGCAAATTGAGGCATATACCACAAAAGAAGTCTGACAAGTGGGATTAAGTTTACTCTTCAATGGTTTTTCCCCTGATGGGCAGTTCCACAGTGCTACTTCAATAGTTGTACTACAAAAATCACATGATCCACATGCGAAATGTCCAACCAGAGTAACTATATGATCAGAGTTCATTGTTCTTTCCCAGCCCAGTAAGCTACTATAGGATAAGCATCAAAACATCGAGGAATTGCAAATAATAGCCGCTACAAGGGAAGCTCAAACTGAAAATGGTAATATGCAAACTAAGTACTTATCCTGGGAATTAACCTCATTGATATTGTTTTTTACTTGTAACAGTAAATCCCGCTGAGCATACAAACCCCTTAAGTAAGCTTTTTTAATAATTGAAAAGGGGTAACCTCAATCCATACATTTTTGATTCATTCTCAAAGATGCTTTGTGAGAATTGCTTTTGTTTCAATAATGCCTTCTATCGGCATAAGTTTGGAGTGGCAATGGATGCTGTTGTTGGCCCCACTGTTGCGACATTATATGTCAAATAGAAAATATAAGGCCCAAAATAGAAATCAATATGAGTCATAAATAAAAAAAAAAGATTTCTAACCTACTGAATAAATAAAAATGAATATATAATGGACCTCAAATAGATTTAGAGCTTAAATAAGGCCCAAACGGATCCTCCAGTATGTCAACCTCAAGGCATTATATGTGACAACCTTTGAGAAAGAATTTCTTTATAGACCTTCATGGATTACTCACATTAAGTTATGGAAACATTATTTAGATGATATTTGTGTTTTTGGAAGGGTGATATAAACTCATTACACAATTTGTTTTCTGGTTAAATACAAGAAAACCTCTATAGTCTGAAAATGGTTTCATTCTTGGATGTTAGGATCATTAGACATAATTCATTTTTTTTAAATTTTATATTTATGCATTTACTTAATAAAAAAGTAGCAATCCCTACTTAAGTAAAAATGGGAACTGGGAGTAACAATCAATCTGGTACAATATCAAATACCATATCAGAACAAGGAAAACACAATATAAAAAATAAAAATACACCAGCCCCAAACCCTAGCCCATCATCAGACATGAATGATGATTCTATGGTTGTGATATTGTTATATCAGAAATCAGCAGCACCGAACAACTTATTGATGTTTGGAAGTCATCATCCTAAAAAATTAAAATTGGGACTACTGGTTACTTAGTTTCTTCAGATTCGAAGAGTGTATACCACTGAAAAAGATTATGTGGAACAAGCATGGTCTTTGAGTAAAAAATATATGGATCGAAGTTACCTCTTTTCAGTTATTAAAAAAGCTTACTTAAGGGGTTGGTATACTCAGCGGGATTTACTGTTACAAGGAAAGAATAGTGTCAATGAGGTTAATTCCCAGGGTAACTAGTTAGTTTGTGTATTACCATTTTCAGTTTGTGCTCCTCTTGTAGTGGCTATTATTTATAGACATTGGAGAATTTTGCAATTCCTCAATGTTTGATGCTTCTCCTATAGTAGCTTACTGGGCAGGGAAAGAACATTGCTCATTTTGTGAGGAAGTCTGTTGCTTGAGACATGAACTCTGATCATATAGTTACTATGGTTGGATATTTTGCATGTGGATCATGTGATTGTTATAGTACAACTATTGAAGGAGCACCGTGGAACTGCCTGTCAGGGGGAAAACCATTGAAGAGTAAGGTTAATACCACTTATCAGACTTCTTTTGTGGTATACGTCTTAATTTGTCTGTGCAATAAAGTATATATCAGATGGACACAGTGATCGATGCAGCTGTGACTTAGGGAGTATCATTCAGGTCCCATAGTGTCTCATTGCAATCAATATAATCAACTCTTTTATCCATCTTCGATTGAGAGTGATTGAGTATATTCCCATGTTCTGGAGATGTGGAAATCAAGAAGCTCAGCTCAACTATTGGGAGCATTTCTGGATATACAGTATATTTTAAATACCATACATCCTAATGGCTTGAATCAACAAGTAGACTGGCATACTTTGTGATTATTTGAACATTGACCCCTTAAGGATTCTGAAATGGGCAGATGTAGTGTTTCAGAAAGATGCCACAGACATGTTGGAATTAAGCCAGAGACAGTCCAGCTGCTTTTGGATGCGTGCAAAGAATACCAGCTCTCTTTTTGGAGGAGTATATCAATGCTTACCCAATGCAGAACTTAAGTGACCAAAAGTTCAAAACACGATATTGTGCCAGTTATGGTGTTGAATATACTAGCGTCGATGGTTTTTAAAACCAATCTGTGGTAGATTATGACTGAATAAAATAAAGTGGACCTTTAATTAGATAGCTTGATAAGTCTTATATAAAAGTGTCCAACAATTTTTTTCCCTAAAGGGCTGTTTGCTCTTTTGATCTTATACTTTTGCTGTTCATTAAATCTTGTTTATAGTTTTATCCATGTTTTTGTCTGATGAATTTATTGTGTATGCACATTGAGCCTTACTCAGAATTGTAGATGGTATGAATTATAAACACGTTCAGTAAATTCATGCACAAAGACCTAACAGTGGAAATCAAAAAGTGGAAAAAAATTTCAAGATAAATAATGTAAGTGGATTCAGGAACACACATGGATCAGAATGAAATTAAAGGGACAGAGCTGAGAAAATGGAAAACAATGGATGCAGCTGTTTTATTTTGGACACCCTGCCATGACATACAGTGGCGAGCAAATGTCGGAAGTTTTTAGATCTATTAGGTCATCTCCCTCATCATCATTGCCATCATGTGGCGTTTCCCATTTAATATATTTTGCCTCTTCCTGTGTGATCTCTCTTCCGTTTTCATCTAGTCCTTGGTTTGCTGATCTACGAGAGGAAGGAGCTCCAGGAGGAAATGAAGAAAGGGCACTTTGCAGAGTCTTTCCTGAGCAGAGAGTAAAGAAGGGCTTAAGCAGCAAGGGTCATGACATTTCATTCCTAAGCGGATGATTATATCTAAAGAGAGAGAAAGAAGCTGTGTTGGGCAGGACCAGCCCAACCAATAGGCAAACTAGGTGGTCTCTAGGGCAGAAGCTTCGGGGGGGGGGGGGGCAGCAAAGAGAAGCTATAGTCAAAGCAAGAGTGTGAGTCCTCGTTGTGCACCTCTACCTGCAGGAAGAATGGGCAGTATACAAGTAGCCACAGACTAAAGCTAGTGATCAGTGATATTTAAAAATACTGAGCAATATTGCGGTTGGAATAAAAGGGGGAAAAAGACTTCAGATAGCATTCTTAATTCTTGTATTAGCCATGAGATTCCCCTTACATAGCTTTCAGCTGGCTACTGAGCTTTCAACTGGCCATAGGGACTGGCCACTTTTACAGTAAGGTAGTAATTAAAATAATAAAAGAGAAGGTTTTTTTCTTGGCATGTGAGGAAACAGTCTCTGTAGCCAGTATGCAAATAGTCCATTTACTCTAGTAAGTAGCTTTTTGAAATTTCCCTCATTATGGTTATATTTTCAAACCACACTTCAATATTTAAAAATATGATGGCCAAATATGCATTTTCATAGGATTTGATCTGGGAGGGATTCTGTTGAGACAATTACAATTGAGTTCAATGCTCAAAATCACAGGGAGGGTACCGGGGCTAAAAGCTAATTGCAAGGGGGTGCAAAGCTGAAGTTTCATCTAGCGTGCATAATACCCTAGCACCGGCCCTGGGCTTTAGTGAGTGCAATTAGGTTGGTTGCCCTGGACTCCAATGCCAAAGCAGGCCACAAGCTGGCACATAGTAACATAGTAAATGACGGCAGATAAAGACTAGTATGGTCCATCTAGTCTGCCCAGTAAGATGGTAAGAGTAGGTGCACCTGCCGCTCCATGCAGGGCACCCCTCCCCATGTCTTTGTTTTAGGGGTGAACCCATCACTCCGTGTAGGACACCCCTGTATGTTGAGAAATTTAGTTAAGTTTATTTTGATTTTATCCTGTTGCTGTAAAGGGATCCACTGTGTCTGCCCCATGCCATTTTGAATTCTGTCACTGTATTTGCCCCCAGCACTTCCATCGGCGCAAAGTTGAAGAAGGCACAGTTTGCTCCCTCCCAAATTTCTGACCTGCCCCCCAGCATGTCTAGTTCAGAGGTTCGTTTTACTGGTAACCTGCATGATCCCAACTGCAAATGAATGACTCTTCATACTCCACATGGTTTTGTAGTCTATGTCATTGAGTGGAGGAGTGGCCTAGTGGTTGGGGCAAGGTACTTCGGGCCGGAAGGTCGGGGGTTCAAATCCCACTAGAGGACAGCAACCTTGGGCCGGAAGGACTGGGGTTTCTAGTCCCACAGGTGCTCCTTGTGGTCTTGGGCAAGCCACTTAACCCTCCATAGCCCATGTTCCCTGTAAAATAGTTCTCTGTGTGTGCTGTGCTTTCCTGTCTAATCAATGTGTTTATACCTCAAAAATTTCCTGTCATGATTTGACAATTTCCAATCTGTAATCAAACCGCTGCTGATCACTGGAAGTAGCGGTATACTAAATAAATAAAATAAAATAAATAAATAAATTATAATCTAGAAATTTACAGCTTATTTTTTAATTTTAAGAGGCTGGGGTACAAAAAAATATATGCTGGGATGGAATTTTAAGTAAAGACTGCCCTAATGCAGTTCTCAAATTTAATCCTCAAGAACATTAACTAGATCTGGATTTCCGGAAAATAAACCCTTTCAAATGAACTTTTGGCTCAATGTGGATTAGAGGCATGCATTCATTAGAGTGTATTTGATTCGTTAAAACAATTTAGGGAACGCTAAATCAATTTAAAGAGTGGAGGAGTAGCCTAGTGGTAGAGCAACTGCCTGGTACCCAGAAGATCAAGGGTTCATCTCCCACTGGCACTCCTTGTGACCTTGGGCAAGTCACTTTACCCTCCATTGCCTCAGAAGAAAAGGCTGGCAATCTACCTCCAGTGATACAATGGCAGGAAAACCCAGAGGTCACTATGGGTCAACACTGACTTGATGGCACTAAAAAAAATAATAATTTAAAGCACAGTAGCCTATGAATTAATATGTATTGTTGATTATATGTTATAGCAAACCTTAAAAAAATCTGTTCAAATGAATGAAACAAATGAAAAACAAAAATCTCCAAAATAAGGAAAAATTCAGAAAAGAATGAAAATGATTTTTTTTGCCTGTGCACATCCCTAGTATGGATACTGAGGGCCTAATTTTCAAAGGCCTTTACATGGGTAACTTTCTTAGTCGCCCGTGTAAAGGCCTTAATCGGGATTTTTGAAGGGTACCTACATGGGTAGTGCCCTTCGAAAATCCCAGCTAAGTCCCTAACGTGCCCCGATGCTATCCGCATAGCATCAGGGCGTGTTAGGAGTGTTCCGCTGGCGTGGAAGTGAGAATCCAGGTTAGGGGGGTCAGCGTGCAGGCTATTGGTCGCCACGGCACATAGCCAGCCCAACTCAATATCAGGCCCTGAGAGTCCGAAGGGCTGTCCTAAAGAGCTTCTCCTTAATATGGGCCCTCTAGAGCCCTTTATAGGTATTTATTTATTATTATTATTTATTACAATTTCTTATATACCGCACTATTGTCAGCGCGGTTTACATACAACCAAATGACCATAACAAACTGTTTGGCTTCACATAGAACAGGAGAAAACAACTTGGATAACATGTTTATGCTTTACATAGAACAGGAGTAATAACTTGGATAAACGGGGAATGCAAACTAAACTACTTACATATGTACAATGAGACCGAGTATTGGGAATTCAGTGTGAACATGTGTACAATGGAGTTGATATATTAACTTGAGGGGGTGAGGGAGAGGCACTTATGTAGTGGTAGGGTTAATCTGGTAGTATTGAGTAAATAAATGGGATTTGAGAGCCTTTCTGAATTTTGATAGGTCAGTAATTGCACGGATGCCTGGTGGTAGATACAAATTTCCACTTTTTATTTAGAGGAAAAGTTTCTGGCAAGCATGTGGAGATGAATGTTAATTTTAGAGCAAAAGACTAATAAAGGCTAATGCTCAGAATTTCAAGGTCATGCAGTCATCAGCCAGACAATGCCTTAAGCTTGTTATCTAAAGCTGCATCAATGATCATTTTTAAATAAATTAAAAAAAAAACAACAACAACGAGGCATGTAGCTGTAGTATTCTCTGATTCATGCTAAGTGACTTCCTATGATGTGACAGTTTTCTTTGGGTGAGGTTTAACTAAATGCTTTTCGTCCTTTGAAATAACATATTCTTATTTCTAATCAGAAGTCTATTATAATGCAGATTGGGTCATTTTTGTATTCAGTTCAACATCGGTATTAGAGTTACAAAAATAATTTCAGTTTTATTATTACTGCAGGATGTGAAAAAATGCCAGCACTTAGTGAATATGGGAATTGCTTGTCGATAATATTTCTAATAAGAAAATCTGTGAATTATGTTCATTTTTAAGAAATAAAGCTAAAGAAGATTTTTATGTTTATTTTACAACTAGCTGACACCCAGTGAATTCAAAGGAAGATGGTGTCAGTTCTCAACCCGCTACCACCCAATTTTATTTCGTTTCTCACCTCCCTATTCCTATAGAAACATAGAAACATGATGGTAGAAAAAGACCACATGGCCTATCTAGTCTGCCTTTCCATATCAATTACAATGGTTTTTACCTTTAGAGATCCTCTGTGTTTGTCCCATGCTTTTTTTGAATTCAGATACTGTCCTCATCTCCACCATTAACTATTCCACACATCTACCACTCTTTCCATAAATCAATATTTCCGCATATTACTCCTAAGTCTATCCCCTTTCACTCTCATTCTATATCCCCTCATAGTAGAGCTTGCCTTCAATTGAAAGAGACTCTCCTGTGCATTTATGCCATGGAGGTATTTAAACGTCTTTATCTTATCTCCCGTATCCCACCTTTCCTCAAAGCATTCATATTAAGATCGTTAAGTCTGTCCTCATATGCTTCATAACAAAGACCACTAACCATTTTACTAGCCACCCTCTGAACCGACTCTAACTTGCTTATATCCTTTTGAAGGAGTGGTCTCCAGAATTGCACATAATACTCCAAATGAGGTCGCACCAGAGACTTATACAGAGGCGCTATCATCTCCATTTTTCTGCTGGCCATTCCTTTCCCTATACACCCAAGCATCCTTCTGGCTTTTGCAGGTGCCTTTTCTACCTGTTTAGCTATTTTAAGATCATCAGAAACAATTACACTCGGGTCCCGCTCTTCTTTCATGGACAGAAGTACCTCACCCCCTACACTGTTCCATTCCTTTGGATTTTTGCAGCACAAGTGCATGACCCTGCAGTTTTTAGCATTAAATTTCAGATGCCAAATTCTAGACCATTCCTCAAGTTTATCTAGATCCTTCTTCATGTTATCTACTCCTTCCTGGGTGTCTACTCTATTGCAGATTTTGGTATCATCCACAAAGAGGCAAACCTTACCCAACAACCCTTCTGCCATATCATTAACAAAGATGTCAAAAAGAATCGGACCAAGGACAGATCCCTGGGGCACACCACTGGTAACCTCCTTCTCCTCAGAGTGAACTCCATTTACCTGTACCCTTTGTCACCTCCCACTCAACCAATTTCTAACCCAATCAGTAACTTTAGGGTCCATTCCTAGGTGCTATGTTTGTTTATAAATTGCCTATGTGGAACGGTGTCAAAGGCTTTACTGAAATCCAAGTACTTCACATCTAGGGCTCTCCCTCACTCCAATTCCCTGGTCACCCAGTCAAAGAAATCAATCAGATTTGTCTGACAAGACCTGCCTCTGGTGAATCTATGCTGCTTCTGATCCTGTAATCTGCTGGCCTCCAGAAACCTCACTATTCTCTCTTTTAGTAGCCTTTGCAATAATTTACTAGTAGTAGTAGTAGTAGTAATAATAGTAATTTACTAACCACAGAGGTTAGACTAACAGGCCTGTAGCTCTGAATGTCATCCTTATGTCCACTTTTGTATAAAGGGACCACATGTGCCTTTCTCCAGTCCTCTGGCACCACTCCCGACTCCAAAGAGGCATTGAAAAGGTCAGACAGTGGAGCTGCTGGATGTGCATGCATATGTACTCTGCTGGCATCTGACTGATGCCACTTTTCATGCCAATTGCATTATGGCCCCTAATTATAAAAGTGTGCTATGGTTTTGCACCTAGTGCATGATAACAGCAAAAAACGCTGCTAAGGTTTCGTGCTTACTGAGTGGTACCAAAGCACGTTAAGTGCAGAGCCTTCGCGTTAGTTTTCAGGGCCGTGACCATTATGTTCTCAGCAGCTAATGTGGATCTCGATACCGTAACAAGTGGCAAAGTTACGTGGGTGCACCTAGAGGAGTCATTAGGAGAACTTGGGCTACACACTAAGTAGCACATTAGCTTCAGTTACATGCCAATGTATTTGCCATGTCCGTGATCTGCCTGTAACCCGCCTACTGTCTACATTAGCATGTGAGTGCCAGTTAATGTACGTTTCAGCAGTTGGTAGCTGGCATGCCCGCAGTTTAGGGTTCACCATGGCCCTTTACCACTCACTAAAACACTTGTTAACCGCTAGCGGCATTTAATAAATGGGCCCCTTAGTGTGTTGAGTATGAGTTGATGTTGCCATTGTCAGCAAATATAATTTAACCTGTTGCATCTTGGGATCTCTGCTACATTTTAAATTTCTGCATATTACTGCTACATGGGAATCTGTATTCCATGGTAATCTCAGAATACAGTATCTGCCATTCAGCGCTTGTATGGAGCAGTGACTGGAGCTACACAAAGTAAGTAGGAAAAAATACTGAGCTAATGACTGGATACGTTTAATAGGTTACCTGACTGTGGCTTCTGAGTCTCCAAATTACTCCACTCAAATTTCCACTAAATACAGTCATATTAGGTTCAAAAGTCACTTCAAAAAACTCCCTTTTAAGAACATAAGAAATGCCACACTGGGGGTCCCTCCTGGCGAGCTGTTATCTTTCCCATCTCTTCTGAGAACCTGCTGTCCACAGCAGCCACTGTTTCCCCTTTCTTCCACACCACTACTTCTAGTACTGTATTTATCATTTGTATAGTGCTACTATTTATCATTTGTATAGTGCTACAAGGCATATGCAGTGCTGTACATGTACATGTAAGACACAGTCCCAGCTCAATAGAGCTCACAATCTGTGCAAGACAGACAAATACAGCAGACGGGGGATTAGGAATTACAGCGCTTAGTTTTAGCTATTATCTCGTCACATATAAAAAACAAACTCACCAAGATTAAAACGGGGATAGTCTTGCCTAGTTCTGTCCCAAAAACCTCTGAAAACCAAAACACTACTTTCATTCTCAGAAATAGGATTGCAAATTGCTCATTTCCCAGTTAGTACGAGCATATTGGGATTTTCCAGTATGTTTCTATATTACATAACGATGTGGCACACATTCTTATTTTTTTGTTCATTTTATTGCTGCTGTTATAAATTTGGTAAAATCTTTGCATATGTATGACCACGGATGACATTTGTTTCGTTTCAGAGATTGATTGAAGGTTAAGAGATTTCCATGCTTTATGTTTATTTTATTAATTTTATTTAGCAGAGCTTATATACCGCTTTTCACCGGGTGGTAAAAGTGGTTCACATTGAACAGAAGAGATTCAAATTATATATAACAGCCAACTATGTACAAGGAACATTGTAACTATATACACATAACGAGTAGGCCAGTAGAGTTAACAGTTTCAGTAGGCACATTTACTGAGGGGATCAGTATGTCCTTGATTCGGAGTCAGGGTTGAAGTGTTTTGAGAATAGGAAGGTTTTGAGGTCTTTGCAGAAGGAATGGAGGTCAGAGATATTTCTTATATGGTTTGGGAGTGTGTTCCAGAGGAAGGGTGGCTCTGTGGCATGTTTGAGTGCTTTCTTCTGGAGTGTGGTATAGTGAGATTGTGGGTCGTGGAGAGTCTTTGTGGCTTGTTGGGGTTGAGGGGTTGAAACAGGGTTTGCAGAGAGTAGCAGGGGTGGAGTGGAGAGCCTTGGGTGTTAGTAGTAGGGTTTTGTATGTGATTCTGCTAGGGAGAGGTAGCCAGTGGAGTTGTTTGAGTATAGGGGTGATTCTGTCAAATTTCGATGCTCCTTGTATGATGTGTGCAGCGGTGTGGAGGGCAGCTTTTAGTGGGAGGAGGGTGGACAGTGGGATACTGTGGTATATTGTGTTACAGTAATCGGTATGAGGAAGGATTGCCCAGTTATGTTTGCTTATGTTTTGCTTCTGTGCCTAAGGGTTTCTGCTGCCTCAGATAGAAGGCCTGGCTGTGCTGCTCCCTATCCAAAAGAGCTCCCCCCCGTCACCGCCACCCCTGATTCTGTCTTCAAGGGCAGGGGGCAACTCTGCTCAGTGGCAGCAGCAGTTTAAAAGAGGCAGCTTTCTGCCACCACTGATTCTGTCTTTGGGGTCAGGGGGTGGTTCAGCCTGGCGGTTGCCGCCACTGCTTTGGTGCCCACAACAGGCCATGTGCTTCAATACACATGGCCTGCCACTTCTCATCCCTCTCCAATGCAACTTCCTGTTAGAGGGGGGTCAGAAGCGGCAGGCCATGTGTGCTGAAACACGAGGCCTGCCGCCCTAAGTGGTCACCTATACCGCCTAGTGGATGGGCCAGTCCTGTCTGTGCCACAGAAAAGTTTGAACAAAATCAGCAGAGCACACATTAGACTTAGATCTTAATCTATAGTACACTGTAATTATATTAAACTTTTGAGGGGCTTTTGTAAGGAAGACCAAAGAGAGCAGTCTTCTGAGTTTTTTTCCTGAGTGGTGCAGAATAAACAATAGGCAAAATAAATTAAAAATATTGATTAACATAGATTGCCAGGGTGCCATCCTCTGTGTCTTAGTAGTGATTTATTGAAGAAAGTTGAGCATCACTCCCTGAATGGAATGGGCAAGGAGCTTTCGTTGTGGACATTCTGCTGCCTGTTCCTTAGTAATGAAAACTGTGTAATGAGATTAGCATAAGAATCCCAGGTGTGGCCACAAGAGTAGCACTAGACATGTAGTTCAGGGACTGTTGGCCATTTCATAGAGCTGAATGTGATGGCAGGATGAAAGTTTTCAGTAAAGACTTAGCAGTCTGAGACGTTTCAGAGTTCTGATCTACCTATCTACTTAACCTATCAAAGATGGCATTGATGAGACGCACATTTGTGCAGCTGAGGGAGTGAGTGACTTTCCCTATGGTGACATTTCAGTTGCTATGGCTCATGAAGTAGGAGAATCTTTGGTGCTATATTACAAGCAATAAGTGATCTTGAAAGAGTGGTTTTACTGGAGCTTTCCTCAAGCATGGCCTGAAGTATAAATGACACTAATCTGTGCCTTCTATTAATTCCCTGCCACCTGGTATTCTCAAGTATATCCGTTGCATGGGGGATAGCAGAGAACTGGTACCATTCTGTTATTCTGTTACTGTGAAATAGGACCGTTTTGAAATTAAATGTGAGGTTGAGAACAGTTGTGTTACTCTATAGAGGTGACACCTTTTTTCTTATTTGTCTATTCCTACCCCATTTTATCCCCCCCTCCCCCCATGTTTTGCTCAGTGTGATGAAGCATGTAGATATGAGTGCATTCTTGAGTGGAGGTAAATGATGAAGCTTTACAGCAGATAAAGGCTTCCGTACGTTGCTTGTGAAGGCAGTGCCCCTCCATGATACATACTGATGCTGCTCAGAATATAAGGCCAAGATTGGGAGGGTGATGTATTAGGCCCAGGGCATAAGTTCTGCCCAAGTGGTGCAAGGGGGCTCAGAGAAAAAGGGGCCCATTTATAGCCACCCCCATAGCTTCTAAGGTAGATTCCCCCTACACTGGGGGCCCTTTAAGATATTTTGCTTGAGGGCCCTCAATTTGAATTTCTTCCACTGCCCCAGGGCTTAATTTGTAGACATAAAGGAAGTGGAACTGTGGAGCCAGTGGAAGGAACAGGTGGGCCAGGAGCAGGAGCAACAGGAAGAAGAGGGGCTGGATTAGGGAGTAGAGCGACTGCTCTGCACCAGGCTCAGCCCCTCTCCTCCTCTTTTCTGTAGGCCACCTGGAAGGGAGGAACTGGAGCTGAACAACCCTGCTGCTTGAGTCTGAAAAGAGGTGATAGAACTGCTTTCCAGGCCGTTCCCCCAGAAATTAAGTCCTGACTAACCCATGGGATTTCTCTTAGGTTAGAGGTCTCATTTACGTGGAAATTTTTCATATGTACGAATTAGCTGTGTAAAAAAGGTTTGTGTGGATTTGAGTTCCAGTACAAGTGGGAAAAAATATAACTTCACTGAGGAATAGTTGTCTCTCTTTTGCAAAAACTAGAATGCAAGGATATTTTCAAGCTCCTATTTTTGCAGGATTCAGAGATAATGAGCTGCTTTGTATGTTATTACATGCCTCAGAATTGAAGTTAACCTTTGTGGCAGGGCCTGATATAAGATTTTGGCACCCATAAACAAAACCAGACAGTAGATCCTAAAGAGCAGGTTCTGGAGGAGTGTTAGAGATCCCAGAAGAGGGACAAAGGAAGGCCAGAATATTACCGTGGCACCGTTTAAGTAGTACATGCCATAAAGTAAGCGGAAGCAGGCAACCTTTGCTGCCCTAGGCGGTTGCCCATGTTGCTTATGCTTTGCCCTAGTGTACTGCCTGCAAAAGTTTAAAGAGGCTATTTTGCAAATGTTTTCAGAGAGGGGAGCCTTACGTTCAAAAAACCACACAAAATGGCTAAAAACTGAAGCCAAATATTCAAAGGGTACGTGTAAGAGCTGCCTCTAGAAGTATAAGTCCTGTATTCATGAATTCTCAGCAGCACCATGTCATTGAAAACTTCCTGTGATCATTCTGGCACTATCCCTATAGCGCTGGGGTGCAGCAAGAGTGTTTCACAAGTTGGGACAGAGAAATGCCGAAGGTCGCTGCTATATACCAGTGGCGACCGCTGCCTATGTATTTTCTGTGCCACCGTCTCTCTGTCTAGCGGTGCTTGTTATATGTTCCTTTCTAACACTGCACCAGCATTTTAAAGAAATGTGTGCCAGAGCCATTGAGTTTTTGCACATTGTGCAGATCAGTGTGCATAATGATTGCTATGTGAAAGCGTTCACAGGTTAGTACACCATCCTCTAAATGTGCAGTGTGCATGGGGCCCCCTGTTTCCCGCTCGTTCCTGTTTACTTTTGCATGCGTTCATGTGAGCCTTCTGTAACTCTGCTATAGGAGTCTGTGTGTCCTGCTTCCAATTATGCGCATGTTCCATTAGTAATGATAGATTTCAGTTTCAGATGGTTTTTTTTTAAGTATCCATTTTTCCTTGTTGTTTTCTCTGGAGTAGGACTTTAAGAAGTGTTTTTGAGAATGCAAAGAAGAGGAATTCTAGAGACTGAAATGTAGCTCTTTGCTCTGAGCTTGATCTATGGGAAGAACATACTCCTTGTAGTTGCTCTGTCCAGTCCTAGATGTTGGTGCTGTCAGGAGAGTGACTGCATATCAAGAAAGGGGTAATGATTACATAGTGTAAGGAATCTGATGATGAATTACATTGCTTTGACTTGGGGTCAACCTGAAAACCCTCATAATGGTCTTGAGCCCGACTTCATTTTTATAATATAGGGTGCAGTTAAGTATGAGCCGATATACTAACCTGAATTAAGAGTGCCTATTCGTATCCATTAATGGCCAGTCATTACACAGATTTGTCTCCAGTAAAGCACTGGATTATGCCTGATTACGAATAGCTACTAAAGCCAGAGCTTTCCCGAAGATACCTTCAAGAGCCAATGCATTACTGCTGGTGATAACACATTGGCATTACTAGTGGCAACGGCAAGGCCCAATGGGGATCACAAAGACCCTCCCTCCAGGGGCAGATTGCCTTATTGGGCATGCCCCGGTAGGCTGGCTATGCTGATCACATGGGTAGCGCCCTAGTTTTTGCTGGCAGGCTGAGGTCAGCCTCAGCAGGTGTATCAGTGCTTTCCGACTGATTCCTCTGCGCTTTACTCTGTGCTGTCTGTCTCCTTTTGCCTCTGATGCGCCGTCTCCAGAAGCCTGGGTGCATGGCCTTTACATTAATTAGAGTAGCAGGCAGTCACAAAATAGATGAGTCCAGCTGGTCCTGCAGGATGGGTCATGTTATGGCCCTTGTGGCTGTAAAAATGGACTGCCACCTGCTATTGTGCCTGCATATGTTGGCTTCCCCTTCATTGGGCACCAGGTGTAGCCTTGGAGCACAGGTACGCACATCATGCTCTACTCCCTTCCTGAGGCCCATCTCCACTAGCTCTAGTTTGCTGCTATCCCGTGCAGCCCCCTCAGCACACTATAGCAACATCCAGGATGCGTCACTCTGTAAATAAGTACAGAGAAATGTGATGGGGAGCCGAAAGGCAGAAGATGAAAGTGGCCAGGGCAAAGGAAAACAGGATTTAGGGATTAAGTGTGCATAAACAGGGAGTGGGCTGGAGATTGAGTAGGGTTGCCAGATGGCTCCAGATTCGCCCAACAGGCTTGATCCAGCCCTGGGTTTACGCCATTGCATGCAGAGAGGGACTTGTAATTCTAGTATCTTCATTGCATGTCATAAGAAAAGCAAGATTACAAGTTTCTGTATGCAATGGGGTAAACCCAGGACTGGATCATACTTGGGTGAATCTGGAGCCAGCTGGCAACCCTAAGACTAAGTGGGAGAGTAGAAAAAGGAAAATGATACTTTGGAAGAGAGAGTTGAGAATGAAGGATTAAGAGATGTACAGGGTGGCCCAAAAAAGTGAGAAGATCTCGTATATTAAAAGCTTAAATAGTTTACTTATTTACCTTTTTTATCTATATAACGTCTTTATTTCGACAATTTCCGGTTGCCATCTTTTTCTAAAATTTGTCAATCGTTTACATCTGTCTTTTTGAATTTTTAAATAACTTATATGCTACGAGATGTTCTCGCTTTTTTGGGCTACCCTGTAAGTGTGTGTGGTGGTAGTGGTTTGAGCTGGGAATAAGAAATTGACTGGGAAAGTGGGTGTGCAGACAGAGAGTAGGGCCTTGAATGGAGAGGGAAGTGAGAGAGACTGAAGAATGAATAGTGAATTATTTACAAAATAATAAAAAGGTCACACCCTACACGAGACAAAGAAAATGGTACAAAAAGACTGGACCAATGAAATGCATTGCCCAGGCAACACAGAAAAAATACTTATTTCAGTTTAGTAACTGGAATGTGCATCTTATATGTTTGCAATGCACTGAGCAAAGTAGCAGAAATGGGTGTTTGATTTTGTAGTGCTGCACTGCATGTAGAGTCCAGCTTCGTGGGGCTTTTGTTTCAGTTTTTGCCTGAATATTTTCTAATTTGCAGTCACATATTCTGAATTTGGTGTTTATTCAGATATGGATTTTATATTTAGAGTACCCCACCTTTTGCAAATCCAAGCTCAAGGTGACTTCCATTCAGGTAGACAGGTTATAACATTGTCCACATGGGCTTTGATGGATTCACTAGCATGTAGTTTCTCTGTAGGGATCTGTAGCAATATTACTAATTCTGGCTTCTCGTAAGAAAAATATTGATACAATAGTGCTTGGAATATTTTTCATAGGTTTGTTTGTTGTTAGAATTCTAGTATTTAGCATTGTATTTATGTTGATAACATCTTACCATCTCTGACATAGATCCCGCATCATCATAATGCAGTTAACTATGCCCCTTCGCAGAGCAAATCATTCTCTAGTAACTAGGCCTTTTGGCTATCAGTTACTCATGTAGTATACTTAAATTATTGCTATTGGTCATTCCTATTCAAATTCCTCTTAATTTTAACTAATTACTCTTAACTAGTAAGAAAATGTCATTGATATTACATGGGTCACCATGAAAAACAATCCCTTGGGCCACTATGTTCCTGCAATCTGCTTCTGTCCCTGTCCCCCGGACTGAAAAGCAAGAGGAAGGGGATCAATTTCTCTGTGGGCTGAACAATTCATCCCTGCCACCAGACTGAACAACAAGGCCCCTCTGGACTAAACACTAAACAATCCACTCACCTCCCTTCCCTCTGTACAGAACATCAAGGCCCCTCTGGGCTGTCCAAACCTCCTGAGTCTCTCTTCCCTTCTGGACGGGACCCCTCTCTGCCTACCCTATCAGCAAAACCGAAGCATAGATCCATACTGACCTCCAGACTGACCTTCTATAATACATTTATTTTTAGTTTGCTTGAAATGAATCATTGTTACCCTGAACCTGCCTTCCCACACTCACATTCTGTGAAACACTTGGGATTTGTTTCCAAAATGTTTGATTCGTACCTGTGTCAACAGCAAAATATTTTTGAAAACAGAGCTTAGAGTGTACACTACACGTAAAGCACTGGCACTGTGCAGAGACCGCAAAATGCCAATTGCTCTGTTTCTTGTTCTCTTCCTCCCCCCAGGGTTCCTTTCCAATATTTATTAATAATCAAATGTGTTGATGAAAGTGGAGACCTTGTCTGCCGTAACACCTTTCTAAAGGAACAACTAAAGGGATATTGTATAATGCCTGAACATCCAAGATCTGAGAGGAGTTTCTTTTGGGGAGGCTTGTGAGGTCTTAAAAGCTCATGTACTAAGCTGTGCTAAAATATTAAATTGTATTGCAGCTTAATATACTGTGGGAGTCACTAAGCTGCGGTAACTGAGTACCGAAGGTTAGCTATTCCTGGGGTATACGGATAATACAGCTTGGGCTAAACAGTACAAGTGGCATTATTCTGAGGGAAACTTAGCACCAGGTCAAAGCTGGCATTATTTTTCTTGGCCAGGAGTATCTGGTCACTAATACATGGCCCGATGCTCCCAGCCAACATGTTAAAGGGACTGGAGACAGTGTTGGCAGTCAGACACTCCTGGCCAGGAAAAGTAATGCTAATTTTGAGTTGGTGTTATATTTCTAGGAATGTTTAGCACAAGCAGCGTTATGTGATTTGCATAATAATGAGTTGTTCAGCATGCATTTGCATGCTTTACATCTCATTATTAATCAATCCACATTACAGTAAATAATTATGTATTATGATAAAATAACATACATTTTTGCCCTTAACCACATGTTAAGTGGCAAAAATCGTGCACTATTCCTGAAGCACAGTGTAGTAACTACACCCCTTAGAGTTCTTTGAATTTTGTCGCAAACTATGCATCTCCTCCTGAACCAATAGGGTTACTAGATCTCTGTACTATCTGTGACTGAAAGAGCCACATTGAATTAGGTGTTTTGTTTTGTTTTCAGTTGGATCCCAGAGGCAAACGGAAAGCAACGTGCCTAAGGTCTGCATTCACACAGATGGCAAAGGAGAGTCTTAAATTCGTGGGCTGGAACTTTCTTTGAATTGCACTCTGGTGCTCAAAACCACTAGACCATTCTATTCTAGTATGTTTTATTTCTTTAATTTTTACAATATTTTGTCATATAGGATGCATAGCTCTTACAGAGATGCCAAGTGTGAACTATCCCAAAGAGTGAAATTTACGACCCCAGAGAGTGAGATTTCGTCAGATATTGAATCCAAGGTACAAATCCAGAAAGAGTTATAGTTGTTGTTGTTGTTAAGTGCCGTTGAGTCGTTGTCGACTCATGACAACCCTCTGAATAATTTTCTTAAACTTTGTACTGCCTTCAGTCAGGCGGCTCATTGTTGATAGAGTGACTCCCATAGCTGCTGTTATTGTATCGATCCATCTCATTGCTGGCCTTCCTCTTTTGTGTTGACCTTCTACCTTGCTAAGCATGATGTCTTTCTCTAATGATCTCTCTCTTTGCATGATGTGTCCAAAGTATGTAAGTCAAAGTCTTGTCATCTAAAGAAAGCTTAGGTTTCATCTCTTCTAGTATTGACTGGTTTGTTCTTTGGGCAGTCCATGGTATATGCAGTATTTTTCACCAGCACCATAATTCAAAGGCATCGATTTTCTTCCTGTCTAAATTTTTCACTTTCCAACTTTCACAACCATATGATGTTATTGAAAATACCATGGCTTGGACATTGAATCTTTGTATGGAGAGAGACATCTTTGTTCTTGAGAATCCTGTCTAGGTCCTTCAATGTGTTGTCTGATTTCTTGTCTACTTGTTGTGCCTTTATTGATTGTTGATCCAAGTAGGTTAAAATTGTTAAGTATTTCAATTTCTTCTCCATCAATGATGAGGATCTTTGTCTTCGTTACATTAAGGTGCAGGCCCATTTTAAGACTATGTTCCTTGATCTTAAGAAGCAAATGTTTCAGATTGTCTTCACTTTCAACCAGTAATGTGGTATCATCAGCATAGCGAAGGTAGTTGATGAGTCTTCCACCAATCTTCACACCTCGGCTGTCTTCATACAGTCCTGCTTCTCTGATGAATTTTTTATTTATTTTTTTATTTATTTAACTATTTCTTTTATACCGCCCCTTCCAGAGATCAAGGGCGGTTTACATATAACAGATTAACAGTCTTGTACACAATTTGTATACATTTTACATAGAACAGTAGAAATCAACTATTTACATTGAACGGTAAATATAAACTTTGTAGGTGTTGTAACAAAAAACAACTTGAAGGTATTAAAGCAAAATCTTTGTTCTGCATATAACAGGTAGGGGGAAAGCATGCAGCCTTGTCATATCCCTTTGCTGATTTTAAACCATTCTGTATCTCCTTGTTTTGTTCGACTGTTGCTTCTTTATCAATGTAAAAGTTGTGCAAGAGAACTATCAGGTGTCCTGGTATACCCATGCTTTTTAATATGGCCCAGAGTTTCTCATGATTTACACAGTCAAAAGCCTTGCTGTAGTTAATAAAACACATAGATATATCCTTTTGGAATTCTTTTATCTTTTCAAGGATCCATCTCGCATCTGTGATGATGTCTCTTTTTCCTTGCCCTTTCCTGAATCCTGCTTGCATTTCAGGAAGTTCTCGTTCCAGGTTGTAGTCTTTGTATGGTTGTAGTCTTTGCTGAATGATCTTGAGTAGAATCTTTTTGGCCTGTGGAATAAGAGCTATCGTGTGATAATTTCCACAGTCATTCGGATCACCTTTCTTCAGTATTAGTATAAACACAGATCTTTTCCAGTCAGTTGGCCATGTTGTTGTCTTCCAGATTTCCTGTCAGAGCTTTGTAAGTATGGTAACAGCTGCATCCGATTGTTGTAATACTTCAGTGGGAATGCCATCAATACCTGGTACTTTGTTCTTTGATAAGGCTTTCAATGCTGCTTCAACTTCTTCTTTCATCACCAGTAACTTCTGATCATAAGGAACAGATTGAAATGGCTGTTGGTCCACTTTATCCTTATGGTATAATGATTCTGTATATTCTTTCCACCTTTTCATGATTTTCTCAGCATCATTCAACATAGTTCCTTGAGCATCTTGTAGCATTCCAGTTAGAGGCTGGAATTTTTTCTTTAACTCTCGTAGCTTTAGGAAGGCTGATCTTGTTTTTCCTCTTATAGTTTCTGATTCTATTTCCTTGCATGCATCATTGTAGTATTTCTTGTTTTGTCTTGCAGTGCATTGGAAGTCTCTCTTGAGTTCTGTGATTGCCTCTCTCTCCCCTCTGGCTTTAGCTTCTCTGCGTTTCTGGGCAATTTTCAGAGTTTCTTCAGTCATTCATTTCGGCTGTTTTTGTTTTTTCACCTTTTGTAGAGACTTCTTGCTTTCTTCTGACACAACCTTCTTAGATGTCATCACATAACTCTTGTGTAGCTCTGACATTTGTATCTTAAGTAAAAAATTAATTTTGTAGATAGTCTATAAATTCCAGTGGTATATTCCCAAGGTTGTATTTTGCTACATTCATGAGTGGCTTGCTCTTTTTCAACTTTAGCTTAAGTTTGCAAACTAGTAGTTGGTGATCTCTACCACATTCGGCTCTAGGTTTTGTTTTTGTTGATGTTATAGGGCTTTTCCATCATTGACTTCCACAGATGTAGTCAATTTGATTTTTGTAAAATTCATTGATTGACGTCCATGTGTACAGTCAGTGCTTGTGTTGCTGGAAGAAGGTTTTTGAGATGAATAGATTACACAGGTACACTACCAAAAAACTGCCTCCAGTTTTGCAACTGATTCCTATAGATTTTGGGGTGCTGAATCCAGGAAAAATAGCCAAAATGTTCCATCACGTCACGTTTTCTTGCAAAATTAGATTTCTTACCCATATAAGGAATGTTCACATAATTTCTTTTTAGCCGACTGCAGTTTATTTTCTTGGCCCAAAATAGAGGTTGTAATGGTTAACTAACTAGAAACACTCCCTCATGATATTTTAGAGTGTTTTGTATTCATTTTATACATTAACAGGACAATTGGGAGGCGGGGGGCTAAATCCAGTACTCGCGCTGGCGCATGTTCTTTCCTGTTCGCCTCGCCTCATTCGCTCGCTCAAACACGGTGGTTGCGACATGAACGTTCCTGTCAAATTTCAGTTTCTTGCAAGGTCATTATTACCTTTTGTTTGCTCAGTCGTAATCCAGCTTTATTCCGAAGTGGTTCACTACAGTTGTAGTTTGCAGTGCTGTGTATTTGTGATGGCTCACAGAGCCAGAGGTTGCGTCAACTCTCCGGACAGTTTTTGTTTTATTTGTGGGGAATATACCGTGAAAAGCGGCAGAGGAACATTTCTGCATTTATTAAAAAAGTATATTTTGCCTATTTCGGTTTGAAGTTAGGTGATCAAGACAAACCGTGGGCTCCTCACAAAGTGTGCAAGACATGTGAGGAAGATCTACGCTTATGGATGAAAGGTAAAAAACAAGCATTTCGTTTCGGAATACCTATGATGTGGCGTGAACAAAGAGACCACAGCAGTGACTGCTATTTTTGCTCTTGCATTGTGAAGGGATACAACTTAAAAAATAAGAACGTAATAAGTTACCCCAACCTTCCCTCAGCAATTAGGCCTATGCCTCATAGCAACGAAGTACCTGTGCCTGAACCACCAAAATCTTTGGATCATATTTGTGTGGACGGTTCTGATCATGATGAGACTCATCAGATGGCTTTTCCCGATGAGTCCAGTACTTCCGAGTTTGAAACTGAACCAGATCCAAAACCTGAACTTTTCTCTCAAGCTGAATTGAATGATTTAGTCTGGGATTTAGGACTCCCAAAAGATGCTGCCCAACTGCTAGGTTCTCGGCTTAAACAGAAAAATCTATTGTCACCAGGAACAACTTTTTATTGGTACCGCGCAACCGCGAGACACAATTTTTGAAGTATTTCAGCAAAGAAGAAGATTTGGTATTTTGCAACGATATATACGGAGTGATGGAAAAGTTTAAACTCAAGTATGATCCTGCTGAATGGCGGCTGTTCATTGATTCGTCAAAAGACAGCATAAAAGGTGTTCTTCTTCATAATGGCAACACATTCGCTTCAGTTCCTATTGCTCACTCTGTTATTCTCCAAGAAAAATACGAGAATTTGGCCCTGATTCTTCAGAAGATTCGTTATGATGAGCATAAGTGGATGATTTGTGGAGACTTTAAAATTCTATCCATGCTATTAGGGCAGCAATCCGGTTTCACCAAATATCCCTGCTTCCTTTGCTTGTGGGATAGCCGGGCCCGCGACCTACACTGGGGGAAAAAAGACTGGCCGATTCGGGAGTATTTGAGACCCGGTGAGAAAAATGTTCTTCATGAGAGCTTTGGTACCCTCGTGTGATAAAATTCTATTACCACCTCTCCACATTAAGTTGGGTCTCATTAAGCAATTCATCAAGTCCCTTCCAAAAGATGGTGAATGCTTTCGGTACCTTTGCTCAAAGTTCCCCCGACTTTCTGAAGCAAAGCTAAAGGAAGGAGTGTTTGTTGGCCCTGATATAAGGAAACTCATTTCAGATGGAGCATTCGCTGAAACGATGTCTGAGAAGGAAAAAGAAGCCTGGGATTCCTTCAAGGATGTTGTTCTCAAATTCTTGGGGAACAGGCGGGATGAGAACTATAAGGATATTGTTGCCAGGATGCTCAATGCCTTCAAAGAACAAGGCTGTAACATGAGCCTGAAAGTCCATTTCTTGCACTCCCATGTGAACTACTTTCCCGAAAACTTGGGGGCGTACAGTGAAGAACAAGGTGAAAGGTTTTCACCAGGACATCAAGGACGCAGAGAGAAGGTACCAAGGAAGATGGAACACCACTATGATGGCTGATTTCTGCTGGTTGCTGCTGCGGGAAACCCCAGATGAAAAATACGCCAAGCAGCGCACCAAGAGAAGCATTCGGGGAAGAAGAAATGGGCCCACCAGGAGATTGATTGACCCAAGAATGACTTTAAAATCTAAACTGTGTTGACAAATATCGTGTTTTTACTAAACTTTGAAATAAAAATTTGCTAGTTATTACACAGTGTCGGATCTCATTTATTAGAATTTTATTTTCACACCATCGGGTGTTTGTCTTCATGTATTGCAATGGTGCGGTTTGCGTTTTCTATTCTTACATACATACCTGTACAACAATTTTTGCACATTTCTTTGCTTTGCTTTGTGTCTAACCTCGCTCTTATATGCTCAATGTTTGTGCACATGTATGTGGCTGTTTTAAGTGCAGACAGTTTTGCTACCATCACAGTGTGTTTTGTTGACATTACTCTATTCTTATGTGCTGCCTTGTTACAATTTTCTTTATTCTTATTTGAATAACTACTAAACAATTAGTATAAAGAATTCATCCAAGAAACTTTTATCTCGATCGCACTCAATCTGAAACGTTCACCTCAAACTGCTAACCCAATGTAGCAAAAAATCTGTACGTGATGGAGCAAATTGGTTACCAGATTTGGATTCAGCGCACCAAAAAACGTAAAAATCAATCGAAATATTAGAGGCAGTTTAAAAAAAAAATTTTTTAGTGTACCTGTGTTATTAGTCTCGCAGAATTCTATCTACTAATTCCATATTTTCCAACCACGTTGCCTTCTTCTTTGTTGCCAATTTTTGCATTCCAGTCACCCATGACTATCAGGATATCCTGTTTGCATGTCCTGTTAATTTCAGCTTTTAGTTGTTCATATAACTCATCAACGTCTTCCAGCTGTTGTTGGGGAATATACCTGAATTATAGTTGTGTTGATGTGCATTCCTCGTAGATGAATAGAAATTGTGTTCACTGATTGCATTGCATTTTATTACAATTCTTGCAAGTTTCTTCTTCATTATAAATGCTACACCATTTCTTCTTTGTCTTTCATTTCCAGCATAATATATCATGTGATCATGAGATACAAAATGCCCGATGCCAGTCCATTTCAGTTCGCTGACACCCAACAGATCAAGTTGTACACATTCCATTTCATTCTTGACCACTTCCAACTTCTCTTGGTTCATGCTTCATATGTTCCATGTCCCAATATGTAAGACATCTTTGCAGTTTCTGACTCTCATTTCATGTGCAGCTACATCAGCGTCAGACATCCCAAGGGCTTTGATCCAATCACATCATAAATACTGGCAGTACTCTGAAAAGTCTTCAGCTCTTCCCCCAGTAGCCAGTTGAGTGCCTTCTGACCTGGGGGGTCTCATCTTCCAGCACTATAGTGCAATTTGTTTTGTTGTGACTATCCATTGGGTACAGATACAGATACAGAAGTTGATTACCAGGCCTTTCTTTTACGCAGGTAATTCTAATGTTGTTGCTGTTTCACAGAAACATAATTCTCCAAGTTCACCAACACCTTCCCATTCTACTGCTACCCAGATGGGCTTCCAAGGTACGAAGCCAGAAAGAGTTATATTATTGATTTGCAAATGAAAAAAGCAGCATAGAATGATACTGAAGCCTCTGAAAAGATACAGACATAGTGGAAGCAATATGGGTCCAGTGGCTAAAATATATGCACATGTTTTGCAGCATCTGTACTTGTACGAAACAGTACACAGGAAGGTGAGCTCAGATTTCTTTGTGCTGGCTGGGTCACTTAGTTCTACTTCTCTTAGGCTTGTTTCTCATGAAAGCCATGATCAGGATTAGTGCCTTGGCACCGAGGCTCGAAAGCTTGAGAGAAAGGGCTCAAAGTGTGAGAGTGAGAAAGCCTTCAAATCAGAGTGACTCACTACTACTGAGTGAAACTTTTTTTTTTTAAGCCTCCTTCCCAAAATCTGCTGTCAAGATGTTCATTCCTTATTCAAGCTTTGCATGTTGACGCAGGGCTTTGAGGAGGATATGCAGAGCAACATCCTGATTCCCTTAGTGTCATAACGGTATGAGTGGGAGGAGCTTTCACAAGGCAAGCTTGCCTCAAAGACAGCGAGGGAGAATCCTCATATATTTACTGCAGCTGCAAACTGAACGATTTCATTATGTTGTTTATTGCTGCTACTTTTAGCAACGCCAGCCTGTGATAGTGAAACATTTCTAACCTACCTTAGAAATGTGCAGCAACTTGTAGGAGAGCGGGTTGTGAAGTCTTATTCAGCTTGCATTCTAATATACGACCATGTCTGCTGCAGACATTCAAAGCAAAGTGAATTTGAAAGCTTCCACTTAAAAAAGAATGTCACATTTAGACAGCTGTATTAAAAACAAGTATAAAGCATATCAACTTTTTAAAACAATTTATTTAAAACCAGTACAGAGTTAACATTGGCTTTGAATGAGCCTTTCTAGTGTAATTTATGAAATTATACCATAGAAAGTAACACTTGTGGATGTTTTTTTTTTTTTTTGAGAGGAAAGCTGCCAACACTAGATTTGGAAAGCAGTCAAAAATATTTGGAAGTCACTACTGCAGGAAGTACATGTAAGCTCGAATCCTAGCAACATTACTAAAATGCAAATGTAAAAAAAAAGACATTCCATACCAATCGTTTTGATCTCCATTAAACAAAATCCACCTTAAAGTATGGTGTTTCAGGATAAAGAAAAAGTTAAGATGCAATCAACCAGCTTGGAACTTCTTCCTCTTACATGGAAATATAGAAACGCAGAATGTGATGGAAGTTAAGGAGCTTAAAGCTCATTTATTCTCCTCTGTTTCATTCTGGTGCAGTGCCATAGACCCCAGCTGATTTCTGACTTGGATTTATTGTTGATTTGGAATCAGTCCCTACTGGGTCATGACTCCAGGAGCTTTGATTAGGGATACTAGAGGTTTATTCAGATTTTGACTATTTTGCCCCTGTTTGTGTTATCCAACTATGGCAGCATCAGTCCTTTACCGAGGTCCATAGAGTGTGGCTCCCTTTGGGATCAAGAATGCACAATGCCTTGCAAAAGTCTGCACACCTTTATATATTTTTCACATTCTGCTGTCAAAAAATGCAATTCAGAGCACATTAAAGCAGGAATTTGTTTCACTGATCTACACAACATAGGGGTATGTTTACTAAGTGGAGGTAGGGGCTTCCTTGCGATATCGGAGCCGCGGCCCCATTGAAATCCAATATCGCACGGAAGCTGCTACCACCATTTAGTAAACATACAACATAGTCTACACTTTCAACATGAAAGAACATTCATAGAACTATTGAACAAGTAATTAAGAATAACAAATCTTCACATCCTTTTGTCATAGTCAGGGCTGGTGCTGCCATCAGGTGAACTAGGCAATTGCCTAGAGTGCCAGCCCACCAAGGGCACACCCCTCTCTGGGACTGCAATGGCTTGAAACAGCCCCATGGTGCTAAAGTTCAAGCTTAGGTGCTATGGGGCTGTTAGCTTCTGCCCCTCTTTAACTTCCTGTTTGCACAAAAAATTGGCATCGGGTGTCAGAGAGCTGCTGAAGCAAAGGGCCCCGTGCCACCAAAGCTTGAAAGTAAGCACTGTGGGGCTGTTTGTGGCTATTGCCATGGCTGTCAGTCATGGAGAGAGGCAACAGTGGTGGCAATGGGCACTGCAGGGAGGGGGGGAAGGGGCACAAGGGATGAGGTTCGCCTAGGGCACCTCATCTACTTGCGCCAGCCCTGGTCATCGCTAACTCAAAGTAGCTCCATTTGCAAGACTTTCCTTTACACGCCTGATAATAAGTTAAAGAGAGCTTATCTGTATCTAATTACAGTAGATGAGCTGATTTGAGTACTGTTGGCTGAAGACCCAAGATTTTCCTGCTGTATAACATTAATTTGAAGCAAAGATCTAAACATGCTGAATATGGAGCTGCCAAAAGAACTGTGAGAAAATGTTAATCAAAGATGTATTGGAGGAAGGCTATAAGAAAATGCCCGTGTGTTTGAATATCCCTTGGGGCACTCTTGGGTCCTTCATCTTAAAGTGGAACCCTTTGGCACCATCAAGACATTGCCTCAACCAGGCTGCCCTTCCAGTCAGTAACCATGGATTAAGGAAACAATCCCTTTACAAGAACTGTAGAGGTCTCTGATGGCAGCTGTAGAGGTCTCTGATGGCAACTGTAGAGGTCTCTGATGGCAGCTGAAGAAACTGTTCACTATTCAAGATTAATCCACAAATTTGAACTGTATGGCAAGAATTTTCCAAGAAACACCAAGGGGGCACTGCACAAGGTTTTGAAGTTTGATGAGATAAACTGGACTTAAATGATATCTGTGGCATAAAACAAATCTTTATCTTTATCTTTATTCAAAGTATTTGATAGACCGCCCTTTACCGAGGCGTTAGGGCGGTGTACAATACAATAGACTGCTGGGAAATAAAGAGAGAGAGGAACGCCAAAAAAATGATAGGAAAGAAGTGGGAGAAAAAGGAGGAAGGATAGAACAGGACAGGTATCAACACAGACAGCAAAAGAGAGATAAGAGAGATAAGAGAGATAAGAGAGATAAGGGAGAGTGGGCGAAATGGGGGGTGACAGGGTGGGGGTAGGTAAGGGCTGAATGGTTAGAGCAGAAGGTGTCCAAGAGTCCATAGAGGATTACGGGGGTAGGGGAAACAAGGACCTTGTAGTTGATGGGAAGTAGCGGAAGGCCTGGTTGGCGATATGCGAATGACTAGTTGATGGTATGGAAATGACTAGGAGGGGTCGGGGAGATTGAAAGCCTGGTGAAAAAGATACCATAGGTCTTAAGGAGGGTCTTGAACCGGGGAAAGGACAATTCAATACGGAGAGAGTGCGGGAGAGAGTTCCAGAGAGCAGGACTTGCAAAAAAGAAGGCGGCATGGCAGGTTGACTCAAGGTGTGCATTTGTGGGGGAGGGTAAGAAGAGATGATTGCCATGAGAGGAACGAAGAAGGTGAGGTACGGGTTGAAGATAGATGAGATCAGACAAGTACTGGGGTGTGCTGGTATGAAGGGCCCTATGTGTAAGAATAAGGAGCACATTACCCTGCTAACACCATCCCTACATCAAGGTGGTAACAGCATGCTCTTATAGGGATGCTCTGCAGCAGTGGGGATAGGGAAGATTATGAAGAATGAAGGGTATTGCTAAGTACAGGCAGATCCTGGAAGAAGGTGTGCTTCAGTCTGCCATAAATCTTGGACCAGGAGGAAGATTCGCCTTTCAATAGGACAATGCAAAAAGAGCAATGGCGTTGGCTCAGCAAGAAGAATGTGAATGAGAGTGGGCCAGTCAAAGCAGAGACCAGTGAAACCAGATATTCAGTAGAAGTGCCCAGATAGCAGCTTCAAGGAAATATCGGTTTTCAGCCGTGACCGCCTCAGGCTAACTGAATTGTAGCGACATTTACACACGATCCGGACAGCCAAATTGCATAAAGTTAGGCCTGCTTTTTTTATACTACTTTATCCAAAGCAGGTTGCATTGTAACTTTAAATTTGGTAATGTACATTAAACATGGACATAAATAACAGATTTTTCTGAGGCAATGGAGGGTTAAGGGACTGACCCAAGGCATGCTGATGGGAATTGAACCCAGGTTTTTTTAAGTTCCTAAGCCAGTGCTATAACCATTAGGCTACTCCTCCACTCAGCTGGCTATCAATTTCTTATCCAGTCATTTTACCAAAATTGCCACTAATCAGCTAAGTGATCAAGCTGCTCTCACTGCATGCATGAATCACCTTGGCACTATCCAGATAGTGCTGCAGTAGTTAGACGACATGTTCAGCAACGCTATGTGGATAGTGCCGCTGAATATCAGGCTCAGCAGGGTTTATCTGTTTGGCAGGATACTTTTTTAAATGTATTCAGCTACCCTAACTTTGGCTGGGTAAGGGTAATTGGGAAGCAATTGAATATTGTCACTGCCCAGTTAACCTGCGGTGCCACCTCCACACCGCCCCCCAGAATGCCCCACAGCTAAGAGGTTAGTGTCAGGGCACTCAGCGGCACAAATCAGGGATATTCAGCAGCATTCGCTGGGTTAGTGCGTCTGAATAGCCCGCTGAGTGGCATTTGCACAGCAGACTTGCAAACTGTGTAAATGCCTTTGACTATGCCCCCACTAGATCTTTCTCCTGGGTAGTGGTTCCTAATGTGGAACCTTCCATCGTGTACCCATAGTTTGTGTTGTTCTTCCCTAAGTGCATAACTTTGCATTTCTCCACATTCAATTTTATCTGCCTTTTGGATGCCCAGTCTCCCATTTCTCAAGGTCCTCTAGCAATTTTTCACATTCCTCTTGTGATTTAACAGCTTTGTATAATTTTCTGTCATCTGCAGATTTGATCACTTCATTCATTGTTCGCATTTCCAGGTCATTTCTAAATAGACTAAAAAGCAGTGGGCCTAGTACAGATCCATGGGACACTCTGCTATTCACCTTTCTCCATTGATAAAATTGACCATTTAGCTCTACTCTCTGTTTTCTGTCTTTTAACCAGTTCCCAATCCACGATAAGACACTGCTTCTTTTCCCATGACTTTCTAATTTCCTCAAGAGGCTTTCTGAAGATCCAGATACACTGTACCAAGTGGTTCACCTTTATTTAAATGTTTATTCACACCTTCAAAAAAAAAGCAGATTGGTGAGGCAAGGCTTCTTTTGGATAAATGCATGTTGGCTTTGTCCCATTAAACCATGATTATTTGTAATGGTAATTTTAGAAGACTTATACATGATTTGAATGTCCAAAAACGTGCATGTGGACATCCCCAGAGCCATTTTAAAAGATGAGTATAGCAATATCCATTACATGTGCATGTCTAAATATGATGGTGGGACAAAATAGACTACAGTATTAGAAACCAACAAAATGCCCAAGCATCCCCGTTTAAGGTTCCCATTTCCTCATGACATTGGTAGTAGGCTCTTACCCTTGTCTTGTGAATATGTGGAATCAATATACCTGATGGAAATTGAAAATCTATTTTTTTTTATGCAACAGTCAAGCAGTATGCATAGTGCAGTTGCTGGGAATTGCAATTTCTGAAATATAGTTAAAGAAATTCAATACCTTTTAGTCTTTATGAACTGTTTTGTGGGTTACTCTATGAATGGAATTATATTTGAGGAAAGCTAGAGGAGGCTGATACAATAGATCATTTTTACAGACAAGAATATAATTGCTATGTCAAGCAGAAAGAGACTTCTTGTATTTTCTTTCCACATATTATGTTGTATTCAGGTTTTAACTTTGATCAGACAGTTTGTTTAATACCACAGATATTTTGATGTAATAAAAAGTTATAAGAAAACCCTGCTGTGAATCACATAGCATTGAAACCTGCATATTTCAAGCTATTGAAGACTAAGGGGTATGTTTCCTAAAGGGCATTAAGGTAACAATGGCAGCGATAAGGGGTGTTACATGTGTAAAGGGTGCTGGCTGGGTAGGAGGCGTTCTAACGTAAAGGGTGCAATGGGCCATTTAATGTGCATTAACAGGACATTGGGGGTTAAGGTGTCAAGCAAGCACATTAATGTCCAAAAAATGGCTGCAACTCTAATGCTGGATAAAGGAGCACCAAGGAAAGTCAATGTAAAGGTGATAGATGGAAGGAGAGGTGGGAGCTGATGGACCTGCCAGATCCATGGGCACCCTATGTGGCAGTCAGTAAATTGAATGAGCATGTGGGAGGCAGCTGTACCAATGCACAGGGGACTGCAAATGTAAAACGGCACAATGTCAGTGTGTGGCATAGGATGGGGAAGACATGTCCCCAGCAGAGTCACCAGTGGCAGGATGTGTGCAGCGACAGGATGACAGAGTAGAAGTGATGATGTGCAGATCAGGCACAGGAGAGGCATGAAGAGCCAAAATGCAGAAAAGAGTACCAGTGTAGGCCATGATGTAGCAGCCGGCATGAGAAGACATGACTACACACAGCTGACAGAGGTGGATGGATGGGCTGAAGGAAGGATGGCAGCAGAGGAGAGGGTGGTATGGGCTGGCAGCATCGATGTGCCATAGGTGCCATCCCCATCATATTTGTACTGTGTGTGAAAATGTGCACCACTGCCACGTGGAAGGCCTGATACCAGACATGTGGGTCTCACACTTGTTCCAGCCACAGAGCCACCATACAACACCCCAGACAAATGTGCAGATAACAATTGGACAGGTGTCATTCAAACTGGGCCAATGTGGCACATATGGACATGAGGTGATACCTGCAGGTGGCTATCCAAGGGATAAGATGTGTGTGCATGTACTGCACAGATGGGATGGAGCCAAAGCTACTCAGTCACAGTTGCACAAGCAGGTTACAGCTGTATGCATGTAACTGCCTGTTAGTATACCGCTGCATCAGTGAAGTTAAGTTGGGATATCTTGTACTGAAAAGTTGTAATGTCTGATAAAAAACAGCCCTAACCATCTGGAACTACTAATCCACCACAGAAAGCACAGTTAGACTGTACCTGCTGCCCACCACAGGGCTATCTTAGCCATGCACATACCAAATGGGGCCAGTCTGCTGATCAGCACACACTGCATGTATACCCTGGTTTGGGACAAACCGCATGGACACCCAGCATTTGGCACAGTGATTGGCCTCCCAAGACAGGGAAGGCATCCACATCACTGGAGTAACACACTATATAAGTGCTATGTGGATACATAGCCATGCCATGGTCACAGCTCGGTCAGAGTGTCCTCACAGTGTGAACAGCTATGGCCACCCAGGCCGTGCATGTGGCAGACAGGCACTGTGAAGTCTCTGCCATTGATCCTACCTCTGATGCAGACACATCTTGGGCAAACCACTTTGTTTATGGCCATAGCAACAATCCTCTGCTCCTCATCATGCACATTTGCAGACTAATGCTGAGATCAGCCTAGGCAATGCAAGGCACAGTGCAGTGCAGAAGGTCACAGAACTCTGGACACACACACACACACACTAATTCACTCACATCGCAGCACTGTGCAAAAGTGGGGATGGTTGGCATTCCTGCCTGCCACTTTGGTCTCCATATCAGCTCAAGCATTATTAACGTGTGCTCATTGTTAAGGCCCTAGTTGCGCCCTCTGACATTAATGCCCACTCAGTGACCTGGTGCTATCAGGCTGACTTTCCATGCAGCTGTGGACAATGGAGTCTGTGTGGCTGATGGGTATCTGTACCCTTGCTGACCAATTCATTTGGGGTTGCACATGCTGATGCTGTACATGCACTGTAGGCTAAAGTTTATCCACAGGGGCATGCAATACATGAGCTACAGCAGGGTCTTGAACTAGTGACTCTCTACATATGATACACAATGGCTTTGTGTGTTGAAACACAGAGCCGCCATATGAATATGCCAGTCCCTAGGGCTGACATGTTACCCATTAGGCAGACTTGGACAAATGTGATGTGATCGGCACACAGGACCATGACATGGGTCTTGTCTGCTGCAGGTGGGTGCCGCTGCACCTGCCGCCAACACCCCCACACCATGCTGCCATGCGGATGATGCGCAGTACCGACCGGTCCATCATGCGGCTTTGGCAGATGCCTAGGGCACCAGGTTCAGATGGTTGGGGCAGAGGCTTACAGTGATGGACATGCTGTTCCCCCAAACAACTGTTACTGCCAGAACCCCATCACCACCTGCTTCTGATCTGTCGTGGAGGGACGTAGGCAGCTGTAGCTGTGGTATTTTCTCGGGTGCCTGCATTTTGTAGCTGCCTGTAGCACTACAGCTGCTGACACTATTGTCCTCTTCCTCCGGAGCTGGCTTCAGTAGCAGGGGGGGGGGGGGGGCTGGGCAGGGTCCCTGCCTAGGGTGTCAGGAAACCTTGGCCTGCCCCATGTGGCGCATCACCTTTCCAAAGCAGCAGCATGTCTGTGTGCTGCCAGTGTTGATGTGAGATCATGACGGATACCACAGATATGCCACCTGGGCAACTGCCTGGTCTGCCTTGCACCCCAGAACCTCCACTGCATGACTGACATGCCACCCCCTTTGCCCCATTTGAACTATCAACATGGTGCTCTTTCATACTTGGGCGCTATGCTGTTGCTGCTAATGAAGAACTACTATCAGTATCTTGGGCTCCCCTGTCTGTGCATCACATTTCAAATGCTGAAATAGGCTCTCTCCCCTCAAAGGTTTACTTGGCATTAAGGTTCCCAGTGTTAAAGGGCTTTAACACAAGTTAGCACAACAGGCATTAAGGTAACACCCATTGTTAATGCCCACTCTCTGCCTACTGTGCCCTTAACACTGCAGGAGCCTTTAATGCCCATTAATACAGATTTTTCACAGCATTAAGGGTGCAAGGTTGCCGATAACAGGCATTAAAAGCACACTTGCTCCCTTAATGCCCTTTAGTAAACATACCCCTAAGAGGATGGTATTCAAAATATCTATCCAGGTAACACTGAGAGTTACCAAACAGATTCACTCTGGCTTATGGTGTCAAACTGTATTCACCTTTTGCCCTGTAATATTTAACTGAATGCAATTTGTTTTCCTCTCTTGTTCCGCCCATGTCTATTTGGTTTCCTGTCCTCAAATTTAATTTTTGTAAACCAACATGATGCATCTATTTGTTGAAGGTGGTATAGCAAATAAAGATAAACTGAAACTGACTTTTGTTTTTTTAAATTCCCACTCCATGCCTTGTGCTATTTAAATTTTGTCAAATTTAGCCACCGCTAAAGAGGTGGTACCAGAGAAATTGCAAGGATATGGTTCAGACTGAGCCAGGCAGTGCTGAATATGAGATCTGACTAAATGTATCCAGATAAGTTTGGTGGTGTCAGAGATCTGTCCCAAAGCCAGCATGTATCATTTTCAGATTAGTTTTATCGGTGTATTTTCAGTGGCACTGAAGCAGCGCTGAGTGTCCTGACAAAGTTAACTGGATAGAGATTTGCTGCTTGCCAAATTGCTAAATAGCGGTCACTAAGGGTCTGTTAATTAAAACTTGTGTAAAATTAAAGTTAAGCTAAGTTAAGGGATCATTCAAAATTGGACTCCAGTAAAAGAAAATCTGGTTAACCTGTTTCTGAAGGTCCCCCTACCCCCTTTTCCCCATGATCAGGGCTGGACTAATATTGTATTGGACCTTAGGCTCTACTATGGACCCATCTATTCCTTTTCTCCCTCCCCCTCAGCCACATTCCCTTTTCCCGTAATGCCCTCCTCGCCCCCAGGGATCTCCATCCAGGGCATTTCCCCCATGCTGACCTTCAAGTTTTAATTTCTTCGGAGTTGGTTTGGCGTGGTTGGAGCATCAGGTTGAGAACCATGGGAAGCTAAGATCTGATGCTTGCTCCTTCCACTGATGTTCCTCGTGATGCTGGATGAGACACTTGTGCCCTCTATTACCCCATATATAGACTTAAGAGTCTTTTAAACTAAGGGGCTGATATTCTGAAGCATTTATACTACCATGCATGTAAATAGTTGACTGTAATTAGTATTACAAAACGTTGTTGTTTAGAAAGTTGATTGTAAATAATTCAAAACCGTTCCATGTAAAACCTTGTTCAGTTCCTGTTATCTGTAAACCGCCTTTGATCTCTGGAAGAGGCGGTATATAAGAAAAGCTTAAATAAATAAATAAATTTATCCAGGTAGCAGCAAGGATGCGTACACCCATGTTCTCATCCATCCAACTCACTGAAGATTCCTTCGATTTCTATTTCAGGGGAAGCACTACCAGTACAGGGTTCTTCCTTTTGGTCTGGCCTCAGCACCAAGGGTGTTTACGAAATGAATGGCTGTAGTGGCAACATTTCTTCGCACTCTAGGAATATTCGTCTTCCCCTACTTAGACGACTGGCTCATTCGAGCCCCATCAGAGTCAGAGGCCAGAATTTCCCTATCTTGCACAATATGTATACTTCAGTATTTGGGCCTGGTCATAAACATCCCAAAATCCAACCTAACTCCCACTCAATCTCTAGCGTTTATAGGAGATATGCTGGATTCCAGGAAAGCAAGGGCCTATCTTCCACAGCCCCGCTGCCTTCGCATTGTGCAGTTAGCTTCCCAAGCAGTGTTAAAGACTCATCTCACTGCTCGGGAAATCTTACAATTGCTAGGCCACATGGCATCTACCGTGCATGTGGTTCCCTATGCTCGCCTCCATATGAGAGCAGCCCAATGGACTCTATCCACTCAGTAGACCCAAGCATCAGGCTGCCTATCAGACAAAATAGCAAACTCAAGTCGCCTTATTTTGTCTCTACAATGGTGGCAGTCAACCCAAAACCTGTTGGTGGGGTCCCCTTTCCAACAGCCCCCACCCCAGGTCACTCTAACAACAGACGCCTCACAGGTGGTTTGGGGAGCTCACCTGCAAGATCTCTCTACCCAAGGCACCTGGACTCCACAGGAGACCCATCTACACATCAATCTCTTGGAGCTCAGAGCAATCTTCCTTGCTCTTCGAGTGTTCTACACCCAGCTGAGCTACAAGACAGTCCTAATTCAGACGGACAATCAAATAGCTATGTTCTATCTGAACAAGCAGGGAGGAACAGGCTCTCTGTCGCTTTGCAACGAAGCTTTGTGACTATGGGCCCTCGCCAGAGAGCATCAGATTCATCTCCTTGCAGTGTATCTGCCAGGTATTCAAAACTCCTGGGCAGACAGACTCAGTCGAGTTCTGCTTCCGCACGAGTGGTCTCTTCGTGCAAACCAGGTAGCAAAGATTTTTCAGATTTGGGGAACTCCGGACATAGACCTCTTTGCAAGTCCATTCAATGCCAAACTTCCCCGATTCTGTTCCAGAATTCCGGCTCAGGGTTCTCAGGCCAGGGATGCTTTCCTCCTCCATTGGGGTCAGGACTTCCTATATGCCTTTCCACCCATTCCCCTAATTACCAAAACCCTATTCAAGCTTCAGAGAGACAGAGGCCATATGATTCTCATAGCTCCAAATTGGCCTCGGCAGGTGTGGTACCCTCTGCTCCTACATCTCTCTCAAGCTCCATCTCTGGAGTTAGGATCTGCTCCAGATCTCCTGTCTCAGGAGGACGGGATGTTGTGGCATCCCGATCCCCACTCTCTGCATCTCAGGGCCTGGTTGCTGAGGGCCTAGACCTTCATGGTCTTAACCTGTCTCAACAAGTGAAGGATATCCTTTGTTTCTAGAAAACCTTCCACAAGACGCTCTTATGCTTTCAAGTGGAAAAGGTTTTCCATATGGTGTTCGCAGAAGGGTCTTGACCACCTGGCAATACCTCTGGAATCATTATTGGAGTATCTCCTTCATTTATCAAATGCAGGGCTTAAGACTAACTCAATACGAGTCCATCTAAGTGCTATTTCAGCTTCTTTCAAGCCTTTAAATGGACAACCTATTTCCTCTCATCCTCTCATAGCGAGATTTATGAGGGGGCCTCCTTCTAACTAAGCCTCCCATTAGGCCACCACCGGTAGCATGGGACCTAAATCTGGTTCTTGGACAGCTCATGAAGCTGCCTTTTGAACCTCTAGCTACTACCTCCTTAAAGTTCCTTTCCTGGAAGGTTATCTTTCTCATTGCAATCACATCAGCACGTTGCATCAGCGAATTGCAAGCATCAGTAGCTGATCCTCCTTATACGAGGTTCCATCATGATAAGGTAGTCCTTAGGACTCATCCACACTTTATGCCAAAGATGGTCTCACCTTTTCATTTAAACCAAGCAGTTTACCTACCTGTGTTTTTTCCAAGTCCTCATGCTTCAAATGCAGCAAGTTATCTTCATACTTTGGACTGTAAAAGAGCACTTGCTTTTTACTTACAAAGAACACAGCAACATAGAAAGTCCTCTCAACTCTTTGTTGCTTTTGATCCTTCTCATTTGGGACTTCCAGTTTCCAAGAGAACATTGTCCAATTGGATTGCACAGTGCATTTCTTTTACCTATCATAGTAAAAACCTTTCTCTGGAAGGCCATGTCACAGCTCACAATGTGAGAGCCATGGCAGCCTCAATGGCTCATCTACACTCTGTGTCTATTGACGACATCTGTCGAGCAGCTACTTGTGCCTCGGTTCATACCTTCACAGCCCATTACTGCTTAGACAAGGACTCCCGCCGGGATGCCTTGTTTGGTCAGGCTGTTCTACGACACCTGTTCCATACTTAATCAACTCCTACCCACCATTCCCGGTAGGATGCCAGAGATCCATGGGGGGAAGTGGAGCCCTTTCATAAGGGCACACAACGTCTGGGGTCTCTCCCTGGCATCTGTAGCTAGGGAGTCCCCATATGTGAAGACTACATTCCTGCTTGTTCCTGGAGATAGCATAGTTACTCACCTGTAATAGGTGATCTCTGGGAATAGCAGGAATTTAGTCTTCACAAGCCACCCACCCACCTCCCCTAGGAGTTGTATCTCTCTTTTCTTTTCTTTCCCTCTCTCTCTCTCTCTTTGTCTCAGCTTTAAAACTCAACTGGAGAGAGGCAGTTGGGAAAGGTGGGAAGGCAGCACGCAGGTGCTGTGGGATGCTCCCAGAAGCTTTCTAATTGGACGCTGGGGAGCGTTCCCACGCAGGCTCCGTCGGTACCGATGATACCCATATGTGAAGACTAAATTCCTGCTGTTCCCGGAGATCACCTGTTACAGGTGAATAACTATGCTTTCCCGGATCACCCCTGGAACTCTCTTTAAAAATTGGCGTTACATTGGCGATCCTCCAATCTTCAGGTATTAGAGATGATTTTAATGAAAATTCACAGATTACTAACAGCAGGTCTGCAATCTCATATTTCAGTTCTTTCAACACCCTTGGATGTATACCATCCGGCCGAGGTGATTTGCTACTCTTTAGTTTATCTAATAATTGTAATACATCTTCACCAGAGGCAGGTCTTGTCAGACAAATCTGATTGATTTCTTTGACTGGGTGACCAGGGAGTTGGACTGAGGGAGAGCTCTAGATGTGGTGTATTTAGATTTCAGTAAAGCCTTTGACACTGTTCCTCACAGGCAACTTATAAACAAACTGAGCACCCTAGGGATGGACCCTAAAGTTACTGCTTGGGTTAGAAATTGGTTGGGTGGGAAGCGACAAAGAGTACAAGTAAATGGAGCTCACTCTGAGGAGAAGGATGTTACCAGTGGTGTGCCCCAGGGATCTGTCCTTGGTCCGATTCTTTTTAACATCTTTGTTAGTGATATAGCGGAAGGGCTTTCAGGTAAGGTTTGCCTCTTTGCGGATGATACCAATATCTGCAATAGAGTAGACACCCAGGAAGGGGTAGATAACATGAGGAAGGATCTAGCTAAGCTTGAAGAATGGTCTAGAATTTGGCAGCTGGGATTTAATGTTAAAAAATGTAAGGTCATGCATTTGGGCTGCAGCAATCCAAGGGAGCAATATAGTATAGGGGGTGAAGTACTTTTGTCCACTAAAGAAGAGCGGGACCTAGGCATGGTTGTGTCTGATGATCTTAAAGTAGCTAAACAGGTAGAAAAGGCGACGGCAAAAGCTAGAAGGATGCTTGGGTGCATACGGAGAGGAATGGCTAGCTGAAAAAAAGGAGGTGATAATGCCTCTCTATAAGTCTTTGGTGCAACCTCATTTGGAGTATAGTGTGCAATTCTGGAGACCGCACCTTCAAAAGGATGTGAACAGGATGGAGTCGGTGCAGAGGGTGGCTACTTAAATGATTAGTGGTCTTCATTATAAAGCATATGAGGACAGACTGAAGGATCTTAATATGTACACCTTAGAGGAAAGGCGGGATAGAGGTGATATGATTGAGATGTTTAAATACCTCCGTGGCATAAATGTTTAGGGAGAGAGCCTCTTTCAATTGAAAGCAAGTTCTGCTACAAGGGGACATGGGATGAGGGTGAAGGGAGATAGATTCAAGAGTGATATGCGGAAATATTTCTTTACGGAAAGAGTAGTGGATCCGTGGAATAGTCTCCCAGTGGAGGTGGTAGAGATGAGGACAGTAACTGAATTCAAAAAAGCATGGGACAAACACAGAGGATCTCTAAAGGTAAAAAGGGGACTGTTGTAGTTGTTATGGAAGGACAGACTAGATAGGCCATGTGGTCTTTTTCTGTCATCATATATCTATGTTTCTATGTTTCTATCTTCGTGATGTATCGATATTTCCTTCAATTCTTCAGCACCTTTAAATACCACTTCAGTCATACGTAACAGCCCTACATCTTCCTCAGTAAAGAGCGAAGCAAAGAATTCATTCAGTCTGTCCGCTATCTCCTTGTCGCCTCTTAGTGCCCCTTTAACCCCTCTATCATCTAATGGACCAACTGACTCTCTCACAGGTTTTTTTGCTACGAATGTACTTGAAAAAGTCTTTATTTCACATTTTTGCTTCTGCAGCAAGCTTCTTCTCAAATTCTCCCTTTTGCCTGCCTTATCAATGCCTTGCATTTGACTTGCCAGTGCTTGTGCTGTTTCCAGGTTTCGTCGTTTGGCTCTTTTTACCATTTCCTGAAAGATGCTTTTTTTGCAACAACAGCCTCTCTGACCTCACCTTTAAACCATGCTGGCAGTTTTTTGGACTTACATAAGATATGCCATACTGGGTCAAACCAAGGTCCATCAAGCCCAGTATTCTGTTCCACTTTTCTTAAAGCGTGGAATACAGCTGGTCTGGGCTTCCAAGATAGTATTTTTCAACAACACCCAAGCTTGATGTAAGTCTTTAACCTTTACAACTGCTCCTTTTAGTTTTTTCTTAACTATTTTCCTCATTTTATCATAGTCTCCCTTTCAAAAGTTAAAAGGTAGTACTTTGGATTTCCTTACTATCCCTTCTCCACTAATTAAATCAAATGCGATCATGCTATGATCACTATTGCCAAGTGGCCCCAACACCCTTATCTCTTGCACTAGATCTGGTGTTCCACTAAGGACTAGGTCTAATATGGCTTCCCCTCTGGTTGGACCATGAATCAGCTGCTCCAAGAAGCAGTCATTTATTTGATCTAGGAACTTTATCTCCCTAGCATGTCCTGCCGTGACACTGACCCAGTCGATACCGAGGTAATTGAAATCACCCATTATTATTACTGCGCCTTTGTTAGCTTCCTTGATTTCTTTGAGCATTTCATCATCCATTTGTTCATTCTGGCCAGGCGGTCAATAGTACACCCCCACCGCCATCGCCTTCCCCTTTTTACATGGAATTTCAATCCATAGAGATTCTGTAGCAAATTTTGTTTCCTGCAAAACTTTAATCCTTTCTGACTCAATGCCCTCTCTAACATAGAGCGCAACCCCTCCACCAGTTTGATCAGCTCTATCATTACGATATATTTATTTTATTTATTTTTATTTATTTTATTTAGCTGCATTTATATCCCGCTTTTCACTGGGTCAAAGCGGTTGGGGGATACATTTAACATGAGGGGATATGAGACACATACACTAATACTTACAGGGAACATGGGCAATGGAAGGTTAAGTGGCTTGCCCAAGACCACAAGGAGCACCTGTGGGACTAGAAACCCCAGTCCTTCCGGCCCAAGGTTGCTGTCCTCTAGTGGGATATAGACAATGGAATATCCCTTGTCACTGTCCAGCAGTAGTCTGCAAGCATTGATGGACCCCATTTACCCTGACACCTCTTTTCCATGTCTGCAGTGTCTTGGTGAAATTGTTCTCCATGTTCATCACTTACTGCTCTGCAATTTTGTGGGAAAACATCTAGATGAGAGTGTAGAAAATCAATCTTTAAGGACATGTTGCAACCAAGGTTTTTGTATGCCTTGAGAAGATCTTGAACAATCTCTTGGTAATTATTTGCTTTGTTGTTTCCAAGAAAATTTTGTGTCACTGATTCAAATGCTATCCATGCAGCCTTTTCCTTTCCATGCAATAAACAAAGAAATTCGTCATCTTGAAGAAGTGCACGAATCTGAGGGCCAACAAAAACTCCTTCCTTAACTTTGGCATCACTCAGTCTAGGAAATTTACCACTAAGATACCTGAAAGCAGGTTTAGTTTTATCCATCACCTTGACAAAGTTTTTCATTAGTCCCAACTTGATATGCAAGGAAGGCATCAAACTTTTGTTGCTGTCTACAAGTGCTGGAAACAGAACATTTTTGCTTCCAGGATACAGTGACTGATGGAGTGGCCAGTCTCTTTTGACGAAATGACAATCTCTAGCATGACTATCCCATTCCCACAGGAAGCAGCGGTACTTGGTGTATCCACCCTGAAGACCAAGCAAGAGGGCGACCACTTTGAAGCCACCACAGATTGACAATAGATGTTGATCATAGTTTATACACTTCAAAAGTTGTTTCATATTGTCATAAGTCTCTTTCATAAAAGCTGCATGGCCAATAGGAATTGATGGTAGCAAGTTGCCATTATGCAGCAATACAGCTTTAAGACTTGCTTTGGATGAATCAATGAAGAGCCTCCAATCATCTGCATTGTAATTGATAGTGAGAGCTGCCATTAAACCTTTTACATTGTTGCATGCAGCAAGATCACCTTCTTTGAAAAAGAATGACATCAAGGGGTATGTTTACTAAACCGTCTTAATGTTACCGGTGCTAGTTGCAGCGATAATGTGAAAAATGCCATATAAGGAGTGGGCGTTCCAGTCCTAAGGTAGTAAGAATCTGTATCACGTGATAGTGGGCGCCGTGGCACGTTAATGCGCGTTAACCCTAAGTACATGCCAGCACAGTGCTAGAAGCTATAACAATGTAGCCCACTGGTTACTGCAGTGACTGTGGAGTCTCAGAGGTCATGGGTTTGATCCTGCAGTGGTGTAATCTAAAAAGGCTGTCTGAGGCATTTTCTTTTAATTTCAATCAGTGCTGCCAGCAAAAACATCCTCACAGTGCCGTAACCTAAGGTGCCTCATAAGGCGCCCTATAAGGTGCCCCATAGGTCACATTATAAAGTGCCCTGTCTGCCAAGGCACCCTATAATCTGCCCTATAGGGCGCCTTACAGGGTGCCTATGCGGCACCTTAGGCTACAGCACTGTGAGGGTGTTTCTGCTGGCAGCACTGATTGAAATGAAAAGGAAAAGCCTCAGACAGCATTCCTAAATAACACCACTGTGGGATCAAACCCATGACCTCTTCCTCCACAGTCACTGAAGTAACCAGTGGGCTACATCTCTGTAGCTACTAACACAGCCCTGGCTGGCTACAGAGGGACTGCAGGTCACCACACAAACTGTCTGCTGTGGTTACCAGGATAGGGTAAATCGACCCGTACCCATGATGCACTGCACATGAAAATCAGCAGTGTAGAGCTGATCACAAGATGGGGTATGCATCCCCACAGCACCTCGGCCTGGTAGGGGGAACTGACCATGTGTGTTACTGCACAGAGTAGCTACAGACCATGACATTGTGTGGGTCCTGTGCTCACCCTGAGGGTGAGGTAGGGCACCCAGCACCAGGTCCGCAGCACCTGGCTTGGCTGAGATAGGCTATGCTGCAGGTCCCCATCAGTGCCAGTGTGTGATAGGTAGTCCTTGCAGACACACCTAGGATACACCTGTGTCCATCTGTATTTCCCAGTCATGTCTAACTCTTGTGGACTATGATGCACTTAGAATAGTGCATATCCTGTGTGGGTGCCATGGTCACATGTTATAGGTGAAGGGGGGGGGTGTTTGGACCAAAAAGCAGATTATGTAGCACCACCCAACCCACCCTCTGTGACTCAGGGTGGGGGGACAGGACCTTTCACTAACAGATCCACATTGTACATCTCTGAAATGGTGGCAGTAGAGAGGACCATCAACCTCAGGCCTGCTGGGGAACAGGCACACTACAGGGCAGTCAATGGCAGACAGGCAGAATGCTGGAAAAGTCTGCTGCCCCCACCACTATCTGATATTCACCAGCAGAGGGCACAGTCAGTCTCCACCCGCTGCACCTTGCAGGGTGTTCCAGCCATACCCATGCTAACTGCAGACAGTCTGCTAACTAGTACATAGTGCATGTTCCTGGAGGAACGGTGTGCACCTAAAAATAGGATGCGAGCACACACACCAAGCAGGTATGTCAGTGATTGGGCCCCAGAAAAGAGAACCCATAAATATCACTTGAGAGAAATACTGTATAGCATTATGGGGGAACCTAGCCATGCCATAGTCACTGCTCAGTCAGGGTGAGAGTGACCTCCAAGCATGACATGCTGTGGCCACCCTGTCTGTGCAGGTGGTAGTCGGGCACTGCAGTGTCCCAGCCATTGCCCTATACCCTGTGTAGATGCATCCTGCCCAGGCCACCCTGTCCGGACCATATCCACAGTACCTTGCTCCTCATTATGCACATTGGCAGGCAAATACTGGAAACAGTGCAAGCAGTGTGGGCTCAGTAAGGTGTAGGCAGCCACAACACACTGGATAGACATACACACACACTCCCACACCTATGCCAGCATTGTGCAAATATGGAGGTTTGTGGCAGCCCTGGCCGCCACACCAGTCCTGGGCACAGTGCGGGCATTGCTATGGTACGTAATACTGTTGGGGGTCACTCCCCGGGGTGGTAAACACTGTCAGAAGCAATAACTGAAACACACTCCACAGATATCAGAAAGGTTGCTAGGATGAATCTCTATCAACAAATCGTGTTTAACTTAGGATTTGTTAGCTGACATTAATCATAGCAACCTTTTGATATATGTGGAATGTGTTCCCAAGTTTAGGATGGCATTGCTAAGGTATGCAGGTATTGGGAGATGCTGCTCCGCACAGGGCCCAACAGCCTGACTCTCCATGAGGCATTGGATAGTGGAGCCTTTGGGTGTGGGTGTTTCTGCCCCTGTTGGGGCAGAGGTTCCCAACTCCAGTCCTGGTGAGCCAAACACGGTTCGGGTTTTCATGCTGTCCCTAATGAATATGCATGAGATACATTTGCATACAATGGGGGCGATGCATACAAATGCAGCACAGGCATATTTATTAGGGACAGCATGAAACCTGAATGGTGTTTGGTCCTCCAGGACTGCAGTTGGGAAACTCTGCTCTAGGGATTGCACATGTTTATGGTGTCTGTGCTCTGTGCGGTAAAATATAGGCGTTTCAGGCATGTTTAATTTATCTGCAATAAAGGTTCCATCATTATTACCACGGTTTAGTACTGGGTAAACTATGGGGATAAGGTTGGCAGAAGCCACAGTTGGGACTTGAACTTGTGACCTTCTGCCCCTGAACACACTGGCTGTGTGTACTGCACCAAACTGTTGCCACAGGGACAGATCATTCCCTGGGGATACCATGACTGTTCATCAGATAGACCTTGTCTTGTAGTGCACGGCACCCATCTAAACAGGGCTTGGCTGTGGTCTGCTCTGGGCAGATGCCACTGCCCCCTCCACCACCAGCACCTCTCCGCCACCATTCTGACATGCCCTTATGCCGGTGGTGCGCAGTCCCAGGCCATCCAGTGTGCCAGTAGGCAGCTGCCTGTGGTGTGGGTTCTCAGGTAGGGGTGCCTACATGGACATGCGTGCTTCCCCCCGGTACCGCCTGCCAATGTTATGTGCCCTTGGGGGTACCTGATGGGTAATATCCCCTGTGAAACACACACTCGTGCCCATGTTGGCCCCTTGTCAGTTGCTGTCTTGCTGCTTTACAGTTTCAGATAATATCGCGCGATAACTTCGCTGCTGCTACATTAAGACGGTTTAGTAAACATACCTCCAAGTCTTTCTGACGGTCCTGGAAAAAAGAAATTCGAACATCACCAGCCAGAAGATTCCACTGCTGTAGTCTGGAACCCAAAAGCTCAGCTTTATTCTTCGGGAGATCCAAATTCCTGACAAGGTCGTTCAATTGATTTTCTTCCATTCCTCGGTTTACAATATAGCAGGTTGTCCAATCCTTCTGTTCTCATCCCCTATCCTTATCTCTGATCCTCCCTCTACTTCACATTTTTATTCCTATCTCCTTCTTTTAGCCTCTTCTTCGCCCCATCTCCCAGATTTCCCTCCCACTCTTATCCTCTCCAGTGATCTACTTAATTTTCCATGCGGGGCAGTTTTCAAATCTCTGTGGGCAGGTGCAAAATCTATAGACTTTACACCATGTTTCAAAAGGAAAGACTTTCCTTTGAAAATGAGCTAGGAAAATGCACCTGCAGAGACTTGCGGATGGTTTTCTATGGGTTCTTTTCTTTAGAAAATGACATTTGTGGAAAATGCACCTAACTCTGTCCCAGGCCTTCCTTTATTGTCCAGTGGTTAGAAGTGTGTGCATTGTTGATCCCTATCCTCAGAGAGGCATTAGACAGTTTTCAGTCTATTTACTTAGGTAAATAGCTTTGATCTTCCCCATGTATAGTTAAATTTCTGATTTATGTTTTTCAGAATTTTGTGTCCTTTAGTCTATCATCATCTTTTCACTCGTCTCAGCTTTTTCAAATGCTGCTCATTTTTGAAGGACATTGCAGCAGGAAATGATTTTTATTATCTATTTGGGGGGGGTGTGTGTGTGTGCGCGCGCGCAGGAGAGGGGTGTTGTTTACATATAATTATAGCCCTTGGATTCATGTGCCTGTTAGAGTAGACTAGTGGTTTTCAATCCAGCCCTCCGGTACCCTCTAGGCCAGTTGGGTTTTCAGAGTATCTACAATGACTAGGTGTGAGCTAGATCTACATACAATGGAGGCAGTGCATGCAAATCTATCTCATGCATACTCATTGTGGATAGTCTGAAAACCCAACTGGCATGGGGTGGTGGTACCAGAGGAATAGGAGCAGAATATGTGGCCAATTTTGTCAAATTCTGTGGCAATTATGTACCATATATGCATATGTTATAATGCAGATTCTTCTCCTTGCTTTAAATTCAGAACTACTGAGGGACTTAAAAGCCAGTTTCTTAGTTTTATGGTTCGTACTCATTCAGCATGCTGTCTGAGCCCCAGTAATAGAGAACAATTGTTTTACCTAAATCAAAGGAAGTTTTTCAGTGTTTCCTAAAGACGGAAGAACATTATTATTTAGAAAATGAAAGTTTTCCAATAACCAGCCTTGTTTTTCTTTGATTTTGGTGTGGAGCCTAGAGTAAAAGCCTTATATGGTGTTAAAGCCAGAAGGATATTTTTCAGTATGAATAGAGCCCTTCATACATGTTAACTCAACTGGTATCAGGAAATGGAAAGTTACAACAATGCAAAAGCACAACTCAGAAAGATCCTTGTTTACCTAGTCAAGACAAGATTGACTAGAATGTGTGATCACAACAATAGCACTAGAACTTTTAGAAAATTCAAATGTATCCAAAACACAAATCGATAGGGAAGACTTGTGACTCAGGCCCTAGCTGTCTGTATCATAAAAGATCTAGGTTTATATTCCCTGTGTATTAAGGATGTTGAATGGTGGACATTTATTTATTTATTTAATTTGAAAGGCTTACTTATCGCATTTCCAATGATCAAGGCGGTTTACATGCAATGTAACCTAGCATTACAGAAAACAAGTTAACATAGGGCCCAAGGTCAACCCAACATTATAACATGAGTTTAGTAAGGAATAACAGGGGGAGGGGGCAAGATGTCCTAAATTTATAATGGTCATGAGTGTACAACAGGTGCAGAGAGCAGAGCCTACACTTCATGATGGTTGTATGAGTGTCTGGCTGACTCCCTCAAAGTGCTCTTTGAACAGAAGTGTTTTTAGAAGTCGTTTGAAGTCCATAATATCTGTGCTAGTTCTAATCTGTAAGGGTAGGATGTTCCATAATCCAGGATTATATAAGGAAAATGAGTGTAAGCAAGCTGATTGGTTAAATTTAGTGAAGTCCGGGGGAAGATCAAAGTGATGCTGATTATTAGGGAGTTTCCTTAAGGGCACATGCCACTAAGAACTCTTGAGTTTCCTTGAATGGACATGCTACTAAGAGTTTACATGCAAGTCCAGGGAGAGGGAGAGAGAGAGAGAGAAAGGGAAGACTGCTTTTGCTTCTGTGGTAGCCCTTTCTCAGTGCTGAGTGCAACTTTGGAGAAAGTGCTCCTCCACTCTTAGGCTGATGAAAGTCATGTTGAGACACCCACTCAGCTGTTTGGGGTAAAAAAAGCAACAGACTCCTAGATAGAAAAATTGAAAATGGAAATTGATGGGCTGTTTTGTGGGAGAACTGAAATTTGAAGAAAGAATAAGCTAGGAAAAGGAAGTCAGGACCAATATACTCAAGTATCTATAGCACACTTAGTTCAACATCTACTGATATTAGGTGCTTTGCATGTAGCCTAGTTATCCTCCCTAGAGGTCCCTGTATAAAACTGCATTTACATCAGCCTTTAATGTGTGTTCATTGGAGGGTATTGAAGGAACTTAGAAAAATACTGCTGGGTCTGCTATCTGACTTTTCTTTCTTTTGGAAATATTTTATCGAGCTGACATTCAAAGCTCTTAGGCCACTCTCTGAAAGGGGCAGGCTGTAGTATTCAGCAGCACTGTCTGGATAGTGCCATTAGATATCTGCACAGACCGTCTGAGCATTAAGTGATACTTACCCAGTTTACGTGATTTTCAGCAGCCCTTGTCCAGACAACTTAGGCTGCATGAAAAGCAGGCATAAGATGCAGTCTGGGCAAATGCTGACTGAAAATCACACTGACCGGGTAAGTGCCGGTACTTCCCTGCTCAGCCTAAATATACTGCCGCGGAATATGCTGTGATATTTAAGTGCTGCAGCTGACCACTATGGCATCTGAATATTGTTACTTTTGAAAATGAGGCCTTGTTTATTTATTTAACAGGTTTCCTATACCACTTTATCCTGCGGTCAGGGCAGTATACATTGAAACAAAACTTGATGCATTGTAAGAGGGCAAAGAACTTGAAGAGGAGTTAATACAAGGGGAGAAAAATGGTAAAGGGGGGGGGGCGGAAGGGGGAGGGGAAGAGGGAATGGGAGGAGAGACAGAGGTGTTTGCATGAAGGCATTATGTCTTGTCCTTGGTGAAGTAGGCTGTGAAAAGGTGAGTCTTGAGGGCCTTTCTGAATGTTAGTAGATCATTTGTGGCCTGGGGTTTGTGTGGGATTGAGTTTCAGAGAGAGGGCGCATATAGGGAGAAGGCTCTACTGGATGTAGTGGTGCTTGATCTGGTGAAGGATGCTGGGGTTGCGAGGGTGTTCTGGGCACCAGTTCTTCTTGTCGGTTATCTTTGGTCTCATGAAATATTGTTTTGAGGTGAGTAGCTAATAGACCGTTGAGGATCTTGAAAAGTGTAAGGATGGCTTTAAATTTTGTGCGTTCGATGAAAGGTAGCCAGTGAAGCTGTTTGAGCAATGGAGTTATATGCTCTGTTATGCTGGCATTGTAAAGGATACGAGCTGTTGTGATGAGGGTTAGTTGAAGTGGGTGGACTGTTTTCTTAGGTAGGCCTTGGAGAATGAGGTTGCAGTAGTCCAGATGTTGGGGCAGTTTAGACTACAAAAGCTTGAGGGAGGAGTAGAGAAGAGCAAGTGATACTTGGCCTGTTATGTGGTGAGAGAGGGATATGATTGGAGTATGGATGGTGGAGGTTGGTATGAGTGGACAGCTGAAAACACAGCGTAGTGAATGGCTGAATGAAAAGCTAAGGGATGGGATTCAAAAAGATAGACAAGTGATTTCATTGTTTTGATTCATGTTTGTGTTATGGGAAACAAGCTGGAATATGCACGGAGGAGTAGTCTTGTGGTTAGGGCAGTAGCCTGGGACCAGAAAGACCAGGATTCAGATCCCACTGATATTTCTTGAGGCTTTGGGCAAGTTGCTTAATCCTCTACTGTCTCAGATATAAGCTTAGATTGTAAGCACTCTGGGGACAAGGAAATGCCTACTGTATCTGTATGTAACACACCTCGATCTCCTACTGTAAAAGGCATGAGCTAGAAACATGACAGCAGAAAAATATCACATAGCAACATAGTATATGATGGCAGATAAAGACCAGTATGCTCCATCTGATCTGCCCAGCAAGGCGGTAAGAGTAGGTGCAGTTCGTCCCTCCCCATGCCTTTGTTGAGGGGTGTACCCACCATTCCATGTAGGTCACTCCTATTTGTTCAGATATAAGAGATAGTTATGTTTATTTTGATTTTATCCTGTTGCTATAAAGGGATCCACTGTGTCTGTCCCATGCCATTTTGAATTCTGTCACTGTATTTGCCCCCACCACTTCCATCGGGAGGGCATTCCAAGCATCCACCACCCTTTCAGTGAAAACGTATTTCCTGACATTGCCTTTCAGTTTACCCCCTTGCAGCTTCATATTATGCTCTCTAGTTCTACAGCGTCCCCATCTTTGGAAGAGGTTTGTTTGTTCATTAATACTCTTTAAGTATTTAAAGGTCTTAATCATATCTCCCCTGTCCCTCCTCTCCTCCAGAGTGTACATATTTAGGCCTTCAAGTCTCTTCTCATAAGTCTTCTGACGCAGGCTCAATCATTTTGGTCGCTTTCCTCTGAACCGTTTCCAGTCTTTTTATATTCTTTGCGAGATATTGTCTCCAAACTGAACACAATGTTCCAAGTGAGGCCTCACCAGCGACTTGTACAGTGGCATTAGTACCTCTTCCTTTCTGCTGGTAATTCCTTTCTGTATGCAACCCAGCATCCTTCTGGCTTTTGCCACCACCTTGTTGCACTGTTTCGCCACCTTGAGATCCTCAGAAACAATCACTCTGAGATCCTTCTCCTGGTCCATGCACACCAACCTCTCACTCCCTATCACATACTGTTCCCTTGGATTTCTGCTTCCCAAGTGCATGACACTGCACTTCATATTAAATCTAAACTGCCAAACATTAGACCATTCTTCCATTTTGTAGATCTTTCGTCATGTTCTCCATTCCCTCAAAGGAGTCCACTCTGTTGCAAATTTTCGTGTCATCTGCAAAAAGACAGACCTTTCCATTCATTTCTTCAGCAATATCACTCACAAATACATTGATACCGAACCCTGGGGCACACCGCTAATCACCTTCCTTTCATCTGAGTGAGTTCCAATTACCATCATCTTCTGTCGTCTGTCAGTCAACCAGTTTCTGATCCAGTTCACCACCTTGGGATCAATCCCCAAACTATTGAGTTTCTTGATAAGCCTTCTATGAGGAATAGTATCAAAGGCTTTGCTGAATTCCATGTAGATGACATCCATTGCATGCCCTTGATCTAGTTCTCTGGTCACGCAGTCAAAGAATTCGATCAGATTTGTTTGGCAAGATCGTCCTCTGGTAAAACCATGTTGCCTCAGATCATTCAACCTGTTGGTTTTGAGAAAGTCCACTATTCTCTCTTTCAGGAGTGCCTCCATTAATTTTCCTGCCATGGCCTATCAAGTCTGCCATTCCATATCAGCTACAATAGTCCCCTTTTTACCTTTAAAGATTCTCTGTGTTTGTCCCATGCATTTTTGAATACAGATACTGTCCTTGTCTTGATCACCTCCACTGGTAGACTATACCACTCTTTCCATAAAAAATATTTCTGCATACTACTCCACAGTCTATCCCCTTTCACTCTCATCCTATATCCCCTCATAGCAGAATTTTCATTCATTTGAAAGAAACTGTCCTATTCATTTATGCTATGGAGGTATTTAAATGTCTTTATCATATCCTCACTATCCCACCTTTCCTCTAAAGTATACATATTAAGATCTTTAAGTCTGTCCTCATATTCTTCAAAATGAAGCCATCCTCTGCACCGACTCCAACCTGCTTATATTCTTTTGAAGATGTTGCTGCAGAATTGCACACAATAAACCAAATGAGGTCGCTCCAGAGATTTATACAGAGGCACTATCACCTCTTTTTTTCTGCTGGCCATTCCTCTCCCTATACACCCAAGCATCCTTCTGGCTTTCACTGTTGCCTTGTCTACCTGTTTAGCTACTTTAAGATCGTCAGATACAATTACACCAAGGTCCCGCTCTTCTTCGTGGACAGAATTACCTCACCCCTACACTGTACCACTCCTTTAGATTTTTGCAGCCCAAATGCATGACCCTGCATTTTTTAGCATTACATTTCAGATGCCAAATTCTAAACCATTCTTAAAGCTTAGCTAGATCCCTCCTCATGTTATATACTCCTTTCTTTGTGTCTACTTTATTGCATATTTTGGTATCATCCGCAAAACAAGCAAACCTTACCCGACAACCCTTCCGCAATAACACTAGCAACGATTTTTTAAAGAATCGGACCAAGGACAAATCCCTGCGGCACATTTAGTTGCACCCTTTGTTGCCTCCTATTCAACCAATTTCTAACTCAATCTGTGACTTTAGGGGCCATCCCTAGGGTGCTCAGTAAGTTGCCTGTGCAGAACGGTGTCTAAGGTTTTACTGAAATCCAAATACACCACATCTAGGGCTCTCTCTCGGTCCAACTCCCTGGTTACCCAGTCAAAGAAATCATTCAGATGTGTCTGACAAGACCTGCCTCTGATGAATCCATACTGCCTCTGATCCTGAAATCCACCAAACTCCAGAAACCTCACTATTCTCTCTTTTAGTAGCCTTTCCAAAAATTTACTAACCACAGAGGTGAGTCTAACTGGCCTGTAGTTCTCAATGTCATCCTTATGTCCACTTTTCTGTAAAGGGACCATATGTGCCTTTTTCCAGTCCTCTGGCACCACTCCTGACTCCAAAGAGGCATTGAAAAGGTCAGACAATGGAGCCGCTAGAATGTCCTCAAGTTACCTCAGTATTCTTGGATGTATCCCATCCGGATCCATGGTTTTGTCTACTTTTAGTTTAGCTAGTTCCTCACAAACACAGTCTTCTGAAAGTCGTTCAAGATCCCCATTGCTTCTGTTCCAGTTTGTGGGTATTTTCTGAGGTCTTGCTCCTGGTTCTTCATCTGTGAACACAGAAGAGAAATATTTGTTAAGCAATTCTGCTTTATCCTCATCAGTTTCTGCATATTCCTTCCTGCAGCCGTAAGTCTGACAATACCCCTTTTGCCCTTCCCGCTCTCACTAACATATCTGAAAAATATCTTATCCCCGCATTTTTTTGCATTGGCTATTTCTTCTTCTTCTGTACCTTTGCTTTCGTGACTGCTACTTTGTAAAAGGAAAAGGAGGCTGTTATGGTTCTCAAAAGAAGTAGCTGAAAAGGTGAAGAAAAAAAGAGGGCTGGAGCAGTTGGAGTGTTGATACTACAGACTAATGTCCAACCTTCTTCCTTCTGTATCCTCCCATCTTCACATCTGTTGGAGAGCTTGGATGTTTCAAGAAGCATCTCATCAATGTACTTCTCACTGGCTCGAATGCTTCCCAGTCTTGTCTCCACTTCTCTGAACTCATCCATCTCTTTCCTGAGAGTTCCTGGATATGCTGATATCCTGTTTAGAGACCCTTTAGATGTTACTGCTTTGAGCAGTAGAGACCTTCAGTGTCCCTACTAAATTACTGCAATCTAGCCTGGAGATGACCTTGTAGTTTTTCAGAAGAGGAAAGATTATTTTCTGACCATTTACATCAGACTAAGCTAACAAAAGTTACAGCGCAGTAAGAAGAATGGGTGATTTCAATTACCCCGGTATCGACTAGGTCAGTGTCACGGCAGGACATACTAGGGAGATAAAGTTCCTAGATGACATAAATGACTGCTTCTTGGAGCAACTGGTTCATGAACCAACCAGAGGGGAAGCCATATTAGACCTAGTCCTTAGTGGAACACTAGATCTAGTGCAAGAGATAAGGGTGTTGGGGCCACTTGGCAATAGTGATCATAGCATGATCGCCTTTGATTTAATTAGTGGAGGAGGGATAGTATGGAAATCCACAGTACTATCTTTTAACTTTCGAAAGGGAGACTATGATAAAATGAGGAAAATAGTTAAGAAAAAACTAAAAGGAGCAGTTGCAAAGGTTAAAGACTTACATCAAGCTTGGGTGTTGTTGAAAAATACTATCTTGGCAGCCCAGACCAGCTGTATTCCACGCTTTAAGAAAAGTGAAAGGAAGTCCAAAAAACTGCCAGCATGGTTTAAAAGTGAGGTCAGAGAGGCTGTTGTTGCCAAAAAAAGCATCTTTCAGGAAATGGAAAAAAGAGCCAAACGACGAAACCTGGAAACAGCACAAGCACTGGCAAGTCAAATGCAAGGCATTGATAAAGCAGGCAAAGGGAGAATTTGAGAAGAAGCTTGCTGTGGAAGCAAAAACATGAGATAAAGATTTTTTCAAGTACATTCATAGCAAAAAACCTGTGAGAGAGTCAGTTGGTCCATTAGATGATAGAGGAGTTAAAGGGGCACTAAGAGGCGACAAGGCGATAGCGGAGAGACTGAATAAATTCTTTGCTTCGGTCTTTACTGAGGAAGATGTAGGGATGTTACCCATGACTGAAGTGGTATTTAAAGGTGCGGAAGAATTGAAGGAAATATCGATACATCGGGAAGATGTATTACAACTATTAGATAAACTGAAGAATAGCAAATCACCTGGGCCGGATGGTATACATCCAAGGATGTTGAAAGAACTGAAATATGAGATTGCAGACCTGCTATTAGTAATCTGTGAACTATCATTAAAATCATCTCTAATACCTGAAGATTGGAGGATCGCCAATGTAACACCAATTTTTAAAAAGGGTTTCAGGGGTGATCCAGGAAACTACAGACCGGTGAGCCTCACGTCAGTACCGGGAAAAATGGTAGAAACCATCATAAAGAATAAATTTACTCAGCATGTAGATAGTCATGGCTTAATGGGAGACAGCCAACATGGCTTTAGACAAGGAAGATCTTGTCTTACTAATCTGTTATGTTTTTTTGAAAGTGTGAATAAACAGGTGGACAAAGGTGAGTCAGTTGATATAGTGTATCTGGACTTTCAGAAAGCCTTTGACAAGGTCCCTCATCAGAGATGTTTAGTTTTGCCAAAGAGTCATGGGATAGGAGGCAGTGTACTACTGTGGATCAAGAACTGTTTAAAAGATAGAAAGCAGAGTGTTGGGCTAAATGGCCATTTTTCCCAATGGAGAAAGGTGAATAGTGGTGTACCCCAGGGATCTGTGCTGGGTCCGCTGCTTTTTGACATATTCTTAAATGACCAGGAAAGTGCAATAATGAGTGAGGTTATCAAATTTGCAGATGACACAAAACTATTTAAAGTTGTTAAAACCCAAGAGGATTGTGGAAAATTGCAAGAGGATCTTGATAAATTAGAAGACTGGGCATCAAAATGACAGATGAAATTTAATATGGACAAGTGCAAAGTTATGCACCTAGGGAAGAACAACCCAAACTATGGTTACACAATGCAAGGTTCCACATTAGGAACCACCACCCAGGAAAAAGATTTAGGCGTCATTGTGGATACCATGTTAAAACCCTCGGCCCAGTGTGCAGCGGCAGCCAAGAGAGCAAATAGAATGCTGGGTATCATAAGGAAAGGAATGGAAAATAAAACAAAAGATATTATAATGCCTCTATATTATTCCATGGTGAGACCACACCTTGAATATTGTGTGCAATTCTGGTCGCCGTATCTTAAAAAGAATATAGAGTTATTAGAAAAGGTTCAGAGAAGAGCCACCAAAATGGTAAAGGGGATGGAAGGATACTCCTATGAAGAAAGGCTAAAAAGGTTAGGGCTCTTTAACCTGGAAGAGACGGCTGAGGGGAGATATGATAGAAGTCTATAAATTAATGAACGGAGTGGAATGGGTAAACGTAGATCGATTGTTTACGTTATCAGAATATAGAAAGACTAGGGGACATGCATTGAAGCTACAGGGTAAACTATTTAAGACTAATAAAAGAAAATATTTTTTCACTCAACGTGTAATCAAACTCTGGAATTTGTTACCGGAGGATGTAGTAAAGGCTGTTAGTGTAGCTGGCTTTAAAAAAGGTTTGGACAAATTCCTGGAGGAAAGGTCCATAAACCATTATTAAGAAGGTACCCAGGATATCAATGCTTGACCCAGTACAAGCATTGCGGAACCTGTGTCTTTTGGGGAAACTGCTAGGTACGTATGACCTAGATTGGCGACTGTTGGAAACAGGATACTGGGCTTGATGGACTTTGGTCTGACCCAGTATGGCATATCTTATGTTCTTATGACTGGGAGGAGACTCCTCTGTCAGGGAAAATCCAGTTCCCATTTAAACCACTACCAAAGGCAGAACTCTGTCTTTGGCAGCCAGCTACTATACCATGGAGGTGTAGAGGGAGGTGGAAAAGGATCGATAAGGCCCCAGGTTACCCCCTAAAATATAATTTTCTGTTTTAGCTGTCCTTTTGGTTCTGAACTGTTGGTGATCATTCCATATATAGTTTCAATAATTGGGGGTATGCAAAATATAAATTTGGAGTCCAATATCCTCAATGTATTGGACTATTGCAATGGGCTTTCCTGCTTGCAAATAGTTCAAAAAGCAGCAGCCTGTATTATTAAGGGTGCTAAGAGAAGAGAGTATGCTCATCCAGCTTTAGAAAATTTGTACTGGCTACTTTTACAAGTAGGAAGAAAGTTCAAGTGGTTGTATTAATATTTAAAGCATTAAACTTTAAACAAACTCAACTATTGGCCAAACGTTTGCAGCTTTACATTCCTGATAGACATCTATGCTGTCTTTTATGTATTTGGTAATAGGTGCAGTTTGGGGGGATAAGGAGGTAGTGCCCTTCCCAAATGTTGCAGGTACTAATGGTGAATTGGCCCACCTGCCCTCACTGCCATATAATTTTCTTCCCCTTTGCCTCCCCAAAGTAAGAAGACCATACAGAAAATGCTGAATTAACATAAACCGATGTGATTGATTTTTATCCAAAATGACAGTATATACTTAGATATTTACTAAATCACAATGAAATGAAATGACATTCAGAACGAGATGCCAAGTGCATAAGAGCTTTATGACAAAAGTACCAACCTGAGGACAGCATATATTTTGTCTGTTTAAGTTGCTAATCTATCACAAAAAATTATCCATATAGAAAGATTCAGGGTTAGAGGTGTTCCAGGGCAGGGCCTAACGTACAAACAGTGGTAAAATTCAGCTGCTCTCCATATAACTTTGTTTATGTGAAATGTACAAACAGCATGAATAACTTTAAAAAGATAGCTCTCTGTTTAAAGTTAATGCAAGTATATTGAACTGTTTCACTTCAAGGCATAGTGCTGAACATGCACGTTATTTTGCATGAATAATCGATTTAAAGTTATGTGCACGATGTACCACTGAAAATTGCCTTTTAAGGGGCAGGTTTTGGAACTACCACTGTAAGAGCCATGTTTACTAAGCCGTGTGCCGGGTCACCAGAGTCAGCATTGACTTGATGGCACACACATTCATATTCCTAAATTGGCCTCTCTGAAAGTTTACTTGCGCTAAATACCTAAAAAAATGTTTTATTATATTTTCAATCAGTATAACAACCAATCAAAGAAGTACAAGACAATCAATCATAAGAATACATCAAGAAAAGTAAATACAATAACCAAAGCAAAAGCTGATAAAGTCCACATTAATGGAACCTGGATATGAAAAAGATAATAGGAAAAACAAAAAGAAAAACAAGGCTAATCAGCCCACAAACTAGGAGGTAAAACATAACTACTCTGCCTCACACTCCACTACTACACCCTGCCTGTCCAAAATAAACTTCTCCAAATGAGTAACATCTGTAAAAATATAAGTAGAACCTTCAAAAGTTACAACACACTTACAGGGAAACCGAAGGAAAAATGTAGCACCCAACTGCAGGACACGAGGCTTTAAAGATAAAAAAAGCCTGCGCCTGAGCTGGGTGCCATGAGACACATCCGGAAAGATATTAACTCTATGTCCACAAAAAGTAGCCATCTTGAATTTAAAAAATGCTTTTAGAATAATAGATTTACAATCCAAAGATTTCAAAGTGACCACTAAGGAGGACTGCGAGTTAATTACCTCCAAGGAATCCTCTAAGAATGCCGTAAGGTTCGAAATAGAGGGCTCAATAATATCAAGACCTCCTTCTACGGGATCAACTCGCTTGATGCTATGGAGAATATAATAGAGTTGAGACACTTCAATAGGATCTTTCAAAAGCAACACTTCTTTCAGGTACTTATCCAAAAGAATTTTTGGCGCTAATAAAGAGGTAACTGGAAAATTAAAAAAACGAAGGTTGCAAGAACCGAGGGAATTTTCAAGAGCTTCTACCTTAGTATGTAGCACTAGAGAGTCTTTGATCCCTACCACATTAGCTGAGTGTAGTGGGAGAAGCTGTGATTCTAACCGAGTACAATTAGCATCAACACGAGAAACCTTTTCATCCATCTGCTGTAAAGAAGATACACTTTCAAAAGAAAATTCACATAAAGAACTCAAGGTGGAGGACAATTTATTGTCAATAGCTTTCAAAGCAGCCCAAAGATCCTTTAAGGTAATTTCCTTATCAGCCGGCAGCAGAGGGAGCCCAGATAAAGCGCCCGCCGCGACCAGCTGAACAGGCTTAGGCAAAATAACAACCACATTAGTATTAACCTTTACCGAATCTGGAGTAGTCACTAAAGCAGGAGAAGTTAAACCAGGCGGGCAGAGCGGAGGAGTCCTCCCACCGGAGCTAAGAGAAACGCCCTCAGGGGAGGATTGGGCTACAGGCCGTGGGAGAAGATGTTTGTCAATAGGACCAACAACAGGAACACTGTTTGCTGCTCACCCCCTCCTTGCCCAGATTTAGCTTTCCTTTTCCCCATCGTACCACATTAACAAGTAAATAATATGCCCCAAAAACTTATCAGAGCAGTAAACAGTACAATACCACAAACTCCACCGCAGAGACGCCGCAGTGACGCCGAAGGGGTGCCAAAGGGGCGTGTCACACCCCTTTGAACACGCCCCTTCAAGCCATGCTCCGCGGACACTCTCCACGGTCCAGTAATACAGGCACTATATGCTAGAAAAACAGGGTCTTTATTGGGTGTAGATGTCCCTGCGATGCCTGCCCACAATTAGGGGAAAAGCAAAGCATCCCAGAGAAGGCTCCCCATGACGGCAAAATCAGGGGCACACGCACAGGCTCCCTGCACCTCCAGCACAATCTCACCAGGTCCAGGGAAAGATCGGCAAGGCAGATTTTATTCAGCCTGGGTCATCGCTATATATAGATGTCCCCGCGATGCCTGCCCACAATTAGGGGAAAAGCAAAGCGTCCCAGAGAAGGCTCCCCACAACGGCAAAATCAGGGGCACACGCACAGGCTCCCTGCACCTCCAGCACAATCTCACCAGGTCCCTAAATACCTAAATTTATACTCAAAATGACACCAAACTCCTAAATTTGGTAGACTAAAAAGTGCATGCAACTGGGGTGGATTTAGGGTGGGGAAGAAAAGTTGGCAGTTTAACACAGATTTCCATATCATCCTGCTAGACCAGTCCAGACAAGTGGGCTGTGCTACCCTACCACTAGATTGGTGGAGATAAACAACCAATGAAAAGCCCAGATTTCAATGACATCACTGCCATGCCTCTATTCACCAAAGCCACCAGTGGTCCCCCCAGTATTTCTTTGTCTCCAGCAGATGGATTTTCTCCTCTCTGAAGAAAATCTGAAGATTGAGAGGAAAAGATTGATTAAATGCTTGTGAATGACCACCTTGAAGGTGACTCTCTCACTTGAGTGCAACGTGGGAGACTCCACTAGACTGCAGTCTTTTCAGTAGCCATAGGAAGAGGGAAAATTGGATCAGCTCCATTCTCTTATCATGATAAGAGCCTGTTGAGCGCCAAGACATTGGAAGGATTTGGAAGAATCTGGAAGAGTGCAGCAGCCTCACACAATCTCAGTGCCCCCTCTATCCTCCTCTTTCTCCCTTCTCGCTCCTGAAGATCTCAGAAGGCTCTCAGAGAGATCTGTCTGCCAATCACCTTAAACACAGTGCTGCAAAGCCAATAAAACAGTGTCAGGGGAGTAGAGCTGAGCCTGGCAGATTTTCTGCCTGGGGCTCTCAGAGGGTGAGTACCAAGGCTTGATCTTGTCTTTGTCCTTGTTGGGGACTCCCGATTCTATTTTCCTTGAATGCACTTGAATCCACTAGTGACTGTTGGTATGGTATAGGAGTTTCCTGCAGTTTTCTGTATGCATTAGTAGCATTTTAACATGGAGGCCTTTTCACAATAGGATGCCCAGCCCCCTGTATGGCCGGGCAGAATCGGGCCATGCAAAATTAGACTCGATTCTGATCCCACGGCCCCCGTGGGGTCAGAATTGGGTCTAGCACCTGGATGTGCAGGCCAGGTCACGATTCTTCCCAGCTGTACGTCTCAGTGACTACCTGGCTAACTCAGCCGGGCTTGTGAATGGAGCCACAGTGCCATGGCATTCCATTGCCATGGCAACACGGCTCCATTCACGAGCTATGATTGCCGACTGTCCCGGAGCAACTCCCGTTCTCTGCAGCCCAACCCCTGATCTGCCTTCCAAAGCCTGGGTCAGGCTGCAGGGAACCCCCTGAACCCCCTCACCTGCCTGACGTGTCCCACACCACAATCCCCCGCCATCCAGGGGGACATTCCACCTTTGAGGTGGAATAAGTCCCCCATCTAGCCTGAAGGCCCTGGACATACAGGGCCGACCTTGGAATCGACCTTGTACGTCCAGGATCAAGGGCCGCCCACGTCACACCCTCGCTTTGCCTCTGGATGTCCACTCCCACCCCTATTTAGGCCTCCCCATACAAACCTCATGTTTGTACAGGGAGTTTAGTAACGTGGACGACAGGGGGATGAATAGCAGAGATGGACATCCTGTTCGCTGGACAGAATGACCCCCTTATTGTGCACCTGACGGTCGCGTGGTCCTAGCGTGTGTTCCAACTAAGCAGCTCCAAAGCATGTTCCTTCCCTAGCACCTGTAACATGCATTGCAATAAAAGTGGAGTTAACGCGCACCTTTGGGCCACTGCAGACTTGGCGCACTGTTGTGATACTTGCCTTAACTGTCTATGTCTTCTTCCAGGAAACATTGTTTGGCCTGTGGCAAGAGAGGTGCGTCATCTCCAGATTCTGGACTCTGCTCTTCTTGCATAGCAGCTTCTGAGTCATCCCTGGAGGGCCTACTTCCCCTTTCTCAGCCGGGGGATGCAGTTGGTTCGGCCTTTCCTGCCTCCGTGCAGGAAGTGATGGATGGTGCTATGGGTAAGGATATCCAGCTGGCCGAAGGCACTGGTGATCATGCTGTGAGCCGCTCCTCATCCTCTAGGGGGTTTTTGGCAGCTGTGCCCCCTGGTGTTGGGAGTCATTTTCAAGAAGAGAGCTTCTAGTCTCTGGATTGTCCTCCCCAGAATGCTTTTCTTTTTTGATGTAGGCCTGGTCCTTCTGGCATGGAAATTGGGATCACTGTGGCCTCTGGGTGGCCCTGGGTGCAGTCAGGCAGAGAGTGTAAGCCCTCTTCAATTGTCTTTGGCTCAGCTCCCCTGGTGAGGGGCATCCCATGGAGATGGGGAACAGCTGAGAGCTGTTTGAGATTTTGACTATGGCTTGGATTCAGATGGCTCGTACTGGGCTCTGATGTGAATGAAGAAATACTTTCATCTTCAGAAGATTTTGAAGAGGCCAGGGTGATCCACCTATTCTGGAAGGAGGAGCTGACAGTGTTGATTGCCAAGGTTTCATCTGCCTTGAGCTTGATGGATGCTTCTGACACTGAGCAGGAGCCAAAAGTGCACCCACTCCTTCAAGGGGTGCGAAAATCCACTAATGTCTTCCCGTTCGCGGATGTGATTAAGGATATGATTCAGTCGGAGTGGGACTCTCCAGACTCCTTGCTTAAAGGGATAAGGGTGTGTAAGAAAGATCTACACTCTCCCAGAGAAGGAGTGTGTTGACTGGTTTGGCATTGTCAAAGTGGATGTGCAGGTCACGGCGGTTACCAGATTTTTATTTATTTATTTAATTTAAGATTTCTTATATACCGCCTTTCATGATACCAAGGCGGTTTGGACCACCATTTCTGTGGAAAGCAGATCGGCCTGAAAGGATGGATAGTGGCTGATACCAAATATCTGGAAACTGTGGCCAAGACCAGCACAATCCATATAGTAGCGATATTCAGCACTACTCTATGGATAAGCTATCTGGATAACCATTCAGGACAGCTCTTTGCTGTCTTGAGCTATATGGTGGCATGAGAGAGATTTGCATTCAATGGAGGCAGTGCATGCAAATGTATCTCATGAATATTCATTGTGGATAAAACCTGACTGGCTAGGTGTGTTCTGAGGACCGGATTGAGAACCCCTGATCTGTATCAGTAACTCTCAACTGCATCTCAGGACTCCCCAGGCAATATCTAAATAGAGCTGATGCAGTCAGATAGATAGGATATTCTGCAGTATTCATAAAGTACAGCTGAATATCCTTCTCAGTTGCACTTGTCTGTAAAGCCTATGAAAATTGACCCATAGACACTTAAATCAGTAAACAAATTTAGGCCCCTAACTTAGGACCCTGAATAGTAGGTTCTTGTGTATACTTTCCCTTTGAAATTATACTTAAGATTTGCACTCATGGAATTGGCACATAGGCGCACATTTGCACCCATGGAATTGGCACATAAAATTGAAAATTCCTCCCATTACTTATTGTAGCATTATGAATATTCAGCATTAATAACTCGCTAACTGGTCTAAAATGCTGTGATCATACTTTGAGTAATGATCTGAATACCATGTAATTAGGCTGGAAAATATGAGACAAAGTTAATTTTTGAGATGTACAGTTTTTCATGTGTAAGATATCAGAGCTTTTGCTAGGCAACAATATTTATATAAAAAGCACATAGAAAAGAGGACATTTATTTCAGCCTGATTCCTGCATAGTTCTTTTAAAATGCCATCATCATTAGAAAGAATATTCCACAAATCTGATAGCATTTGACTGCCTGATTATCTGTTCATCCTCCCTATGGGCAGGTTACCAAGATACTGATTACATATAGAGAGAGAGCTGGAGAAATGAAATTACTGCAAAAACAGCAGATGAAGGCCTCACAATAGACCTATTTACTAAGCCGCATTATCTTATTTATTTATTTAAACCACTTTTATCCCACATATCAGATGGCACAGCAGCTTAAAAAAAGACACATGTAATTATTAAAACAAACAAATATAGATATATGACTTGTGCAAGCCTACTGTGGTTCACAGTCTTGAAGGACTACCAAAAGGGACTGCTACTGCTGGAAAGAATCTGCACTTGTAAGTATTTACCTGCTGGGAAATTCTCTAAATCTTGAGGAAAAGGGAATTCTTTGGGCTAAATCTGATAAATCTGTGTATTTTAGAATTCAGTGTTTTTATTAAGTCAGTCAGGGCTTAATACCACCAGAGAGCTTTCATTTAAATCAAATCAGAGTATAGCTAAGCATAGAAGGTAGAATAGGGCAAATATTCTTTGAGTAGAAAGAAATAAATTTCTAGAGACCTTTCCCTCTCTTGGTTTGCAGCTTGTCATGCTGTGAGGGCTTGTGTGCATCAGTGATGCTGAGGGTTAAGCTATCGGAAGCTTAATATTGGCAGGGTCTCCCAAGATGGACAAGTCTCAGCTGAGGTGCCAGACCAATGCAAACCACCTGCCTGGGCAGCAGCAGAATGGAATGGTGTTGGCAGCAGAGGATCACATATCTGTGACAATGGCAACACCACTAGAATTACCTGCATGGAAGAAAGGCCTGGCAATCTACTTCTGTATCTTGCCACAAAACCCAATTGATAGTCACAACAAAACAAATTGCACTATAGTGCCAGAAGATGAGACACCCAGTTTGGAAGGCACTCAATTGACTACTGTGGAGCAGCTGAAGACTTTTCAGAGTACAGCCAGCATTTATGATGTGGTTGTATCAAAGCCCTCGGGACATCTCACTGCTGATGTAGCTGCGCATGAAATGAGAGTCAGAAGCTGCAAAAATGTCTTATATTTTGGGAGATGGAATGTATGAGGTATGAACCAAGTGAAGTTGGAGGTGGTCAAGAATGAAGTGGACTTGTACAACTCGATCTGTTGGGTGTCAGTGAACTGAAATGGACTGGCATTGGGCACTTTGCATCTGATTATCACATGGTCTACTATGCTGGAAATGAAAGACAAAGAAGAAATGGCATTGCATTTATAATCAAGAAGAAACATGCAAGAATTGTAATGAAATACAATGTCATCAGTGAGCGTTTAATTTCTATTTGTCTATGAGGAATGCTCATCAACACAATTGTAATTCAAGTATATGCCCCAACAACAGCTGCAAAAGAGGATGAAGTTGATGAGTTCTATGAACATGTACAAGCTGAAATTGACAGAACATGCAACCAGGATATCCTGATAGTCATGAGTGACTGGAACGCAAAAGTTGGCAACAAAGAAGAAGGCAAAGTGATTGGAAAATACGGACTTGGCAACAGAAATGAAGCTGGAGAAAGACTGATTGTTGGTCTTGCAGAATTCTATCTGTTCATCTCAAAAGACCTTATTCCAGAAACCCAAGCCGTGACTGTACACATGGGGACTGATTTTTGAAGGCATTTATACAGGTAACTGTCCTTGTTACCTGTGTAAATGCCTTATCCGGGATTTTCAAAAGGCACCTACATGGGTACTGCCCTTTCAAAATCCCGGATAAGTCCCTAACGCGTCTAGATGCTATGCGGTTAGCATTGGGGCATATTAGGGGCATTCCAGGGTGAAACAGGGGTGGAGGAAAGGGCTAACCATGTAGCAGCAATTTTCAATGATAGCCCTCCCCCCTTCCTATCTTGCCTATGTGCTGACGCAGCGCATAGCACCACCCAGATGAAAATTGGGCCCATGGACTTTACCGAATGGATAGTACAATAATCAAATTGTCTACATCTGTGGAAGTCAGTGAAGGAAAAGCTCTATAACATCAACAAAAATAAAACCTGGAGCTGGCTGGGGTACAGATCACCAACTACTAGAATGCAAACTCAAGCTAAAGTTGAAAAAGAGCAAGCCACTCATGAATGTAGCAAAATATGAACTTGAGAATATAGCACTGGAATTTAAAGACTGCAAAATCGATTCACAGCTGTGGATACAAATAACAGTGTACCAGAAAATTATGGGATGACATCAAGAAGGTTGTAAAAAAGTGAGAAGTCTCTACAAAAGGTAAGAAAGCAAAAATGGATGACTGAAGAAACTATGAAAATTGTCCTGAAACTCAGAGAAGCTAAAGCCAGAGGAGAAAGAGATTCAATCGCAGAACTCAACAAAAATTTCCAACATGCAGCATGACAAGGCAAGGAGAAGTACTACAATGATGCATGCAAGGAAATAGAATCAGAAACTATTAAAGGAAGAGCAAGTTGGGCTTTCCTAAAGCTACAATAGTTAAAGAAAAAATTCTGGCCTCAAATTGGAATGCTACAAGATGCTCAAGGATTCATGTTGAATGATGCTGAGAAGATCAAGGAAAAGTGGAAAGAATATACAAAGTCATTATACCATAAAGATCGAGTGGACCAACAGCCGTTTCAACCTGTATCTTATGATCAGGAACCATTGGTGAGGAAAGAAGAAGTCGAAGCAGCATTGAAAGCCTTACCAAAGAACAAACAACCGGGCATCGATGGCATTCCCACTGAAATATTACAGCAATCAAATGCAGCTGTTTCTCATCGTCCCTCCAGTCCAGTCCCGGAATTCTGGGTTGTGCACCTCTTCCAGCAGCTTGGAGACTGAGCATATCATCATTTTGATGACCTCCACATATATATACTGCTGGCACCTCCCACTAGCTCCAGTATGCTCAGTCTCCAAGCAGCTGGAGATTTCAGTGAGCCGGAATTCTGGGCTCACTGGAGAAGCAACTAAGAAGTGTTAGGATTTTGATTTAATTTTGTTTTTAATTTTGTAAAGACTTAGGTGCTAGTTCCTATCTGCTCCCTACTAAACCTGCCCGTCATAGCAGCAGGGGTGGTGGAATAGCTCAAAGGCTCCTCCCACTCTTTCTCTCCCCACTTACTTGAACTCCTGGGGCTCCGGAAATGCGGCAGGCTCTAGGGCAGTTAATTGGCTTCCGAACCCATCAATGGGTGAGTAACCAGGAGCTGGAAAGCAACAGCTTCAGCAGTCAGAGAGAAGGGCCTCAGACAGTGTGCCAGGCCAGCCCTGCCACCGAAGCCCACTGAGGAGGCTGAGCGCGGGATCAGCAGTCCAGTTCAGCGCCTTTGCTTTTTGTCCCAGGTGGCCCGCAACAGAAGGGGCGGTCTGTTGGCATGCTGCAGCATGCTGCGACTGTCCCGTCGCTGAAGCCCTTGGGTGCGGCTGAGCACGGAAGCGGGAGAACAGGACAGCACTTGGCTTCTTCTTTCCAGCAAACTGCACGCCGGACAGTGTGGTGGGAGTGGCCTAGCAAGCGCGCAGGAGTGATCAAAATCAGACGCAGCAGGCACCAGTTAGAGGCACGAAATGAATTCACACTCTTTTTTGTTTTCCCAGGGAATCGGGGGGGGGGGGGGACCTCTTCCTTGCATGGGGCTTGGGCCGAAAAGCCTCAGTTTGGAGGTCTGAAGTCTAGTTAAAAAAACAATAAAGATAAATAGGCTGTTTTTTGGTACATTTGCTGGGGGGGGGGGGGTGCCCCTGAGGTCCCTAGGGCATGCTAGTAAGGAGATTCCTGAGGAGGACACTATATGCAGGGTGAACGCAGTGTCTGGTCATTGGTACCTGAAGGGGGACAGTGTCAGAAGCAGGCATTTGTCGCAGCTGCGCCCAGAAGGCAGTGTCAGTGGAGCATGATTTGCAGGCCACTGGGGATCCGGAAAGGGACTCCACCCTGTCTCACGATTTAGGGACCACTCCAGATCTGGAGGTGGGAGCATCAGGCTCCCACTCACCCTTCCTGGAAACTCAGCCCTATCCCCAACATCTCCCTAGGCCCTCCTCCTCTCAGGAGCGAGTAGTGGGGGGGAGGCCAGGGAGGCTTTTCACCAGAGTTTGTCCTGCTCTTGCATAAGGCATATTGCATATGCCAGCAAGGGTCCAGCCCAGTCTCTGCGGGAGGGGGTCATGCACCCAAGTGTCCTGCGGCCTTGAGGGGCTCAGAGACTGGGACGGAGGCCTTTAAGAGGGTGAGAGGCTCGGAAGTCTGGGGAGATCAGTCGCTTCAGTCAGAGGTCCTGGAGGGAACGGACCTTGACACAATTCTGGATGCTCCAGAAGAGAAGGAGGAAGAGTTGGAAGAAGGTGAGATTCCGGAGCAGGAATAGCAGGCATGGTTTGTTCACATCTTTCGCTGAGAGGAGCTGCCAGCGCTTATTGGTGAGTCCTTGAAGGCACTCAATATTTATTTATTTAGACAGATTTGTATGCCACCTTATCCTTCAATCAAGGTGGTCACGTCACATCACAATTGGAGGGTTACATTTAACATTAGGTTATGTGTAAACATTTAGACAGTACACATTTAGACAGTACACTTAACAGTATTTAGATAGTACAATGAGGGTTAACATTTAACAGGAGAATATTTAATAGCTTGGTATGATAAACTTGTGTGTATGGATAGGATGAGTGCGTGTTTAGTTGGTGGAGGAAGTAGTGTATCTGTTTGGGTAGGGGATGTTGCCTTAATACTCATATGTTTCTATAAATAAGAATGTTTTGAGGTCTTTGCGGAAGTCTGTAAGATCATCTAATTCCCTCAGGCTCGTTGGGAGGGAGTTCCACAGTAGTGATGGTGCTCTTTTTGAAGTTGTTTGTTTAGTTTTGGGATAGCCTGCAGGTGTGCCAATTATGTTGTTGTTATTGGTTTTTCTTGGTCTATTGCTGATGTCCCTTGTTACAACGTTTTGGAGTATGTCTGCTGAGAGATGGTGAATGATTTTGAAGATGATCATGATTGTTTTATATTTAGCTCTTGCCATCATTGGGAGCCAGTGTAGTTGTTGAAGGACGGGAGTGATGTGCTCAGTACTTGGAGTGTCTGTAATGATGCGTGCTGTGGTGTTTTGTACCATCTGTAGTGGGTGGAGTGTTTGCTGAGGAAGGCCTTGATATAGTGAGTTTCCATAATCAAGCAGTGGTGTAATGAGTGCTTGGCACACTGTGCGGAAGTGGTCCTGACGGAGCATTGGTTTGATTTGTCTGATTGTCCTCAATCGTTGATAGACCTTGTTTGTGGTTTTGGTGATGTGGGATTTCAGGTTCAGAGCTCTGTCTAGTGTGATGCCCAGATACATAACTTCTTCTTTGACTACTATGTGTTTGTCTAGGATGTTGATGGTTTGTGGAGGTATGAAGGTGGAGTTCCTGGTGATGAACATTGACTCAGTTTTATCATAATTGACAGTTAAGTTGTTGGCTATGAGCCAGTCATTCATGTCTTCAAGGCATGATGAGTGGCCTAGTGGTTGGGGCAAGGTACTTCAGGCCAGAAGGTCAGGGGTTCAAATCCCACTAGAGGACAGCAACCTTGGGCCAGAAGGACTGGGGTTTCTAGTCCCACAGGTGCTCCTTGTGGTCTTGGGCAAGCCACTTAACCCTCCATAGCCCATGTTCCCTGTAAAATAGTTATCTCCAAGTTATAATGCCCTGTTCAATATAATTTCAGTTTGTTCAATGTAAACCGCACTGATGCAGAATAGTGTGGTATATAAGAGAATGTAAATAAAATAAATTAAATTTGGTTATTGTTGTGGTGTTTAGTGCTAGTAGATTGATTGGAACATACACCATGATGTCGTCAGCATAAATGTGGTAGTGAAGTTTGTGGTTCTTGATGATGTTGCATATGGGCTGAATGTAGATGTTAAAGAGCATTGATGAGAGGGCTGAGCCTTGGGGTATTCCCTGCATGACAGGGAATTGTATTGATTTCTTTAGGTCGCATTTGACTTGTTGCGTTCGCCCTTCCAAGTATGACGTAAACCAGTTCAGGGTATTCTTGCATAGTCCTATCTGTTGTAAGCATTGCAGTAGCTTGGTGTGGGACACTGTGTTGAAGGCTGCTGAGATGTCCATGAACACTAGCAGGAAGCCGTTTTTTTGTGTTGTCCATTCATCTTAAGAGATTGTCGAAGAGGGAGGTGAGTAGTGTTTCTACGCCGTGTTGGGGCTTAAATCCATGCTGATGGATGTCGAGTGGGGCATTTATGTCAATATGGTCCTGAAGTTGCCTTTGCACTGCCTTTTCCACGATTTTAGCAAGGAATGGCAAGCTGGAGATGGGCCAGAATGATTTTGGTTCAGAGGAGCTCGGATTACTACTTTTAAGTATTGGTCGTATCATTGCTTGCTTTAGTGGTTGCAGCATGTGTCCTTGTTGGAGAGAATCTTTGACGATTTTTTGAATGTGTTGAGAGAGTTGGCTTTTTGTAGCTTTGAGCCACGACACTTGGCATGGGTCTGATGGTGAGGTTGTTGTATTTAGTCCAGATATAATATGCCTACAAGTCTCCAAGCAGAGGAGGAGGTATTGGAGGACCCTCCACTTCAAGCAGTCTGGAAGACACAAAAGATTTTCCGGTTCATCGAGTGGTTAAGCAGATGATCCATGACGAGTGGGATTTGTTGGATGCCGAGCTAAAAGGGTCGTGAACCATGTCACGCCTCTACCCCTTGCCAGATCAAGAGTGAGAAGTCCTTCGGTCCCGAAAGGTGGATGCAGCAGTTTCAGCAATGACCAAAACGATGACAATCCCAGTGGAAGGCGGTGCAGCCCTTAAGGACACTCAGGACAGAAAGTCAGACATGTTGCTGAAACAAGCCTTTGATATCAATGCCCTCACGCTTCAGGCATCGGTCTGCAGGGCCTGGGTGGCTAGGGCCTGTCTCTGCTGGACCCAATGGATCCAGCAGTCAGAGGACCCGGAGGAGGATTCGACAGGAGAAGCAGCACGTCTCGAATCAGGAGCAGCCTACCTCACAGACGCTCACTATAACCTTATTAGGGGCCTCTCTAAGAGCATGGCCTCGATGGTGGCCTTTTAAGGGGAAGCTGCTGTTCAGGGAGGAGCTGGACAAATTGGTGAATGACCTAGGAGAGTCCAAGAGTGGTCATCTTCCAGAGGATAAGCAGAAACAGCCTCCCAGTACTCCTCCTGCACAGATGCAACCGCTCTGTGCTCATCAGAAGGGCCATTTTCTCTCGGGGGTCCAGGGGTTTTGTGACTTTCAAGGAGCCAGGAGAGGCTTCAGCACCCCTTCCTCCTTGGACCCAATGAAGACACAATGAAGCGAGGGGGCTTCAGGTGGGGGTGCTGCCCATAGGAGGTTGGTTGCGTGAGTTTTACCCTGCCTGGGCCCAAATCTCATCTGACCAGTGGGTACTGGAGGTCATCCGAGAGGGCTAAGCCCTCGACCTAGCACACCCGGTGGGTCAGTCTTTCATTCTGTCCCCCTGCAGGGCTACTGTCAAGGCCACGGTGGTAAGGGATATGCTGCCACGGCTACTGCAGTTAGAAGCGATAGTCCTCATCCCCAGAGACCAGTACGGCTGTGGTCGGTACTCCATCTACTTTACTGTGCCGAAAAAGGAGGATTTTTTCCGACCCATTCTCGATCTCAAGCACGTGAATCGTTTCACATGGAGACGTTGCATTCTGTCATAGTAGCAGTCAGAGAGGGGGAGTTTCATAACTTCTCTCAACCTGATGGAGGCATATCTTCACATCCCCATCTGGCCAGCTCATCAGCAGTATCTCCATTTCGCAGTTCCATGGGGGCTTTTCCAGTTCTGGGCCCTGCTATTCAGCCTGGCCACTTATTCCCACACCTTCACTAAGATCATGGTGGTTGTGGCTGCGGCACTTCAAAAGGAAGGGGTACTCGTCCACCTGTATCTCAACAACTGGCTGATCCGGGAAAAGTCCAAGGAAGAGAGTGAGCAGGCAGTGACCGGAGTGGTGGAGTTTGTATGCTGTCTCAGTTGGATAGTCAACCTAGCCAAGAGCAACTTGTTCCCATCCCAATAGATTGACTATGTGGGAGCCCGCTTCGACACTTGCGGGGGCAAGGTGTTCCTACAGACTGTCGGGCTCAGAACCTGCGGCTGTTGGTACGTCAGTTCTTGCAGATGAGGGAACCCTCAGCCTGACATTACTTGCAGGTGCTCGAGACAATGACAGTGACTCTTGACTTGGTACCATGGGCAAGAGCTCATATGCGGCCATTGCACAGGGCCCTGCTCTGTCAATGGTCCCTTCCTTATCGTCTCTCCAGTCCAGTCCCTCTCCACTGGGTGGTGCCCCCCTTCCAGCAGCATGTAGACTGAGCACGTCATCTTTTTGATGACGCTGGGGTATAAGTAGACCTGGCACCTCCCACCAGCTCCAGTTTTGTGCTGTCTTTTAGCAGCTGGAAGGGGTTGCAGCAAGCCAGGGATCTGACTTACTGGAGAGACTTAGCTAGTATAGGGTTTTTTGGGAGATTCTGTGCTAATTTGTTTATTTAATTCTCTATATTTAATTTAATTTATTTTAACTTAGTTTAAGTCCCGTTTTAGTGCTTCTTGTTGGAGACTTCCCCCCTCTCCCCCCTCCGCACCAGTGGCGTGCTCGGGGGTGCAGTGAAGGAGACTTGACTGCCGGCGTTCTCAGAGAAGACAGGAAGAGAGCATTTACAAGGGCTCTCTTTCCCGCCGAGAACAATTGGAGGGGACCCGGTGCCGTCCTTCTCGCCTCTTCGCCGAAGCCCTTAAGGCAGATGAGCGCGCGAGCAGGAGGACGAGGAGTTGGAGCGCCGCTTCTGGAGGAAGGCATGGCAGAGAAAAGGCTTCAGGAATGGCGCAGTTGAAGTAAGTCTTAGGCGAGCGGCGGTGTTTCGTGGAGGCAGCGGGTAGCCGCGCGACCGACTGCGTGTCCCGCGGTGCCCTATTGCAGTGCCATTTCGCTGCAGAAGGTGACACATCTTTTAGCGTGTTTTTCAGACCACATGGAGGGAGTGAAGGAGGGCCCGGCTCAGGCATAGAAGGCCCTGGCTAGGAGTCCTAAGAGCTAATTAGGACTCCGGAAGGCCGTAAAAGAGCAGGGAGACTTTTTGAAATAAAAGAAAAAAAAATTAAGGATTTCCTTTTTTCTTTCTCTCATTGTTGAGCGCTGCGGGGTTCTTTCTGCTCCTGCTACAGTCATGCCGGCCAGACCACAGTGTTTGCTCTGTGGGACTCGCAGAGGGGTGGTTTCAGAGGCAGGAGTTTGCAGAGGCTGTGCCACAGAGGCAGCCCCTTTAGAACTGGAGATCCAGGTGGATGCAGTACAGGATCCTCCACCCTCCACTTCACAGACCTCGGAAGCTCCGGTGGAGGTATCCCGGCCTGAATCTCCCTCCTTGTCTCTTGGTCAGCCCGCCCTGGCTCAGTCTCAGCCAGGCTCCTCTAGTACTTTGTTTGGAATGGAAGGTGAGCTGGGGGGTGAATTTTCCCCTGAGTTAGTGTTGCTGCTGCACAAGGCTTTTTGCCTGCGAAGGCAGGGTCTGCACGGACAGGGGTCTGCGCAGGGAGGTACTAAGACGCAGCTGTCTGACTCTAAGGAGCAGGAGGAAGCCGGTCCTCCCTCAAAGCGGGCACGGCTCACACAAGAGGAGGTTCTCCACTCCCCTAGGTCAGAACCCTTGGAAGGGGATCTCTCGGACAGGGACATGGAGGATGAAGAGGACCTCGAAGAAGGCGAGATCCCTGAGGAACAAGCCAAGATTGTTTGAGTATTCCGCCGAGAGGAGTTACCGGCTCTCATCGGGGAAGCGCTGAATGTGCTGAACATGTCGGCTGGAGTTCCAGTGGAAGTAGAGCCGCTGGAGGACCCATTGATTCAAGTGGTCAGGAAATCGCAGAGGGTTTTCCTGGTGCATCAAGTGGTGTGGCAGATGATCCAGGAGGAGTGGGATCAGTCGGAATCCGCTTTGCGAGGAGTACGGTCTATGTCAAGTCTGTATCCTTTACTGGAGGGAGAGAAAGAGCTGCTTCGCTCACCCAGAGTGGACGCTGCGGTATCAGCGGTCACTAAAAACACCACAATTCCAGTCGAAGGCAGCGCTGCCCTTAAGGATTCCCAGGATAGAAAGTTGAACACCCTGTTAACCCTGGAATTACCGAGATTTTTTGCACACACTGAATACCGTTGGGGTCATAAATTTTGATTAGGATTGGAGATCTGGAGTTTAGGGGGGCAGGGTAAAGTATTCAGTAAAGAGGAAAGTTTTAAGCTTTTTGCGGAATTCCGAGTGGTCGTTGCAGCTCTTAGGCCAGGGGGAAGGGCGTTCCATATGAAGGGGCATAGAGGGAGAAGGCTCGATTGCATGTGGATTGTGTGAACTTTTTATTTTGTGATGGAATGTTTAAAATATTTGTTTGTGTTTGATCTACGTGGTCTGGTGGAGTTTAGTATTGAAAGGAGTGAGAGTAGGCAGGGGTGTATTCATTGTGTAGAACTTTGTGGATTAAGGTAATGGTTTTAAATTTTATCCTAGCTTGTATAGGGAGCCAGTGGAGGTCTTTACAGATGGGGGTGATGTGTGCTTGTTGAGGTGAACATGTTATTAGGCACGCAAGTGTGTTCTGCGCCATCTGGAGGGGATGTAGGATATGTTTTGGGAGACCATAGTATATAAGGTTACAATAGTCAAGGGTCGAGACAGTTCAGAAGGAGTCTGGGTTTAATAAAACGTTTTTCCTGAGTGGTGGTTCATAATGTGGAACCTTGCATCATGTAACCATAGTTTGGGTTGTTCTTTTCTAGGTGCATAACTTCACACTTTTCCACATTAAATTTCATCTGCCATTTGAACATCCAGTCTTCCAATTTATCAAGGTTCTCTTGCAATTTTTCACAATCCTCTTGGGTTTTAACAACTGAATTATTTTGTGTCATCTGAAAATTTGACTACCTCACTCATTATTCCCATTTTCAGGTCATTTACAAATATGTTAAAAAGCAGCAGACCCAGCACAGATCCCTAGGAAACTCCACTATTCACCTTTCTCCATTGGGAAAATTGGCCATTCAGCCCTATCCTCTGCTTTCTATCTTTTAACCAGTTCCTGATCCACAATAGTACACTGCCTCCTTTCCCATGACTTTAACTTCGTCAAGAGTCTCTCATAAGGATCCTTGTCAAAGGCTTTCTGAAAATCCAGACACATTATATTGACCGGCTCATCTTTGTCTACCTGTTTATTCACACCTTAAAAAAAATATAAAACAGTTTAGCAAGACAAGATCTTCCTTGGCTAAAGCCATGTTGGTTTCCTCCCATTAAACCATGACTATCTACATGTTCGGTAATTTTGTTCTTTATTATGGTTTATCATTTTGCCTGGTACTGATGTCAGGCTCACCAGCCTGTAGTTTTCCGGATCATCCATAGAACCCTTTTTAAAAATTGGTGTTACATTGGCCATTCGCAAGTCTTCAGGTTCTGCAGAAAAGTTTAATGATAGTTCACAAATTAATAATAGGTAGGTCTGCAATCTCATATTTCCATTCTTTTTATCACCCTCGGATGTATACCAGGTGATTTGCTACTGTTTAGTTGATCAAATAGTTATAATATATCTTCCCATTTTATCAGCATTTCTTTCAATTCTTCCGATGAATCACCTTTAAATACCATTTCACACATGGTAACTTCCCTAGATCTTCTTCAGTAAAAACCGAAGCAGAGAATTCTTTCAGTCTCTCCACTATAGCCTTGTCCCCTCTTAGTGCCCTTTTTACCCCTCTATCATCTAATGGTCCAACTGACTCACAGGATTTTTACTATGAATATACTTGAAAAAGTCTTTATTATACATTTTTGCGTCCACAAGCTGATTCCCAAATTCTCTCTTTGCCTGTCTTATCAGTGCCTTGCAACTTACTTGCTAGTGTTTATGTTGTTTCCAGTTTTTATCATTTGGCTCCTTTTTCCATTTCCTGAAAGATGTTTTTTTTTTGGCTACAACAGTCTCTCTGACCTCACTTTTCAACCATGCTGGCAGTTTTTTGGACTTCCTTTCATCTTTCTTAAAGCATGGAATACATCTGGTCTGGGCTTCCAAGCGCTCAGGCCTTGCTGAGGATGGATCCCAAGCACTAAGTCAGTAAGGATAAATGGAAAAAGGGTAACCAAGGGGGTCTCAGAGCGATACATCCCCAAGAGAGAGGAGGGAAGAGCATTTTGTCTTTCTCTCACCTTCTTTCTGCCAAGATCATCTGAATGTGTACAAAGCCTTCTCGTGTCAGTAGGATCCAGGGACAATAGCAATAAGGTGTTGTTTCCAGGCTCTCACTAAGGCCAATAGCAATGAGTGATTTTTCTTCTTACTCATCTGAGTTCCTATCTCCCAAAACTTGGCAGAGGTGTAAGGAGCAAAGCTCAGAGTCCTGGTAAGAGTGGAACCTCACCAAGCCAACCTAGCTGAGGGAAAAGAGGAAAAGAGGTGTTGCGATTGAAGGGAGAACATTATCTCAGAATCATAAAAAGAGGAATCTAAACACCTTCCAACCTTGCACATGTCGGAGAGAACTCTGCCTATCATACTGCATAGTTGTCTAGATGCAAATGAATATCTTAGAGATAAGGCCGACAATCTGAGGGTAGGAGAATCTTTGTCCAAGGCTAGTTTGAATCCTGTTTTCCAGGGTTCATGGATGCAAAATGTCTTCACATATTTCATAGAGATTTGAAGGGATTTGATTCAGCTAAAAATTCCCTATCCAAGAGGAGTATAGATGAGTGACTGAAGAAAAAGAGGATCCACATTTGAGGAGCCTGCCAGTGAAGATGGAAGGAGAAGAGAATACAGGATAAGACAAAGGAACTAAATCCCAGCCTCTGAACCATATTTATTTTGGCTTTCTATTTTTGTTTTATATGTATTTTCTGTGAAGCAACAGATGAACTGTTAAATTGTTTAACACCCAGTCATTTATTATATTTATTCTATTGTTTGTGAAAGTGAAGAGTGAGAAGTCATTCTGAAGACCGGGAGAGGTCAGAACTTGACTTCACCCCTAGGACCTTGCGAGTAGCCTCTCTTCTCTTGCCTCTTCAAGGCCACAACTTAAACAAATGTAGCCCTCAGGAGCTGCAGCATAACCTGGCCAGAGGGACCAGCCACAGGAAATAGCACTCACACAGGGATATTGCTAGCCAAAATGAGCCTTCAATGGTCTGAATTTCCATGCAAGTCTTGTGCAATTGTATGTCAAGGTATCAAACATAGAAGTGCTTTTTGAATATTGTGCACAATATGGGGGTTATTTTAGAAGCCTTCATGTGTGTAATTGGGCATATACACGTGCAAATGGCCACTCTGTTTACACATGGATGTCCTTTCTGTGTGAAAGTTTTAAGAAGCGTGTCAGGGCATGGTTAGGGAGGGGTGAGGGTAGGTCAAAAATCTATATGTATATTTCCCATTCCATTCACGGAACACACATATGGCCAAAATTGTGCATGTCTAGATTTATACCTGCTCCTTGGCATGTGTAGGCTTATAAAACATTTGCATTTTGGCCATCCTCTTACAGGAAAGGATAAGGGAGGTAGTTTCCTTACTCCTCCCTAGTTTATTTCTCCCTCCAAATTTAATTGATAAATATAGTGGCCATTGTAGTTAGTAAGTCTTTACATGTGTAGATTTGCAAAATGGACTTCCTACACATGTAAGTGCTAAAATACCAACCTCCATGCGTGCCAGTACTTAGACGGGGGAAGTGCTGAGTAACCACTGGTGATTCTTCTGACATATAGGTTTGCAAAATGGCTTCTCTGGCTCCACATATTGGCACATACAGTACATGTGCACTCCTGCATCTCTGTATTTAGTATTTTAGAAAAGGCTCCATGTTTAGCAGAGCCTTTTCTAAAACACTGCTGGAACTATAAATGTCACCGCCGTGATATCTCAATTCCCACCACTGTCTTTTCCAAAATAGGTAATCACATCTATTAGATATGTAAACAAGAGAAAAATGTTTCTCCCTCAGAGGGAAAAAAAGAAATTGTGGTTGTGAAACAGTGGGTCAAGAAAAATGGGAATTATGGTGCATAAGTGTTTGAAATACCATGTACTCAATTATGTTTCTCTAACTCCTTAAAATCAGCAGTTTAGCTTCAGAATAGTAGTGTAACAGTTCTGATTATTCTTAAAAGATATGTCTGTTTCAGTAGCAATAGTAGAATAATGGTTAAGTCACTTGTTTATGTCTAGCACTGTCGCTACCGGACAGCCAGGCTCTGTCTTTCTCTTCCTTTCTCTTTCATTCCCTCCATTTTTCTCTTGTCAGCTTATTCCTCCTTCTTTCACTGTTATTGCTTCTTATTTCTCTGTAATGTTTCTCACATCTTTAAGCACTCACTCCTCCACTGCATTTTCTTCTCTCTACTACTACTACTGAACATTTGTATAGTGCTACAGAATGGACGCAGCATTACACAGGCACATGTTAAAGTGTCGGCGCGCCCCGTGTGGCCAGGCGGTTGCCTAGGGCTACAGGGGAGGCGCCGATTGTCCTTTGTTGAAATTAGCCCAGTAGCATGTAGTTGTGTCCCCGAAAGGATAAGAGCCAAGTGCAAAGGTCGCAGGAAATATTTCTTTATTTTTTTAGAAACAAGGATTTCCTAGCCGGTTCAATTCTGTGACATGAATTGATTGAAGTTGACCAAAACAAAATTCAGGATACTTCTCCAAATAATAGCACACAAGCCTATTATACAGTCCTTGGCTTGATACAGCTTTCAAACTTGCTTTCTGATAAAACTCTATTTTCAGCAGTATTCTGTTTCCTGGTCTCCAGGAGGCACTATACAACCCTCTGTTACTTCACAGTAGGTGTAGCAAAACTTCCTGGCCCACTTAGATACTTTCACAAGCAATAGAATTCTTTTCCACTTATAATACAAACTTTCAGCACAGCTTCTTCCCAAGCAGCTTCAAACAGGACAGCTACTTTTAAAAGCACAGCTAAAAAGTAATGGGCTTTAAAATGCCCTGGTAAAAGAACCTCTGGTTTTTCTTCCAGATACCAAACTTCCTTCAGTTCTTTTACTTAGCACGAGGTAACACAGATGCATTCAGTAATCAAGACCAGCTGGGTTTCTTTCTGCTTTCAAACCCTATTTGGTTCCTTTATACTTCTTTAGCACAGATTGCACAGCTTATATCCATGTCTGAGACATTGTCTAAATCCACAGTGTCTCCCAAGTCCATATCCTCCACGCTAGACTCTTCCTGGTAACTGTTTCCCCTGGTATCTTCCTGAGAAGCCTCACTAGCTTGCACAGCCCTTAGGAGCTTCTCCCAGGTACCCTTAACAGTGTGTGAGCTTGTGGGGGGAAGGGCAGGAAAACCCTCTTTGTCTAATAAGCCTTTCAAACGTTGTAAAGGGCTCACCTTATTAGTGCTGCTTTTCCTCCTTACAGATTCCTTACTAGGAGAAGAGTTGAGCCATGAACTCTTGGAGAATATTTCCTCCTCTGAGGACTCCTCCCCTGAGCTTTCCACTGGCCTTGTCAGCTCTTTGCTCCTGGTTCTCAATTGCTTCTGTGCAAGGGATTTCCCTGGGTGTCTTGTCCTTCCTTCCTGGAACCCTCGTGTCGTCTGTGTCCTCTCTCTCTCTCATACGGGTCCTCCTTCTCTCTCCCCTTCTCTTTCTCCTTCTCTCCTGTATAAGTGCAGCTTCCGTTCCTAAATGTTTGGGGCTGTCCTATCCCCTTTGACTCCTCCCCCAAACCACTCCCTTCTCCTCCCTCTATCTCCATGGGAACAGGGCGTGTGCTTAGGTCTGCACTTCTCTGTGAGAAATCTTTACCTTTAGTGTTGGTGTTAACCCTTTCAGTGCCTGCAGTTTTATGGGTAAAAGAAAAAAAAGGCAGTTTCCCCTTTTTTTTTCTGCCCTCAGCGGCTGCTTCTCCACCACAAAAGACGGTCCCTGCTCATCAGAGCTTACAGTTTAGTCAAGACAGACAACACAGTAGCTGTAGATATGTGATACAGCTAGGGGGAATGGTAAGGGAACACAAAGAAGATCAGGTGAGTCAAGATCCAAAAGCGGCAGTGAAGAGGGGATTTGAAAAGGACCAGAGAAAGCGCCTGTCGTACAGACTCAGGTAGGTTATTCCAGGCATAAGGAGCAGCAAGGTGAAAGGAGTGAACTCTGGAGTTAGCAGTAAAAGAGAAGGGCACAGATAGAAGCGATTTGCCAGAAGAGCAGAGTTCCCGAGGAGTGGTGTAGGGAGAGATAAGAGAGGAAAGGTAGTGAAGAGCTGCAGAGTGAATGCACTTATATGTCAGCAGGAGATGTTTGAACTGGATGCAGAAATGGATAGAGAGCCAATGAAGTAACTTGAGAAGAGGAGGAATATGAGCATGGCAAGGCTGGCAGAAGATTAGCTGCGCAGCAGAGTGTTGAACAGATTGAAGGGGAGAGAGATGATTTAGAGGGACACCATCAAGGTGTAGGTTACAATAGTCTAGATGGGAGGTGACTAGGTAGTGGCTAAGTGTTTTGGTAGTATATTCAGAAAGGCATGGGAGAATTTTGTTGATGCTATAGAGGAAAAAATGACAGGTTTTAACTATCAGTTGGATGTGTATGGAGAAGGAGACAGAGGAGTCAAATATAATCCAAGGTTGCGAGCTGAGGAGACAGGAAGGAGTAGAGATTTATCCACAGAGACTGAGAAAGGAGGAAGGGGAAAGAAAGGTTTAGGGGGGAAAATAAGAAGCTCAGTTTTGGCCATGTTCAATTTGAAATGGCGGTGAGACATCCAAGCAGCCGTGTCAGAAAGGCAGGCAGAGATCCTGGCCTGGATTACCAGAGAGATTTCAGGTGTGGAGAGGTAGATCTGGGAGTCATCAGTGTAAAGATGGCACTGAAAGCCATGGGAAGAGATGAGTGCATCAAGGGACTGGGTATATAGAGAGAAAAAGAGTGGAGCCAAGAAAGATCCTTGGGGTGCATCAACTGAGAGCAGGATAGAAGTAAAGGAGGATCCACCAGATCAAACACTGAAAGAGCAATGGGAGAGATCAGAAGAGAACCAGGATAGCACAGAGCACTTAAAACCAAGCAAGGTCAAGGTATTGAGGAGAAGGTTGTGGTGAACAGGGTCAAAAAGCAGCAGCAAGGTCAAGAAGGATGAGGATTGAGTAAAGGCCCTTGGATTTATCCAGGAACAGGTCACTGGAGACTTTGACAAGAGCTGTTTCAGTGGAATTTAAAGGACAAAAGCCAGATTGCAAAGGATCCAGGAGGGCTTGAGAGGAGAGAAAGCAGAGGCAACTGCAGTGAATCACACGTTCAAGTAGTTTAGAAACAAATGGGAGGAGGGAGATGGGTCGATAGTTAGAAGGACAGGTAGAGTCTAGTGAGGGTTTCTTGAGGAGAGGTGTGACCACAGCATGCTTGGGAGTGATAGGTTGAGAATATGAGAGATGGAAGGGACAGCAGTGGAGGAAATGGAGCTTAGGAGATGGGTGAGAATAGGATCAGAGGAGCAGGTAGTGAGTTTGGAGGAAGAAAGAAGGTGTGTGGTTTCCTCCTCAGATCATATAAAAGGAAGAGAGGGTAACAGAGGTGTGTGTGTGTGTGTGTGTGTGTGGGGGGGGGGGGTGTTGGGAGTAAAGAGGGAGAGGAGAGGAAGTAACTGACCTCATGGGGAATTGGAGTGTGATTTCTGGATTTTGTCATAGAAATAGTCAGCCAAGGTTTGAGCAGAAAGGGAAGGAGGAGTTGGAGGTGGAGACACCTTTGAGGAAAGAGTTGAGAGTTGAGAGTTGTAAAGGGTCAGAGGCAAGAGAGTTAGTCAGATGGACATAATAGTCTTGTTTGGCAAGTGCCATGACAGACTGGAAAGAGACAAGCATGAATTTGAAGTGTAGAAAATCCGCAAGAGTGTGGGATTTGAGCTACGTGTGCTCAGCTGAATGGGCACAGGAACGTAGATAGCAGGTAGTGGAAGACAGCTAGGGCTGGAGTATAGTATGCCTCACAGAACTTGGCATGGGTGGAGCAAGAGCATCCAGAGCAGAGGAGAGTGCAGCATTATAGGAAGTTATTACCTCATCAACAGACTCAGATGACATAGTGGAGGAAAGAGGTGATGAGACAGTGGAGGAAAAAGCCAAAGGGTCAACAGCATAAAGATGTCTAAAGAGATTGGAGGAGACAGAGTGAGGTTGAGGCGGTGAGTGATGAAGAGTGAAGCTTAGCAGGTCTGTTAAGGAAAGAACTGAGGTACAGAATTTTGAGGATAAGCAATTAGAGAAGAATACAAGGTTGAGACAGTGGCTGTGCTGGTTAGTGGGGGCTGTAGAGCAAAGCTGGAGGTCGAATGCGGAGGTAAGGGAAAGAAGCTTTAAAGCATAACGGTCAGAGGGGTTATCAGCATGAATGTTAAAGTCCCCGAGAATAAGGGAAGGGGAAGATGAATCCAGAAAGAAGGAAAGCCAAGAGTCAAAGTCAGTGAGAAAGGTACAGGTGGACTTGTCAGGAGGTTGATAAATAGCAGTTAACTGGAGAGGTAGTGGAGCAAAAAGGTGGATGGAGTGGACTTCAAAGGAGGGAAAGGAGTGAGACTGAGGCAGCAGGAGGGGTTGAAATTGTCAGGAAGGAGAGAGTAGAAGCCCGACATCACCACCATGGCCAGTGGGAAGAGGCATGTGGAAGAACTGGTAGCCACCATGACAGAGAGCAACGACTGATGCCGAGTCTTCTGGGAGGATCCAGGTCTCAGTTAGAGCAAGAAGATGGAGAGCATTAGAGATAAAGAGATCATGAATAAAGTCAAGTTTATTTAAGATGGAGTGTGCATTCCACAAGGCAATGAGAAAGGGAGAGGGGAAGGGTAAATGAGAGAGATATGAATAAGATTTGAGCTGTTGCGTGAAGATCTCTTCTCGGAGTGTGACAAAAGTCTAGGGGGTGAGGGCTGGGGTTGATATCTCCAGAAGAGAGAAGGAGAAGGAGTAGAAGAGTGCGGGGAAGAAAGGAAACAGCATAGCAGTAACGAGGGTGAGGTTGTTTCAGAGAGAGAGAGAGGAGATGGCTGAATGAGAGGGAGAAAGTGGTGAAGCTCAAGAGCTGGTGATAGGGTAGAGGACAAGATGGTGGGGGAAGTGAGGATGGTAAAGAGGAGATAAGGGGGGGACTTGAAGGTGGTGTTAGGAGGAGAGGGAGTATGAGGAGTAGGAAAAAAAAGTGATGAGGAGCCATAAAAGAGAGAGATGGAGAGGAGAACAGAAAGAATAAGGATAGGTGGGAGAGAGATCACAGTCGTATTTGTCCAGTCCTTTTCGTTGACTTCCATCCCCTCCATCTCTTCTTTCTGGTCCTCCTCCTTCACATTATCTGTCATCCTGATGCCCTTCTTGCCTCTTGCCACCACCATCTGTCCATTTTGTTTTTCATGCACTGCAAGATCAGTGTAGTGTACTAGTGTGTTGCAGGTTGCATTCAGGATAGTTGCTAACATGCTTTCTTTGTCTATATGAACTTTTGCCCCCTGGCAGCTTAGTGTACTGTCGCAAAAACTGGAGCATAAGCAGAACCAAACTATTAAATCAAATCCAAATCATACATTTCTAAGTGAGGTACATAAAGCATATACAGATTAAATCACACAATTTATATAGACAATACAATAAAATTTAAGCTCATAAAAGATGATTTAAATCTTCTTTAAATATAAGTAAAAAACATCATTTTTAATCTTTTTTTTATAAATTAAATAATCCTTTTCTTGATTTATTTCTAAGGGAAAATTATTTCAAAGTTCTGGATCCATATTGACTAATGTCTTGAGTTTTTACTAGACAAGCAGTATTAATGGAGGGAATCACAAATTGATTCTGATACCTAAGCCTTAGACTTCTCAAAGCCTGATATAAGGTAACCAGAGCTCTTAAATCCATACTTGTACCTTCATACTTGGTCCTATGCATAAGGCATATGCATTTACACTGAATTCTTTGTTCAGCTGGCAACCTGTGTAATTCTTTTAATCCTGGTGGCACAGGATCAAATTTATGCAGACTAAAGTTTAAATGAGCTGCAGCACTTTGTACTATTTTTAAGAAGTGGAACCAAGATTTAGGAAGACCTGTGTATAGTCTGTACACAAGTCTTCCTAAATCAATTGCAGTAGTCTAAATACGTTAAAGTCAATGCCTGAGCGATGGATTTTAATCCTCCTTGATCTCAGGAAGTAATGAATCATTTTTAATGAAAAAAACTCTACTGTCTGCACAATTTTTTAAATCTGATCAGCGAGTGAGAAGGTAGAATCAAGCCAAACTCCAAGGGGCATGCCTACTAAGCCGGGCTAATGGTTAACCCAAGCTGTCTGCAACTAGGTCCCGTAGAAAAACATGGGCACCTAGTTGCAGATAGCCTGGGTTACTGGTTAGCCCAGATTAGTAGACATACCACCAAGATATTTCTGAACATATAGCAATAAGATTTGAACTTAAAGAGATGTTAGTGGGCCATTTACAAGTCTCTTCCCTGCTAATGCTGTTAGTGTAGCTGGGTTTGAACAAATAGAAAAGTGTTCGCTTGCAGTATGACACAGTAGTGCGTTACCCCCCTTTGCAGAATCAGGCATGTGGGGGGTACACTAGGGTGTGTCAGTGTGTGTCTGCATTCCTCTGTATGTCATAGGAAGTATCAGGGGCTGTGTGGTGTGTGTTAGCATGTGGTTGTATATGTGTGTTTCGGTGGCTCTGTGCATATGGCAAGACATTGTGTGTATGTACTGCATCAGGGGCTCTATATGTACTCGTATAGTGAGGGGGACTATGGGGCTTGAAATCAATGGGGCCGCGGCTCCGATTACGATCGCAAACCGCTACCGCGGCTTTGTAAACAAGCCCCTATGTGTGTGTTTGTCTTTGCATGTGTGTTAGTGTGAATGTGTGTGTGTTTTGGTGGTAGATGTGCCTGTGTGTGTTAGAGGGCGTCTGCTTTTTGGGGTGATGGGCATGTGTCTGTACTTTCCCCTGTCCTTGTCCCTCCACCCTCTTGCATTATTCCCCCTTTCTGTCCTTCACTGCCATCTTGCACTCTCACTATTTTTCCTCCACCCGTCCATGCACTCTTCCTCCCCTATTACCCAAATTTGCACCATCTGGGGCTTTCCCTCCCCTACCTCACCTCCTTTCCCACAGTCTCTTTTCTTTCTTTTTTTCTCCTCTAACCCTGCTCCTTCTCTTATTCTCCACCCCTCTTCTCCTTTCTTTTAGCACAGCTCCTTCTCTTATGCCCTGCCGATTTCTTTCCTAACCACACCCTTCCTATACTTCACTTAGGCTCTGCCTCTTCCCCTGCCCCTTCCTTTGTTATCCTTCTCCTCTTCTGTTAATGGAACCCAATGAGTCTCGCTGGCCTTTGGAAGCTGCAGCCCCACTCTTCTGGCCGGTGGGATCTGACGATTCCTATCAAATTTTAAGGGCCATTTTCCCTACGAGACCTGGGCATTCCTGACGGCAGTCCCACTCCTCATGTTAGCAGATTTATTTATTTTATTTTATTTATTTATTTAACAATTATTTCTATACCGCTCTTTCACAAGTATCAAGTGCGGTTTACAATGAACAGTATGTTATATGGTATGGATAGTATCATACCAAGTCATTTTACATAGAACAGATGAACTAGGTACAGATAACAGTATAAAGTTTAAACAGTAAATTATTAAACTATTATAACATATATACATAGTAATTGTATATATGTTATAATACATGTTATATACATAGATTGCAGAGGTAACATATGCCTGTGCAAAACAGACATGCATAGGACAGACAAAAATTACCTTAGTCACTGGACCATCGATAACAGGTGCTACACTTATGTGAAATGCGCCTAAAAGGGTTTGGACAAGTTACTACCTGAAAAGTCCATAAACCATTGTGAAAGTTGACTGGGGGAAATCCTCTGCTTATCTTTGGGGTAAGCCAAATGGAATCTCTATTTTTTGGGATCCTGCCAGGTACTTGTGATCTGGATTGGTCACTGTTGGAAACAGAATACTGGGCTTGATGGATCTTTGATCGGACCCAGTATGGCAAATCTTATACTCTTATGTTCTTAATGTGTCTAAAAAAGATGATCCCTGGGGAACACCCCTGGGCATTACAGAGAACTCATTTTCGCTCACAACCTATAGCAGAAAGAACAGCTAAATCCTATTCAGAACTATGAAGGTCATTAAGATCAGTAGCTAGTAAGTACTGGTATGTTAGGTTTAAAAAATAATCACAATTCTGGCCCAAATGTGCATAATGGACATACATTACTCCTCTTGTCATTTCCTAAATAATAATGGTACAGCAATCTGTGCTGTCAGGTTTGTAGTGTGTTTCACCACTGAAGGTCAGCTGTGTGATGCATACATTTTTGATCAATGATATTCCCTTCCATTCTTCTATGGCCAAAAAAGATCAGGTTTTCAGGACACCCCCACTGGATATACAGGGTGGCCCAAAAAAGTGAGAACATATCGTAAATTAAAAGCTTCAATAGTTTACTTATTTACTTTTTTTAGCTATATAACATCTTTATTTCAACAATTTCCGGTCACCATCTTTTTTTTTTTTAATTCGTCAATCGTTTACATCTGTCTTTTTGAATTTTTAAATAACTTATATGCTACGAGATGTTCTCACTTTTTTTGTGCCACCCTTTACATGACAAATTTACATACAACAGAGGTAGTATGCATGCAAGTTTATCTCATGCATATTCATTAGGGGTTTCCGGAATACCCAGCCTATCTGTGGCCCTTGATCCCCAAAAGGAATGCTAATTCCTTAGAGAGAATACTGTTAAGAGCTAACATAGAAAAATGGCTCATTGGTCTCTAGAGGTATGATTCTCACATTGGGTGAAAGTGGTCCTGGGTTCAGATCCCAGATAAACCTGGTGCTTTGTGTGGCAGGTTTGTGGAGACGAGGTACCAAGTCAGTACTTGTCAGGCCTTTAATTAAAAAGCCATGGGATAGGAGACAATATATTATTGTGGATTAGGAACTGGTTGAAAGATAGAAAACATATAGCAGAGATGAACAATGTGGAGGAGTAGCCTAGTGGTTCAAGCACTTTCTTACTAATCACACAACCAGCATTTGATTCCCACTAGCACTCCTTCTAGCCTTGGGCAAGTCACTTAACTATCTGTTACCTCAGAAGAAAAGCCTGACAGTCTACTTCCAGTCAAACAGTTGGGTCAGCATTGACTTGAAGACGCACATTGCAAAGGGCTAAACAACAAATTTTCTCAATGGGGAAAGGTGAATAGTAGCATTCCCCAGGGATCTGTGCTGGGCCTGCTGCTTTTTAACACATTTATAAATGACTTGGAAATGGGAATAACAAGTGAAGTGATCAAATTTCAGATGACATAAAATTATTCAAAGTTGTTAAAACAGAAGAGGATGGTAAAAAATTGCAAGAGGACCTTGATAAATTGAGAGACTGGGCATCCAAATGGCAGATGACATTTAATGTGGGCAAGTGCACAGTTATGCACTTATGGAAGAACAACAGTTACATGATGCAAGGTTCCATATTAGGAACTACCACCAGGAAAAGGATTTAGGCGTCGTCATGGATAGTAGAAACCTTCTGCCCAGTGTTTAGTGGCAGCCAAGAAAGCAAATACAATGCTAGAAATGGTTGTTTACTCCTACAAAAAGTAGAAAAACTAGGGATCCTCAATGAAACTACAGTGAAGCACATTTAAGATTAATCAGAGAAAATATTTGTTCACTCAACACGCAGTCAAACTCTGGAATTCGTTACCAGAAGATATTGTAAAAGCTGTTATTGTAGTTGGATTTAACAGAGGTTTGGACAAGTTCCTGGAGGAAAAGTCCTTAAACCATTTTTAAAGAGGACTGGGGAAATCCACTGTTTACCCATTGGACAAGCAGCATGAAATCTGTATACCTTTTGGGAACCTAACAGGTACTTGTGACCTGGATTGGCCACTGTTGAAAACAGGATACTGGGTTTAATGGTCTGACCCGCTATGGCATATCTGATGTTCTTACAATTAAGAAACAGAGATACTTTACCCACCACCCCCTTATGCTGTAGAAAGGTCTTCCTAGAAGCCTGTGAAGTCAGGAAAAATATTAGCTCTTTTCTCAAAAAATAAAGACCCAGTTCTTAAAACAGTTCCTCAGGCCATGTCTCCATTAATCTAGTTCTAGGAAATTCTTAGACCTGGAGTTGTTTTCCATTGACTATTTTGCTCCATAGAGGTGAGTTATCCTTAAGAGGTGCACTACTAACTGTCTGAAGCAAACAAATTAAATATCAAATGTTACTAAACATAAATTGCAGTGTAATGTGTGCCTTTGAGTCAATGCTGACTTCTGGTGTCCTAGCAGCTCCTGGGTTGTCTTAGCAGTGTGACTGGAATTAGATTGCTAGACCTTTTTTTCTGAGGCAATGGAGAGGAAAGTAACTTGCCAAGACGATCTAGTGGGGATCAAACCCTGGTGTCTTGGTTATCAAGCCAGTACTCTTAATCATTAGGTTACTCCTCCATACCTCATTCATAACTTATACTTATCAATAATATATAACACAAAATAAAACAAACTATACTTAAAAAGTCAATATAAGTTAAATTCTTGTACCAAATCCATAAGCTTGCTCAAAAAGAAGAGCTTTGAGTTTTTTATGAAATTGTAAAAAGTCTTTTTCCCTACTCTTTGAAGCTTCATACACTGGGTATCACCAAGAGCCTGCAAGACTGCAAAAAGATAGCAATGGTGTATTTCTGAGAGCTTTTTGAAAATAAGTCGGAACAAACTTTTTTAGGGAGCTAGCTACTAAACTGTGGTAAAACCTTGGATTTTACAGCAACCTACTTTGTGTGGGCTAGTAACTCCCACAGTAAAGCAATGGCACAGTTGGTGGTGATTATTGCAAGCCACGTTATTCTAAGGGAAAAATAATGCCAGCAAAAGACTCTTGGTTGGTAGGTTGACCTCCAGTGATAGTCTTTTGAATCCAGCAACAGTGCCAGCAGGAGTGAGAGAGGATCAATTTTGCCAGCCTACCCTTAGACCAACAGGACTTTTATAGGCCTGGGTGGCTTTCTGGGGATGGGGAGGCCTTCAGGGGGTATATTGATATATGGGATCATTCCTAGCCCCCTCTGCATCCCCCGCTAACCTCCCCATACGAACAAGGTATTCATATGGGGAGCACTGTTCCATCTAAGCTGTGTGCGTGTGCGCGCGCACACACCTCGCCGAGCGAGCGCACATACTTTACAACAGCGCGCACAAAAATTACGGCTCTGATTCTGATAGAAAACAACACAGATGTCTTAAAATTTAAAAGTTATGATTATAATTACTAGAAATTTCCCGCTTCATTTAGTAATCGTCTATTTTAATTTAATTTGATTAAAATCAATGTGGTGTACATACTGTATTCTGACGTGTAGTCAAATTTTAAAGTATATAACTCCGAGTGTTGTTATGTGGCGCACAAAAATGTAACCTTCCTTCAAAAGCTGCACACAGCTGATATTTTATGTGCACGCACCCTACAGAAAATTAGAGGGAACATTGATGGGGAGGCTAGATGTGGGTGGGAAGGGGTGGATTTAGGGCAGTGATTCTGATGTTGACCCTGTACATCTGGGGCTGGTGGGCTGAATGGGGAACTTATTCCACCTCTGAAGTGGAATACATTCCCCAGATAGTGGGTGATGGCTGGCCTGGCCTGCGGAAGGGCTCGGAAGGGGTGCAGATGATTCCCTGCAGCTCGGCCCTGGCCTTGGGAGGCCAGATCAGGGGTCGGGCTGTGGGGAATTGCAGATCAGGTCGGCAACCGGATGCCATGGCACTGCAGCTCCATTCAAGAGCCCTGACTGAGTTAGCTGGGTGGAGGCTTGTACGTGCAGGCTGACCGAGATCGGGTCCAAGGCCTGCACATACAGGCCTAGTTACGATTCTGATCCTGCAGGGTTAGACGTGCCCCGCATGATCAGAATCGCATCTGCCCCTGTGTGTCCAATTCCATTCGGGCACACAGTGGCATGGACGTCCCGGATGGAATGCCTCTCATAGCATCCAGGGGGTGGAGGTCTTTTTTGGGGGATCTTGTACTGTTCCATGGGGAGGGAACCCCCGAACCACTGGTTTTCTTTTAAATGCACAGAGAGAGGAGTGGCCTACTGGTTGGGGTAAGTTGCCTAGGGCCAGAGGTTCAAATCCCACTGGAAAACAGCAACCCTGAAGGGATTGGGGTTTCTAGTCCCACAGGCACTCCTTGTGGCCTTGGGCAAACCACTTAACCATCCATTGCCTCAGATACAGAAAAAGTAGCTTGTGAGCTCTTTGTGAACAAAGGAAATATATACCATTCCTGAAAGTACACCACCTAGAGTGCACTTGGACCAGGCAGTATATAAACGCCTATAATTCAATCCCATTAATATTGCATTCTGGAGGATCAGGAGCACCTTTGAGATGGTGTTACTTTCTATGACTGATGTGGCTTGTGGTGATCACCGCAAGCTGCACCATTCTGTTTGAATGCTAATAAGGTGTTTTGCATGCATTTGCATCTCATTGCCATTCAATATGTACTGTAGTGCAAAATTGTGCCTAATGGTAAAATGATGCACATTTTTGCCCTTTAATGTGCATTACAGGGCAAAAATTGTGTACTATTACTGTACCATAACATACTTTGGTAACACCATTAAAATTCTAAATTTATTTTTTTTTTTTTTATTTGAACAGTTTTTATATACCGCTGTTTCCAAGGATCAACAGCGGTTTACATTACAACAAAAGTTATACAGTTAAACAGTTAAACAGTTACATAGAACTTTATGAACAATTTGAACAATATTACATTATAACGTGAGTTGAAAAGAACAATATTGATTAAAGTAATTACAATATAACAATGATATTTGACTATGTTACAGAAGACTGTATATCGATAATATATTATAATATAACAGGAACAACAACAATATCAATATTTGAACTATAATACATTTAGATTATATATCAGGTATCGTATGTTACATTAGATTATATATCAGGTATCGTATGTTACATTGATTATATATATATGTGTAAAATGATATTTATTTTATTCTTCGATTGGTAACAAGTGGAGTTGAATTAAAGAAGAAGTAATGTGTTCATTTCTTCGTACATCTAAAATCTGGCTACTTTCGGGATTTTGCTAGGTACTTTGTGACCTGTTTTGGCCACGGTTAGAAGCAGGATATTGGGCTTGATGGACTTTTGGTCTAACTCAGTATGGCAATTCTTATGTTCTTACATTAAAGATTCATTACCAGAAGCTAGGCTCCTGCTGGATCAGTCCTGAAGCAGGAGACAGGCTAGAAACAACCACAGTACTGAACCAGTCAGGGAACAGAACATAAGTGAAGGATGGTGTGAATCAGAATTAGATGATGGTGAATAAATGAATCCTTTACCTAATGCTATGTTTAGAATAAGCAAATGATGAACATTCTAGTTCTCTTTTTCCTGGTAAGGGTCAATGCAGGGGATTGCACATGTTTTTAAAGTTTTTCTTTTTGCGCCAGGGTCCACATTTCATGCCTGCTGAGGCACGGAAAATGGGTCTATGTGGTAAGTATCTGCATTGTGTGCTAAGGAGGTAATTTTATAAAGAACTGCATAAAGTTACATGCTGTATTTTCAATGACTTACACACACAGATGGGCCTTTATGTGAGTACTTTAACCATTCACTATTTTGTAGGTACCTGCATCAGGCCAAGGGTGCATACTTTCAGTGTAAATGAGCATGGGGGTAGATCGCAAATTTATGGATATAAGTTATAAAATACTATATGGATATAAGTTATAAAATACTATAACTTATATGCGTTCTTTAGATAGGGATTTACGCCAGTCCTAGAATCATAGAAACATGACAACAGAAAAAGCCAATATGGTCTATCTAGTATGCCTCTCCATATCAATTACTATAGTCCCCTTTATTCCTTTAGAGATCTTCTGTGTTTGTCCCATGTTTTCTTGAATTCAGATACTGTCCTCATCTCTACTACCTCCACTGGGAAACTATTCCATGCATCTACCACTTTTTCCATAAAGAAATATTTCTGTTTATTATTCCCGAGTCTATCCCCTTTCACCCTCATCCTATATCCCCTCACTGCAGAGCTTGCTTTCCATCAAAAGAGGCTTTCCTCATGTGCATTTATGGCATGGAGGTATCTAAACGTCTGTCATATCTCCACTATCCTGCCTTTCCTGTAACGTATACATATTAAGATCTTTAAGTCTGTCCCCTTATGTTTTATAACAAAGACCACTAACCATTTAGTAGCCACCCTCTGCACTGACTCCATCCTGTTTATATCCTTTTGAAGGTGTGGTCTCCAGAACTGCACACAATACTTCAAAGAAGGTCACACCAGAGATTTATACAGAGGCACTATCGCCTCCTTTTTTCTGCTGGCCATCCCTCTCCCTATGCACCAAAGCATCCTTCTGGCTTTTGCCGTCACCTTTTCTACCTATTTAGCCACTTTAAGATCATCAGAAACAATCAAGCTCATGCCCCTCTCTTTTTTCATTGACACTTCGCCCCCTACACTGTACTTGTATTATTGTAACCCAAATGCATGACCCTGCATTTTTTAAGATTAAATCTCAGCTGCCAAATTCTTGACCATTCTTTAAGTTTAGCTCGATCCCTCCTCATGTTATCTACTCCTTCCTGGGTGTCTACTCTATTGCAGATTTTGTTGTCATCTGCAAAGACGCAAACCTTACCTGACAGCCCTTCCACAATATCATTAACCAAGATATTAAAAAGAATTGGACCAAGGACATATCCCTGCCACACACCACTGGTAACATCCTCCAACTATCAGCCAACACCCTACAGTCATTACTGGACAAACCCCAATGCCAGCGATTGTGCAAATGCGCTAACCACACTCGCCTCACAGTACCTACGTCAATCACCCGCACCAGTGTCTCCACATCCAACAGAGAGTTCTGCTTTTACATACCAACAATCTGGAACTCACTTTCCCCAGACTTTCATTCCCTCTCAGACATTGGGGACTTTCGTCGAAAGCTAAAGACACTTCTTTTCTTGGAGTACTTTGGCTCAGACACATAGCCACAGCCTTAATGGTCCCTCTAATATATAACATTTATCACCATATTAACTGACCTTAACTTACATCATAATACAACCTGGCCTCCACCAAACCATGTGCTTTACCCCCTACAAACATATGACCAATTCACTGCATAGAGCAACCTGCAGCTCTGTCTCCTGGTGCTTTTGCTTTTGCACAGTATATCCTGCAGAGTTACCTTGTTTCAAAATGTTCTGTAGTTTAAATTGTACAGTTTACTTTGTTCAAGGTGTTCCATAGTTTACGTTGTACAGTTTACCTTACTTCATAAGAACATAAAAACATAAGGAATGCCATACTGGGTCAGACCAAGATCCACTAAGCCCAGTATCCTGTTTCCAACAATGGCCAATCCAGGTCACAAGTACCTAGCAGTTTCCCAATAAGACACACAGGTTCCATAATGCTTGTATTGGCTCAAGCACTGGATTACCTGGGTCCTCTTAAATAAAGGTTTATGGATCTTTCCTTCAGGAACATCTCCAAACCTTCATATTTTCAGTGTGTTCCATGTAAAGTTATCCATTCCAATCAGTTCTGTGTAAACCATCATGACTAGTAGATACGGAGGTATAAAAGAGTTATATAAATAAAAACATCCTTCTCCTCAAAGTGAGCTCCATTTGTTGCCTCCCACTCAACCAATTTCTAACCTAATTAGTCACTTTAGGGTCCATCCCTAGGGTGCTCAAATTATTTATAAGTCGCCTGTGCAGAATGGTGTCAAGGGTTTTACTGAAATCCAAGTACAGTACATTTAGGGCTCTTCCTTGGTCCAACTCTCTGGTCACCCAGACAAACAAATCAATCAGATTTGTTTGACAAGACCTACCTCTGGTAAACCCATTCTGCTTCGGATCCTGCAATCTATTGGACTCCAGAAACCTCACTATCCTCTGTTTTAGCAGCATTTCCATTAATTTACTCTTCACTGAGGTCAGACTAATCGGCCTTTAGGTCTCAACCTCATCCTTACTTCCTCTTTTGTGTAAAGGGACCATGTATGCTTTTCTCCAGTCCTTGGGGACCACTCCCAACTCTAAAGAAGCATTGGAAAGGTCAATCAGTGGAGCTGCTAGAATGTCCCTAAGTTCCTTCAATAATCTTGGATGCATCCCATCTGGTCCCTTCGCTTTGTCTACTTTTAGTTTAGCTAGTTCCACATGAACACAGTCTTCTGAAATCATTCAAGATCCCTCTCATTTCTATTCCTATTTGTGGGTGTTTTCTGAGGTCCTGCTCTTGGCCCTTCATCTGGGAATATAGAACAAAAATCTGTGTTAAGGAATTCTGCTTTATCCTCATCTTCTTCTACATATTCCTCCCCTTCCCTCTTGAGTCTGACAATACCACTTTTGCACTTCCTCCTCTCACTAACATATCTGAAAAGTGTCTTATACCTCCATTTTATTGCATTGCCTATTTCCTTTTCTTTTTGTATCTTTGCTTTCCTGGCTACTTTCGTAGCTTTTCTAAGTTTTTCCAAATACAGATGCTTGTCTTCCTCTCTATGTGATCTCTTGTATTTTATGAAGGCCACCCTCTTTTTCTTCAACTTTTCAGCTACTTCTTTTGAGAACCATAGTGGCCTCCTTTTCCTTTTACATTTATTTACCTTTCTAACAATAAGGTTTATTGCCTTTAAAATATTCCCTTTCAGTTTTGCCCATTGCTTTTCTACATCTCTCAGCTGCTCCCATTCCGCAAATGACTCCTTGAGGTATTATACTGTCTTGTCAAAGTTAGTTTTCCTAAAATCTAAGACCCTCAATTTGAATGGATTTTATCAGCCCTGGTCCTGAACCACACCATCTGGTGGTCACTGAATGCTAGATAATCTCCCACTATAACATTAGAAACACTTTCCCCATTGGTAAGCACCAAGTCCAGTATGGCCTCTTCACATGTGGGTTCTGTTACCAGTTGCTGGAATAGTTCTCCCTGTAGAGAATCTAGGATCTCCTTACTTCTAGATGACATCGCAGCAGAGATGTGTCAATCGACATCCAGCATATTGAAATCACCTAGCAGTAGCACTTCCTTTCATGGCATTGCTGCATATGTCTTCTATTAAATCTCCATCTTCTTCTTCTCCTGTGAAGGAGATCTGTATATCACACCAATGCAAATGGATTTCCTGTTCTCTCTTTCTAGTTTAACTGACAGTGCCTCCTCGCTTCTTTTTAAGTCCTGTAATTCTATAGTTTTAATATTATTTGTTACATATAGTGTCACTCCTCATCCCTTCTTCCAACCTTGTCCTTCCTGAATAAAGTATATTTATTTATTTACATTTTATTTATTTATTTATTTAGAAAATATTTATATACCGCAGCTTCCAGCGATCAGCAGCGGTTTGATTATAGATTTGAAATTGCCAAATCGAGGCGAAAATTTTGGAGTATCATTACATTGATTAGAAAGACGAGCACGGCACACAGTAATAAGGTCCTAGTAGAGGAGACAGTAATTTACATATGTACATTTCACCTAACAGAATTCTAGTCACAAATTGTGATCTCTTGTATTCCCTGGGATTTACATCAAGTTGTAATAGCACTGGAATAGATGGGTCTTTAGCTGTTTCCTGAACGCATTAAGGTCTTTGGTCATTCTGAGCTCAGGCGGTAGTTGGTTCCAGAGGGTTGGGGCAGAGTAGGAGTATGCACGGCAGCTAGTACTGGCTTTGACTATTCTGATGTCGGGCGGAACGTGTAGGGTATCTGAGTTGCCAGATCTTCTGACTCTGTTGGGTGGTGTCGTGCTGATAAGGGTGGAGAGAAAGGATGGAGCTATGTTTTGTATGAGTTTATGGGTGGTTATCAATGTTTTGTATTGTATCCGGGCAGTGATAGGGAGCCAATGCAGTTCGATTAGCACAGGCGTGATGTGTTCGGCTATGCTTTTTCGCATGATGATCCTTGCGGCCACATTCTGGGCCATTTGTAGGATGTTTAGTGTTTTCTTTGGGAAACCCTGCAGGATGGCGTTGCAGTAGTCTAGGTGCGGAATGATGAGTGCTTGTGCCACAGTCCTAAAATCGTGGGGTTCGAGGATATTCCGTAGAGGTTGTAGAACTCTAAGTTTGTGGAAAATGGCCTTGTTGGTTTTGCGTAGGTGTTTTTCCATCTTTAGGTTGTTGTCCAAAGTGATTCCTAGGTATTTGATCTCTTTCTTCGTGTGGTATTTATTGTTACAGAGTGTAATTGTCTCGGGAGGTTCAAAATTTGGTTTGCTGGAGATAAACATCACCTCTGTTTTCTTATGGTTTATTGTCATGTTGTTTTGTTTTAACCATTGCAACATTTCATTCAGGCATGTTTCAAGTGGCGTATAGTTAGGGTTGACTGTATCCAGTTGCGTGTATATCATAATATCATCCGCATAGATGTGGTATTTGACATTATGTTGTTGGAAAATATCACAGAGGGGCTGCATATAAATGTTGAAAAGTAGTGCCGAGAGAGCTGATCCCTGAGGTATGCCCTGCGTCTGAGAGAAAGCTTCAGCCTTTTCACCATTGAATTGTACCTGTGGCATTCTATTTGATATGTATGAGGAGAACCATTTTAGTGGGGATCCCAATATCCCTATTGATTCTAGCTTGTTTATGAGGATTCCATGATGCACCGTATCAAAGGCAGCAGAGATGTCAATGAAGATGAGTAGGAACATTTTCTTCTTATCTTCAAGGCCTTTGAGGAGGTTGTTAAGGAGTGCTATTAGTAGCGTTTCTACTCCGTGATGTTGCCTGAAGCCGTATTGTTGCTCATCCAGGATTTCATGGTCATCCAGATGATCTTGTAGTTGCATAAGGACTGCCTTCTCAATGATCTTTGCTAAGAAGGATATGCTGGAGATGGGTCGGTAGGATGCCGGGTCGTCTTTGTTGAGTGAGTTGTTCTTCAGAATTGGTCTTATTATAGATCTCTTGAGTTGTGCGGGCATGATTCCTTGTTGTAGCGATTGGTTCACTATATGGGCGACTTGGTGGGCAATATCTGTTTTTGCTGCCTTGATCCATGCAGCTGGGCAGGGGTCTAGCAGTGATGTGGTGGTATTTATGTTTGTTATTATTTTGATGGTTTGTTTATCATCAATTTTGTGGAAGGCGCTCCATGTCTGGTCCTGTTCTATACTGGCTTTCTGATATGTTGCGTTTAGACAGATTGGGGTCAGGGTAGCAGTAAGTTTACTTGCGTAGTAGTCCGCCAAGGTTTGGGGTTTTATTACGTCATCATAGTGGTCAGCTTGGGGTGTTTTGGTTAGTGATTTCACTAATTCAAAAAGTTCACGAGGTTTGTTTATAGCTTTGTTCAGTATGTTGGTGTGATGCGTCTTTTTGGCGGTGTTGACTTCTTCCTTGTATTGTGAGAGGGAAATGAGGTATTCCTTTTTGTGTTCGATGGATTTAATGCGTCTCCATCTCTTTTCGAGTTTTCTGAGTTCCCTTTTCCTTTTGGTCAGTGTTTCCGTGTACCAGGGTTCGGAATGGTGTTTGTTCGGATTTGAGGGGGATTTCCATGTTGGGAGCGCTGCAGCTTGAATCCCGGTATCCCAGCTATTTGTTAGAGCATCTAGGTCTTGGTTTCGCAGGTCTATGTGGGTCGTGATGTTACTTACAAGACTTTCTAAGTTGAGTTTGTTGAATTTTCTACGCTGTTGCATCACTCGCTGTGATTTCGCGTCCTTGGATCGTGTAGGTAGTTTTATCTGAATGTCAATTCGATGGTGGTCGGACCAGGGTACCGGAGTTATCTTTATCATAGGTTTCTCATCATTGTTTTGTTTACTCGTGGGAGTGAAGACCATGTCCAAAGTATGGCCCTTATCATGGGTGGCGTCATTTATTAGCTGTTGATACCCCAGTTGGGTCATGGCTTCCATGAAAGTATTTGAATGTGTAGATGGAATTGACGCTAGGTTTAGGTCTCCTAAGATGATTTGGAATTTCTTGGGCTGGGTGGAGGATGTATTTTCTAGTGCTGTGGCAAGTGTTTCATGTTGCGGTGAGGGGGCTCTGTAAATCAAGCAGATGGCTAAAGCCGTGTTCTCCACTTTAAGCAAGTCCATGTCTAAACTTGAATTCAGGTAGGTGCTTGAGAGTTGGAGGTTGTTCTTAGCTATAATGAGAACTCCTCCGCCTCTTTTGTTGCTGCGAGGACAGTTGAATAGGTTGTAACCTGGATCGCTTATCTGGTTCAATATGGCTGCATCTGTGTTTGTGATCCATGTTTCTGTTATACAGAGGATGTCAGGTTGCTCATCTTTGATGATGTCATAGATAATTTGTGTCTTGTTCCTGATTGATTCTCTTATATACCGTGCTATTCCACATTCTCTTATATACCGTGCTATTCCACATCAGTGCAGTTTACATGAAACAACAAACCTACACATTTCAATTGGCTGATCTGTGTTTACAATTAACAGGTACTCGAACTTGGATCCAAACTTGGGTAACTATTTACATCTGTACAATCTAGTATTGATGCATCATTTTGTATAGCACATATAATTACATCCCAGTCATGGTTATCCATGAACCATGTCTCCGTAACTACCACTAGATCCAAGTCAGTCTCTTCCATTAAAGCATCAACATCTGGGATCTTATTTCCCATACTATGGTCATTTATTCACACCACTTTCCAAATGTTGTTCCTTTTACCCATTTCTGTAGAGGTATTTAATGTTTTACTTACCTGGGGGCTTTCTCTTACCTGGAGCTTTCTTCACCCATCCCCAATGAATCTAATTTAAGGCCCTCTTCAGTAGGTTAGTCAGTCTGATGAAGAAGATGCTCTTAGATAATGGACACCATCTGTTTTGCAGTCCTTGAAAAATCATCCCATGGTCCAGGAAACCAAAACGCAGTTGATGAAACCATCCACACAGTCTTGCATTCATCTCTAGGATGTGAGCTTCTCTGCCTCGGCCTTAACCTTCAACAGGAAGGATTGAAAAGAACACCACCTGCACACCTATTTGCTTCACCTTCTGTCCAAGACCCAATAAGTCATTTTTGATATGCTCGGAGGAATACCTAGCAGTATCATTTGTGCCAACATGGATGAGCAACATCAGATAATAGTCAGTAGGCTTGATGAGTCTCAGCAAACTCTCTATAGCATCTCAGATTTTGGCACCTGGCAGATGGCACACCTCTCTGGACATCAAAAGAGTCTCGCCAACCACCACTATCCTTCGCATCAATGTGGTCATTGATTCTGCAACTTTAGGGTGCTTGAGCTCATGTTCTTCCCTTTCTTGGGATGCTTTCACCTCCTCCACTTCCAGGGCTGCATACTGGTTCTTCTGTTTGAGGGCTTGTGGTGTTGGAATGTAGGTTATGCAGGCTCTGCTGATTTGTGTCCAACTCTCTTCATTCTGTAGCAGCCCATCTTCACCTTTGTCGGAGAGCTTGGATGCTTCAAGAAGCATCTCATCAATGTACTTCTCACCGTCTCATATGCTTCTCATCCTCACCACCTCTTCTCTTAGCTCCTCCACTTGCTTTATGAGGACTAAAGCTTGCAGGCATCTTGCACATGGAACTAGTCCCTCGACTGGAATTGGACTGTCTGACAGAGGCAGAAGCTGTAATGGGAGCAACATCTTCGGCAATATGAATTATCTCCAGGAACAAGCAGGAATGTAGTCTTCACATATGGGTATCGTCGGTACCAACGGAGCCTGCGCGGGAACGCTCCCCAGCGTCCAATTAGAAAGCTTTTGGGAGCATCCCGCAGTGCCTGCGTGCTGCCTTCCCGCCTTTCCCAACTGCCTCTCTCCAGTTCTTCATTTTCCGTGGAGCCAGAAGGTCGTTGTTCCTGTCACCACAGAAAAGTTTTCCTTCTTCTTCTTCTTTTTTGTGGTCGCGTCTGCCTTCCTCGACGCTATACCGGTACCGCCGGTTCTTCTTTCTTTCTTTTAGAAAAAAAAAATATATATTTATTTCTTTTTTTCCAATTTTTTCTTCCTCAGGTGCACGCGCCATTTTGGGCCTTAGACCCAAAATTTCCTCCATTATGGAAAAACCTGCTTCGGGTTTTAAGAAGTGCACCAAGTGTGGCGGTACCATATCCGTCATCGACACCCATGAGTGGTGTCTTAAATGTTTAGGTCCTGACCACTCCATCTCAGAGTGCATGGCTTGTGCCATGATGTACAAGAGGGGTCAACAAAACCGGGCTGCTAAGCTTAGCACCCTTTTTCCCTCCGATGCAGCCTCTGTGGCATTGACGTCTTCCAGGGCTTCATCTTCCTCCCATGGATCTCAGGTAACTAAACATAAGTCCAGCCGGTCCTCAAAGGGTAGATCTCCTTCTAAGCATCGAGATGCCTCTGGCGTTGCCCTTGAGGGTTCTGCACCGGCAAAATTGCCACGGCGGGAGGCTTCAGCTTCCAAAGCATTATCTGGGCTTCAGGATGTTCTCGAGGCCTCAACCTCGGCAGAACTACTGGTGCCATGCTCTGGGGTACCGGCTGTTTTTCTCCGGTACCGATACCCAGGCATCGGCAGCGTCGATAGACCAGAGGTTCCTGGCTATTGAACGCAGTCTGGTGGCTCTCCTTGCAGCATCAACACCCTTGGAACCGCATCAGACAGTTCAGCCGGTACCGGCACAGGCTCCGGCACCGGCATCGGTACCGGTACCGGTACCGATAGCATCAGCATCGACATTGGTGTCTGCATTGCCAGCACCCAGTCAAGCCATGACCTCTGGTACCGATACACTGGTACCGATTCCTCCCAGCACCGACTTCAGTCGGTACGGGTATCGTGCTCTACAAGAGCATCCGGACAGAAGGTACTTTGAATCCTCGGAGGACTCTTAGGATTCTGACAGTTCTGTCGGTACCGGAATACTTCTCCCCGAGGAGCCTTCCTCTCCCAAACGTAGGATGTCTCCTCCAGAAGATATCTCCTTTCAGGATTTTATCAGGGAGGTGGCTCGAGGTCTGTCCAGTACTGTGGCTCCTGAGACAGAGCCCAGGGCAAAGGAGTTGGAGATTTTACAATATCCCAAAGCTCCTAAGGAGGCAGCTACTTTGCCTATCCATGAGATCTTACATGATCTCATGTTAAGAATGTGGAAAACCCCCCTTACCACCTCACCTCACTCCCGTTGACTGGATACCATGTATCTGGTTCCTCCGTGTCCTGGTTTCCAGAAGACTCAGCTGCCTCACCACTCTATTGTAGTGGAGTCAGCTATGAGAAGGATCAGGAGTGCAAAGAGGCATGCCTCTAATCCTCCAGGACGTGTGTAGAACTTTGGATGCCTTTGGACGTCATACTTTCCAGGCTTCCATGCTTTCTGCCAGGATCAGTTCCTATATTTATATATGGGAATGTTCCTTAAGGAAGTCAAAGGGGATTTAGAGGTTTTGAGCCCTCTTCTTCCTGAAGATAAGAGGCAGGATTTTCTCACACTGGTTAAACATGCCCAGGATGTTTCTAAATTTGTCAATCGTGCAGCTTTTGACTGTTTTGAGTGTATAAGCAGAACCTCTGCCATTGCCATAGGTGCACGTAGAATTGCCTGACTCCAGGCATCCGATTTGGAGCTCTGGGTGCAGGACAAACTGGGCAATATTCCTTCTACAGGTGAGAATCTATTCGGCAAAAATTGGCAAGAAAAGGCCATTGAGTTGGATGCTGATAATGCCACTTTGGATAGGTTATCCAAAGCCACAGCTGATCCTGCAAGGAAGAAATCTTTCAAGAAACCATTCTTTTCCAAAAAGAAGAGGTTTTATCCCTCTTGTCAGCACGGATGTTCTGCAGGTCAGCCTGTCTGGAAGAGTCAGCAACCACCTAAACAAAGGAAAGCAAAGACTGCTAAGCCTCTACTGTCTCAGCAGTCTCAGCCTCCACAAGGCCTTTGACTTCTATCTAGAGAACTTAGCCTTCCTGGCCCTCAGTGGACCAGAACCTTCCACCATCCCAGGAAGGTTTTGCCACTTTGCCCTCAGATGGGAGCAAATAACAGCAGAACATTGGACTCTTTCCATTATAAGAGAGGGGTACAAGCTTCACTTCCTCCGCATACCCCCTCCCACAATGGTAAGACAGTTCAATTCTCAGACCTCTCTCATCAACCTGTTAGATCAAGAGGTCACCATGCTTCTTGCCCAAGGGGCAATAGAAGAGGTACCCATTCCTCAACAGGGTACAGGGTTTTACTCCCCTTATTTCCTTATCCCAAAGAAAACAGGAGGACACAGACCCATTTTAGATCTCAGAGAATTGAACAAATTCCCGTTCAAGGAGAAATTCAAGATGATTTCTCTGGGAACCCTGCTGCCGTAACTTCAGAGTCAGGATTGGCTTTGTTCTCTAGATCTCAAGGATGCATACACTCATGTTCTCATCCATCCAACTCACAGAAGGTTCCTTCGGTTCCTTTTTCAAGGAAAGCACTACCAATACAGGGTGCTTCCTTTTGGCCTGGCCTCAGCTCCAAGGGTGTTTACGAAATGCATGGCTGTGGTAGCAGCATTTCTTCACACTCTGGGAATATTCGTCTTCCCCTACTTAGATGACTGGCTCATTCGAGCCCCATCAGAGTCATAGGCCAGGATTTCTCTATCTTGCACAATGCGTATCCTGCAGTATTTATGTCTGGTCATAAACATCCCAAAACCCAGCCTAACTCCCACTCAAACTCTAGAGTTCATAGGAGCTTTGTTGGATACCAGGAAAGCAAGGGCCTATCTCCCCCAGACCCGTTGCCTTTGCATAGTGCAATTAGCTTCTCAAGCAGTGCTAAAGCCTTATCTCACATCTCGAGAAATGTTACAGCTACTAGGCTTCTACCGTGCATGTGGTCCCTTATGCTCGCCTCCATATGAGAGCAGTCCAGTGGACTTTATCCACTCAGTGGACCCAGGCATCAGGGTGCCTGTCAAACAAAATAGCAAACACAAATCGCCTAATTTTGTCCCTCCAATGGTGGCAGTCCACTCAACCTGTTGCTGGGGTCCCCATTTCAACAACCTTCACCCCAAGCAACTCTCACAACAGATGCTTCACCAGTGGGTTGGGGAGCTCATCTGCAAAACCTCTCCACCCAAGGCACCTGGACTCCACAGGAGACTCATCTACACATCAGTCTTCTGGAGCTCAGAGCAATCTTCCTTGCTCTTCGAGTGTTCCACACTCTGCTCAGCTGCAAGACAGTCCTCATTCACACGGACAATCAAGTAGCCATGTTCTATGTGAACAAGCAGGGAGGAACAGGCTCTCTGTTGCTTTGCAATGAAGCTTTGCGACTATGGGCCCTTGCCAGAGAGCATCAGATTCATCTCCTGGCAGTATATCTTCCAGGTGTCCAAAACTCTTGGACAGACAGACTCAGTCGAGTTCTGCTTCCACATGAATGGTCTCTACATGCAGATCAGGTGGCCAAGAGCTTTCAAATTTGGGGAACCCCAGACATAGACCTCTTTGCAAGTCCGTTGAATGCCAAACTTCCTCGGTTCTGTTCCAGAATTCCGGCTCAAGGCTCTCAGGCCAGGGATGCTTTCCTCCTTCATTGGGGGCAAGACTTCCTTTATGCCTTTCCACCCATTCCCCTGATTCCCAAAACCCTGTTCAAGCTTCAGAGAGACAGAGGCCGTATGATTCTCATAGCTCCACATTAGCCACGGCAAGTGTGGTACCCTCTGCTTCTACATCTCTCTCAAGCTCCCTCTCTGGAGTTAGGGTCTGCTCCAGATCTCTGTCTCAGGAGGACGGAATGTTATGGCATCCCAATCCCCAGTCTCTGCATCTTAGGGCTTGGTTGCTGAAGGCCTAGATCTTCAAGATCTTAACCTTCCTCAGCAGGTAAAGGATATCCTTTATGCTTTTAGAAAACCTTCCACAAGACGCTCTTATGCTTTCAAGTGGAAAAGGTTTACCATATGGTGCTTGCAGAAGGGTCTTAACCCCCTTGCAATACCTCTGGAATCATTACTGGAGTATCTCCTTCATTTATCCAATGCAGGACTTAAAACTAACTCAGTAAGAGTCCATTTAAGTGCTATTGTGGCTTCTTTCAAGCCTTTAAATGGACAACCTATTTCCTCCCATCCTCTTATAGCAAGATTTATGAGAGGCCTTCTACTAACTAAGCCTCCCATTAGGCCACCACCGGTGGCATGAGACTTAAACCTGGTTCTTGGCCAGCTTATGAAGCCACCTTTCGAACCCTTGGCTACTACCTCGTTGAAATTCCTTTCTTGGAAAGTTATCTTTCTCATTGCAATCACATCAGCATGTTGCATTAGTGAGTTGCAGGCACTAGTGGCTGATCCTCCTTGTACAAGGTTCCATCATGACTAGGTAGTCCTTAGGACACATCCACACTTTATGCCAAAGGTGGTCTCCCCTTTTCATCTTAACCAAGCTGTCTACCTGCCTGTGTTTTTTCCAAGGCCTCATGCATCACATGCAGAAAGGAGTCTTCATACTTTGGACTGTAAAAGAGCTTTAGCCTTTTACTTGCAAAGAACACAGCAACATAGAAAGTCCTCTCAACTCTTTGTTGCTTTTGATCCTTCTCATTTGGGACTTCCAGTCTCCAAGAGAACACTGTCCAACTGGATTGCACAGTGTATTTCCTTCGCCTATCAGAGTAAGAATTTTCCTCTGGAGGGCCATGTCACAGCTCACAATGTGAGAGCCATGGCAGCTTCAATGGCTCATCTGCACTCTGTGTCTATTGACGACATCTGTCGAGCAGCCACTTGGGCCTCAGTTCATACCTTCACAGCCCATTACTGCTTGGATCAGGACTCCCGCCGGGATGCCTTGTTTGGTTAGGCTGTTCTCCAACACCTATTCCATACCTAATCAACTCCTACCCTCCATCCCTGGTTTATTTATTTATTTAAATGTATTTATATCCTGCCTTTCTCCGGGTCAAAGCGGTGCAACATTGAGTGGGGGGGGGGGGTGGACAATAATCAGCTTCTGGGGGTGAGGGCTATCACCAGGAGTCAAACATTAATGATTTTAACAAATACTTGGGACATAGACATAAATGTTGTGTTACAGTCTCTTAGAGCATATGTTCATGGAGGTGAACTAGGGGGGGGGGATTGGGGGGTGGTCAGAGGTGGGTGCTTGTTTCTGGTCCGAGGTATTCCTGGAATAGGGCAGTTTTTAGCTGTTTCCTGAACGATGAGGGGTCTCTATTGTATCTGATGTGACTTGGTAGAGAGTTCCAGAGGGTTGGTGCATACAGTTCGAAGGTTGGATGCCAGAGATCCATGTGGAGAAGTGGAGCCCTTTTACAGGGACACACAACTTCTGGGGTCTCTCCCTGGCATCTAAAGCTAGGGAGTCCCCATATGTGAAGACTACATTCCTGCTTGTTTCTGGAGATAGCATAGTTACTCACCTGTAACAGGTGATCTCCGGGAACAGCAGGAATTTAGTCTTCACAACCCACCCACCTCCCCTAGGAGTTGTATCTCTCTATCTATCTCTTTCTCTTTCCCTCTCTCTCTCTTTGTCTCAGCTTTAAACTCAACTGGAGAGAGGCAGTTGGGAAAGGTGGGAAAGCAGCACGCAGGCAGTGTGGGATGCTCTCAAAAGCTTTCTGATTGGACGCTGGGGAGCGTTCCTGCGCAGGCTCCGTCGGTACCGACGATACCCATATGTGAAGACTAAATTCCTGCTGTTCCCGGAGATCACCTGTTACAGGTGAGTAACTGTGCTTTCCCAGCCATCATTCAGTTGGTGGAGTTTTGTTACCTGTTGAAATAAATGAGAGAGACTTACCAAAGTCCCTATCTTTTCCTCAGCTATCCTTTAAGAGAAAAAGCAACTAAACATTTTTATGTATGTTCCAACAGTACTGTTCTATGTCCGGGTATGCAGCCCCCCTTCCTTGCTAAACAGCTTTACAGCAGTAAATTTTTATGTTATGTGTCTGAAGTATATAGATTAATGTGCTCCCTCTGTAAAATTACCTAATCAAAGTTCCTTGTGGAATGGCAAATTGTTTACTTTTAGTAGATATCCAAATGTGGAACTTTTTGCTTCCTAGATTTTCCCAACCCAATTAGCTTGTCTATGTCAACAAGCTAATTGGGGAGTTGCCCTATATAGCAAGAATTCTAACATAGGGACAGTGGGAGTTGGGGTGGGAAAGGATTGATCTAATAACTGAGGAGGTCAGTGACATCAGAGAGCTAGCCTACTTCTTTGAACCTGAAGGCTAGAGGAGATGAAAAAAAACTCTAACTACAGAAAAAAGCTTTGCCCAAGATCACAAAAGAATTGCCCTTTTTCAACACAGCAGAAAAAAATAGCTAATAAAAATGATAACAAAGCCTCCTTTAAGAGCTCTCAGGCAAAGAGTTTGTATTCAGGAGCCACACAGTATTACCTTGTTTGCAATGCAGACTGTTTGGGAATGACCTAGGACTGGTGCATGTGTGCATGACTAGATTTAATGCGCTTTCAGCTACTTAAAAGTGCCTACTATAAAGTGTCCCCTATAAAGTGCCTACTTATCATTTTGTAGGCACAGGATGTAAAAGTACCATCTAGATACATGGTAGATGCTGGGCATTCCTGAGAGCACACAGGCTTTACCCTCATCACACGTTTTTGTAAATAATGCGTGGTGAATGGAAAAACTTTCCACACATTAGTAAAAAGATGTAGTGATCATATGCTTTATTTTATTGCATCAATACATAGATACATCATCATTTTTATCTTTTGGCATTTACTGTTGTTCAGAGTTTAGTTTAATTTCGTTTATTCGGTCTTTGACTTACCTCTTTTAGACTCAAAAGGTGCTTCAAAGCAGTTTACAATATAAAACAAAAATAGCAAAAGGAAAAAGAGTTACAGTCTTTAAAAAAAGAGAAGAAAAGGGAAGGAGTGGGGTGTGGGCAGCATTACTCTAAGAGTGTGTCAGGAGGTGCTCCAAAACCTAAAAGGTGAGTTTTTAGAGAAGAGTTGAATCTGTTAATATTTTTTTTTCACTCCTAAGATGTTGAGGAATGGAATTACAAATAACAGGACCATAGCAGGAAAAGGTGGTTTCCGAGGTAACATCAAGAAGAGGTTTGTAAGCAGTGGGAAGAATAAGCTGATTAGCCCTGCTAGCACGAAGTGGATGTGAGCAGTTGTATAGAATTAAAAAGGAAGAAAGATACAGAGGAGTGTTAGTATGCAGAGCTTTCTGTATAATAGTATAGATCTTAAATTGAAATCAGTAATGCAACATAAGGCAATGGAGAGCCTTTAGTGCGAGAGTGATGGCCTCAAGCTTCCCCAAATTTTGAACAACTTGAAGAGGGCTCAGAGTGTATTGAGGGAGCCCATAATAAAGAGAATTGCAATAGTCTAAGCCATTCAGGATAAGTGCAAAAAACAATTGTTTTTATGTGATTGAGGTCCAAATAGGGTTTAACAGTATGGATTTTCTTCAGATGAGAGATGGATCAGTTTTACAGCTAAGGATTCTGAGGCAGTCAAAAAATGGGATGGATTGATTGATGGTGGGAGCAGAGAAGGGGGAAATGGTGAGTAATCCACAAGGCTTTGGACTTTGAGGAATTTAGTTTCATGCCCATTTGCAACTACCAACAAACAAGTGATTAAAGTAGAGATCAGGAGAAAGGTGAGTGTAGAAACTAATTGAATGTCATCAGTGAAGATTTAACTGTGAAGGTCAGTGCCTTGGATCACAGTAGCCAGAAGGTCAAAAAATAGAGAGTATAAGCAAGGATAGTGCCTTGAGGAACATTGCAGGGAAGGGAGCACAGAGCAGAGAGAATATTATGCCAGGATACTGAAAAAAGAGTGATCCTGAAGATAGGAAGAGAATTAAGAAAGCCCTGTGCCTCAAATATCAATATCTGTCATCTTTCACAGAAGTAGGGTTTGATCTACAAGATTAAAGGCTGCACTGAGGTCCAAAGACATACATTTCTGGTGATCAGTTCTACATCTGTTATCAATGAGAAGGCAAAGAAGGAGTTTCTCGAGAATGGCCAATGCAATGTGAAAGCCCAGTTGATATGGATGGAGAGCATTTGTTTTTTCACGAAAGAACGCAAGCTGTGAATGCACAGTTTTTTTCCAGTATCATTGAGGGGAAGTAGAGTGTGAAATAGACAACAATTTCTGCTTATGAGGGATCCAAGGAAGCTTGTTTGAGAAAGGAATGAATTATGGCATGTTTCCAAATATTAGAAAAAATCCCTGTTGTCACACATAATCCCTGACTAACTTGGCTTTGATATGGGATGGGCATTCAAGATGGTTGAAATTTGCTCACCTCTGAGTTGCAAATCCACCTACCCTAGGAAAAAGTTTGACTTTCTGAGGAAGGCAGAGGTTGTGCATCTTCATGGCTGTAAGATGTGTACATTTATAAGATTTGTCACGTACGTCAGTGCCCTGGTGTCTGGCTTTAATCCAAACATATTCCTTCCCTCACCCTCCATTCTTGATGTATGAACATAGCGAGATGAGCTAGACTAAGATATCCCCACACCTTTACATTATCTGAAGAGGGCACATTGTTTGCTTTCACTCTGGATGGGATAATAGCTAAGCGTGCTGCTCATTGGAAACAAAGAGAGATATCTAGTTTTTTTAGGCAAACTGCCAGCAGCAATAAATATTCAAATGCACTGTTTGACAACATGCCATCTGCAAATGCAGCAGAAATCAAATTTACTTAATAGCTCGAAATTTATGTCATGGTTAGAGAAAACTGTTGTGGGAGGTTATGCTATTATTTTTTTTTTTCATGACCACCTAAATGATATTAAATATGGTATGTACAGTAAGGAGGCCTGAGTTCTAAGCCACCGTAAAACAGTGCTTGGTGCTTTATTTTACCGCAGGATTCACTAATCACCTTTAACTTAGTACTGAAGCATGGTAAATCCTGCAGTAAATTTCTATTTCCACTGCTGCAGCTGAAAATATATATTTTCCAAGCCACAGCAATACAAAGATAATGGATCTGAAATTGGACCTGCTGTCTTCAAAAAGGGCTGGTATCATCTTTATCTTTATTTTTATTTATACATTTGATATACTGCCCTTGTCGAGACATCAGAGTGGTTTACAATAAACATATCTACTCCACAGAAAAAGGAAAAGAATGCCATTGCATTATAGGAAAGAAGTAGAGGGAGTAGTAAAGTCAACAAAAGAAGACAACAAACAATAGCTAGTAGGGTTGTCAACAGGGAAGCTCAAAAGCCTGTTCGAATAGATGGGTTTTTAGTAAACTTTTAAATTTTGGGTAGGAAGGTTCCAGACGGAGGGAAGAAGGTAGAGCATTCCAGAGTGAGGGACCGAGAAAGAAGAAGGCAGCGTGACGGGTTTGTTCCAAATGGGCCTGGGAGGGAGAAGGTAAGGAAAGCCGATTAGCATGTAATGACCGAAGCTGTCGATAAGGGGTATGAAGAGAGATGAGATTAGCCAGATAAAGTGGATTTGATGTATGGAGTGCCCTATGCGTCAGAATGAGAAACTTGTATTGAAACCTATATCGAAGGGGTAACCAATGAAGGTGATGAAGGAGAGGAGTGATGTGATCAGACTGCCGAGCGTGTGTAATGAGACATGCTGCCGTGTTTTGTAATATACTATAGACCAGGCATGTCCAACTTCGAACAGGTCGTGATCTACTTTTTCCGGCCAAAAGTGCCGGTGATCTACCACCATGAAAATTAATTTTCAAATTAGTTTCAAATTAAATTTTAACCCAATAAAGTTGGAGGATCCCCCCCTTTTTAATGAACCTTCTGTCATTTACTTGGATACGATCAGCTGTTAAGCAAATCAAGCAAAAACAAAACAGAGAGACGAAGATCCAGTAAGCACTGCGAGGGGAAATGGAAAGTACATTTTTTCTTAAAGTTTTATTGAGCAATAACTTTCTTTAATAGCTTTCTTTAACTTTTATTGAGTAATTTGTGTTAAATTTAGGTTGAGTATTGATCCAGGCTGATCTTGCACAATCTTTAATATTTCGCTCTTGCTCATTAGTGAAATGACTGAGCCTGCATTTCATCCACTGAATATTGCGTGAATATTGCGTGAGGGCCAGTCTCAGGGAATCTTGGAGATGTTCATCTGTCATGTTGGAACGTTGTGTACTCTTTGTCATTTTCAGATGGGAAAACGCAGATTCACACAAATAAGTTGAACCGAAACAGGAGGTCACTGCATCTTCTCAAGTTAGGAAATTTGTCTCTAGGCACTAGCTTCCAAAACGATTCTTGCTCAGCACGGGTCTTGAGAAAAATGTCATTTTTAAGAGTTAATATTTCGTTTTCAAGAGATAGCTTGTTCAATGAGTAATTTTTACTGATAGCAGCTGCAGTTTCTTTAATGTCCACATCTACTATGAATGGGTATGACAAGTACTCCACAACTGTTCCGATTTTTTGGAAGTCACAGAATCTATTTTCGAATTCCTGGATAACAGAACAGATTTCTGTCACATACTTCTCGTTCTGAAAAACAAAATTTGGATATTGTCTCAGATGGTCCTGCATATTAGGAAAATAATCAAAAGTGTTGTTTGCAAGGTCAGTCATCATTAGTTCAAATTTGCTCTTGTAGAATGAAACTGTACTCATCATCTCGCCAATGCATTTGTTTTTACCTTGTAGATCAAGGTTCATATCACTTAGTTCGCCTATAAAGTCAGCGAGAAATGCCAGATCACATAACCTCTCCTCATCTTCCAACTCTGCTTGGTCATCTCCCCTCTCCTTCAAAAAACTTCCTATTTCATTCAGCAAATCACAAAATCTTTGCAGAAATTTGTGCCTACTTAGCCACCTTACATCTTTGTGCAAAATGATTTCCGTTGCCCCTTCATCAATAGTAAGAATGAAAAGCCGTCTTTGAAGTGATCTTCCAAGAACTGAATTTACAATTTTAAAGGTGATGTCCATGACAGTCTTTGTATTGAGTCTCTTACTTGCCAAAACTTGCTGGTGAATGATGCAGTGGTAATAAAGGAAATCTGGGAAGTCGTCATGCTGTCTACAGTGGGCTATGAAACCATTAACCTCACCTGTCATTGCTCTTGCTCCATCAGTAGTGATGGAAACAAGTCTATGCAATGGAAGATTACACTTTGTCACAAAAGAATGTAAAGAACTGAATATTTCCTGACTGGTAGTTCTCCCTTTTAAAGAAATCATTCCAAGTAGTTCTTTAACACTGAAGTCTTCAAAAACCATCCGGATAAAGACTAATAACTGGGCTATGTCTCTTATGTCTGGAGTGAGTTGGAGTGAGAAAGCAACACAGTTTGAAACATTCTCCAACAATTGTTCAGTTGTGTCTCCACACATCTTTTCTATTCGCCACACAACAGTGTTTCTTGACAATTGTACATCTTGAATAGCAGCTGTGATCTCTTTCTTATTTTTAAATCCTTCAAAAAGATTGTCAGCAGCTTCAAGAAAACAATCTTTTACAAATTCCCCTTCAGTGAAAGGTTTGCATTTCATTGCGATCAGGTTGCAGACCTTGAAAGATGCTATGGTTGCATTGACCGAATGTGACCTTGGTTTCGCCATCAATTGTTGCTGAGTAGCCAATTTCGATTTAAGTTCTTTGAGCTTCAGTTTACGAATTTCACTTTTGGGTGGAAAATCAGCCTTATTATGCAGAGCCTTATAATGATGTTCCAGAATACTCTTTTTGGGCAAGGATACTGGGGCATTACAAATTAGACAACAACACTTGTCTTTCACCATGATGAAGAAGTAGTCCATTTCCCATTCATCATAAAAGTGGTAGGTTTTGCTCTTCTTTGGAACACTCATCTTCGTTATACTGGGGGGCTGGATGTAAGAAGGCCAAATCTGCTAAGTTAGTATAAACACCAACTGAATCTGGTCCAAAACTGTCGCTGTCCCAAAGTATTAAAGATCAACAGGAATTGAAGACCTCTGGATGATGTGCAATACAAGGACTGCAGATGCCAAAACCACACATGCAGTTCTAAAAGTAGAAATAAGAATTCATCATACTGGCACCAATAATCAAATACCACCAAACAAACATCAAAAAAACTCAAACACCTGTCCAGCAAACCAGATAAAATCAAATACTGCCAAACAAGTTCAAATACCACCACACGCGATTTAATAAATTCTGCACACAGTGTAGAATCAACGCAAAGGCAAGGCAAAATAAAATTGCAGTGTAGAATCAACACAAAGGCTAGGCAAAATAAAATTGCAGAGGCAAGCAAAAGTGACAGTGATTTGAACCAATTCGAAGGCAAGGCATAGGCAAGTTAGAACAAAATTGGAAAAGCCTGCCAAAATCACCAAATTATTGACACTTTGTTGTGTCTGCCCGAAAACATTTAATGAATGCGAACTATAAAGCGACCAGTGACCAGCATACGTCACAACTAATACCGTAAGTGTATTCAGGTAAAGCCAGGGCGAATGGATATCGCCCGGTATATAACACACTTCTAAGGGGTGTTGGGGCGGGGGCAGGAATGGGTGATTCTGAGAGGCAGGAGACCAGGTATGACGCTGGGACTGTGGCGTCTTGTTGCGGAGTGTGGGCGGCATCCCCCTGGGGTGCTTACAAACTATTGGCACGAAAACAACAAGCGCCCCCAATACACCCGCAGGCAAGATTCCTGCAGGCAGTGAAAAAAGACAGGCAAGGATCAGCAGCGGCGGCAAGCCCTTGGCAGACGACCTGCTGGCACGAGCTCTTTCCTAGCGACGGGGCGAGCTACTGGAGAGATGGAGCCAAGTGGGGCTGGTGATCTACCTCTGACCACTCCATGATCTACAGGTAGATTGCGATCTACCTTTGGACATGCCTGCTATAGACTATAGCTAACACATGAAGACTGACATTTTGAGTGAAGCAGCTGTTGAGGCAGGAACACTCAAGAATCACTCTTCTTCCCTACTACTCACTAGGGAGACCTCCAGTAAGGACTGTACCAAGCTAGATATGCACCCTGTGTGAGTTGTGAAACTGGTGCCCCTCCTCCCCCGACCCCTGACTCCCCAGCATATACAGGAATTCACTCTTATCAGGCTTCCCGGAAGTCCAATGATGGCATTAGTGCTCTTTCCATACTTGCAATAGCCCTTGGTACGGTCCTGCCTTCAGTAGCTGCTGGAGGGGCAGATTCCTAGGGGAAGATGGGAATGGGAGCATTCAGGTTCCCTGAGGGAGAGGGGTTTGAAAAGTGATTGGAAGTGGGTTTTGAAAAAAGATTGGGGATTGTTGGAGGTCTGAGGGGGGGAGAGCATTTTTGCTTGTGCCAACTCCTTTAATCTGCTATCCAGCAGCATCGAACCACACATTGGTGTCCTGGTACTCCTAGTGACGAAAGCTGACACTTCTGGAGGTATTGCTAACTTTCCTTGAATAATACAGCTTGAGAAGTCTAAGGTAAGATGCGCTGTCCATTTTGCATGAGAAGAAGCTGCTTACATGCATTTGTACACGATACATCTCGATATGTTGTTACACACATAGGTTGAATTGTAAGACATTATGGTGAAGTAATCCACGTTAGGTGCAAATGGGGGTCATGTTATAAGCATTTCCCATGCATAAAACCTTATTTTACACACCTAAAAGAGGTTTTATAAAATTACCCCAGGGGATATGCACATAAAGTGGCAAGAAGGTGCACATTTTTATGTAGCCTGCGTGTTCTGAGGGGGAGTTTCGATAAAGCACAGGTGGAATCACAATTTACTTATTTATTTTATAAAATACACACATATGTGCATACTTTCCATGTGAGCATTTACGCCTGCTTCCAAGCTAGCATAAACATCTGTGGCTTCAGTCTTTCTGTGGTTTCTGATGATTTACTCCAGGTATTTGATAAAGACATAAAGGGGCCTATGGGGATATTTTAGAAACATCTCCACATGTAAACAGCGGCATTTACACATGTAGATCAGCTCAGGGCCAGCCCAACCATTAGACAAACTAGGAGGTCGCTTAGGGCAGCAGCTTCTGGAGGACAGCAAACACCAGGGCATTCAAAGCTAAATAATAGATTCTGACAGTCGGAGGGTGGGGGTGGGGGGGTGGGAGGGGGCATAAAACTTAAGGTTTGCCTAGGACTCCATCACCTTGAGCCTGGCCTAGGTAGGGATGTAGGGCACATGGGACAATCCAGGTAATGTTGGCATTACATCAGTCATGTCTCCCAGTGCCCGGCAGAGTGGATGTATGGCTGCTCTATCACACTGCCAACAATATTTGATCTAATTAGAGCAACCTATGTAAATAATCCAAAAGGAATCAGCATAGGTTCCTTACGGCTAAGTGTCACAACATATCCCTGTCAACAGGCACCCTCAGAATAAGGGCATCCAGCAGTGCAAACAACACTAATACATGCTCAACAGCAACACCTTTGGTCCCACAGTATGTGTATTTTGGGCATGCATTAGTGCTGTTGAGTACCCTTATTCTGAGGGTCCCTTATTACTGACAGGGATCTGTTTTGACATGTAGCTATAGTGAACCCCCTCTGAGTTTGATTCCCAGTCACACTGGCACCTGTGGTCATCCATACGGTCCAGGTACTGGCCAAGCTTTCATGTCCCCCCTGAATTGCAGATGAACACACACACACACACACACACACGCATGCACCCACCCACCCCCCCCCCCACACACACTTACTTTCTGTCACAAAAACATGATTCTGTCAAAAAGATGCCCTGAACCTATACATAACAGCTATGAGATAATATAATCACATGGGGCATGGAGTACCAGGACTACAAATATAATCTCCATTTCTCACCCAAAGAGGAATCCTTTTCCTGCCCATGCCCATATTACCCCTGCATCAGTAGTCTCATTTTTCAGAACATGAGAATTTTTAGAGTCCCATAGATTGGTACCTTTAGCACGAACAGCACATTAGTGTATAGCCTGAATAAACACTATTGTTCTTCTTAATATTTATGTAAGGGTGTTTAGAAATGTTTCTTTACCCTGCAACATTCCCTCACCTCTGCTTCCTGTACCTTAAGACTGCATCTTATATTTTTCCACGCTGCAGTCACACCAGTTCAAAGCATACTTGTCACAACCATTCTTCTATATGGGACGAATTGCAGAGCATAGCAGAATATATTCTATGTCCTAGCCTTATACCATGTTTCAGCAGGAATAACGTGGATGTTTTCAGGAAACACTTAATATTTACACAGGCCTTACCTGAATCCACTTTCCACATCTCTGCGGCTGACCATGCCCCCGTTCTACCCTCTCCCGCCCACGTTCTGAGATCCTAGTGCTAGTGCCGTGGATGTGCATGTCAGCAGTGTTTCAGAATACGGTCTGGGATATTTTCAGCACATAAACGTTCCCGCCGCACGTACAAACCCCTTATTCATGTTCTGGAATGTCCTCCTTGAGTAAGTAGAACTCTTAATCTGGTGTCATTTGTGACAGTTCCAAAGCTAGTCTGTGAATTTTCCTTATTCACAGATATGAAGCCCTATTTTACAAAGGCTTATGCAAGTTGGAAATTGAATGCTCGTCAGGTTCACCATTTCTAGCCCATTTTACAAAGTGTCTGAGTCCTTTTGTAAAATACTTTTCAAGATGTGCAGGAGTACACAACCTGGCACATACAACAGGAACTGCTATTTTAAAATATACATGCATTCTCATTGAAAATCAGGAAATAATACACAGAATATTTTTGGACGGCCCAAATTATGCCCAGAATACACCCCTTTTGAAGCAGCATTGTGAAATCAACATTTACACCTGTCTGAACAATTGCGCAGCATGCATTAGTGTAAATAGTGGCATATACAAGGACCTGCTAAGATTGTTTTTTTTTAAATTGCTAATTGAGTGTTATTGTGATTTCTCAAAAAAGAAACCTACAATTCCCTTAAATCTGATCTAACTACTAAAGGTCATATGTGGACTGCAAACCACGTTACTGAATAGACGAGAGAATGAAACAACATTTGTGATTCAACTGGAAAGTCAAGCTTTGATCACAAAGTTTGAACTGGGCTATTTCTAATTGTTAACTCAGAGTACAGTGTCGCATGCTATATTAATACCATCATAGTAGGAAACATTACCCGCTGTTTCCAACACAGTATAGTATGTAATGCTCAAAGTAATGAGTTAGTGAGATTAATGCCGCCATTTCGACTACCGCTTTCTTCAAACGAATGGGGCTGCATCAGCCTTTTGTTTGGTGCTCCCTCCTAAACCCCACTTTCCTTTTCCTCATCCCCTTTCTCTTTCTACATCAGTTTTCAATTGTTTTAAGGTGTTATCTACTACATACTTCATTCTGATTTTCTCTGTTGCGGCTCTTACGTTTGTGTGAGTTGGTTTCTGCAGCTTTTTCTTTGATAGCATTCCTCTGTCTTCCAGTTTTTGGCAGGCTCCCTCTGTGAACCCTCTTAATTTAAATATAGAGTTTGTAGCATAAAAGAAGCAGTATATTAATTCCTGTTAAGGTTTCACCTATTTGTAGTTAAACATCTTAATTTTTCATTAACTTCTATGGTCTGTCTCTGGTAGCAGTAAGTCCATGAACAGGTTCACCATGGCCTACAGCTGCATCAGGGATGTTGTTATCTTCACTTGAAAAGTCTGTTCTGTCACTGCCACTTGACCTAGCATTGGAACATCTTTTTATCCTGGGCAGTAGTGAGTCAGTGGGAAGCTTTTTTCCTTCTTTCCATATAAAATAGTAGTGGTCACCTGACCAAGATTCGGTCTACATTTAGCGTATAGAGAGATCATCATGTGTAGGTACTCAGTAAGACTTTACGAGAATAATTTTTTCTCTCTTCTTTGGAAATACACAGCGTTTCATCAGCATCATCCTGGCTATGGTATGTACTCAATAAATGTGATAGACAAGGGACTTGTTAACAAGGTTTTAGACCCTTACTGCTTACTTTTACCTTCTCAAAAGGCTATGAATATATTCAACATATATATGGTCAACATTGAAATCATTACTGACTTTAAAAGGCCCTAATCTGTAGTATATTGGTGAGCTGAACACGAATATAACATTAAAAATTTTTTATTGGCTCTCGTTTTGAAGATATTGCATGTAGTTCATTTTTGACGTTTCACTGTGTAAATTTATCCAGTAGGACATAAACATCACAAATAAGCCTTGAATGATGTAATATTGCATCACATTGCATAATACAAGCATGCACACATATCCAGAGTTGATTGCATCATTTTCTGATGCAATGCAATACTACTGCCAGACGGCTTCTGAAGCCATATGACGTCAGCAGTGTACTATACGCAGTTGGAAAGGTTGAGCATTTAAAATATTTCAGACTGTGTGCGAGACAGTTTAAGCTACTGTTACATGTAACTTTTATTAATCATATAATTTTAGCCATTTAGGAACAATACAGAACAGTAATGCCGCAAAAGTGCATTAATACCGTTGACAATTTCTGCTACATTTGTGGGGAAGTGACATTTGCCAACCAGAAGAAAAGTATCACTTCTCAACTGAAGGAGGCATATCATCTTTACTTCGGATGCAAGATTGGTGACCAAGACAAGCCTTGGGCCCCACATATATGCTGCGCTACATGTACAACACAGCTTTCACAGTGGTTGAATTGCAAAAGACCATCAATGCCGTTTGCAGTCCCCATGGTGTGGAAAGAGCCAAGCAACCACATAAGTGACTGTTACTTCTGCTTGGTTCCTCCTTTTTCCAGCGGAATAACGAAGTAAAAGAAGTTGAGCATAGTCTCCCCAAACATTCCGTCTGCATTGAGACCAGTTCCACATGGTGAGGGACTTACTATTCCAGAACCTCCATCAGAATATTCTCTTGATTCATCTGATGACAAGGGTGAGCCGACCTGTTTTTCTCCTGGTCCGTCAGCATGCAGTGACCCAGATTTTCACTGGGATGCATATCAACTCCAGACAGAATAACACAGGAAGAACTAAATGACCTGGTTCTTGATTTGTCCTTATCCAAGAATAAGGCAGAATTGCTAGGATCAAGACTCCAACAATGGAATCTTCTAGAAGAAGATGTCAACATTACTTCATATCGAAAGCGCTACCAGCAGTTGGAGACTTTCTTCAGAAAGGAAAGTAATCTGGTATTCTTTTCCGATATTGAAAGCCTCATGAATGCCTTAAAAATCACTCATGACCCACAAGACTGGAGACTATTTATAGACTCTTCAAAACTGAGTCTGAAGGCTGTGCTTTTGAACAATGGAAACCGTCTTCCATCTATTCCAGTAGCGCATGCCGTCCACATGAAAGAGACATACGATAACTTAAAGCATCTACTGACTTCCATTAACTATAACAAGTACAGCTGGCACCTCTGTGGTGACTAGAAGGTAGTTGCTCTTTTAACGTGACTGCAGCAGGGATATATAAAATACATGTGTTTCTTATGTGAGTGGGATAGCCGAGCAAGGGATTGGCACTACTTGCAGAAGGAATGGAATCGTAGACAAAATGTAGCAGTTGGAGAGAAGAATATCCAGCACCCAGCTCTGGTTGAGGCTCACAAAATCTTGCTACCACCCCTTCACATCAAACTAGGTTTGATGAAAAACTTCGTGAAAGCCATGGACCGCACTTCGCCAGCTTTCCGATACCTGCATGAAAAATTCCCTCGACTCAGCGAAGCAAAGATTAAAGAGGGAGTTTTTGTGGGTCCTCAGATTCGAGAGCTCTTCAAAGATGACCGGTTCAGCAACTTACTGTAGGGTGATGGGAAACAAGCATGGAATGCTTTTCGCCTAGTGTCAGCAAACTTTCTCGGGAATGTTAGGGCAGAAAACTACAAGGAACTAGTAGAAGACATGCTGATACAGTATCAGAAACTTGGCTGCAATATGTCTCTAAAGATCCAGTTCCTTGATTCCCATCTCGAATTCTTTCCTGACAACTGTGGTATGGTTAGTGATGAACAGGGCGAACGTTTTCACCAGGATATCGCAATGATGGAGCAAAGATACCAGGGAAAATGGTCCACTACAATGCTGACTGACTACTGCTGGACACTTCCCAGAGAAGCTCCCGAACAGCTGTACAAGAAACAGGTGAAAAAATCTAAGAAGTAGTCTATGACTTGTTTTTTTACAGGTATTAACCGAAGGCCTATTATATTTACTATTCACATGCATTTTGTGATGTAAACATTAATTCTTGTAGATTACAAAAAAACTAGAGCCAACTTTGCAATTTCACTGTCATATTCATGTTCAGCATATAAAAATTGATAAGAAATGACTATTTTTATTTCAGTAACATGACTTTTGTAAAACTTTGTTGACCAGTGTTAACATGGGGTTCAATATTCAAAGACAATTATGCATTCGCCAACGAACACTTAATTACATGCCTGTACATTTTTAAATGTATGGAGGATATCGGGCTGTTTAAATGGCTAAATGGCCAATACTAACTGTATGAAAAGGGCCCAGGTTAGAGATGAGATACCCACATTCTCCAAAAAGCTCTTCTTCTACCTTAGTTTTCAGACATCATATACTATATTACTATAGCCCTATATAGCAAGAAGATGGAATCAAAACAAACTTAAATATCTTCTATATCTCAACAAATAAAGAGGGCGACGTGCATGGAGCAGTGGGCACAACCCTAGACTGTGTCATTGAGGGGGGTTACCTGCAGTGGATATTTATTTATTTATTTGATTTTATATACCGCACTCTTGATATCAGAGTGGTTTAAACAGAACAGGAACTATAAATGTTTTACATTGAACAGGGGTGTCAACTTGGATAGCAATTGGGAGAAATATGTTACATAATGATTCCTATTTCCTAAGGGCATAGCATGAGAGTAGACTGTGCCTTGAGACTGGTAGGCCTATGGTAATATATGGTTATGTTGTGTGGGCATAGTAGAGGTGGAACCAGATGAGTCTTTATTGCCTTTCTAAAGGTTGACATGTCAGAAATCGTTTGGATCAGAGCCAGAAGAGTGTTCCATAGGGTTGGTGCGCATAATGAGAGTGCTCGACTCTTAGCAGCTTGGGTACTCTTTGTTATTGATGAAGAAGTTATTATTGTGTTAGTTATTCCAGTTCTCCTTAGGATGGAGAATGTTATTAGGAGTCGAATGTATGATAGCTGAGAGGGAATCTGTGGATAGGTTATGTAGTACTTTAAATGTCAGCAGTGAAGTTTTGTATTTCAGGCGGCTTGATGCTCCGTGCAAGATTCGAGCTGCAGCATTCATGGCCCTTTCAAGTGGTTGTAGTATACATCTTGGTAGGCCTTGGAGTATGATATTAACATAGTCAAAGTGCGGGAGGAGTAGTGCCTGGAATATGGTGCGGAAGTCTGTTGCATCCAGAAGTGGGTGTAAGTATTATGATATATTGCCTTGGTAACATTTATGTGAGTCTTCATACTCAATCATTAATCCAGGGTGACTCTGAGATAGTGCACTTCCTGCTTTGTTGTCAATTCAGCATCTTTTACCCTAATAGAAGTAGGTGGGGTGAAGGTCTGTTTTTTTTGTTATGAACAACACTTCAGTCTTCTTGCAGTTCACGTTAGGGTTGTATGTACGGAGCTAATCTGAATCTGCATTGAAGCATTCTGTTATCTTGGTGTAATCTGGTTTGTCCATAGAGAATGGGGTATATAGTAGTACATCATCAGCATAAATGTGGTATAATGTGTCATATAATTGTATTATTGAGCAGATTGACTAAATGCATATATTGAAGAACAGGGCAAATAGAGATGAACTCTGCGGGACTCTTTGCATTTGCAGGTATGTGTCTGATGCTTGAGTGCCTATTCTCATCTGTTGTTGGCAACCTGTTAAACAGGATCTGCACTAGTTCAGGGCGGAGTTTTAGACTCCTTTCTCCTGTAGATGGCAAAGCATCAGGTTTTGGTTGAGTGTTGAATGCCGAGGAGATGTTCAGGAAAATTAGGATGAATCTCTGCTTCCCTTTGTTGATGCCTAATATTAGTTTGTCAAGGTAGCCATGAGGGTTTCAGTACCATGCTGTTGTCTAAACCCATGCTGCTATGGGTCGAGTGGAGCATGAGTGTCAATGTGTTGCTGAATCTATTGCTGGACTATTTTCTCAATTATCTTAGCCAAAAGTGAGAGACTAGATATGGGTCTATAGGAACCTATGTTGAATGGGTCCAGTTTACTATTTTTAAGTAATGGTCTAATGGAGGTGGTCTTCAGGGTGGATGGCACAACTCCCATGGTAAGGGAGAGGTGTACAGTTCTGGAAATGGTTGCACTCAGGTCTGCTTGAACTAGCTTTGTTCAGCGTGTGGGGTATGGGTTGTTGGGAGAAGTGGTGGTATTGATCCCTTTTATGTTGTCCTCAATGTGCTCTGTGGTGCTTGGGATGAAGGATGATAGCTTGGTAATAGTAGCGCTGTTGTCTGTTGGAGAATTTACTTATCGAAAGTTATTTCCATTGGTTTTGTTTTGGAAGTGGTCCACAAATATCTGTGGGTGTGGGGGTGTTTGTAGAGTGTTGCTTTGTTGGGTCCTTCATTAGGGACTCAATGATTCCAAAGAGTTCACGAGGCTTGTTCACGATCTTTACATAAGAACATAAGATCTGCCATACTGAGTCACACCAAGGTCCATCAAGCCCAGTATTCTGTTTCCAACAGTGGCCGATCTAGGTCACAAGTACCTAGCAGTTTCCCCAAAAGACACAGATTCCACAATGCTTGTATTGGGCCAAGCAGTGGATATTCTGCTCAATTGCTTTGCGGTGTTCTTGTAGACTGGCCATGTAAATAGCTTGATCCTGAGAGAACCTTCAGTGCCGCCATTTCCACTCAAGCTTCCTGAGTCATAGTAAAGATTCTCCCTAGACAGGGGCATTGAGGGGTTGACCTGCATGGAGCAATGGGTACAACCCTAGATAGTGGCATTGAGGGGGGTGACCTTCATGGAGCAGTGGGTACAAACCTAGACAGGGGCATTGAGGGGGGTGACTTGCATGGAGAGGTGGGTGCAACTGAATACAATAGTAGGCATAAATGAAATTGACAGTGCCGGCATAGTGACCACACTATGGGCCTGATTCAGTCCTGGACGTCTCGGCCCTCTGTGCACCTGGTCAGAACCAGACACACAGAGTTAGTCAGGATTCTGATCCCGCGGGGTACATCTATCCCTGCGGGATCAGAATCGCGTCCAGGCCTGTACATGCAGGCCAGGACCCCGATTCCAGTCGGCCTGCACATACAAACCTTGCACGGCTAACTCAGTCAGGGCTCCTGAATGGAGCCACGGTGCCATGGCCGCCGGACAAGGATCTTAATTCCCCACAGCCTGACCCCCGATCTGGCCTCCCAAGGACAGGGTCGGGCTGCAGGGAATCTCCTGTGCCCCCTCCTGCCTGTGCTGCACTCCGGGCCTGCTAGCCCTCGCCAACTAGGGGAACTTATTCCACCTCTGAGGTGGAATAAGTTCCCCATACAGGCAGCCGGCCCCATACTACAGGACCGACATGTATTTATTTATTTATTTGGACATATTTGTATACTGCCCCTTCCAGAGATCAGGGGCGGTTTGCAATGTAACAAACATAATACATTGAACATAGTTGAAACAGAGAACTATTTACAATAAAGGTATTGGAATTGGCCCTGTATGTCCAGGGCCACAGACCGCTCACTGCCTGCCCTAACTTTGCCCCCACAATGCCTCTTTCCCACCCCCATTTAACTTCCCCACTATTCCCGCCTTGGAATGACCCTTATCTGTATATTCAATGCTGCTACCTATAGAGATAATGGCACTGCATACACTTCAACAACAGTGCCAGCCAGTCACTATATGAACTGAATATTGGACCCACCATTTCTCGTACATGCATGCTGTCAGCAATTGTTTACATTTAAGAGTCATTTTATTTATGTCAAACATTTGATATTCACACATGATCTATATTTAGACTTGGTATTTTAAAGGAATCAGATTAAATCATTTTTCCCATTTTGAAGAGCAACCTGCTGTAAACTAGATGCACACAAATCTGCTTGGTTCCTGTCACCTGGCAATACAAAGCACCCATGCTGTACTATTTCTTGTGGTTATTTTGAAAGCTGATTACATCTCCATGTAGAACTGAGCCACTCTACTCACAAGTACATGAAGCAATTTTTAAGAATAAGAAAAATCTAAGTCACACTTATTCTAAAAAGTATCTTAACAAAATATTATTGTATGACACTTTTATTTGCTTGTTTAAGGATGGGATGCTGTTTAGGTTATTGCATTTTGTGGAGGAGTGAAGACAGAGGTAATCTCTATGTTTAAATTTTAAAGGCTATTAAAATACCACTGCTGCATCTTTTTCCTGCTCTCTTCCTCTCTGTGCTGTGTGTGATATTTGTCTCAAACAGAGCAGAGGATGATAGAACTGAATAATTCCTTTGAAACTGTGGGCCCTTTTACTAAAGTGCATTAGGTTTTTGCTCTTAACATGCATTTAGTGCTAAAACTAGATGTCTGTACAGCACTGTGTATGCCCTGTAGCGCTATATAGATGATAAGTAGTAGTAAAACTAACATGTAGCAAAACCTTCAGGGTAACTGTCGAGTACATGGCCAGCATATTCCTAGCAAACGCATGGCTGTGCACCCTAATGCATACCGCAATTACCACAAATGCACCTAACGCCACCTATTGAGGTGGCGTTAATTACACTTGTGATAATTGCAACATTGACAACACACAATACTGTATGTCCCCTTGCTAACTGCAATGTGCTCTCCATGTCCACTCTCCAACCCTAACTTGCCCAACGCACAGTTGGTGACTAGCACATTTATTTATTTGACGGCTTTTATATACCGCCTTCTCCTTCAATCACAACGGTTCACATAACAACAGTTCACATAATATTACAAATAAGAAAAAAGAAAGGAGACATGCAGGATACAAATACTAATATTACAAAACATTATTAATTATTGATGCCCTAATAGATAGTCTTTAGCTGCATACGAATCATGAAGCGGCATGGGGTAACTCTCGTGCCCCTATAGTAGCAGTTACCGTGGGCACTTGTGCATAGTTACCGCACATAAAAATCCACATTAACTGCTTAGTGCACTTGAGTAAAAAGAGTCCCTTCATTTTCATATCCATTAAAGAGAAAGTTTCAAGTTTAAGAGCAAGTTAAGAACTTTATGAAATACAGAAAATAGAGTACAACAATAGCAGTGTATTAAAATCGGAAACCAAGACGCAACTACAGTCTATCAAACACTTTTTCTTTGTGTATAATTTTTATGGAAAAAGGCATCAAAACTGGTGGGTCTTGTCAGTGCTGTCTTCCATGGCTAATAAACATCATATTCACATACATCATACATCTCCCACCTTAAAGCATGACAATTGCAGTGTGCACTGTGCTCACAAATCATAAATCATGCAAAACAACTTATAGAATGTCACTTAACTTGCAATGTTTCACAGTAACAAATATTGAACACAAGCAGTTACATCATCAGCATCAGAACATATCTTCAGTCCATAGTGTTTCTCAATCCTCAACCACCCTGTGGGCTTCCTCCAGGACTTTTTGTTCTTGTCTGATATAAACTGAAGAGATAAGTAATCACACTGCCCTGTGGCTACACATAACTCGTAAATAACTTTTACCTGAAGGTTTTGTACCAATAAGTAAGGCAAACGTACACTAGTAGTTTCATTTTGATTAATGCTTATTTAAAAATTACCTGCAGAGATCTGTACCTGCTTTCCCTATAGGTAATTTTTGATGGAAAATAATGTGTGTAAGTTCATTCCTCTCTATGCCCTCAGAAATGCCTTCAAGCTTTGTGGATGAAAGTATGGGAATTGCTGAATACAACACCAAGAAATCAGTGTATTATACAGTCTAAACTCTCAAATAGTAGATGCTTGGAACAGGTGTGCTACTGTTGAAGAATGTTTACATGATTTGTACATTTCCATAGCCTGAATTTGTGCAGTCATCAGTTTACAGGGGATAAGTATATGCATTTCTGTAATATTAAGGAACTGTAAAGAAATCTGGCGGACCAATGTATTCAATTGGTTTAATAGCAACCCAAAACTCTAATGTGTATTCAGCTTTGTTAATTAGATAATGACATGCAAAACTGTGCAAGAGCTCATTAAATGTTAATGCATAAAATATGCACACCTTAACATTAACTGGTCCATGTTAATATGTGTATTTTCACACGCATGCTTTACCATCTGCAGTAATGCATGTATCAAATTAAAATAGCATTTTATTATCATCATCTATTAATACACATGCAAAGCACCATGTTTAAACATGCCAGCAACCAATTTTAGTTGCTGGGTACATCAGCTCCTTGATTAGCAATTTCCCTATTTAAGAATAGTAAGATGTTGATCTGGTTTTGGGGTGGGAAGGGGGAATTTAATTTTAACAAGTTCCAAGCTGCTTATGGCAAAATCTCATAGCCAGAATCTGAGTGCATCATTTATTTATTTAGCTGTATTTATATTCCGCTTTTCACCGGGTCAAAGCGGTCAATTGGGGGATACATTTAACACGAGGGGATATGAGACACATACATTAATACTTACAGGGAACATGGGCAATGGAGGGTTAAGTGGCTTGCCCAAGACCACAAGGAGTGCCTATAGGACTAGAAATCCCAGTCCCTCCGGCCTGAGATTGCTGTCCCCAGGTGGGACTTGAACCCCTGGCCCTCCGGCCTGAAGTACCTTGTCCTAACCACTAGACCACTCCTCCCTCATTAATGGTTATGGTTATATTTTATTTGATATACCACAACATTGCATAGCACTCTATGCAGTGTACAATAATTAAAAAGAAAAGAAGTGAAAGGAACTCCATAGTGTAGACAGGACAGTATAGGAGAGATAGGAACAGCATAGAAAAGATAGGCAAATGGAATAAGACATGGGTTCTCAAGAGAGTTTTTGAATAGTGCTTCAACATCACAGAGTGAGATATAAGCCATCAATCAGCTGGCAGTTCCTGTCCTCTCATACAGCTTTGGGATTGTAGACTGGCCTTGTAAAGATCTTGAAGAATGGGATGTGGAACAAGAGAACTCTTCTGTGTTCATGAGGTAATTTAGAAGAATCAGTGTATGCCGAGACTGTACGTCCCTAGATCTGAAGAAGAACTAGGCCTCAGAAATTGATTACACATACAGAGTTCTTGTCATAGGCTTCCAGGCCTACCTAACAGCATCATCGGATACAAATAAACACAAAGTGCTGAAGTATGACAGTAAAAGTCCAGAATATGTCAAAATCATCAGACGTGGACAAGTGTTCTGATGACTAGAAGGAACGAGTGTGAATCCACAAGCACACACACAGGGAAAGAAGCAACATAATTTGAAAAACAAGAGAAAAGCTCTTCAAAGAATTAGATCAATAAATTTGGAAAAACAAGTGGCAAAGACATAAATATCGTGGGAATTACAGTGTTATTCCAGGAACCCTTTGTTGATCGAAATGGTTAAGGAGAGATGAACTGAAACCAAAGGATGAGAGATTGGTAGCTGTAGCCCAGGACAGCGGATTATGAATGAAATTTACAGTGAGCATTAAAAAAACTGTCAAAACAAACATACTGTATGTTGATTCTATAAGAAAGAGCTAGAAACAGTGACTCACCCCATAGTTAGCTTTGAGGTTCTGATGGCAGAAAATTTCTATACAGAAGGCACAATAAAATAGCATGCCTCATCCATTGGAAACTCTATAAACACTACAACAATACTGTACCTATACCCATTCCAACTGATACAAAGATGGATAGAAGAAAGCCCGACATAGTGGTAAAGGAGAAGAACAGCAGAAAGGCATTGATTATATAGATATCACTTCCAAGTGACTATTCTGCGAATCACATCAAGAGGGAGATCTTCAAATACCTAGAAATGCAGTCAAAGACCAAGAAAATGTGGCAGAAAGATACCAAGTTATTTCCCATCGTGTTTGGTGCCACTGGCTTGATCAAGAAGAATTTCACAGCACATCTTGATAACTTACCCATATATGTTACATCTTACAAACTCCAGAAGGAGGCTCTCTTAGGCACGATGCAAGTACTATGCTGAGCATTAGCAATAAATTTGAGAGAATGAGATCATACTCCACATACCCTGGCATAGATGTGAGATTCATGATTGTCATGATATGTGCAAAACTATGTGTTAGTTGGAGAAATTGCCCTAAACAACAATCCATGGCTCCTGGCCAACGATTTTGATGGTTTAGCCAAGCGGAAGAGCAGATAGGGTTAAAAATGGGGAGAAGCTTTAATGATAAATTAATACTCCTGGTGCTGAACTTTCAGTCAAGTTTGATTCAGGGTGAGCAGGAAGTACAGAGTAAAATTAGTCAATTAAAGTATTGCTTGTGTGATAACTTACCATAAAGGAATTGATTCACTAAAATTCATAACAGAAAAATTTGTGAGTTACCATTTTTTGCTAATATCTTTTAAAGATAAAAATGACACTTTTGCTCTGAAATTTGTATCTCAGAGGCTCTGCAGATCTCAAAAGTCATATGCAACGTATTAAGAGAAAAACAAAAGATTTCTTGCTCTTCTATGACTGTGAATAAAAGTATTTTGATTCTTAGTGATGTGCATTCATTAGCATGCATTTGCTTTATTAGTGCGCCAATAACTAAGCTTTAGTGACTCAGGGCCAGATGTTAGTTACTCCCACAGTAAAGGAAAAATGCAGCTTTCATTGAAATCTGCAAGCTGCATTTTTCCAGGGAAAAATGACACCAGCTCAAAGCTGGCATCCTTTTTCCTGGCTGCAGGGCCGCTGATACATATTAGGTGAAGTAGTAGGTTGCCTAGAGGGCTGACGTTTCCAGGGTAGCCCATTGCTGCCACTGCCGCCCCTCTCCGGGACCTACAGCACTGACAAGATCATTAAAGTGGCAGCACAGCACTTACCCAAAACCTCTGATGCTGTATTACTGTTGGTGCCCACCTCTTCGCCCCCTTCAAACAGGAGGTCTGCACTGGAGGGGGCAGAAGTGTTGAGGACCAAGAGCCACGCAGCATGGGAGTCATTGGGTAAGTGTTGTGTTGTTGTTATAATGACATTGATTCGGTTGTGAGTCCTGGAGAGGAGAAGCAGCGGGCGCGGGGGTAGGAGCAGGGGGGACAGCAGGATTGAGGTTCATCTTACACCAGCCCTGCTTGGCTGGGAGCATGGGGTCATTAACATGTGGCTCAATGCTCATGGCCACCATCTTATGGCCAAATAGGGCATTCAGCTTCAATGCTCCTTTAATATGGAACGCTCTGCCGGATAAACTCAGAGATATCACAGATCTTTCAGCATTTCAAAAAGATCTTAAAACTCACCTATTTATAGAATACTTTGGAGACTCATTCCCAATAGATGAAATATTTCCCACTTAAACTCATGTATACTCATATTCATTAATTCACAACTTTTTCCTTTTTCTTACTCTATCTTACAATACCCAATTCTCCACATTATCACATTTACTCTTTACACTAATAATTCTAGTGAACTACAATACATTTTTCCTTGCTCAGATAAGATGATAAGATTTTTGAAATTTGTAAATATTTAAATCTGTATATATGTTTAAACTATCTATATACCTAATCAGCATTTACTCAGCATTGTTTATTTGTAACCCTCAAATTACCATTTTTATTATATACAATTTAATGTTCACTGTAATTTCAATTGTTTGAATAAGTTTCAATGTAATGTTCAAGTTTTGTTCTTTGTAAACCGCTTTGATTTTTCTGAAAGGCGGTATATAAAACCGTTCAATAAATAAATAAATAAAATCTTAAAGGGGTAGTGCAGGTCTTAAAATCACTCCCACTTCCCCCTACTCCATTCTCCCCCACACCCCCAGAGACAAGTCATCATACCCCATTTCTAGATCACTCTTTCCCACTTTGAACTACCCCCGAAGGCTCTCAGATTTCCCCCATTCCAAAGAAGACCCCCGAGCCCACTGCCTCTTTAGGCCTCCTGGGCCTACCGGAATCCTTCTCTGGTGATCTAGGGGGTACAGGGCAGGAGAGATCTCCAGTCACGCCAACTTGTGCTGGCACCGAGCTGAGAGTGGCACTTGTGACCTCTAGCAGTAGTGTTGTTGTGCTATTGTTAGGGGTCAAGCTACCATATAAGGAAACAGGATTGTGTATGCTATACTTTTCTTATTGTGCACATTAATAACACGCTCATGATATTGAGAGCATGTTTGAGTGCATGCACTAAAAAATTCAGAGCGGCATATAGTATATGATGTTTTAGCATGCACATTAAACATCTTTTGTGTATTTGTAGCATGAAGTTTAATGCAGGGGCACCATAATGTTTAATAAAAAAAAATATCCAGGGCAATATTCAAAACCACTTATACAGCCAGCATGAAGGACATACTCTTTTATTCAATTGCTGGGCTTTATTAATCACTAAATTCCCAAGATGTATCTGTATAACTTGGGATTGGATTAGGGGCAGTCTGAGGATGGGGCCAGAATTTATGCAGATAGCAGTGATATATAGCTGCTATCTGTATAAATTATGGGTCAATATTCAGCCATTGTGGTGACCAGCTTAAGTTAAACACTGATGTCAGCATTTATTTATTTATTTATTTATATTCTCTTATATACCGCGCTATTCTGCATCAGTGCGGTTTACATTGAACAAACTGAAATGATTTAATGATTTTAATATTCAGCATTGCTCTATACTGTATATAAGCAGCAATGCTGACTGTCAGATGGTGCTGTGTTGGCATTATACAATCAGTTTAGTCCTGCTGTTCAGCAATAACTACTTCAGTGGCTCCTTTAGTGGCTCCAAAGGCTCTCAAAAGGGATGTACCCCTTTTGGTCATGTGTCCGCAAGCTGTATAGCACAGCAGCACTCAGATTATATAGCAATTGCCTTCATACCTTGTTTTAGGGGGTTTTTTTTAGCATGTCCCAAAGGCTTTCTTTGAAAGCTGGGGAAATGCTCCACGTGGGCTCTGTCGGCACTGATGTCACCCATATGTGAGGACTGATTCCTGTTGTCCCTGGAGAACATCTGTTACAGGTGAGTAACTATGCTTTATTGGCTCATGGACATCAGAGAGGAGAAGAAGCTTCCCTTTTAGAAGCACTGGGAGAAGGATTTGGGGGAGTGCCTAAATGAGGACAGCTTGGGGTGAATACATAGCAGTATTTTCAGTGGATTTATTGCCAGTAACATTGGAGAATGTAAGATGTTGCATTGTTAGCATTATACCCCTTAGTTTCTGCTCAGGATTTTTGAGAGGCATCAAAAGCCTGTTGGAGAATGTGGCTTAGAGGGATCGCATGCATATGTATGATGGTCCTGCAGCTACAACTAGAAGCCCTGGGATGAAGTCTTTGGAGCCTGTAGCCTATTGGCAGGACAAATGATTCACAAGCAAATGGAGGTAGCTTTGTTAAATGGGAGACTGGCAGGAATAAAAGAAGAACAGGGCCAGTTGGTTCAGCTAGGGATGGTGGCGGGATGACTATTGATAGATAGACACTGGAAATCAGATCCAGTGCCTTCATGTGAAATGTGGTGGGAATACATGGGATATTTGTGTTCTGTAATAGGTCACGCCTGACACTAAGCGACTGGGCCGCTTAGAGAGGTTTGAGCGAATCTGCAGTCCGTTTGTTAAACTGAACGGGAATTATGAAGAAGAGAGTTTGAATGTATTAGGCATTAAGGTGAAGAAGATTGCTGTTAAAATTGGTAATGCTGGTCTCGACCTGTAGACGATAAAGAGGGAAGGGTGGGAGAGAGAGGGAGAGTGGGAGAGAGCTATTCTGTGAAAGTTTTAAGGCTGTTAAGGGTAAACAGGGATAACGACTGCATGTCAGTTAATATTGACCAATGATGATGCTCCGGACCTGTATGGTGGGAGGAGGGGGGAGGAAGAAGGAATGATTGAAGTTTAAGTGAGAGAAATTTCTGTATCTAATTGAACTGTTCTGAATAAAATGTTGATGTAAAGGAGTCACGTGATGTGGTGAGCTTGAGTGGATGGTGATTGCTCAAGCTCCAGGCCTCCCTCCTCCACACTGGTGAATTGAGCCGTGTTTAGCCGTCGGGCTGCACCAAAAACACAGTCCCAGTGCTGGGAGCAGCGAGCGGTCAGAGCTTGTGGAAAGCAGAGTATGACAGCAGCGGTGAAAGCGGGGAGACGGGAGAAAGACCGTGTGGCTGGGCAACTTAAAATGGCGGACCCACCCCCAGCGCCTAGCTCATCGGCCTCACTGGTGTTCATCGAGGAGATTTCAGCGGCGGCAGCAGGTGCGTTGTCGGTACAGTTTGAGGCATTGCACAGCAAGATGGACACTTTACAGAACTCTAAGGGCTCCTTGGGCAGCTGGATGCAGGAGCCGGAGGCCTTCATTGTGCAGAATGAAGAGGCAGTGGAACTGTTAACCCAGGAAGTGGGACGCATTCAGGCAGCACTGAAAGCTCACGATGCCAAACTGGATGACATGGAAAACATGACCTGGCTCCAGCCGTCCATCTAAGCCCTGAACGGCATCGGAACAGGGAGCAGGAGGTAAGCAGCCCCTCCTGCCCCCCATCGCAAGGCCAATCAGGGCCCGGCATGGGATCTTCAAATCCTGCAATGCCTCCAGCGCACCCGACATCTGGCGCAGGCTCCAGTCGTCCATCTAAGCCCTGAATGGCATCGGAACAGGGAGCAGGAGGTAAGCAGCCCCTCCTGCCCCCCATTGCAAGGCCAATCAGGACCTGACGCGGGAGCTTCAAATCCTGCAACGCCTCCAGCACGCCCGCACGTGGCCCTTAGGTGTGGAACTTAATTGATACCCTTCCAACTTCCAGCGTGACCTGAACCTACACACCCTAAGACAGGCTGTCCCAAACTGAGCCACCCAAACTGGTAAGCAGCGCACGATAAGCAAGACATCCTGCACTGCATAGCCTGTAGAATCCATTGCTACCTCATTGCTTGTACGAGAACTTATGCTGCATGGCCTATAGAATCTATTGCTACCTCATTGCTTGTACGAGAACCTATGCTGCATGGCCTGTAGAATCCATTGCTACCTCATTGCTTGTACGAGAACTTATGCTGCATGGCCTATAGAATCTATTGCTACCTCATTGCTTGTACGAGAACCTATGCTGCATGGCCTGTAGAATCCATTGCTACCTCATTGCTTGTAAGATAACATATGCCGCATAACCTCTAGAATCCATCGCTACCCATTGCTTGTAAGATAACATACGCTGCATTGCCCCTCTCTATCCCTCTTCTATGGCTCCACATCACATTGTCTTCCTTTTCCTCATACTCCCTAACTGTTTCCCCTCCTACCAGTACCCTCACTCCATCCCTCCTTATCCCCCCTTTACCATCCTCACTTCCCCCTCCATTCCATCTTCTACCCTACTATCAACTCTTGAGCTTCATTGCTTTCTCCCCCTCATTCAACCATCTCCTTTCTCTTTAAAGCAACCTCACTCTCGTTTCCACCGTACTGTCTCCTCTCTATCCTGTACTCTGCTACTCCTTCTTCTCTCATCCGGAGATATTGACCCCAATCCTGGCCCCCCTAGACTTCTGTCTCACTCTGAGAAGAGATCTTCATGCAACATGTCTAATCTTATCCATATCCCTCTCCTTTCCCCTTCCACTCTCCCTTTCTCATGTGCCTTATGGAACGCACACTCTGTCTCTAATAAACTTGTTTTTACTCATGATCTCTTTATCTCCAATGCTCTACATCTTCTTGCTCTAACTGAGACCTGGCTCCTCCCAGATGATACTGCTGCCCTCTGCCACAGGGGCTATCAGTTCTCCCACACGCCTCGTCCCACTGGCCGTGGTGGTGGTGTTCTACTTTCTCCCTCTTGCTAATTCCAACCCCTCCTGCTGCCTCAGTCTCACTCCTTCCTCTCTTTTGAAGTCCACTCAAACCACCTCTTCACTCCACTTCCTCTCCGAGTAGCTGTTATTTATCGACCTCCTGACAAGTCTTCTTCTACCTTTCTCACTGACTTTGACTTGTGGCTTTCCTTCTTCCTGGATTCCTCCTCCCCCACTCTTGGGGATTTTAACATTCATGTTGATAACCCCTCTGATCCTCATGCTTTAAAGCTCCTCTCCCTTACCTCCTCGTTTGACCTCCAACTTTGTTCCACTGCCCCCACTCACCAGCATGGCAAATGCCTGGACCTGATATTCTTCTCTAGTTCCTTACCCTCAATCTTCCATAGCTCAGTTCTTCTCCCTTATCTGACCATTACCTTTTAAGCTTTAATCTTCATCTCCCGCTGCCTCAGCCTCGTCCTGTCTCCTCCAACCTATTTAGAAACCTTCATGCTATTGATCCCTTGACTCTCTCTTCCACCATTTCTACATCTCTTTCCTCAACTATGTCATTCAAGTCTGTTGACAAGGCAGTAACTTCCTATAATGCTGCACTCTCCTCGGCTCTGGATGCTCTCGCTCCACCCACCCCACGTCCTGTGAGATGCTCTGCACCTCAGCCCTGGCTTTCATCCACCACTCGCTATCTACGTTCCTGTGCCCATTCTGCTGAGCGTGCTTTGCTCAAATCCTGCTCCCCTGAAGACTTTCTACCCTTCAAATTCATGCTTGTCTCCTTCCAGTCAGCCATAGCTCTTGCCAAACAAGACTACTACTATGTCCATCTGACTAACTCTCTTACCTCTGATTCTCATCGTCTCTTTACTACTCTCAGCTCTCTCCTCAAAGTGACTTCGCCTCTGATCCCTCCCTCCCTTTCTGCCCAAACCCTGGCTGACTATTTCCATGACAAAATCCACAAGATCACCCTCCAATTCCCCACAAAGTCAGCTACTTCCCCTCCTCCCCCTCCTCCCCCTCTCAACCCCACCCCTTCCCTTGTTACCCTCTCTTCCTTTCCTGTAATCACTGAAGAGAAAACTGCACACCTTCTTTCTTCCTCCAAACTCACCACCTGCTCCTCCGATCCCATTCCAACCTGTCTTCTAAGCCCCATCTCCTCCACTGTTGTCCCTTCCAGCTCTCATATTCTCAACCTTTCGCTCTCCACTGCAACTATCCCTGCGGACTTCAAGCATGCTGTGGTCACACCTCTCCTCAAGAAACTCTCACTTGATCCCACCTGTTTTTCTAATTATCAACCCATTTCTCTCTCTCTCCTTCCCTTCATTTCTAAACTACTCGAGCGTGCGGTTCACCACCGCTGCCTCGACTTCCTCTCCTCTCATGCCCTCCTCGATCCCTTACAGCAGCAGCAACCTGTGGGTCGTGACCCCCACGGGGGGGTCGCCTCAGGATTTACCAGGGGTCGCCTTCTTTAACGGCACCTGGCAGGCTCAGCACAGCTCATTACAGCCGCCGAAGTGAAGAGCGTTGTTCCCTTCACTTCGGCAGCTGAATTGTAATGAAGATTGCAGGCGCACCGGAGGTCAAAGGACACTTCCTGTGTCCTGGCTCTCATCGCGCCTGCGATCTTCATTACAATACAGCTGCTGAAGTGAAGGGGACAACGCTCTTCACTTCGGCGGTTGTAATGAGCTGTGCTGAGCCTGCCAGGAGCCGCTGAAGCCTGCCGCAGGGCTCTTTGGAGAGGAGGGCTTGGACTTGAAATGGGCTGTGGAGGGGTCTAAAATTGGAATTGGGCTGGGGGGGCTATAATTGGAAATGGGCAGAATGGGGGGGAGGCTAGGATTGGAATTGGGCTGGGGGGCTAAAATTGGAAATGGGATGAATGGGGGGGAGGATAGGATTGGAAATGGGCTGGGGGCTATAATTGGAAATGGGCTGAATGGGGGGAGGCTAGGATTGGAATTGGACTGGGGGGCTATAATTGGAAATGGGCTGAATGGGGGGGAGGCTAGGATTGGAAATGGGCTGGGGGCTATAATTGGAAATGGGCTGAATGGGGGGAGGCTAGGATTGGAATTGGGCTGGGGGGCTATAATTGGAAATGGGCTGAATGGGGGGGAGGCTAGGATTGGAAATGGGCTGAGGGGGAGCTAGGAATGGAAATGGGCTGAGTGGAGGGGGCTAGGAATGGAAATGGGCTGAGTGGGAGGGGGTGCAAATGAGCTGATGGGGAGGACTAGGACAGCAAATGGGCTTTTGGGGGGTAGGATTGGAAATGGACTGATGCAGTTCTGGAATAGGATTGGAAATGTCCTATGGGGGGGGCTACTTTTACTGATAGGGGCAGCTTGGACTGGAAATGAGCTGATGGGGAGTCTTGGACTGGAAATGGACTGAGTGTGGGGGAGCTTGGACTGGAAATGGGCTGAAGCTCCTCCACACTTGGCCCAATTTCCAGTCCAAGCCCCCCCCCATCAGCTCACTGGAATAGGATTGGAATTGGTTTATGGGGGGGCTAATATTGGAAATGGCTGATGGGGGGCCTAGGATTGCAAATGAGCTGATAGGGGAGCTTGGACTGGAAATGGGCTGATGGGGGGTGGAATAGGACTGGAAATGAGCTGATTGGGGGGCTAAGACTGGAAATGGGCTGATGCAGGGTGGGGGGGGGAGAAAATGCAATTAGAAGGGAGCGGATGATGAGTGGGGCTGGAACTAGAAGGGAGCTGATTTTGGGGGAGGACTAGAAGGGGATGGGGCTGGGGGAATGAGGATGGAGGGGGAAAAGATATTTTGTGTGGGAGGGAAGAAAAATCTACAAATTGCTGGGTATTGGCAAAGTAAGTGGGGATTGAGAATGGAAGGGTGAAATGTGAGTGAATGATAAAGGAATAAAAAAGAAATTGGGGAAAGAGCAAAAGGGGAAAGATCAGTATGGTAAAGCAGATGTAGAAGATAGAATGGAAAAAATCTAGAAGAGAGAAGAAAGGACAAGAGAAGAAAGGACAAATGGACAGCAGACAATGGAGAATTAGCAGAAGACAGAAGAGACCAGAAGAAAGTGACTGGAGCAATTGCAATTGAAAAATAAAATGCCCAAACAACAAAAGGTAGAAAAATAAGTACATTTTATTTTATTTATTTACATTCTCTTATATACCGTGCTATTCTGCATCAGTGTGGTTTACATTGAACAAACTGAAATTACATTGAACAGGGCATTATAACTTGGAGATAACTATTTTACAGGGAACATGGGCTATGGAGGGTTAAGTGGCTTGCCCAAGACCACAAGGAGCAGCTGTGGGACTAGAAACCCCAGTCCTTCTGGCCCAAGGTTGCTGTCCTCTAGTGGGATTTGAACCTCTGACCTTCCAGCCTGAAGTACCTTGCCCCAACCACTAGGCCACTCCTCCACTCCATATGTTATAAATAAAAACAATATATTTTTATAAATAAAAACATATTGCAAAGGCCTATAATATATTAATAATTCAACAAATGATTACAGCAACAATGTGTTAACGGTAAAGGACGAGAGACACGTTTGATTTTATCATTGGGGGTCATCACAAGTTGACCAGTGATAAAAGGGGTCGCGGTACAAAAAAGGTTAAGATCCACTGCCTTACAGTCTGGCTTTCGTCCTTTACACTCTACTGAAACGGCTCTTGTCAAAGTCTCCAGTGACTTGTTCCTGGCAAAATCCAAGGGCCTGTACTCTGTCCTCATCCTTCTTGACCTCTCTGCTGCTTTCGACACCGTTGACCACAACCTTCTCCTCGATACCCTGTCCTCGCTTGGCTTTAGGGGCTCTGTACTATCTTGGTTCTCCTCCTATCTCTCTCATCGCTACTTCATTGTGTGGCTCCTCCTCCTCCGCTACCCTGCTCCCAGTTGGTGTACCCCAAGGATCTGTCTTGGGTCCGCTCCTTTTCTCTCTATATACCCAGTCCCTTGGTGCGCTTATCTCTTCCCATGGCTTTCAGTACCATCTGCATGCTGATGACTCCCAGATCTACCTCTCTATGCCTGAACTCTCTCCAGCATTTCAAACCCGGATCTCTGCCTGCCTTTCTGACATTGCTGCCTGGATGTCTCACCGCCACTTGAAATTGAACATGGCCAAGACTGAACTTCTTATCTTTCCCCCCTCCTTTCTCAGTCTCTGTGGATAGCTCTGTACTCCTTCCTGTTTCCTCGGCCCGCAATCTGGGGGTTGTTTTTGACTCCTCTCTCTCTTTCTCCACACATATCCATCTTGTAGCTAACACCTGCCATTTCTTTCTCTATAACATTAGCAAAATCCGCCCTTTCCTTTCTGAACACACTACTAAAATGCTTATCCACTCCTAAATCACCTCCCTTCTTGACTACTGTAACCTACTCCTTGCTGGTCTCCCTTTGAATCATCTCTCTCCCCTTCAATTTGTTCAGCACTCCGCTGCACAGCTAATCTTCTGCCAGCCTCATCTTGCCCACATTACTCCTCTTCTCAAGTCACTTCACTGGCTCCCTATCCATTTCCGCATCCAGTTCAAACTTCTCCTGCTGACCTATAAATGCATTCACTCTGCGGGTTCTCAGTACCTTTCTTCTCTCATCTCTCCTTACAACCCCCCTCGGGAACTCCGCTCTTCTAGCCAACTGCTTTTATCTGTGCCCTTCTCTTCTACTGCCAACTCCAGACTTCGCTCCTTTCACCTTGCTGCACCTTACGCCTGGAACAAACTACCTGTGTCTGTACGCCAGGCACCTTCTCTAACCAGATCCAGGTTGAAAGCTCACCTCTTCACTGCTGCTTTTGGATCCTGACTCACCTGATTTCTTTTTTCTTTCCCCTTGTTTTACCCCTGCTTACACCTTCTGGGTTTTGTCTTAACTAGATTGTGATTTGTCTTAACTAGATTGTAAGCTCTGATGAGCAGGGATTCTCTCTTACATGTCTGTGCAGCGCTGAGTACGACTGGTAGCGCTATACAAATGCTCAGTAGTAGTAGTAAAACCGCTCCCGATGAAATAACCTTTGCTTCCTGGGCATTTCAGACAATATACTGGACAGAGACTTGAAATCCTACTTAGAGACCCTGGCTGCCTATATTTTGGAGGGAGGGGAGGAGAGTGGCAAGATTGCGATTGAGCGAGCACACAGAGTGGGGCCCAAGCAAACGAAGGATTGCAGGCCTAGAGTGGTTTTGGCAAAATTTTTGCAGTTTCCACAAAAGGAGGCAGTGTTGAGAGCTGCAAGGAAAAAAGGCGTTATTTTAAAAGACAATATGAAGCTGAGAGTAATGCAGGATTACTCAGAGGCCTGGAGTCAGCGCCGGAGAGCATATGCGCCCATATGCCAGAAAATGGTAGAGGCCAACATTAGGCTTATGGTGCAATATTACACATGAGGGAGTGCACCGGGTATTTGAATCGGCGGTGGAGGCGACCCAGTACGTAGAGGGTCTGGTGTGGAGCGAGACAAGCCCCATGGAGGAGCAAATTGGAGTGCCATGAGAACCGACCCTGAATGGGCATTGACTGTTGCAGAGCTAGGCGATGGAGGAGTCTAGCGAAGAGGTGCACACCAACGTTATGCTTGGGACAGGCGTAGGTGCTGCAGTTCGATAGGGCTGGTTACATAGCCCTTATATGAGGCAACAGTGCAGTGGAGAGACTGGGACAGTGCTTTCAGATTTCTTAGGGGAGGGAAGGCTGGGCAATTGAAATGTTTAATGTTTTACAAGCTGATGTATATTATTATATGCCATAGCTTATGACTGGTTTTTTTTGCTCTCCCCTTTCCGTGTGGATTAGGATGTTTTGGAGAGGCAGCTATATTATGGCGTGTGCCATGGTTGGGGTATGTCATAACATATAAGTCCTCACTCCATTTATATCAAGAGATTGTTGATATTTCTTAATAACCATATGCTAATTCTCTCATGCTTCTTTCATCCTCCAGATGAATGTAAATTTAAAGAAAAGTAGGTCTCAGACTCATCTGGCACTAAACTCCAGACTTATATATGTCTAATTGTTATGTGCCTTTTCGCATCAATGACCTTTCTTTTCCAATAATAATTCTAATTTACAGACCACAACATTCAACATCCGAAGATGAAAATTACAGATGTAAAGAAGTGCTTAGCTTTTTAAACATGCTGTTCTTCATCCCCTACACCTCTCCTAGGCGCCCTCTTCGCGTTTCACTTCACCAAGTTTCTTCAAGGGGTTTAATTTATAGAGCACTATTAACCAAACAGATACACAACCTCACTAAAAACTATAACTTTTACTTACTTCTATACCATTAAATCTACTTATATACACTATAAATCCGTCAATTATATATATATCAATCGGAAGAAACCATGATTAGCAGTATGGATTACTTCACCTATTATTGTCTTTATACTGCCAACATCTTCACCTTTCCATACACTCTCATCTGAGCCTCACAGGCTTCCAAAAAATGCAGCGCATGCGGGTTACCCTCTAGAAATCCGTTTTAAATTCTAACAATCTAGCATCCTTAATCTACGACGCTACCTACGTAGCGTCAGCACTTTAAACCTCTCAATTCCTCGTAATGATTTGATTAGGAAAGGGAGAGGAGGGTGGAGAAAGGGGGGGGGGATAGGGGTCCTAGATCTGAGGTTATATGCACTAGCCTGTCAAGTGCGGCATTTAGGGGATTGGTTGGGAGACACAGAAGTGTATCCCCCCCAGGGCATTAGAGGAAGCCTTTGTGGCCACTCAAACATTGCTGGCGGTTTTACACTTGGAGGGATCAGCGCTACCGGCGAGATTAAATAGGAGTGTACTGCTGACCTCAGCGAAACGTACTTGGAGGCAATTAAATAGTTATTGGGGTAGATCTCCAAATGTTTTGAGTTTTCTGCCATTACAGGGTAATATTAAGTTTACTCCAGGTTCAGATAGAGTAATTTTTCAGAAGTGGCAGGAACTCAGGATTCGGAAACTCGGACATGTGGTGGATTCAATGGGGAGATGTAAATCATTCGTGACTCTCTGTAGGGAGTATGAGGTGAGCAAGCACCAGTGCTTTGCGTATTCTCAGCTCTCCCACTATGTGGCCTCCCTTTCAGAGGATGAGCTAACTGTGGAGCGTTCAGCGACAATTCTATTATTTTTTGCTTTAGGGGAGGGGTCTCCCACCACAATCTCGGATCTGAAGAGAAGGCTGGATAGGTACATTACTCTGCCAGATTATTCGGCTGAAGAGGCCTCTTGGGCAGGGGAGTTGGGCTTGGAGGTGGCCCCATGTTCTGTAAGGAAAGCTTTGGGGCAGATTGCAGGACTGATAGAGGGGGCCAGATGGAGAGAGGTGCAGTTTAAATGTATCATCCGGGCACACTTCTCCCCAAGAAGAGCGCTGCGGAGTCATCTTACCTTAGACGGGGGATGCCCAGATTGTTCCTGTCCTCTTGCGTATTTGAGTCATATGTAGTGGGGATGTCAGAGACTTTGTCCCTATTGGACACAAATTAGTAATTACATGAGCAGTCTGCTAAAACAACACATTAGTTGGACTGGCTCTCTGGTTGTCCTGGATCAACTTGGACCACTCCACCCAAAGGGGAGGTGGGAGCGTTTACTTGTGAGGAAGGCATGTCTGGTGGGTAAGGGACTGATACTGCATAGATGGAGAGAGCAGATACCACCTACCTTTTGGGAATGGCGCAATAGTTTCCATCAACTGATGCTTTTTGAGTGGGGGGGGGGAGCTAGGGGAAGTGTCAAAAGCTGGTCTTCATTTCTGCTGATATGGGACCCATATATCCAAAAATTGAGATCATGTACTCGCAACAAAGTACTGCAGGTGAGCTGAAGTTGGGCTCCTGGTAGGCTGGTGGGTGGAAATAGAAAGTTTCTATAGTAGGTGTAAGAGGGTTGACGGGGCAGAAAGTGCACTCCCTTTGTGAAAAGGAAGAGGCTACGATGGAGAGGGGGGAGGGAAAGGGGAGGGGGATGTGGGGGTTAAAATGTTCTACTCCACAATTGACCGATGGTTTGCTTCCAGGAGGTGGATAAGAGACAATCCCACTTGAAGAAGCTATGTATTTATGGACTGTTGTATGTTATGATTATGTAGATTAATAAATAGAGTTTATAAAAAAAATGTTGATGTAAAAATATTGAAACATATTTTTGAGTATATTCAATAAGAAAGGTTCAGTGCTGAAATACTAACCTAATGAAATACATAATGCATATGTGCTATGGCAAGTGCATTAATGGAGGATAAGGATATTGTCTTATAGTTTGTATAATTATTCTCTATTGTCTTGATGTCGCATCTATGAAAGGCAGTATACAAGCTGAAACGAATTAATGAGCATAACATACACAAACTATTAACACACAGTGGCCCTTCCACTAAAGTGCATTAAACAGATAGAGGGTAATTTTATAACTGGGTGCCTATTTTAAACCTATTTTATAAAGAAAAATAGGCAGGATATTCAGCTGTGTCATCTCGCCCTAAGTGGCTAGCCATCGCTGCTGAATTTTAAACCTGGATATTCACTGCCAGGGCCATATCTGGCCACCGGCATTGAATTTCCGGGATGGCCAGATAGGGCCAAAGCTAACTAGGCTGTGGCGATATCAGCCTCTGCCCGTTTAGCTTCTGCAGCAAACGTTAGGTCAGCCTTTAGTGTGCCTAACTTTCTTCACTTAGTGATAACCGGGCAGCTGCTGAAAATCGCCCCTGAGGCTAGCCTGCTAGCATTGGGGTAATTAGCGGATTTCACCCTGGGATATTCAGCAGCATCCAGGGGTACGCAGCGGCACTAGCCACATTCATGTCACTGAATATCCCAGTTGCTGCGATTAACATCATTAGCAGGCTTGCTAACTACATGAATTGCTTTTACTATCTGGCCCTAGGTGTCTACTTTTCTTTATAAAATGCTAGCATCGGTGACCGAAAGCAAGTCTTATTTTAAGGTACAGACATTTACACTAGCTCTAGAGAAAGAGGATTGTGGGAGCTCTTTTTGTTAGGGGCAGAAGTGTATCGTGGGGTGGGAGTTTTCCCAAGTAAAGAATTAAGTTTGAGGAGCGGTCAGGAAGCCCCATATTATTGCTAGAATCAGTTACTGGTTAGCAAAACCAAGGGTTGCCAACATTTTTAAAGAGAAAAGCTCACCACCAGTGGCAAGCCATGCTCCGCCCACTGCCCCACCCACAAAAATAGCTGCAAAGAGGTCAGTGGTGCAGAATTTAGCGTCTGCAGGCTATATCAAGGGGAGGGGTAACAAGAGGTTGAACTCTTCAGCACTCTTCAGTCCCCTTCACAGGCCCTCCGACACACATAGGGGTCTAATCTGAACCGTGATTAGCCTGGCCTGCATCCGGGAAACAGAGCTCCCCGCACATAGATCTGAACTGTGCAGGGAGCTGTGTTTGTGGACGGAAGGGGGTGTGCCATAGGCGGAGCGAGGGTGGGCTGTGGGTAGCACCATGACCCCAGACGTGCAGGGCCAATTCTGAGTCCTGTACGTCTGGGATTGGCCATTTGTATGGGGGACTTATTCCACCATGGATGTGGAATAACCACCCCAACATGGAGGAGAATGCTGGATTCAGAGCCTGCCAAAAAGGTGAGGAGGTGCAGGGGGTTCCTCACAGCCCAACCCTGGCCACGGCAGTCCGATCGGGGGTCGAGCTGTGGGGAAAAGAAATTTTACGTTGCTGCCAGGGATCGCGGCTTCTGCATGGAGCCGTGGTGGCATGGCAACAGGATGCCATGTCACCGCCACTCCATGCAGGAGCCAGGCTGGGCTAGCTGGGAAGTTGCCTGGACATCTAGCCCCCGTGGGATCAGAATCAGATGCACCGGAGCACGTCCAAATTCTGACCTGCCGGACAGGTCGGAGATGCACACAATGGAAATTGCCTCATAAGCTTTCCCATATGACATTAAATCCAACCATATATTTTGCATCCACCAGACAGTGTACAGATAGGCCTTCACCAATAAGTGACCACAAAGTGAAAATAGAAATAAGAAGACAAAAATGAAACCAGAACCACAGAAAGCCAGATGCTGTATGCAGTGCAACACCAGAGAAACAGAAAGAAATACATTTCCCCCTGTATTGTACAAAATAAAAGACAGCAGATGTCAGGATTGGCATTAGGAGGGATGCAACCAGGGCAATTGCCCTAGGCCTCCAGGCATGTAAGGGACTCAGACCTGTCTGAAACTGAAAAAAGGCAAAGTTTTGCTTGCAGGCTTTAGGATCCTTTATTAGATGTTTGCCTTGGACTAGGCCCCAGTCATGTCCAATACCAGTCTTGACTCCTGGCAGATGTACTTTCCAAAAACAAACATTTTCCACCCACAAAAGAGAAAATAAAATTCTTTTTCCTACCTTCATTGTTGGTAATTTTATTTTTCTAATTGTGTTGGTCTCAGTCTCTGTTTTTTATTTACCTCTGTATTCTCTTAGCTCTCTTCTCATGGTGTCCTCTCCATTTGCCATTTCTTCTCTCTCTTCCTATCTTCACACTCTCCCTTATATCAGTTTTTAACACTGATCTCTTCCTTTCAGTCTTCTTCCATTTATTTTTCTGCTTTTCTTCTGAGACTTCACCTTTTTCTTACCAACCACTCCTCAATTTCACTCTTGTTACTGTATCTAGCTATAGCTTTCCATTTCTTACCCTCACCCCAACCCTCCCATTTCCCAGCTCTCTCTCCTTCCCCAGCCTCTTATTTCCTAGTCTTTCACTAACTCTCCCCCTATCTCCTCCATGTCATTTTCAACCCCTCTCCCCATCCTACTTCCCTTCCTCCATCCAGTATTTTCCTATCCCTTCCCCCATGTCCAACGTCTCCCCTCTGTACCTATTCCCCCATGTCCAGCATCTCCTCCTGTGTATCTCTACCCCCATGTCCAGCATTCCCCATCTATCACTAGCCCTCCATGTCTATCATTTCCTCTCTTTCTCTGCTCCCATGTCCAACATACCCCTTCTGCCCCATCCCCCCATGTCCAGTATCTCCCCCCATACCCAGCATACCCCTTCTGCTACATCCTCCTTATACCCAACACCCCCTTCTGTCCCTGTCCCCCATGTCCATCATCTCCCCTCTTTGTCTCTTCTTCCTCCCCCCATATCTAGCATACAGTACCCCCTCTGTCCCTATCCCATAAGAACATAAGTACATATGAAATGCCATATTGGTCAGACCAAGGTCCATCAAACCCAGTATCCTGTTTCCAATAGTGGCCAATCCAGGTCACAAATGTCTAGCAGTTTCCCAAAAAGACACACAGGTTCCATAATGCTTGTACTGGGGCAAGCAGTGGATTACCTGAATTTTCTTTAATAATGGTTTATTGACCTTTCTCCAGGAACTTGTCTACTCCTCATAGGGATATCCTTCCATCCTCTTTACTATTTTTGTGGCTCTTCTCTGTACCTTTTCTAATTCCACCATATCCTTTTTAAGATACGGCAACCAGAATTTCACACAATATTCAACCCTGGAATTCGTTACTCTAGGATGTAGTAAAAGCTGTTAGCGTAGCCAGGTTTAAAAAAGATTTGGACAAGTTTCTGGAGGAAAGGTCCATAAAGCATTATTAAAGGGGACCTGGCATATCCACTGCTTGCCCCAATACAAGCGTTGTGGATCCTGTGTCTTGGGGAAACTGCTAGGTACTTGTGACCTAGATTGGGCACTGTTGGAAACAGGATACTGGGTTTGATGGACCTTGGTCTGACCCAGTATGGCATATCTTATGTTCTTATGTTATGTTATCTGAATGATACAGAGACATTATAATATCTTTTGTCTTATTCTCCATTCCTTTCCTTATGATCCTAGCATTTTATTTTGCCTTCTTGGCTGCCACTGCATACTTGGTGGAGGGTTTCAACATGTTATCCACAATGACACCTAAATCTTTTTCCTGGGTGGTGGTTCCTAATGTGGAACCTTGCATTGTGTAACCGTAGTTTGGGTTTTTGTTTCCTAGGTGCATAACTTTCCTGTTGTCCACATTAAATTTCATCTGTCATTTGAACATCCAGTCTTGCAACTTGTCAAGGTCCTCTTGCAATTTTTCACAATCCTCATGGGTTTTAACAACTTTGAATAATTTTGTGTCATCTGCAAATTTGACTACCTCACTCGTTATTCTCATTTCCAGGTAATTTATGAATATGTTAAAAAGCAGTAGACCCAGCACAAATCCCTGGGGTACTCCACTATTCACCTTTCTCCACTGGGAAAATTGGCCATTTAGTCCTACCCTCTGATTTCTATCTTTTAACCAGTTCCTGATCCACAATATTACACTGCTTCGACTTTTTAACTTTGCCAAGAGTCTCTCATTAGGGACCTTGTCAAAAGCTTTCTTAAAATCCAGATACACTATATCGACCACTTCACCTTTGTCTACTTGTTTATTCACAACTTCAAAAAAATATAATAGATTAGTAAGAAAAGACCTTCCTTGGCTAAAGTCATTTTGACTTTCTCTTATCAAACTATGACTATCTACCTGTTCAGTAATTTTGTTATTTATAATGGTTTCTACAATTTTTGCCCAGTACTGATGTCAGGCTCACTAGCCTTTATTTTCCCGGATCACCCTTGGAACCCTTTTTAAAAATTGGCATTACATTAGCCATCCCCCCTCCCCCCCCCCCCATGTCCAGCATCTTCACCTGTGTATCCCTATCCTTCCATGTCCAGCATCCTCCTTCTGTCCCTATCCCCCATGTCCTGCACTTCCTCCTCCCCTATTACCCCCATGTCCAGCATCTCCCCGTCTCCCTCTTTTCCACCCCCCAGGTCCACATCTTCTCATAGTCTCCCTATAACACCCATGTCCAGCATTACTGTTCCATTTCAGAAATCTTCACTACTTGATTCTCCCTATGCCCATTTTCCCTATACCTCCTTCCCATCCAGTATCTCCCCTTCATCTCCCTAGCCCCACCCCCATCTGGCATATCCCTTCTGCTTCCGTATTCCACCCCTGCATATAGTATCTTCCCTCTGTCTTCCTGTGTCCTTCCATGCCCAGCATCCCCCTCCACCCCCAGTATCTCCCATGTTTTCCTGTGTCCAACATCTTCTCACCATCTCCATTTCCCCCCTCCCCCATCTCCATATGCCTCCTCTTTGTCCAGTATCTCTCCCTAGCCCTCCAGATCCATGTCCAGTATCTGCCCTCCACCCACCCTACCTCCTCTCATGCTGCCCCAACTCTGTTCCCCTTCCCAGACTCTCTCTGTCTCATCTCACTCCCCCTTACCCTCTCACCCTCTGCTCTTCATTCAGACTCCCCCTCCCCATCTTCCTTTCCCTAAAGCACAGCTTCTTTTAATTTATCCTACTTTCTCTGCAGCAGGTGCTATCTAGCTGACAGCTCTTCTGCCCACTGGACTTTTCCCATGGGCCAGGCTCTTCCATTCTCTGCCATGATTGTGGCCTTGCACAATTCTTCTGCCCACTGGACATGCTGCTTCAATGGGCGGGCATTGCCATTCTCTGCCGCAATTGTGCTCTTGTCCAGTTCTTCTACTCATGGGAGAAGCAAGTCCCGTGGGCAGAAGAATTGTGCAAGGCCGCAATCGTGGCTGCGAATGGAGCAGCCTGTCTGCAGGACTTACTGGGTAGTTCTATTCCTGGTGGCAATGGACCAATTGGTGGTCTGCAGAAAACTGTCCCTTCTTTGACCAGTTTTACTGTCATGCCGGCTGCTGGCCTTCAGCTTCTAAAACTGGCCAGGCCGGCCTAAAACCAGTCAGTTGGCAATTCTAACAGCACCTTGTAACTAGATAAGTGGCAGTGAGAGAAATATTCAGTGGCATTATCTGAATAGTGCTGAATATTACCTCCGACCACCTCAGTACTATACAGATAGTGCCAGAATGAAGATACAAAGAGAGAGAATCAAAAGCAACATCAGGAAATTGTTTTTCATGGAAAGAGTAGTGAATGATTGGAATGCCCTCCCAGAAGAATTAGTAGCAGCAAAAAAACAATGCTCAATTTCAAAAAGGAGTGGGATATATACACAGTGGATCACCAAAGGGCAAGAAGGTAGAAATCAAGCATAAAGCACTTTCAACGCAAAACAGCTGTGAAATGACTTTTGACTTCTAAGAAATGGGGAAAGTAGCCTGTACTGCACAGCACATAACAATGCCAAAAGCAAAGTAACTTGCAGTGTATGGCTGGTACAGTCCTAATCACCTGACTAGGCAGAGCAGATGGGCCATGTTGGTCTTTATCTGCTAGCATCTACTATGTTATGATGTTACTATAAATACTGGCCTGATAGGTCTTAAGGAATCACAAATAGGACACACAGAAATTTAGCTGGTCATGAACTCAGAATCTCAATTTTCGTAAGTTTTCATAAGATTAAGATTCAGGAAAGTCAGAGTTAGTGCCAAATAAGATTATTCAAACCAATTTATTTGCTAAAGGAAAACACACTCCCTTTGATTTTGCTTTAATGTGATGCCTGTGATCTATGTGATAAGAAGACATAGAAAATATCTGGACATCTGCATCTCATACAGTATGAGATAAATGAAATTCACTAAGCCCTTCAGCTGCAAAAAAGGCACTGTAACATCAGTTCTTTCTGTGTAAGTAAATCTCAATTTTATGGCCTGAAAACTACATTTCCAAGTATTCAACACAAGACGCAGGTTTCACTGACATTATATTGTGGTCAATATCCCATTCCTTTCAAAGGGAGCTATTTTTACAAGTTTTACAACTGTAAAAACAGTTCCCATTGGAAAGGACAGCAATATTATGTCAGTGCAACCTGTGTTTGTAGTGTTAAATATATGGAAGTAGAATTTGTAGGCCATAAAGTGGTTGTTTTCTAGTGGAGATAAATGAGGGAGACTAACTGGAAGAAACTTTTTCTTTTATTCCGTTTTAAACTGGCTGCGATTTCCCTCGTAAAAGATATTTGCAAAGGGTTAGTCAGGAGAGTGTCAGGCTCATTTGAAGCCTCTCACACATGACTCTTCTCTCATTCATGACAGTCTCAGTGCCAGTGCACTGATCCTGACCATGCGAGGCATGTCTAAGAGGAAAAAGACCATGAGGCCCTTCATGTGCAAATTTCGACTTACCCAACTTCCACCATATTCCTTGCCTGAGAATGCCTACTCTATTGGTGCACACGTGTTTGTACTTCATTTACATTTCAGTGTGACTGAATTTTATAAGAAACCTTTTACACATCTGTGTGTGTTAAGTGCTGTTGAGTCAAAGTCATCTCAAGGCGATTCACTGGATTGTTGTTCTAAGCTGTTTGGTCTTCAGTCAAGTGGCTAATTGTTGATAGAGTGGCATCCATAGCTGCTTTTATTGCATTGATCCATTGCATTGCTAGCCTTCCTCTTCTGTGCTGATCTTCTACCTTGCCAAGCATTATGTCTTTCTGTAATGATCTTTCTTTTCACATGATGTGTCCAAAGTGTGTAAGTCAAAGTCTTGTCATTTGAGCTTTTAAAGAAAGCTTAGGTTTGATCTCTTTCAGTACTGGCTGATTTGTTCTTTGGGCAGTCCGTTGTATTCACAATATTCTTTGCCAGCACCATAATTCAAAGGCATCAATTTTCTTCCAGTCTTTCTTCTTCACTGTCCAACCTCCGCATCTATATCATGTTATTGAAAATACTATGGCTTGGACAAGTCAAATCTTTGTATCTTGTCTTGGTCCTCCATAGCTGCTCTTCCATGAGCAATATGTTGTTGGATTTCTTGACTTTTTGTTGTTTCTTTATCGATTTGATTCAAGCAGTTTAAAGTTGTCCACTATTTCTATGTCTTCTTCATCAGTGCGTTAGGTTCCTTCTCTGGTCCTATTCAAATCCAGGCTAACAATGCATCTCTTTAAGGCTGCTTTAGGATCCTGATGATCCTCACTCTTTTTTTCACTACTATGTGTATCTTACCATACTAAAGTCTTCAGTTTTGTGATATTTTTCACCTTGATTAGATTGTAAGCTTTGATGAGCAGGGACAGTGTCTTACAATGCGTATACCTTGAAGTGCTATTCAAATGTTTAGTAGTAGTAAGGATGCAATGATTGATTTTGCCCATGATCAGGCCTATTTTTTAGACTGCTCCTTGATTTTGATAGGCAGATGTTTCAGATTGTCTTCACTTTCAGCCAGCGACATTTATCACCAGCACAGCACAACAAATCTTCACACCTTGGGTGTCTTCATACAGTTCTGCTTCTCTGATGTTTTGTTCTGTATATAAATTAAACAAGTATTGGGAAAGAAAGTATGTAGCCTTCTTGAACACCTTTGCTGATTTTAAACCATTCTGTTTCTCCTTGCTCTGTTTGAATGGTTGCTTCTTGATCAGTGTAAAGGTTGTGCATGAGAACTACCACGTGTTCTTGTATATCCATGCTTCTTAATGTGGTCCAGGGTTTTTCTTGATTTACACAATCAAAGGTTCTGCTATATTTAATAGAATACATATTGGTATCCTTTTGGCATTCTTTTGTGTTTTCAAGACTCCATCTCACACATCCACAATGATGTCTCTTGTTCCTCACCTTTTCCTGAATTCACATATGATTGCAATTTCCGATGAATAAATCTTAAGTAAAATCTTGATGGCATGTGGAATCAGAGTGATTGTGCAATCATTTCCATAGTCAGTTGGATCACCTTTCTTCTGTATTGGTAAGAACACAGATCTTTTCTAGTCAGTTAGCCACAATGTTTTCTTCCAAATTTCCTGGCAGAGCCTTGTAAGCATTGTAACAGCTACATCTTTTTGCTGTAATAGTTCAATGGGAATGCCATCAATGTCTGGTGCTTTCAGTGCTGCTTCAACTTTCTATCATTACCCAGTTGAAATAGCTGTTGATCTTCTTGATCTTTATTAAGGTATACTGACCTGTGCTTTCCACTTTTTCTCAGCATCATATGACATGAGTCCTTGAGCATCTTTTAGCATTCCAATTTAAGGCTGGAGTTTTCTCTTTAACTCTTCTAGCTTTAGGAAAGCTGATCTTGTTCCTCCTCTAGTAGTTTCTGATTCTATTTTCTTGCATACATCATTGTAGTACTTCTCCTTGTCTCGTCTTACTGCACATTGTAAATCTTTTGTAAGTTCTGTTCTTTCTTTCTCCTTTGGCTTTGGCTTTAGCTTCTCTGCATTTCTGAGCAATCTTCAGAATTTCTTGGCTCATCTATTTTGGCCATTTTTGCTTTTTCACCTTATGCAGAGACTTTTTGTTTCCTTCGAACACAACTTCCTTGATGTCATCCCATCATTTTTCTGGTGCTCTGTAGTTTGTATCCAAAGCAATGAATTGATTTTTCACACAGTCTAAATTCCGGTGGTATATTTTCAAGATCATATTTTGCCTTATTGATGACTGACTTGCTTTTTTTCAGCTTTAGCTTGAGTTTGCATGCTATTAGAATAATGTTTTACATCCAGAAAAAGTTTATAAAACTATCCTCTTTAGAATCTTAGTGAGATACAGCTTACAGATCTGAACACAGCACTCCAACACACACCTGACCAGGGCCATTATTATCTCCCCTTTCTGCTAGTTATGCCTCTCTCTATGCAGCCTACAGTATCTCCCTTCTGGGTTTAGCCACTACTTTGTGACATTGTTTCACTATCTTGAGATCCCCAGATGCTATCACCCCCAAGTTTTCTCCCCTGGTTCATGTCCATCAGCCTCTCCTGTCTGCAATCCAGTGACCCAGTACAAGCATTGCGGAACCTGTGTCTTTTGGGGAAACTGCTAGGTATGTATGACCTAGATTGGCCACTGTTGGAAACAGGATACTGGGCTTGATGGACCTTGGTCTGACCCAGTATGGCATATCTTATGTTCTTATGTTCTTCACATTAAAGCAGTGGTTCTTAACCCAGTCCTCTGAGACCCCTAGTCCAGTTGGGTTTTCAGGGTATCCACAATTAATATGCATGAGATAGATCTGCATACAATGGAAGCAGTGCATGCAGATCTCATGCATATTTATTGAGGATATCCTGAAAGTCTGACTGGCCTGGGGATCCCAGAGGACTAGGACTAGAGTGAGAATCACAGCACTAAAGGATAACTGCCAAGCCTTCAACCAGTCTTCTAGTTTTATATATCACTTCTCATTTAGCCTCTTCTCTCTGGAGCATCCTCTTTGTTACAGATCTTTGTGACATCTACAAAAATACAGATCTTCCGTTCAGTGATTTTTCTGGCATAGATATTGAACAGAATTGGCTCTAGGACTAACTCTTGAGGCACTCCAGTATTTACCTTTGTTTCGTCTGAATGACTGCCATTTAACACAATCATCTGTCTGCCCATCAAGCAAGTTTTAATACAATGGGCCACCATAGACTACTCTGTTTATTTATAAGCTTTTTATAGAGAACAGTATCAGGCTCCTCATATGGGTCTTCTAAAAAAACTGAGCAGCATGGTGGTGAGTCCCAGGATGGTCATCTATATAAAAAATTGATTGATTGACTGACAGGCTGCAGGGGCCCAAAAAATCCAGATACTTAGCACTGGCATCAATTTAGTAATTGGTGCTGAATAGCTGGCTAGTGGTGACATTTAAGGGGCTTGGTGGTTAGAGCAATAGCCTACCACCCAGGAAATCTGAGCTTGATTCCTACTGGCACTCCTTGTGACCTTGGGCAAGTCACTTTACCCTCCATTGCCTTGGAAGAAAAGGCCTGGCCATCTACTTCAGGTCATACATTGCCAAGAAAACACGGGGGCTGCTGGGTCACCAGGAGTCAGCATTGACTTAAATGCACTATTAAAGTGTGCGCTAACTTTAATGCACACTCATTCACCATTAACGTGCATTGTTTTAGCACAGGTTTTATGTTATTCAGTGGGACCTAGCTACTAATAGGGCATGGTAATGGTGAATTAGTGTGCATTAATGTTAGCAGACACTAGCCCCCTGAATATTACCGCTATCCAGCTATTCAGCACCATTCCTAAACTGATGCCAGTGCTGAATATCTGGATTTTTAGGGCCCCTGCAGCCTGTCTGTCAGTCAATCAATTTTTTGTCTAGATGACTAACCTGGGATTACCATCCAGATAAGCACTTCTGAATACTGACCATTGCTGAAAAGCAGTTCTCACGAAAGTATGAGTATGCCAAGTTGCAAAAATAAAATAATGAAAGATCTCACAAATGGACAGAAAGGACAAGGGGGTTTAAACATGAAGCATTTCTTCTGTCCCAAGAGTCTGCTGTTGCATCTTTATTGGCCTTGATTTCATGAGTGTATATTGAGTTTAAAATGGAATGTCAAACATGATTTAACCCAGCATATACAAAGTACGCTGGTGTCTCTGGTAAAAACTTTATTGTTTAGATCTTTATCTAGTTGGTATGTGCGCAAGTTTGTTAAACAAAATTCAGCAATACATACATTAGCCTGGTCAATAGCAGATTGAACATCTGATCTTGATCTTTCAGGGATATTTTAATTATTTTCAAGAAAATTGTGATTTCTCTTTTGGGCCTGGCTTGGGTTGCCATTTATTTTGATAGTATATCTTTTTCTCTTTTCTTTTATGTATCTGAAATATATTTGTTTGAATTGTAAACCGCTTTGTTGTTATTTGCTAAAGGCGGTGTAACAAGGGGAAAATACACACATACAGCACATACGTACATATGAATGACTGGCATCTGATGCTATGAATCTTTGCTGGCAGATAAGCAAGATTTTTCCTCCTGCTTTCTATCTACTCCTGCTTCACCAAGCCCAGTCATTAAAGCAGCAGTTCTCATCTTGGGGTCATGCCCTATGGTCTTTCTGAAACCCTGCAATCATGGACTCTTAATACTACCACTGCACATCACCATCCTGTTCCCCCCAGGAGCTATAAACAAGATTTTTTTGTATTGGTAACCAAACATGAGTATGTCTGTCAATATCTAATAACTGGACCTTTATGTACAGAAGAAGGAATTGCATAGGAGGATCAAATAAAAAAATCATATTGCTAACTTCCTTTTAATACAGTACATGGTAATGTGACTGGATGCAGACTCAAAGTGTCAAACGTTAATCTGGAAAGCTGAGTGTTGTACAATCCTTGAAACTTGACAGAAAAGAAAAGAAAGCAGACATCCAGTAAAATCTAAGGTGTACTAAGCCTTGGAAAGTTGACATTAGTATTTTTATCTTAATTATTCAATCTAAAGCATTCAGGCAGACTCTTCAGAAGTTCTGTAAGTTTATTTTCACATCCAAGGGAATATTGTTGTTTAAAATAGCTGCAACTCTCCCTGCTTCTCTTCCTCGTAGTCTGAAGCTATGATGCAGATCCTCTGTCAGAACCTCACACAGGCATTATAGTGATACGTGTTGTGCATGGTAGAGCAGATGGAGCACGTGGAGGCAGTCAAAACATTTTCCAAGCCTTGCATTGAAAGAGGGCTTAACTGATAAGCAGAGTATGAAAGGGACCCCTTTAGAATAAGAGCAAAAGAGGAAGCAATGGACCCAAGAATCCAGCAAATTAATTTACTAAGGAACCTAACTAGGGATGCTGCTCTAACAGTCCCCAAGGTTAAATATGTGCAGTCTATATAGATCTGCATCAACATCATCTAAATATTTTGAATGAGATTACTGTAGAGCAGCTGACTGGAAACATTTTCATATTGTGTTCTTCTATGTACTACATTATTCAACCCAGAACTACAGTAAAATGTGTTCTGCCCTTTAATGACTTTTTTTTTTTTTTTAAATTTAAGACCTAGTACAATCCTTTGTTTTGGAAGACATTTTTGGGTTTGATAAATAAGAGGATTCTTTATTGAAGTACAATGATGTGGCAGAACATTCAAAATCATTAATTTAGCACTCAACACACATTAAAAATACATTAACGCATCAGTAGCATACACTTAAGTATCATAAAAACATAAGAAATGCCATACTGGGTCAGACCAAGGGCAATCAAGCCCAGTATCCTGTTTCCAACTGTGGCCAGGCCAGGTCACAAGCACCTAGCAGTTTCCTAAAAAGAAACACAGGGGGTGTTTGAATTCTTAAGGTGGAGCTGAGGTTTTCTGCAAGGACAGTTCAATCTGTAGAGGAAGATTTCTGCTTTGAGGGAAGGGAGTGTAGCAGTCTTTCACAGGGTCACCCATTTTTGGATTGCTGGTCTTGTGGGTGGTAATATTACCTCTGCTGGTAATGTATGCATATACACTGTAAGCTTCATGGAGCAGAGACTCTTTCTGTATGTCCGTATAGCACTGTTTGTGTCTGATAGTGTTAAAGAAATCATTAGTACTAGTAATTATTGCTGTGAGAAGATGCATTGCCTGCAGAAACGAGGGATTTTCTAAGGGTCTAAGACCCTTTATGAGGGTAATTTTATAACAGGTCACCTAGGTGGAGAGGCCAAGTAGACACCCATTTTAAGCCTATTTTGTAAAAATACATAAGAACCCTAACCTCAGATATGAAACTAGATGTGAGGAAACCCGACATAGTGATAAAGGAGAAAATACAGAACAGCATTGATAATAGAGTTGTTGGTTCCAAGTGATTATTCTGTGAATTGTGTGGAGAGGCAGAAGATTCTGAAGTACCAAGAAATGCAGTCAGAGACCAAGAAAATGTGGCAGGAAGATACGGAAATATTTCCCATCGTATTGGGAGCCACAGGCTTGATAAAGAAGAATTTCCAAGCACATCTTGACAAACATGTTACATCTTATGAACTCCAGAAGGAAACTTTCTTTGGCACGATGCAAGTACTATGCTGAGCAATAGTAGTAAATTTGAGAAACTGAGATCATAATCCACATACCATGGCAAATGTTTCAGATCATCTTCACTTTCAGCCAGTAATGTAGTATCATCAGCATAGCGAAGGTAGTTGATAAATCTCCCACCAATCTTCACAGCTCTGTTATCTTCATGCAGTCCTGGCTTCTCTGATGATTTGTTCTGCATATAAATTGAACAGGTAGGAGGAAAGTATGCAACCTTATTGTACACCTTTGCTGATTTTAAACCATTCTGTTTCTCCTTGTTTCGTTCGAACTGTTGCTTCTTGATCAATGTAAAGGCTTGCAACAGAATGATCATGTGTTCTGGATACTCATGCTTCTTAATGTGGCCCAGAGTTTCTCATGGTTTACACAGTCAAAAGCCTTGCTGTAGTCAATAAAACCTTTATAGATATCATTTTGGTATTGTTTAGTCTTTTCAAGGATCCATCTGACATCCGCAATGAAGTCCCTCGTTTCTTGCCCTTTCCTGAACCCTTCTTGCATTTCAATCAGTTCTCGTTCCAGGTATGGATGTAGTTTCTGCTGAATAATCTTCAGTAGAATTTGCTGGCATGTGGGATCAGAGCGATTGTGCAATAATTTCCACAGTCAGCTGGATCACCTTTCTTTAGTATTGGCATAAACATACATCTTTTCTAGTCAGTTGGCCATGATGTTGTCTTCCAAATTTCCGGTAGAGCCTTGTAAGTATGGTAACAGCTGCATCAGATTTCTGTAAAACTTCAGTGCCATCAATGCTCGGTGCTTTGTTCTTTGATAAGGCTTTCAATGCTGCTTCAACTTCTTCTTTCAACACCAGTGGTTCCGCATCATAAGGTACAGGTTGAAACGACTGTTGGTTCACTTGATCTTTATCATATAATAACTATATATATTCTTTCCACCCTTTCTTGATCTTCTCAACATCATTCAACATGGATCTTTGAGCATCTTGTAACATTCCAATTCGAGACTGGAAATTTTTATTTAAATCTCATAGCTTTAAGAAAGCCGATCTTGTTCTTCCTTTAATAATTTCTGCTTCTATTTCCTTGCATGTGTCATAGTATTATTTCCCCTTATCTTGTCTTGCTGCAAATTGGAAATCTCTGTTGAGTTCTGCTATTGCCTCTCTTTCTCCTCCGGCTTTAGCTTCTCTGTGTTTCTAGGCAATTTTCAGAGTTGTTTCGGTCATCCAATTTGGCCATTTTTGCTGTTTCACCTTTTGTAGAGATTCTCACTTTCTTCCAACACAACCTTCTTGATGTCATCCCATAATACTTCTGTACCTAAATCAGCAAATCGATTTTGTAGGCAGTCTGTAAATTCCGGTGGTATATTTTAAAGGTCATAGTTTGCTACATTCATGATTAGCTTGCTCTTTTTCAGCTTTAGTTTGAGTTTGGATACTAGTAGTTGGTGATCTGTACCACAGTCAGCTCCAGGTTTTGTCTTTTTTGATGTTATCAAGCTTTTCCATCGCTGTCTTCCATAAATGTAGTCAATTTGGTTTCAGTACAATCCATTGGGTGACGTCCACGTGTACAGTCGGTGCTTGTGTTGCTTGAAAAAGGTGTTTTAGATGAATTGATCATTGGTCTTGCAGAATTCTATCAGTCTTTCTCAAGCTTCATTTTTGTTGCCAAGTCTATATTTTCCATCCACTTTGCTTTCTTCTTTGTTGGCAACTTTTATGTTCCAGTCACCCATGACTATCAGGATGACCTGTGCATGTTCTGTCTATTTCGGCTTGTACTTGTTCATATAACTCATCAACTTCATCCTTTTCTGCAGTTTTTGTTGGGGCATATACTTGAATTATAGTTGTGTTGATGTGCATTCCTTGTAGACCAACAGAAATTAAGCATTCACTGATTGCAATGTATTTCATAAGAATTCTTGCAAGTTTCTTATTAATTATAAGTGCAACACCATTTCTTCTTTGTTTTTCATTTCCAGCATAGTAGACCATGTGATCATCAGATGCAAAGTGCCTGATGCCAGTTCATTTCAGTTCACTGACACCCAACAGATCAAGTTGTACACCTTCCATTTCATTCTTGAACACCTCCAACTTCCCTTGGTTCAGGCCTCATACGTTCCATGTCCCAATATGTAAGACATTTTTGTAGCTTCTGACTCTCATTTCATGCGCAGCTACATCAGCAGTCAGATGTCCCGAGGGCTTTGATCCAAGCACATTATAAATGCTGGCTTTACTCTGAAAATTCTTCAGCTCCTCCCAGTAGCCAGTTGAGTGCCTTCCGAACTGGGGGTGTCATCTTCCAGCACTATAGTGCAATTTGTTTTGTGTGACTATTCATTGGGTTTTCGAGGCAAGATAAGGAAATAGATTGCCAGGCCTTTCTTCCGCGCAGTTTAATTTTAGTGTTGTCGCCATTGCACAGAAATGTGATCCTCCGCCACCAACACTGTCCCATTCTGCTGATGCCCGGATGGGTAGTTTGTCTTGGTCTGGCACCTCAGCTGAGGCTTGTCCATCTTGGGAGACCCTGTCAGTAGTTAAGCTACCGATAGGTTATCCCTCAGCCTTACTAATGCACACAAGCCCTCACAGCACGACAAGCTTCAAACCAAGTGAGGGGTGCATGACCTAGGTGAGTCAAAAATCTGCATATGTATTTTCCCTTTCATGTAAGGAATGTACATGTATGACCAAAATTGGCCATGTTGGGATTTACAGCTGTTTCCTTTTAAAAAGTGCTCATTTTTGAGAGCTCCTTACAGGAGCGGTAAAGGGTGTTATTCTCCCTTGTTTATTTTCACCTCCAAATAGAAATGAAATAAAGAAACATAGAAACATAGAAATATGACGACAGAAAAAGACCACATGGCCTATCTAGTCTGTCCTTCCATAACAACTACAACCGAGAGCCCCTCGGGTAGTTTACTGATGGCATGCACACATATAGAGATGCAAAATGTCCCACAAACATGTGCAAGATGCTGAGTTGCCTCCGTTGAGTTTTCCCATGTGTAGCTTAGTAAAATGGCTCCTCCGGCTCTCTATGTCAGCTAATACATGTGCACGCCTGCACATCATATGTATGTTAGAAAAGGCTTCATGTGTGACAGAGCCTTTTCTAAACCACCACCGGAATAGCATAGGTTCTAGCCACAGCGTCTCGATGGGGATCTCCACCTACTATTTAAACTTTGCAAAACATGTGCCTTTATAAAATACCAACACAAAAGCAGCCAAAATGTGACTAAAGTGCAGTTATCTACATGTACACTGGCTCAGAAATAGGTATAAATGTACCCCAATGACGTTTGTGCATAGGTGTATATTTTATAAGCTAGGTGCGCACTTCATGCTCTGCCCAAACACACCTATATCTCAGTCATGTACAAATGCACACCTACTTAGCACAGCACGTGCATGTATACATGGGTAATTTTACAAGAGGCATATATGTGCGAAAAAATCCTTTACGAGATTATCCTCTATAAATCACGTTCAATGCAAAAATGCTAACACATTTAAAATAAACATTAAAATAGATTTTTAATGCTTTCTAGTAAATACACTACTAATTGTGTGTTTTATAACAATGATCTTGTGAATCAGCATGACGTCTCAGTGATAATTCAGTATTTGGTCATGGCGACGATCAGGATTCAAATCCCACATCTAACTTTTGTTCACATGCTCCCGTAGTAGAGAGGAGCAAGAATGACAGTTTATCTACAGTGGCTATATAATGAGATCATGGTGCTCAGGGCCCCAGATAGAGTCAGTCTTTGGCCCTGGCTAATAACTATTATAATAGATAGGCTGTATGGAATGTTTAAAAATGAGGAGGGATGAACCCCTAGTAATTACAAATGAAATCTCATGATGCCATTTCCCCTGCAGAGGCTGATTCTGGTTGAAATCGGAAACAACAGGAGGACGTTACTAGCTCCTTCCTGTCCTCCTTACCCTCTCCTCCCCTCCCCCCCCCAAAAAAGTTCATGATTCTTTATTTCTTTTTAAGTTGATCTTTTATAAAGAGAATCTGATTATATGCCTGTAGCATTTTATTTTCAATTTTGACAGACAATGCACTGAATGCCTGATTTCATTCTGGCCACATTGGAATAATGAATGCCTTCTGTTGGCTTATCAGTACCCTTAAAGGTACAGGATTAGCCTCCATGCTCTTTTCAAAAAAGATTTTGAGAGTTCTGAAAAGGTTGTAGGCATTGGTACTATCAGCATCGACCACTAGTAAGATGATGAGAGTCTGCTGGTTTATACTGGACCGCAGCACTAGGGCACAGTTTACATTAAAAGTTTGTTACCATAGAAGTATAAACTGAAAGGTAGCAGTGATGAGTTACTGTAATATTTTACGTTAAATAAACTTGTCCTGTTAGTACTGCATGGAAGGCACTGTTTACATTACAGTAAGCTGTTTTCTGCTGCATTTACACTCCTGCTGTGCAAATAAGTTAAGGGAGCTTATGACAGCACAATTTATTGTCTCTCTGCACACTGAGAGATGTTAATTTTTGTTACATGTTTGCCTGCAGTTAGATGTCCCCGAAGGGTGTTAGAGGGTCGCCGTTGGCCAAATGATACCAGGAAGAAAACCTGAAAGGCAGGGCAGCGTTTCCTGGTTCTTTTCCTGGTGAGGTGAAGGCAAATAGTAACAGCTCAAATCTAAACAAACACAACGAGAAACACAAAATACACTGATTTATTATTTCTTTCGCTGCTATCATGGTTAATCTCCCCCTCTTCATACACAGCAGAGCCAATATCCGCAAAATCAAAAGCCTCTATTCTACAAAACCCTTCAACCATGGAAATGGCCAAATATTTGGAAACATTCAATCTCTGGTAGTGTTTTCCTCATGCTCTAAAAGAGATATTTCATCCAAGTCAGGGAGGTGCTTGGCTGGCTCCTGAGGAAATGGGATCTCTGTGAAAAAAGTGCACTTCTTAAATCTGAGCTATTACGAAAAGTTGAGATGTTAGAAGCAGTGTTCAAAGAGCTTGCTCATAATGTTAATCTATTTATTTGTTTGTTTTTTATTTTCTGCCTTAATTTTACTCGGGCTTCAAGATGGGTTATACTTAAATGCACAATATACTGTGGGGGTCGTTTACTGCCAGTTGAATAAAATGGGCCCTCTGGCAGATGAAGCACAATAATGGCGATAGTGCGCACTATTAAGTAAATGACCTCCAATATGTTTATACTCTCTGGAGTTAATATTCAAAAGCGCTTGTGTGGTCAGTATCAGTTGTTAGCACCATAAGTACAGTGCTTTGAATAGTAGAAACTAATAAACAAGTTGATCTACGTAACTTGTGAAGCGTTTAGAGCATTATGAAGTTATGTAGACAGTAGTGATGTTTAGTTGCTATCCATACATATCAGTATAATTCTGAGTCCAGCAATAGTAGTCCTGACTGGAAAGGGGGGGGGGGGGATTTATAAAGGATTTCCCATGTGTGATAAAAGACCTTTTCATGTGTGCATAATGCCTCTTAAAAATTACCCCATGGGTTATGTGCCTAAAAGTATGCACAGTTATAAGAAGGCAGATTCTGTAGGTGTAGGTGTAGTCTGGCAAGAGTATGGGTGGCGTGCAGGTGGAGTTGTGATTTATACCTGCACTTTACAACCTGCCTGGTCACATGTATTGTGCATGTGTACATTTGCACTGGCTTTCAAGCTGAAGTATATGTATGTGGCTTCCTTATAGCCAGTTTCTTAAGATTTGTGCTAGTATTTTGTAATGGCACATAAGGGGTTATTTTAGAAGCAAATTCACCTGCAAATAGCAACAAGTGCTTGCCTGAAGAGGCAGATGTAAAATCCAAGGTCTGGCTGACCTTGACATCAACCCCCCTCCCCTCCCACCCGATTCCTCCAGGCATCAGACTGTGCCACTGTGCCAATCCCCTTCAAGGCATCCCCTCCCCCTAAGCCCCCTGTAAGTCAACATGCCTTCCAATCCTCCCCACCCAAACGTCCACCCCCAGCTGAATGCCCGCCTACAAACCCCCTCATGGTAAGAGGATCATCTCTCCAGCCCCCCCCCCCTCTGCATTTTGCCCTTATTTGACAGCTTTACCTCTAGCACTAATACTGCATGTTTACCACTAGGGGACATGTGACCATTTTGGAATGTGGAGCTGAAGAAGTTGGAACGGTGGGGATCACTCTTTCTCCCACTAGATTCTCAAAACCCCAGTAAGCCCTGGGGAAGGAACAGGGAGGCTGTAAGGATCTTGTGTGGGTACCTGGAGGTGTTCTTCTTGCCATGGGGAGTGAGATCAGTTGGAGGGTCTTCGTGCTGGGGGAAGGTTGGGTGTGGGGGGATTAGATGGCCAGGAGGCATCTGCTGATTTGAGGGGGGGGGGCATTTAGAAGAGATAAGATGCTTTGGGGGGAGGGATTAGCAGATTCTGATGCCTTGGGCGAAGGGTTCCTGGGATGGTCTGGGAGAGGGTTGATGTCAGCGGAGATTGGGTGGGATCAATGTCAGTGGTGATAACTGGGAGGGAACTAGTGCTGCAGCATCAGGTGTGATTTATATTGGAGAGCAGTGATTTTGAAAAGCTGCTGCCACCTACTTGGGGGGAGTTGTAACATTTTTTCCCACACGTAGCTTTTTAAAACTGTTGCTAGCACTGAACGTGGAGAGCCATCACTTTGCACTGTTTTTGCAGAGGCTTTGGGGCATGCTTACTAAAGGTTAATGCACATTAATGAAAGTTAATGGGTGTTAAGTGCTGCAATGACCCCTTGGGCAGCATTTAACACATGTTAACTTCACTTAACGCACGTTGGCCTTTATTAAACATGCACCTTTGTGCTTTAGAGTGCCTCTTCTAAAATTCTGTGGGAATTATCCATGTCCTATCCTGGACATCTAAAATCCTCTCTCCACATCCTATGTAAAATAGGAATGTATGTGTTTTTAGAGTTAAAGTAGGCAACTTCTTGGCCTTCACACATAGGTGACCTGTTCTAAAATCCTCTAAAATGATAACTTACAGAATAAGAAACGTGAATAAATATTCAACAGTCTGGTTTATATAGATAGGCTGACTGAAAATGTGTATTAAAATATATGACTCTTGTTATTGTCGGATACTTTTTGTTTTATGTAAACCGCGCTGATCGCAAATAGTGCGGTATATAAGAAATGTAAAATAAATAAATAAATAAATAAATATAAATAACTTATCCGTTTATCTTTAAGTGGTGACTGCTGAAATTTACCTCTGTGTTCATAAGAATAAATTTTAAATCCTACTCTACTCTTCTTCCTCTGTTTACCTAGCAATCAACGGCAAACTTAAAAACATTGTAATAATGCTAACCCAAAGATACTTAAATGAAAGTAGGTTTGAAAACCATATCTTCACTTTTTTTTCAAAATTAGGTATGGAGCACCATTTTAGATAGAAGGTATTTATGCGGAAACAGATGTCTAGTGTGAACATGAGGGCAGGGGGCGATGTTTCACTAAAGGCTATGCTGAACTGAGAGCCTTTGGTAGTGCACATGGATTTGCTGCCACACACAGCAGGAGGGCTCACTTTACAAAGCTCTAAGTGAGAAAACTGAGTGTCGTGAACACAGCAACGTCCGCGTGCAACTGCCAGCACTTCTGCATGTACTGGAGCCATGCTACAGAACTTTGGGGGGATATTCAAAACGGTTTAGCCAGTTAGCAGCCAAACTTAACTGGGCAGTGGCAATATTCACTACTGGCTGCTTAACCTTAAAGACCCCCTAAGTGTTCTGAATATGCCCCCATATATGTATAAATGACACCAGTTCAATATTGAAGCCTCATTTTCTTTTTCTTTTCATTTTGGAGGAGGAATAAAAAAATAGACGATGACGGAAAATAAGTCCCTTAATCGCTCATGGAAAATCCTGGCCTAAATGTGAACTTTTAAAAAATCTTTAATAATGGTTTATGGACTCAAAGTCAGAACTTGTTTCGTCATCTGGTTCAGGTATGACTTCACCTTCATCGGAGCTAGGTATCTCTTCCAAGGTAGCAGAGGGCTTGGGTACTGGTATATCTGTGCCATGAGGGATGAGACGAATTGCTGAGTGAAGATTGGGGTATGAAATGGAATGCTTCCATTTGGAATTAAACCCTTTCACATCGCATGAGCAAAAGTAAATGTCGTCACTATGGTTCTTTTGCTCTCGCCATACCATAGGAATCCCATAACGGAAAGATTTTTTCTTACCCTTGAACCAGTTTCGGAGGTCCTCAACACACCGTTTGCACACTTTATGAGGTGCCCAGACTTTATCTTGATCTCCAATTTTTAGTCCAAATCTATAGTATGCATGCCTTAGAGTATTATAAAACCAGATATTGAAATATTTTGCCATATAACTCGTATATGTGGCACAAGCCACACCCAAGCTATGTCTCTACCACCCTGGCATGGCGCTACATTTCAAGCAGTATCCAAACTATTTTAAACTGTCCTGCTTTGAGGGAATACAGTGTACTTAGCTGATGTGAAGATCAGAAATCATCATAGTTAGTTAATCAGAGCTATCCTCCATTTTGCTCACTTATCTGGCTGATAAAGTGAATTGTACAATAAATGACAGTTCTCCTTGGCAGCTTTGTACTTCCCTGGCAGCTTTGCATCCAGGGCGCTAACCTCCCAGCTCGCTATCTGGATAACAGTACTGACTATATGTAAAACATTTAAGTGCCATGGCCAGCATTTAACCCCCCCCCCCCCTGCAAACTATGGTGTTTAAAAGCAGGTAGAGATGTATGTGAATGCAAAAGGCACAAACAGAGCCTTAAGTTTAAAAAAATAAAAATTTGCTATAGACTGTGTAAACACCACGGCCAACGGATTCTTAAATGCTGGCTACTGCATTTAATAAAATACTAGGGATGTGTATTCATTAGAAACAAAATGGAAAATGTCAACAATACTTCCTAATTCATTACATATCTTTTTCGCATGAAAACAAAAGCAAAACACTGAAATGTTATCATTTCCCATCTATTGTTAGCGGGGCACAATAATGGTTAATAATGCACACTATTCACAAATAGTATGTACTGTTATGCCATTGCATTAAGCCATAATGCACCTCATGGAAGGGCAGACAAGATAGGCCATGTGGTCTTTTTCTGCCATCTATGTTTCTTTGATGCAATAGTGTATGTTATTTGCACATGTGCAAATAGTGTGCACTATTGCATAATAGAGTACACTATGGCCTAATAGTGTACACTACTTGCCAGTAGCACGTACTGCTGCTCGGTAGTGTGCACTGTGAGATAGATGGGAAGTGATGAAATTAAAACCGAAAGGAATCAAAACAAATGAAAAATTCTACAAATAACATGGGAAACTGAAAGAAACAAAATTTTTTCATCTGCAGACCCCTATAAAATACACATATTCATTGATGCTATCCGGATAGCCAATGGTACTGAATATACACATAGTATACCTATTGGGGTTTATTAATAAAGCTGGTTTGGACATTATTGAAGTGTTCTCTTTCTTGCCCCGCTCCTATTGTCCTATACCTATAGTGCAGCTAGTACACTAGTTATTACTACTATTACTAATTCTTTGTACAGCGCTACAAGGCATACATAGCTCTATACATATAGATGTAAGACATGGAGCCGGATTCTCAGAGGGGTACATCCGGACCATCTGGACGTCCCCAATGAAGATGGGCCCATTTGGACCCGATTCTGGACTGTGGGAACTAAACGTGCCCCTGCCGCCTGCGGGGATGTCCTCCCTGCAGGCGCCCACAACTCCCTCAGCTTAGGCCTCCTCATCCCCTCTGCCCAACCCATGGCTGGCCTGCCGGGCCTGGATCGGGTGGCAGGACCTCCCCACACCCGACCCCAGGGGGATCCCCCAGCCCGATCACTGATCGGTGCTGCTTATTCCACCTTTGAGACCATTCTGCTTATTCCTTTGAGGTGGAATAAGCAGCATGTCCCCTTTGACTTGGCAGGACATTCTGGGCCGTTACCTGAATCAGCCCTGTATGTCCTGCTGGACTGGCCCGCAACTGCTCCACCCAGATCATGCTCATCCCGCCCCCTGCCGGCTCTCCCTGTCCTGATGCTCATGACGTACGGGAAGAGTCAGAGGGGGAATCGGGTCTAGACGGGACATGCAGCCCTGCAACCTGCGTCCCAGAACTGGGCTCCTTAGTCTCTGCTCATCAGAGTTTACAATATAATCAAGACAAAAAACATAGCAAAATTGGGGACTAGAGTATAGTAAGATACACATAAGTAGGTTACAATAGATTGAGGAGCATCAGGATCCAAAAACAGTTTCAAAGAGGTGGGTTTTTAGCCTGGATTTGAATAGGGCTAGAGAATGAGTCCGATGCACAGACTCAGGTAGTTTGTTCCAGGCATATGGAGCAACAGGATCGAATGAACAAAGTCTGGAGTTGGCAGTGTCAGAGAAGGGAACAGATAAAATGGATCTGTCAGGGAAGTGGAGCCACCGAGGAGGGGTGTAGAGTGAGACAAGAAAGGAAAGGTAGGTAGGAGCAGCTGAATGAAGGCACTTGTAGATCAGTAGGAGAAGTTCGAACTGGATGTGGAAACTGATAGGGAGCCAGTGAAGCGACTTAGAAGAGGGGTTACATGAGCATAGCGACACTGATGAAAGATAAGTTGTGTAGCTGAGTTTTGAACAGATTGAAGGAGAGATAGATGATTCAGAGGGAGACCAGCGAGGAGCAGGTTGCAATAGTAAAGGTGGGAGGTGACTAGTGAGTGGATAAGGGTCTTAGTAGTGTGAGTAGAAAGGAGGGGACAAAGTTTGCTGATGTTATAGAGAAAGAAGCGGCAGATTTTAGCTGTCTGTTGGATGTGTACAGAGAAAGAGAGAGCAGAGTCAAAGATGACCCCACGTTTGCAAGCTGAGTAAACAGGGAGGAGTGTAGAGTCATCCACAGAAAAAGAGAAGGGAAGTAGGGAGGAGGTGGGTTTAGGGCGAAAGATAAGGAGCTGAGTTTTGGCCATGTTCAATTTCAGATGGTGGTGAGACATCCAAGCAGCAATGTCAGATAAGCAGGCAGAGATCCAGAACTGGATTTCTGGAGAAATTTCAGATGCAGAGAGTCATCAGCATAAAGATGATATTGAAGACCATAGGAGAATATAAATGCACCAAGGGACTGAGTATAAAGAGAGAAAAGGAAAGGCCCCAAGACAGAATCTTGAGGTACACCAACTGAAAACAGGATGGCAGTAGAGGAGGATCCACCAGAACATACATTAAAAGTTCAATGGGAGAGATAAGAAAACCCCAGGACAGAACAGAGGCCCAAAATCCAAGCAAGGACAGGGTATCGAGGAGAAGTTGGTGATCAACAGTTTCAAAGGCAGCAGAAAGGTCAAGAAGGATGAGGATTGATTAAAGATCCTTGGATTTGCAGAGGAACAAGTCTCTGGAGACTTTGACAAGAGCTGTTTCTGTGGAATGTAGAGGACAAAAGCCAGACTGCAGTAGATCAGAAGGGCTTGAGAAGAAAGAAAGTCAAGTCAGTGGCAGTGAACTGCTAGTTCATGAAGTTTTGAAGCAAAGGGGAGGAGAAAGATGCTGATAGCTGGAAGGACAGGTAGGGTTTAGTGAGAGCTTTTTGAGGAGAGGTGTGACTAGAGCATGTTTGAAGGCCACAGGAACAGTAGCAGTGGAAAGTGATAGGTTAAGGATGTGACAGATGGAAAGGATGACAGCGGAAGAGATAGACCTTAGTAGAAGGTGGTAATGGGATCAGAAGGGCAGGTAGTCAATTTGGAGGAAGAGAAAAGATTTGCAATTTCCTTCTCAGTGATTTCAGAAAAGGAAGAAAGGGTGTGGGAAGGATTTTGGATTGAAGAGAGGGAGGGAAGGGGAGGTGAACCTGTAAAGAATTTAAGGCTAATTTTCTGGACTTTGTCATAGAAATAGTCAGCCAAGTTCTGGGCAGAAATGGTGAAGGATGGACATTGAGGAGAGAGTGGCAAGAGAGTTAGTCAGTTGGATATTGTACTCTTGCTTGGCGAGTGCTATGGCTGACTGTAAAGAGGTTAGCATGATTTTGGAAAGAGGTTAGTATGAATTTGAACTGTAGGTAGTCAGCATAGGTGCTCAGCTGATCGGACACAGGAACATAAGTAGCAGGTTGTTGAGGACAGCCAGGGTTGAGGTACAGTATGTCTCACAGGGCATGGAATTGGAGGAGCCAATGCATCCAGAGCAGAGGAGAGTATAGTGTTATAGGAAGATACTGCCCCATCAATGGACTCAGATGACATAGTGGAGGAAAGAGGTGATATGCAGCAGTGGAGATAGCTGAAGGATTGATAGTTTGAAGATTCCTAAACATGTTGGTGGAGATCGAGTGAGACCAAGATAAGGGGTAGTTAAAGGTGAAGGTTAGCAGGTGATGGTCAGATAAGGGAAAATCTGAAGTGGAGAGGTTTGAGGGTGAGCTTGCGAGAAGGAGTGGTAGAGCACAACTGGAGGTTGAATGAGTAGGTTAGAGAAAGGAGCTTTAAATTCTAAACAGACAGAAGAAAATGCCTGATCAGAGCACAAAAGTTAGCAGAGGCTTATAATAAAGGTGCTCTCACCAAGCAGGGACCTCTGAAGAACAACAAATCTGCCCCCTCTCTGGATAACTATCTGGGGTGAATTTACAAAAGCTCTTTTGCTGGCCTGCATTTATCCAGATAGCATGTGGGGTATGGTTGCTCTCCAGATCACTACATGGAGCACCCTAGCTCTGCCCTTGCTCAGCGCTGGCACTATAGTATGCCTCCGAAATTCCAAGTGTAGTGCTGGCTAGGGCAATTTTCCTGCTAATGGCAGCTGTTATCTAGATAATTGCCTTTGAACATCAGGCTATTAGTGTAAAGAACTTGTCATGCTGCTGTTTATGTGTGCCTTGCTTTGTTCAAGAGCTTCTTCCCTAGTATCTGAATACTAATCCCCCTTGACTAATAGTCCCTTGTTGTTAGCTTGAAGGATGGTATTTTGTTGAGGATCATATTAAATGACATTTTTCAGTGACTTAAATCAACTGCTGCTTTCTCAGATTATCATTACTCACTGTATGGTATCCCCTTCCTGAACGACCACTGCCGTCCTACTGTGAATATTTTGCAAGTAATTTTTTGTGAAATTGTTCTACCTGTTCCATTACTGTTTTTGCTGTGGGCAGTGGCGTTCATAAAAATTGTTTTCACTAGTATATAGTTTCAGTATACTTTGCAGGCTGGAATTGTATGGAATATATTGTATATGGAATAGATTGTGCAAGGCTTGTTTTACAATGTTACAAATTCTACTGGAAGGTATAATTAGAGCACCTTAGTAGAATTTCAAAAGCAAGCATTGCATCCCAAAGAAATGTGCCATATAGTTTCACTTTAGGAACTTGATTAACAGAGCAACTTGTGTGATTGTTCAAAATTAATGAAGTGTATCCTTAACCAGGAAAACAAAATATGGACAACTCCTATGAGGTAATTTTTTAAACGTCTTTTTACATGCATGCTCTGTTGTACCCTTTGAAAAAGGTTTTTTTTTTTTTTTTTAAATAAAATTAAGCCTGAAGTTGCATGTATAAAATAGATACAGAGAATGCTTGTGCCTACTTATCTGCAACTGGACAGTAGGCATGTTTGTGGGAGGAGCGCAGGTGGAGTTGCAAGGTATGCATACGCTTCACCCACATCAATGAGTACTAATTCCCAAGCAGGGGTAAATGAATGCAGGTGCATTTACCCACAACTATTGCAGGTTTTGTGAGTCTATTTTATAAAGACTCTTGGGGGGGGAGGGGGGGGATTAGAAGCTCCATCCAAGTGAAATCTGAGATATTTAAGCCAGAACATCTGAAAAAAATGCAGGCACGTGCTGGACAAGGACATCTGCAGGGGCGTCTACGTAGACATCCCTTGAATGGTATTACAGAACTGGACATCTAGGATAGCTTAATGGTTAGAGTAGTCAGCTAGGTGCAGGACAGCCAGGATTTAAATCTCGCTATTGCTGTTGTTGATATTGTGCTAAGTACTGGGGATTAGTGACTGCATTCTTCTCTGTACCTTCTGAATGTTTTTCAGCAGAAACAAGCACTTTTCAAATGTTCGTTGCTATTTGTGTCTCAGAGCAGATCTAGGGTTAGATCAGATGCCAGACGTCCATGACCTTCTATGAGCAGGTGGAGACATCCCAGTCCCTGGGAACACCTAACCACACCTGGCCACACCGTCTCAAGCTGCGAAGGTCCCCAGAGCCAGCTTCTAAAATGGGTCTGGAGATGCCTCTTGGTTGTGGATGTCTCTAAGCCCATTTTTGGATGCCCAAAGCACAAATAAGGCTTCTAAATAGGCACCTATGCATTTTTATCAGATTGTTCCAAAATAGGGCCTACTTGGAGTTCTGAACTAGGTGACCTGTTAAAAAATTACCCTCCACGTATTCAAGATGAATTTACTCACCCACTTCAAGAAAAACAATATTAAAGAAAAAAAGCCTCATGATAATGCGGTGAGAAGCTTCTTGCAATGAGGGACAGCTCAGTCTAAGAGTACCATTTCCCTTCAGAAGGAATTAAAACTATCAATTTAAATAAAATATTTTGCCTTTGATATAGATTGGGTAGATGGCATACTGTTAAATGTATTGGGCTGTATCAGACATTATAATAGGTCATTTTTCAAAAATGTTCACTTCCTAAATTAGGTGCATAATTTTAAGGAGTTAGGACCAAGCGATTAATATGGTTAGCAGAGCTCCTAACTGCGTCAATTGTGGTGAACAGGATATTCAGCTGTTAATGCCGCTGAATATCCACAACAGCCGTCCCTACACGTCCTGATGTTATCTGCTTAGCATCGGGGCATGTCGGGGGCATTCTGGAATAGAGTGAGGAAGGGCCAGTTGGTAACTGGGCAGTGGCGATATTGAGCCACTGCCCGGTTTGCGTTATGCAGCAAAAGCCAGAGACAGGTAGTCCTGACCTAACTTTCACCGCATATTGCTAACAGGGCAGTGGCTCAATATCACTGCTGCCCAGTTACTGATCAGCCTATGCGGCTACCCCTGATATTCAATGCCAAGGCTTGATATGACCCCAGCATTGAATAACTGGGTATAATATTCAGCGCCGGCTGGTAACCGCATTAGCAATGCAAGCCACCAGTGTTGAATATCGGGCCCTTATTTTTCAAACTTCTCACATTGCTGCTGTCTTTGAATACTTTTTGCTTGCGGTCTTTGCTCAGTTTTCAAATGGTAAATCAGCGTGTACTCCAAACACATCAGAGAGGCAAGTCTGACTGCAACAGATGAATCGGGCAACAAAGCAGCAGAGAGGCAAGTCAGACTACAACAGATGAAGCGGGCATCAAACCTGCTTTGTTGCCTGAAGCCGGTATATATCGTACTGTCATTTTGAGAATAACCTAAGGAAAAAGGTCCTGCAGAGAAGTGCATCTGCGTTTTCTTAAGATACTTTTTCTGACAAAAACAATTTGGATAGGTTTGAAAAATGTATCTATTTATTTGCAGTCCTGGGGATGATTGTCTAAACACATTTTTGCATGTCTATGGCAATATACACGAGTAACATAGTAAATGACAGCAGATGAAGACCAGTATGGTCCATCTAGTCTGCCAAGTAAGATGGCAAGAGTAGGTGCACCTGCCGCTCCGTGCAGGCCACCCCTCCCCATGTCTTTGTTTTAGGAGTGAACCCACCGCTCCGTGTAGTACACCCCTGTATGTTGAGAAATTAGATAGTTAAGTTTATTTTGATTTTATCCTGTTGCTGTAAAGGGATCCACTGTGTCTGACCCATGCTATTTTGCATTCTGTCACTGTATTTGCCCCCACCACTTCCATCGGGAGGGCATTCCAAGCATCTACCACCCTTTCAGTGAAAAAGTATTTCCTGACATTGCCTTTCAGTTTACCCCTTTGCAGCTTCATGTTATGCCCTCTAGTTTTACAGCTTCCCCATCTTTGGAAGAGGTTTGTTTGTTCATTATTTCTCTTTAAGTATTTAATGGTCTGAATCATATCTCCCCTATCCCTCCTCTCCTCCAAAGTGTACATATTTAGGTCTTCAAGTCTCTTCTCATAAGACTTCTGACGCAGGCTCCAAATCATTTTGGTCGCCTTCCTCTGAACAGTTTCCAGTCTTTTTATATCCTTTGCAAGATATGGTCTCCAAAACTGAACACAGTATTCCAAGTGAGGCCTCACCAGTGACTTATACAGTGGAATTAGTACCTCTTCCTTTCTGCTGGTAATTCTTCTTTGTATGCAACCCAACATCCTCCTGGCTTTTGCCACTGCCTTATTGCACTGTTTTGCCACCTTGAGATCCACAGAAATAATCACACCAAGGTCCTTCACCTGGTCCGTGCACACCAACCTCTTGCCCCCTATCGCATATATTTCCCCTGGATTTCTGCTTCCCAAGTTCATGACACTGCACTTCTTCGCATTAAATCTTAACTGTCAAGCATTAGACCATTCTTTCAGCTTTTGTAGATCTTTCCTCATGTTATCCACTCCCTCAGGGGAGTCCACTCTGTTGCAAATTTTCGTGTCATCTGTAAAAAGACACTTTTCCATTCATTTCTTCAGCAATATCACTCACAAATACATTGAACAGTGCCGAGCCCAGGACTGAACCCAGGGGCACCCCGCTATCACCCTCCTTTCATCCGAGTGAGCTCCGTTTACCATCACCTTCTGTTGTCTGTCAGTCAACCAATTTCTGATTCAGTTTACCACCTTGGGACCCATCCCCAAACTACTGAGTTTATTGATAAGCCTCCTATGAGGAACAGTATCAAAGGCTTTGCTGAAATCCAGGTAGATGACATCCATCACATGTCCCTGATCTAGTTCTCTGGTCACCCAGTCAAAGAACTGAATCAGATTTGTTTGGCAAGATCGTCCTTTGATAAAACCATGTTGCCTCAGATCATGCAACCTGTTGGTTTTGAGAAAGTCCACTATTCGCTCTTTCAGAAGCACCTCCATTACTTAAGGGGCGCATTTCAGATGTCTGCCGTTGCCTGCTGTCACTGAGTGAAGAAAAAGTGGCGGCAGCAGGCAATGGCAGACAGCCGAAATGTGCCCCTTAAGCCTTCTCGCAACATCAGAGAAGGGAGGGACAGATCTGCTTAGTGCACCGGCAACTTACACAGCAGGCACAGCTCTTCTCTCCCGCCACAGGGGAGGGGGGGGGGACGCACCCGTTGTGCAAGTCGCACAGAGCGTGATTCAACCTCTGTACGGCCCTGGACCTGATATCCATTTGCCTACATTTGGGTGGTCAAGTTCAATGCCTTATTGCTGAAAAATCAATGCAAAGCCCTTAAAAAGTTAATATTCACAGAGCTGCTGTTTGGGGCTGATTCTATAAAGGGCACACAGAAAGTTATGGACTATTTACATGTGTAAGTCCCTATTTTAAAGGACTTGCATGTATGAATGGGTACTTACAGTATACGCATGCTTTAGACCAGTGGTACTCAACCCAGTCCTCTGGGACCCCAGGCCAGTCAGGTTACTGCTTCCATTGTATGCAGATCTATCTCATGCATATTCATTGTGGATACCCTGAAAACCCAACTGGACTAGGGGTCCCAGAGGACTGGGGTGAGAACCACTGTTTTAGATGGTCGCTATTCTTTAAGTGCAAGTATCTGTCACATCGTGCATACTTTCAGTTTGAGTGGACACAGGGTTGCAGCTTGGGCAGAGTGTAGGCAAGGCCTAAATTTACACATGTAAGCTATAAAATGCTATAACTTTATAAAGCTAGTTGCATTATTTATAAAGCTAGTTGTGGGTATTTACACCATCTAAGGTTGGTGTACGTGGCTGCGCCTAGATTTGATGCATGTATGTCAGCACTTACACCCCTATTCTAGAAAGTAAAGCATAGACTAGGTCCTACGTCTACATGTGGCAATGCATAGAATTACCCTCCACAGGCCTATGCCCGGGTTGGCAAGAATCTGGAGAGAGCAGACCTGCTGAAAATTTTTGACACCCTTGAATCTCACTTAGTGAAGAACAGCTCTCTCCTCTCTGCTTCCTACTCCAGCCCTTTCCCTCCAAGTCATTGCAGAGTATAGGAGAGGAACTCTCTGAAAACAAAAACAGCTATTGCTTCTGTTGCTCATGAATAACCTTGGCTAAAATACAGCACTTCACCAGTCTCATTAATAAATCAGCTAATTATCCAAACGTTTTCTATCATTGATCAGCTCTCTACCAGTAAGTTACTCCAATCGATCAGGTTAGGACCTCAGATGATATTCTTGTAACCTATTTCACCTCAAAGGTCCTTGAATTTTGAAAAGATTTTGGAAGTAGTATTACCCAGATACCAGCATTATGCATAGTTGCTTCAGATGCCTCCTCTCCCCCGGTTTCACTTTTCTAAATCCCTATCTCACTAATGTCAACAATTAAATGTGACTATTAACATTTCCTTGTCAAAAGTATTCACACAAATAATGAAACCTAGTTGCTACTTGATCCCATTCCTTCAAAATGGGTAGGAGAACAGTCTACCAACCTGTTACCTATTGCACGTCTCAGTGTTAATCATATTCTATCTTCTGGATTAGCCCCTGTACCCTAGCAACAGGCTGTCCTGCACCCAGTCCTAAAAAAACAAACAAAGTTGGATCCCCTTTCCCCTGCCGTTTCCATATGTCTATCCTCCCTTTCATCTCCAAGCTTGCCAAAAATTTTGTGTTCTACCAGTTCTTAGACTTCACAGAGAAAACTTATGTACTACTTCTCACCAGTCTGATTTTCATTCAGATAACAAAACCAAAACTATTCTCACAGCCCTCCTCAGTGAAGTACTTAAGGGCCCTTTTACTAAAGGTTTTGATGCACGTTAAGTGCCCACAGTCCTTTTATTTCTATGGACACAATGGCACTTAATGTGCATTAACTTCATTAATGTTTGTTAATGCACATTAGTCTTGTACACATTGGTTACATCGCCTTGACCAACTCACTCAATCTCTCAGCCATTTTTGACCTAGCCAACCATAATATTCTTCTTTCCCAACTACATGACTTCGGCATTCATGGCACAGTACTGCTTTGGTTTTCCTTGTTAGACTGTTCGTTTTTGTATCTATAAGCAACACCATATCATCTTACCCATTACAATGTGGAGTCCCATAGGGCATGGTTCTGGCTCCCCTCCTCTTTAACATTTTTTAAGACCTCTCAAGACTCAGGCATAAGTACTTTCATTTATGCTGATGACATACTCTTAATAACATATGCTGATGACATACTCTTAATAACATATGCCTACTCTTACACACCAGACGTATCCAGACTGAACCTCTGCCTTGATAAAGTATAAACCTGTCTCCATTGCAACCAAGTGCAATGCAATGTGTGCCTTCAAGTCAGTCCTGACTCCTGGCAACCCAGAAGCTCCTGGGTTTTTTTGGCAGTGTCACCAGAAGTAGATTGCAAGGCCTTTCTTCTGAGGCAATGGAGGGTTAAGTGACTTGCCCAAGGCCACAAGGAGTGCTAGTGGGACTTGAACCCTGGTTGCTTGGTTACCAAGCCAGTGTTCTAACCACTCCCACTCCCACTCCCACTCCCACTTCCACTCCCCATTGCAACCAATTTACATTAAATCCAAGCAAAACAACCTCTACCTGGACTATTGGATAATCTTCCCACCCAGTCTCTGTACCAATACTTATAGATTCCCTGAAATATCCTGGGGACAGTGTCGATTCTGAGTTTTCCTTCCACAATTAGTTCTCTGCCTTAGCTAAATCAACCTTCTGGGCCCTTTGTCAGTTCCCAGCTGTCTGCTCCAGTCTTGATTCTGCTATACAAAATACACTCATCCACCCATCACATCTTGAATCGACTACTGAAATGACTGAACTAAAGTGTTTCCAGATAATTCAAAATACTACTCATACTGGTAAATTCAACTGTGTTACACAATTACTTATACAGTATCATTTGCTTCCTATCTCCCACTAAATTCAGTTGAACATTTTGGTTTTAGCCCATAAAGCTCTGTATGCTAACCCCACCCCCCCCCCCCCCCCGAACACACACACTGGTATCACTGATTATTCCTTATGCCCCTGTTCGTGCCTTCTTTCCACCCAGGAAAATCACCTTTGCATTCCTTCTGTACCCCATGCCAAAACTGAATCTACAAGCATGGATGGACTTCTTTTCATTACTCCAAGTCTCTGGAATACACTCCCCCTTTTAAGCTCTACAAAACTCTCCTATAAAAATTCTGAGCTGTGTCCAAAACCCACTCAGTCAGTGGTCAAGAGCCTCGGATGAATGCCTGGACAGGCGCTGCTAGCATTTCTGTCTCTTGTCACTCATCCCTCTGCTTTGCACAAGCTTTACCTAAGGATATTTGGAGTTTCTTTCTTCAATAATGTTTAATTCTTTATTTTGTAAATTGCTTTGAAAATACTGTTTGAAAGAATTAACATAGGCACTTGACCTTTCACCTCGTTATAACCACCTCCAATAAATACACTGTATCATGTGGCAAAAACGTGATGGTCGCAGCTTTATTCAGACTGACATCACCTAAAACTTTGTGGCCGTATACAACAAACATTCGCAGGTTTGTTTTCCTAGTATAAGACAATTCACTTGCTTGGCACTAAACCCCCTTCTCCCCCAACTCCACAGCCACACTTGGCCATCCAGCTAGTCACTGTCAATCTAGCCATGATGAGGTCCCATTGAACCCTGTGGCAGTCCCACCCCTTTTCTTCCTGCCTCATACAGCTGGTGGTAGTGCTCAGCTGTGCTCCTGAAGCTTGCGGTGATGTCCCAAAAAAGCTTTCATATCATTCCCTCCCTTTTCCATGCTTAACACCCCCCCCCCCCACTGTGACTGAACCTGGGAGAAACTGAATCCTTTGACTCCGCTAGCTGCAACCCCCCCACCCCCCAAGGGGATGGGTGGGGCAGGAAATTGTATTTCCCATTTCCATCACCTCATCCTCCCCCCCCCCCAAATTGACCACCAAAACTCCAACTCTACCCCTTTCTCCCCCTCTCTTCATTCCACCCATCCCCTATTAGCCAATCTCCAGCCTATTCCATGCTACCCCCATCAGATCCTTCTTGCCCAACACCCCAGCTCTCCCCCTTTCTCCCTCCCTTCAGAAGCTCCGGTGCGGCTTGGCTATGTTATGGTGCCCTCCATTAATACGGGTGATGATGGGGTACTACATAGATCCAATACATAATCAAGATAAAGATCATTGACCTGGTAAGAATCAACCAGTACGTTATATATATCCTCTTGGCTATTCTACAGAATACTTGAATGTCAGTAGTCATTTTAAGGACAGGAGGATATCTCCTACACTTGTGTTCAATGGGGTCAATATAATGGACGTAATAACCATGATGTTCAGCTTTTTTTTAAATGAAAGCCATTGCAGCTAAATAAAACTAGAGATTCGGTGACAGTATCTGGATAGCAGCTGGTACTGAATATCTGGTCACTGTAATCATCACTGAAGCTATCTGCATAGTGGTGATATTCACTACCACTATATGGAGAGTCAATTTGCATAGCCATTTGGGACAGCTTTGTGCAAACAGCTACTCGGATAGCAGCGCAGGAAATTCCGCTATATGGATAGCTCTGTGGACTGCCCATGCTCCGCCCCTGGACTGCACCGGCACTATCTGGATAATGCTGAGGCAGGATATTCAGCAGTATTGCTGGATATCCCTTTCAGTGGCACTTATCCAGTTGCAGGTGCTGCTAATCAGATAAGTGCAACGGAATATTGACCTGTATGTGTTTATAGTACCGTTCTTGGGAGACGTGTTTATCAGTACTGTTAATTATTACATTTTTAGGACTGCTTAGAGTATATTCTCGTAAAATCCTTTATAAAATTACCCCATAAATGGGTGGCTCCTTGAGAATAATATTTGAATAATTTAAACAAACAAGTCTTTGCTATGAAACTTGCATTCACTGCCTGGCCTGCCGACAAAGCAGGAATCCACCAATTATTGCAGAACACAATAAAAGTTCTGGCAATTCTACCATCATCACTAATCACTTGTGGGTTTTTTAAAATCTATTTTCTTAATCACCTGCAAAATTATGTGGAATATTTGTGTTTTTGAATTTTGCTGTCCTTTCTCCAAAATCAGTCATTATTCATCAATATATCACATAATTATGGCTGGTTCTCGATATAGGACCGACACGACATGCTGAACAGATTAAACGCTAGCAAATTAGTCTCCCAATGAAGATGGAAGAGATGAGGACAGTATCTGAATTCAAAAAAGCACGGGACAAACATCTCTAAAGGAAAAAAGAGACTGATTGTTGTAGTGTTTGATGTGGAAGGGCAGACTAGATAGGCCATGTGGTCTTTTTCTGCCGTCGTGTTTCTGTGAAGTTACTTTTCTATGGAACTTCACAACTAGAATATTGCATGGATTAGACGTGTATGCAACAGCAACTGAACTAGTATTGCAGTGAAAACGAAAGCAACTATAATTTAGCAATCAATAAACCAAGCAGATTTATCAAATGCATAGGATAAAGCAAGGAGCATATTAAGTTCCAATCACACACACATTTGCATGAAGTCCGCAAGCATAAATACCAAAACATTTAAGCACTGCATCTAGTTACTAAGTTGAAATATTTTTAATGCCATATGCAAATTTGAGTATTTAAGACAACGCAGGGACACTTCTTAGGAAAAAAGTGCAATCCATTACTTTACTCATAAATATAATAAAGACTTAAATAATCCACACTTCCTTCTGCCTTACAAGAAAAATTGTTCTGCCTGAAGTACCTTACCCAAGAACTATTGTTCCAGACCAGAACCAACCAGCTTGAGAAACATTGGCGAGAGGGATATTTATAATCTTCACAGTTACGTCCAGCCTCTTATTTATTTTGTCAGTAGCCAAGTTCTTCACTTGGAGGGGTGTAGGGTAGCAGTAGATTACATTCCCTTGCCTTGGGGAGTGAGCAGACTAAGGAAAGATCTGGGTAAGAATGTTTAACAATTAGATCTCAGAGTCAAGAAAGATTACTACTCAGCCTTGTTTAAAAGTCCTCTTTTGCAAAATCTGTCTTTTTATTTTTTGAATTTATGGTGCAGTCAGTAGTAGCAAGGCAGGCTCTTGTGTTGCTTGGTGATTAATTTAATTTAATTTAATTTAATTCTCCACTGGGGTGCTGCCCTTACAGGTTTGGAAGCTGTTTTTAGAGACAGCCTGCTTGACTTGGGATTCTGTCATCTAGTGCAAAGGCGTACACATATTTGTAACCATGCCTTGGAATTATTTTTTTGCATTAATTTGAGCCTATAGATTGTCAGGATTTAAAGATATTCTAGAATTATCCTGGTCAGAGCATTTTGCTATTAGGTTGGAGTTAATCTGTAGGTACCTTGTTCTTGCACAGCAGGGATTCTTTATGGACCAAGAGCCACACTGGTCCTCTCAGCTTGAAAGGGCTGGGGAGTTTAATGAGCTTGGGGGGGGGGGGGCGCTTCCCATTAAAAAAAGAGTGCCTGAGGCTGTGGGGCTATCCTTTGGGGACCTCGTTCCTTCGTTCACCCTTCCCTGCCCTCCCTGTCATGTGGTGAAGCATCTCTCCTTCTCTTACCGCACCTTTCCTCTCCCCTTATAAACCAGCATTAACCCTCTTCCCCCTTCTCTTCCCCACCTCTCTCAACTGCATGGTTAAACAGCCCTATCCCCAATGGTCCTCCATCTCTCTTCCCATGGTGCAGTATATCTATGTTTTTCTTTATTCCTTTCCCTCTGAGGTACATCATCTCTCCCTCTCTTTTCCACCCCATTCCCCTTCCCCGTGTAGTCCAGCATCTCTCCCTCTCTCTTCCCTCCTTTGATACCCTGCCTCCCATGGTCTCCCACTTCCCTTCATGCTACTGACAGTGCTGCTGCACCCTGCCGGGCTTGCACCAGTGGTAGCAATTAAAGAAATGTTGCCTCACAAGCCTCGGTGCCTTCTCTTGGTTGCATTTTGCCCCAGTGGAAGCAGGAAACTGAGTGAGAGGAGACCGGACACGGCAGAGGGAATGTACTGGGAATTGAGAGCTGACATTTATTTAATCACTGTAGATGTTGCAATCCCAGCAGGAAATGGCATTGAAGCCGGGGGGGGGGGGCGGGGGGGGGTGGTAGGGGGCGTTGTGAAGGACCATGGAGGGGAGGGAGTAAAGAAAAGGGGAAGGCTAAAGTTTGAGTGGACCAGGTCATGTGTAGCATAAGAAGTACAAAACGGACCAAGTAAAATTAGTCTGTGAGCCAGTTGTGGTCTGAGAGCCATAGCCCCATCCCCACCGTTTATAGAGTTGAGAGAAGAAATTAACTAGAAATTTGATAGATGTATCAGTAGCCACTTTTTTTTAAATGTTCATTTAGAGAGTAATAGACTGTTTGTAATTCCAGTAGATAAAGTAGTGTTGTTATGGGACAGCGACTGTACCTGTCACCTGCCCTTGGAACAGTATCTGTACAGAGTGATCAGTTAAGTTATGAAAGTCTGTTCTGTGGAATCATTAGGGTCTGTTCTTGCTTAAACTGACAGTGTGTCAGAAAGGCTTTGGAGAAAGAGGCCTACAGGGTAAAATCTGAGTTTATGTAGAAAGCCTGCCAGAATTCATAAATATGAGATCTTAACTGCAAAAAAGGCAATTGGATAAAATGGGGACATGGCCTATACCTGGACAGCTGATGGGTTTCACCTACTACTGATACACTCTTACCTAGTGGGATAGGTCATCTTGCTAATTTTGTTAATCCTAAAATTGCATATATAGACAGGGTATTGCTCAGCTATCATGTCATGCCTTGAGCTTTTGCCCTAACTCCTATTCAGTGTGTTTTGCAGTTGAAGCTAGGATTAGATGCCCATTTTAGAGCATCATGTGTTCCCAAAAGCCTGGAAGAAGACTTTAATTAGAGCAATTTATTAAGAAACCCAATATGAAGTTAGGATTATCATTCAATACCTTTCTTATCTCAAATTCCCCTTTCCTTTAGGAATTTTGAAGAAGCTGGCCTTTGTTCAGTCAATGGATTATTTAAAGGGCAATGAATGCTTCCATGTCAACAGGATTCCATAGCGTCAACGGCACAGAGAATATTTTGTTATTCTTGTTTAAACATTTGTGGGCAGATCACAGGGAGGATTCACTTCTCCTTCTTCTGGATATCTTTTCTGCATTTCACACTTGATCGCTCAGTTTTACTTCAGAATCTACAAGGTCTTGTTGATGATGTTTTGCTGCTGCGGCGGTTCTACACTTTCTTGACTAATAGAACCTACAGGGTAATCTGACAAGGGATAATCTTATACACAGGGTTTCATTCTGTCTCCAATGCACTTTGATGTGTATTTAAAGTTATTGCTGACTTGATAGAGAACTTAAAAAGGGACCCAGGATATCAATGTTTGACCCAATACAAGCACTGTGGAGCCTGTGTCTTTTGGGGAAACTGCTAGGTACGTATGATCTAGATTGGCCACTGTTGGAAACAGGATACTGGGCTTGATGGACCTTTGTCTGACCCAGTATGGCATATCTTATGGTCTTATGTACATATTCAGTGCTAGGTATATGATGATGACATACACCTTTGTGTGTCAGTGGGTTCGGATAAGGCAGATGTAATTGCTAATTTAACCTTTTGCTTGGACAAGGTTGATCATTGGCTGATTGAGAACAATTTGACAATTAATCTTTCTAAATCTGGGATAAATTGCTTTAGTTGGTTGAATAATCTACTTTCTGACTTGCTGAAACTTGCTGAAATAGAATACACATTGAAGGAAAAGATGAAATCAGGAGGGGTTATTTTGGATTCTTTGCTGACTTTTGAGTCACATATTTTAGCTGCTTCGTGCAGTTTCACTTGCTAAGTCACTTGCAGTCATTGCTTTATTAAGTTGACATGGCAATGATGATGTATCCTCTAGTAATTAACAAGATTGATTTTTATAATTTTTGTACCATGGTCTCCCTCAAAAATTTTAAAAGGGTCATGGCTCCTTTAGAACATGGTGGCAATTTTGTTAGTGCGCGCTAAATTGCCCAACAATATTACGTCATCTCTGAGGGAACTGCATAGCTTCTTGATGACTACAGAATACAAGATTCTAACAGTTACATGTGGAGAGTAATTCTGTAACAGGTCACCATGTAGGTACCTATTTATAAATCCAGCAGAAGCAGCAGCTAGATCGAATCCACAGCTATTTATTGCCTTCTCAGTATTCTTGCTCAACATATTAGAAGCAAAATGAGCAATTGTCCACTGGCTGAAACAACATCGGTTACACCTGATTTTTTTAATTACAGGCAATATGGGTCACAGGTAGCTCATTAGCAGCTACTCATGCCCCAGTACTATCAGGTCAGCATATTCCATTGGTCTCATCATTGAAAATATTAGGCTGTTATCTGGTTTCACAGTTTTCTTTTGAAGTCTTGTTTCTTGAATCTTAGATGTGTATGTGCCATTTGGACCATATCTTGAGAAGTTTACACTAACAAGTCTGGCTCTGATCCTTATCATGTCAGCTTTATACAATGGACTCAAATTTTCCATACTTATACAGTTACAGAACATTCAGAATGCTACAGTGAAACTCATATCCCTTTCCCATAAGTTTCACCATGTCACTCCAGTGTTAAAAGAAAATACCAATTTCTTTCAGGATTAATTTTAAAATATTAATCACGACACATGTAGCCCTTTATTCTGGTCAACTCATTATCTGTTCAACTTATTGACTTCTTATGTACCCAGAAGATGTCTTTGCATATAAAATGAGAATTTACTCATTATACCACCGCCTTCCATGTAGAGATATCTTACCACTCAACATTTTTTTCTATCTGGCTCCCCTAATTGTGGAATCAACAAATGGAGAGTACCCCCACAGAAAGAGCAGTCAAGAAGAATACACAGTAGGAGGTTTAAGGAATAGATTCCAGAAAATTAAACAAGTTCCAAAATAGGAACATGGTCCTTGCATAGAAATCAAATTTATTTGTCTGTATGGCATGCATACGGTGGATTATATTTGATCCCACTTTGAATTACCCAGACATAGGCGGTCATCTGCCAAAACACAGCCGTGTTTTTCTGTTTTTCTTACTTGCTCCATTATTGTGGAATCCCATTCCTCATTATTTTCAGAAAGAAACATCATTTATCAAATTTAAGACCAATTTAAAAAAAAACATAGGAGCCGATGTTCAGATGGGTTTATGCAGTTTGCAGCAACTGCAAACCATATAGACTCCAGCAATCCTGATATTCAGCAACACTATCTGGATAGTACTACTGCAAATCCCTATAGACCACAGTAAAGATGCCCAGTTAATTCCGGAACGATCTGTGGGTGGAGCTTGGCATGGTTCCGGCAGCTATCTGGTTATCGGCAATATTCAGTTGCTAACCAGAGAGCAAAACGGCATAAAATTAGGATGGCAAAAGCGGATATTCAGCTCCTGATGCCAGATAGGAACTGGCACTGAATAAGCAATATAGAAAGTCTAGAATAAGCATAAACAAATATATACAAATGAAAAATCTTTCATAAAATTGCATTCTTAAAGTGCATCAGTCAAACTGAAATTAATTGAATGAACTTGTCTCATGATATTGGCCTGAGAAGACTAATATAATCTCAACATGCTTTGCTTGATCAACCATCAAACCCAAACTTAGGGTTAACTAAGCAGAAGAACTTGTATCAGTATACACCATTTGGAATAAAATTTCACTAGAGCTCCATGGATAGGCAAACTACCTTGTTTTTTTCCCCTTGGGTTTACACTTGGTTGTCTGTTTTCTCCATGACAACAGGATACACATTCCACTTCCTAATAAAGCCCATTTAGAAGCTGTGTACCATTCGGCATTTTATTTCTGTGTGCCTTGCTTATGGAATTCCTTGCCCCAACCACTTTGTCTCGAACCATCCTTTATTTAAGTCCCAACTCAAAACGCACCTTTTTTCTTGGGCATACGGAGCTAGGGTTGCCAACTGTTTCCAGATGCGCCCTACAAACTTGATCCAGTCCTGGGTTTATTCCATTGCATGCAGGGACATGTAGTTCTGCTTTTCTTTTGGAGTGCAATGGAGAAATCAGAACTACATGTCTCTGCATGCATTGGGGTAAACCCAGGACTGGATCAAGTTTGTAGGTCACATCTACAGCCAGTTGGCAACCCTATATGGAGCCTGGGTTGTCCAAAATCTAAGCTCTGTTTCACCTCTCCCCTTCCTCTACTATCTATCCTCTTTTTCTGGTTTCTTCTTTTCTATTAGTTTATGGTGTTCTTTTATTTGTACTTATATTTGTAAACCGTTTTGCATCTGCACAGAAAAGTGGTATATAAAGTCTCAAATAAACATAAACAATTTTATTTAGGTAGTTTATTATATTATTTCTGTCATGTTTGTATTTGTTTTTATTTTTATTTTATGGCCCTTATTGATTGCATGTGTCTTTTGGGGAAACTGCTAGGTACGTATGACCTAGATTGGCCACTGTTGGAAACAGGATACTGGGCTTGATGGACCTTGGTCTGACCCAGTATGGCATATCTTATGTTCTTATAATTGATCAGATTTTATTTTGTAAGTCACCTCCTGTGCTAGTAAGAGAGTAACTTCATAAAATTTGATTTAATAAATAAAATAAGAGAGATGCTGGAGGGATTTCAGCTTGCTGAAAGAGAGAGTAAGCCTGTGGTGTTCAAAGGATTTGCTGTTGAGATGGAAAAACTCCTTCTGGATTCAGTTACTGAAGCAGGGAGTTTCTGAATCTCTAGGAGATCCCAGATTAAAATTTACCAAGGAAGCCCCTGCACAATAATTTATGACTGTGTGTGAAATGTTTTATGGAAATTGGCCTCATAAAGGACATCACTATATATCATCATCCTCATTGTTCATCCCACTCTTATCCATCAAAAGAACTCAGAGTGTGTTACAAGAAATCAAAACCTACAAGGAATAAGGAGCATAAAATTACAAAATCACTGTAACAAGGAATACATTTTATAGTGCACTTACTTTCTGTTTCAACACATCAGGACAGACATGAACTAAGACATCACAAAATAACAGTGTAAGGAATGCAGAATAACAGATTTTACTATGTAATTATAACAGTTCTGTAAAGGCTAGCAAACTGGCTTTCAAAAAAGCATAGCCAGGAGCATCATGGGGATGATATTCAGGAGGTTGGCATCTGGCTAAAATTATCCATATAACTCTAACTGGATATTCAGAAGAGTTAGCTAGTTAAGTCAGCCCACTGATTGCAATCACTTAAAGTTATCCAGCTAACTTTAGGCCAGCTATTTGAGTAGCTCAGCTTACCCCATTAGGTTTATTGTGACAATGGTGAATACCAGTGTTATCTGGATAAATTAAATTTCTGCTGCTTGCATGCCTCTAACTCCACCTCATCATAACTGGAAAAAATATTTCCAGCCAACAAATTGGCCAAACAGAATTTTACACAGCATGTCTATGCAGACTGGTTGTGCATGTGTTTCCCTACCTGGATGATTGGTTAGTCAAGAGCACCACGCAAGAAGGAGTTCAAGAATCTGTATGCATCACCATCTGGATGCTGGAGCTACCCCAAGTCAAACTTGAGCCTGTCACACAAATTCCAATTCATTAGAACTATGGTTATGGTTTATTATTTGATATTACCACTCTTCAAGGGATCTCAGCAGAGTGGCTTACAACAATATCTAAAATAAAACATTAAAATAATAAAATAGAAAAGAACTCCAATAAAAACAGGGAAGAGAAGAGTCATTCATACCACAAACTAGAGGAAAAACAACAGGGAACTTATAGACAGGCAATCACAATTAAGTAGATAGTTCAATTGCAATATTAAACAGATATGTTTTCAAATAAAAGTTTTGCAAATAAATAAAATAAATAGGACTTGAAAGATATGAATGAGAATTCCGACCGGATAGTAGGAGGGAGCAAATTCCATAATGCAGGGGCCAGAAAATAAAATGCAGAGGAGCAACTGGAGGTTAATTTAGCCTGTGTGGGAGATGGTAGATGTAGTCTATGAGTATGAATATAATGGAGGAATTAATGAGCAGCATATGGAATTAATAAGTCTAAGAGATAACTAAGGACCCCTAAATGAAATGTATGGTAAACTATCGTAAAGAGTTTGAATTGTGAATGGAATTTGTCAGGAAGCCAGTGATTATGTAACAGAAGAGGGATGACATGCTCATACCTAGAAATGTGAGAAAGAATGCTTACTGCCATATTCTGTATAAATTGTAACCTACACACCTGGGATTGAGGGAGACCAAGATAGATAACGTTACAATAGTCCAACCTCAAAATCACCAAAGTTAGAAGCAGAGTGGTCAATGGCAGCAGTGCGTGCAGATCTATCTCATGCATATTCATTGTGGATATCCTAAAACCTGACTGGCGTGGAGGTACCCGAGGACTGGGTTGGGAACCATTGCTCTAAAGCCTTTAGTTGTTTACTTCATGTGGGTTTTGCTTCTTGCAAAACCTCCCCCTAAGCTTCCTGCATGGTCTTGGGACCTCAGGGCATTGAGACACTAATCTGCAAGCAGATCCACAGCCGCACACTGAAATGCTAATTAATCGGTGATCACAGGATGGGGCGGGAAATGGGCGGAGCTCAGGTATGGAAAGTGCATTATCATGAGAGCTCAGGCTATTGTTGTGCCCTCTATGGCAATGTGGCTGTTAACATGGGTTTGCCTAATGATTCTTTTATGGGAGTCGCCAAGTGAACTCACCATAGCAGAGTTCATACTTTAGTTGCCCATCACACATTAGCTGCCAGGAACATACTGGTCACATTTCTGATAGATAACGTGGACGCATTGCAAATAATAGGCATGTGTTTGGCACATTATTTGCAAATCCTTAGCAGGCTTTAGTAAAAAAAGGGCTCCCGGTGCACTGTTCCCTCTAAGCTGTGCGTGTGTGCGCACGCACACACCTCGCCAAGTGAGCGCACATACTTTACAACAGAGCGCACAAAAATTACGGTTCTGATTCTGATAGAAAACAACACAGATGTCTTAAAATTTAAAAGTTGTTGTGTATTTACGGTTTTCACAAGTTCTACAATATTTTCTAGTGCAGTCAATGTGGTGTACATACTATATTCTGACATGTAGTCAAATTTTAAAGTATATAACTCCGAGTGTCGTTATGTGGCACACAAAAATTTAACCTTCCTTCGAAAGCTGCACAGATGATATTTTATGCGCACACCGCCTACAGAAAATTAGAGGGAACATTGTCCCGGTGTCATTTTAACTCAGCTGATGAGAGCTCCCTTCAAGTCACTGGATAGCTGCATGGGCATAGTTTGGCTGCTTCATTTGGGGTGGGAGCAAAGGGTGGTGTAAGATATTTGTATATTCATTATGGTTACCATAAAAAGAAATACTAGATGTACAGGAAGCTAGTTTATCAAACAGGCAAGGGATGAGCTAGTGTCCCCAAGATACTCAAAGAGGGAGCAGAGGCCCTCATTCAGTGGTTTGCCAAAAAAGGGAAAGGAACATATTTCCAGGCTATTTAACTAAAATGCAGCAAAAATTCTAGCTGTTTAGTTATTTAGCCTGGCATTCTAAGGGGTATGCATACTAAAGAGCGGTAAAGGAGCAAGTGTGCCGTTAATGCCTGTTATCGGCACCCTTACATCCTTAATGTTGTAATTCCACTGCACTAATGAGCATTAAAGACCCCTGCAGCATTAAGGGAACAATAGGTGGAGAGTGGGTGTTAATGGGGCGGAGAGTGGGTCTAGACAGCAGGTGTGACTGCACTGATGCAGTGGATACCGACAGGCAGTTACATGCATACAGCTGTAACCTACTTGTGCAACATGGGTCAGGTATGACATCATGACTGTGCCTGTATAGCTTTAGCTCCATCACATCTCTGCATTACATGCAGACACATCCTACCCCTCAGAGAGCCACCTGCAAGTATCAAATCATGTCTATATGTGCCCCTTATGCCCAGTTTGGTTGATTCCTGTCCAGTTGTTTGCACTTTTGTCTGGGTTGTTGCATGGTGGTTGGGTAACTGGGTCAGGTGTGAGACCCATATGTCTGATATCAGGCCTCACACATGGCACTGACACATGTGTTTCTCACACAGTACAAATGCATTGGAGATGGCAACTCCGGTACTTCGGTGCTGCCAGCCCATGCTATACTCCTCTGTTGCCATCCTTCCCTCATCAGAGACTTTTGGCAAAACTAAAGAGTCATGGGATAGGAGGCAGTGTACTACTGTGGATCAGGAACTGGTTAAAAGATAGAAAGCAGAGGGTAGGGCTAAATGGCCAATTTTCCCAATGGAGAAAGGTGAATAGTGGTGTACCCCAGGGATCTGTGCTGGGTCCTCTGCTTTTTGACATATTCATAAATGACCTGGAAAGTGGAATAACGAGTGAGGTTATCAAATTTGCAGATGACACAAAACTATTTAAAGTTGTTAAAACCCAAGAGGATTGTGGAAAATTGCAAGAGGATCTTGATAAATTGGAGGACTGGGCATTAAAATGGCAGATGAAATTTAATGTGGACAAGTGCAAAGTTATGCACCTAGGGAAGAACAACCCAAACTATGGTTACACGATGCAAGGTTCCACTTTAGGAACCATCACACAGGAAAAAGATTTAGGCGTCATTGTGGATAACATGTTAAAACCCTCGGCCCAGTGTGCAGCGGCGGCCAAGAGAGCAAATAGAATGCTAGGTATGATAAGGAAAGGAATGGAAAATAAAACAAAAGATATTATAATGCCTCTATATCGTTCCATGGTGAGACCGCACCTTGAATATTGTGTGCAATTCTGGTCGCCGTATCTTAAAAAGGATATAGCGTTATTAGAAAAGGTTCAGAGAAGAGCCACCAAAATGGTAAAGGGGGTGGAAGGATACTCCTATGAAGAAAGGCTAAAAAGGTTAGGGCTCTTTAACCTGGAAAAGAGACAGCTGAGGGGAGATATGATAGAAGTCTATAAATTAATGAACGGAGTGGAACGGGTAAACATAGATCGATTGTTTACGTTATCAGAATATAGACAGACTAGGGGACATGCAATGAAGCTACAGGTAAACTATTTAAGACTAATAAAAGAAAATATTTTTTCACTCAACGTATAATCAAACTCTGGAATTTGTTACCGGAGGATGTAGTAAAGGCTGTTAGTGTAGCTGGGTTTAAAAAAGGTTTGGACAAGTTCCTGGAGGAAAAGTCCATAAACCATTATTAAGAAGGGACCCAGGATATCAATGCTTGACCCAGTACAAGCATTGTGGAACCTGTGTCCCTTGGGGAAACTGCTAGGTACGTATGACCTAGATTGGCCACTGTTGGAAACAGGATACTGGGCTTGATGGACCTTGGTCTGACCCAGTATGGCATATCTTATGTTCTTATGTTCTTTCAGCCCACCCATCAGCCTCTGGCAGCTATGTGCAGGCATATCTTCTCATGCAGGCTGCTGCACCATGGCCTACATAGGTACTCTCCTGCATTTGGATGCTTCATTCACGCCTCTCCTGTGCCTGATCTTCATGTCGCCACTTCTGCTCCATCTTCCTTTCAAGGCAGAAATCGTGTCACTTCTGACTCTGCTGGGGGACACATCTTCCCCATCCTATGCCACACACTTACATTATGGCATTTTATGTGGGCATCCCCCAGTGCATAGGTACATCTGCCTCCCACATGCTCATCACACTTACTGGCTGGCACGTCGGATGTCCATGGATCTGTCAGGCTCTTCAGCTCTCATTTGTCCTTTTGTTGGGGGTCCCTTATTCAATTATAGAGTGACAGCCTTTTTGGGGCGTTAAGGTGCACGCTTGACACCTTAATGCCCGATGTTCTGTTAGCGCTTGTTAAATGACCCATTGTGCCCTTACCGCCGGAATGCCTCCTACCCGCCCAGAGCCTTTTTTGCACAGAAAACTCCTTATTGCTGCCGTTAACACACAGTAACACCTGCTCCCTTACTGCCCTTTAGTAAACATACCCCTAAAATTAAAAAGCTATTGACACCTGTAAATATATATTCTGCAAAAAACAAAGGAGATGTAAGGTGCTCACATGCCAAGGACAAAAAGAAAAAGAGGACCACAACACAGTTTCTAACACCAAAATAAATTATAATTAATTTTATTTTGACATTAGAAATTGTGCTATGGTCTCCCTTCTTCTTTTTGAACATTTATTTTGTATCCACCAAAACCTTCTTCTCCAACAGCAGGTGCAGAGCAGAGCTAGGACATTTCATCATAGAATACAACATACAAGAAAAAAACATCTTATTCCAGTGTCATCTCATTAACAGCCTCTCCAGAACCAGGCAGATTGTGAACTAACACAAAACCCTACAAAAGACACTGAAGACCTATAAAGCAAATCTACCATATCATAATACCAGCTTCTAAAATTAACACAATAAAAAGCCGAGTCAGAAAAGAGCAGCATCATAAATATTGCAGTGAGCCTTAGAACATCCTTGCATTTATTTGGAAAAACTGAACAAGCCAGATTACTACAGATTCTACATAGAAACTCCATGCTAACAGAACACTTGGTCTCAGTCACACAGGTAAAACACAGTTAGACCTTCACCAAATAAAGAACAAATTATAATAAACTCGAAGTAGAAATATATAGATAAAATTAAATTGAAACTCCAACAAGCCAGGCTATGCATGCAGCGTAACAGAAGAAATAGAAGAGGCAGGTGACACTTTACCTTACCTTTACTGAGCAGTAGCATGAGATGCAGAGGCCTCTCTGATCTCATATGCAAGCAGAACAGCCTCACCCCAGTTTTCTTCCTTCATCAGTGTTGGTGCCACTAGCTCAGAGGTGGCCATGTCGCTGCAGCACTGGCTCTCCCCACAGCCCATCTCTGAACAAAAATCACTGGGATCAAGAAAAGGGGCAGACAATGGGGAGAGGCAGTGTTGCCTGCATGTGGGATGAGAGAGAACTGTGCCTCATGTTACTGCTCTAGTATATTTGACATAAAACCTAATCAGAATTACCAAAAGATCCAAAACCTAAAATCCCGATAATTTAAAATTCCCCGTGTTAGAAAAATATTTTTTTTGTCGGAGACAAATTCATCCCAGCGCTATGTATATTAACAAGGCACCACTGTGATATCTCCTTTTAATAATATACTTAAAAAGTTACTTAACTTCAGTAACAGATACCATCCGTATTGCCAAAGAGCCGTTGAGGACTATCGACGTAGCGCTCGTTTCGGGTATATAATAATTGAGAAACCCTGCTTCAGGTACGTCCATGTACAAACAATGGCAACGATGTGTTTAGCTAACAAATCGGAAATGTAGTCAGCCATTTAAATCTTCAACGTCTGACGTCATCTTCACGTATGGGAACTGAACCACCAATGATACTAGACCCTTCATTTAAGAGGGAATACCCACCATCAGGGAATCCCTCAACGGGTACACTCATTAAATTATGGTATGCCAATCAATCTGTTGGTTCAAACCCCCGGGGGAGACAGAATTTAATTTATAAATCCAGCGTTGTTCCAAAATTTGTAGTTTTTGCTCTCGGTCTCCTCCCCGAGGGTCATGTGGGGCATGATCCAATATCCTCCACCGCAGCAATTCAAATGAGTGACCAAGAGACAGGCAATGGTCCACCATTGGGGCTGAAAGAGATTTTGTCCGTAATCGCGATGCATGCTCAGACAAACGGAGCCGAATAGCACGTGTAGTGCGTCCCACATAGTACAATGTACAGGGACAAATGATCAAATACACCACATACCGAGATGAACAATCCGTGTGCCATTTTGTAGAATAAACTCGAGCAGTATGGATGTCCAGCCATTCAGATCCCACTATGGATAACGCACAATAGATACAAGAGCCACTTAAAAAATGACCTGTATCAGTATGACCAGTCTCTGGGCGATCTTGAGGATCAGTGGTTTTCATAAGAGATCTCTAAGATTAAGACCTCTAGAATAAGCCACCTGTAAAGTTTTTTCCCGAAAGCATGCATGCACACTTAATACTGGCCAATATCGTTTTAATAACTTGGAAACATGGTGAATTCCCCTAACATAAGGGAGAACTCCAGTGATCTGCACGTCTTGATCCAAGTCTGAACCATGCGGTTGAGTCTCCAGCCATTCAACATGCGTAAAACGTGCTCGTTTATACGCCCGATTAATGACCCAAGTGGGATAACCCCTCCGGATAAGGCGTTGTGACAGCTCTGCTGCATGTTTTTTGAAATCCATCAATGAAGAGCAGTTTCGCTTCAGTCGAAGAAATTGACCGAAAGGTAGCCCTTGTTTCAAAGCTCTTGGGTGGAAGCTTCCATAATGAAGCAGCGTATTTCGCTGTACTGGCTTACGATAGAGGGTTGTATGAAAACCCTCAGTCGTCAATGAGACCGTAACATCCAAAAAATCTAGAATTTGAGAGGAAACATGTGCAGTGAATTGTATCCGTGGCACATGAGTGTTCAATCGGGCTATAAAGGCATCTAACTCATGGCGAGAACCCGACCACAGGAAAAAAACATCGTCTAGGAATCTCTTCCAGAATGGAACCAACCCAAAAGCAGGGTCAGTATAGATATACAATGATTCAAAAGTAGCCATGTAAAGAGTGGCAATCGAAGGAGCCACCGTGGCTCCCATGGCAATACCATGAATCTGTTTGTAGAATCGTTGCTGATACAGAAAAAAATTATTATGTAGTACCAAACGAAGAAATTCAAAAATAAACGATTCAGGGATTCTGTCTGGGAGATTCAAAGGATGGTCATGTAGACAACGTAAAGCCTGTGATAAGGAAGCTTATCATAGCTCAGGTAGGAGCTATAGAAAAGATGATGTGACTCTGAACAAGCAACCTGTCAGTTCTGGTAGAATTGAGAAAACAGAGTTTTCACATAAAAGACTACCAGTCCCAGAATGCACCAGCTTTCCAGCAGCCATGAGAGGGGCTGAAGTGAGAGAATGTGTGTGCAATCAAGAGAGCTATGAGGTAATCCCTAAGCACTCATCTCAAAGGGCAGGGCTTGATTCAACACAGCTGCGCTGTGTTAGGGAGCAGCACACATTAGGAAAGAATAAGAATAGAGATTATTCTTCAGGAAACAGTTTCAGCAACAGTTTCAAGAACAGCTTCAGGAAGAGATACAGAGGGGAGAGCTTCAGCAACGGCTACAAGCACCAGTATCACCTGGAGAAACAGAAGCCAAGCCAAGCAGATAGAGAGAGAAGGAAACTCTCTGGAAGGAAGAGAAGAAAGGCCATTGGAAGGTCTGGGAGATTCCAAGGCAGTACTCATACTGGGAGGTATTCCAAAGGCCAGCAGAGTCCATTGGACTGGATTCAGCCAGAGGAATGGAGTGGCAGAGATAGGAATCACCAGTGGCTACCTGGAAGAGAGAAGACTGCATGTGGAAGGGACTTTCAGACCAAGGCCAGAAGGTATGTGAGAGAAGATCCAGTGTCCAGGGATCAAGATTGGAAGGCTGGACATCAGAATTGGATTACATATTGGCCAGGCTATACAGAGAGGAATAATGATAGCAGGAGAGGCTCAGGTATGAACACTGATCCACTATCTTGAATGCTCATGCACTCCCAGCTCCTTTAGCTTCTTTCTCCACCCCTTCTTTGAAGCTAATTGAAGATATTATCTCATCTCTCAACTTATCCACAGCACACACCGATCCGTGTCCAGCTTTTTGGATAAAGGACCTCCGCAAAGAACTTGCTCCAACAATATCCAAAATCATAAGTCTATCATTTGACACTGGCTCATTCCCTTCTGCCCTCAAACAGACCTCCATCCGACCTCTACTAAAAAACCTCAAATTAGATCCGCAAAAAACAGACTCTTACCGACCCATCTCCAGCATACCCACCCTTGCGAAAATAATCGAAAAGATAGTCTACAGACAATTGCAAGACCATATCGACACTGAAGCGCCTCTGGATACCTGTCAACATGGATTCCGGGAATCTTACGGGGTCGAAACGCTCCTCACCTCACTTCTCAACAGCTTAAACTCTGGCATCGACAACATCAAACAGGGCTTTGTCCTCATCTTTTTAGATATTGCGGCTGCTTTTGACTCGGTCTGTCACGACTTTCTTATTGTCCGCCTAAGAGAGAAGGGCCTCTGTGGAAATGCTCTTGAATGGTGCAACTCTTACCTCTCAGAAAGATGGCAGCAAGTTCGCTCAAATGGTGAAACATCAGATCCATTTCACCAAGGTCAAGGAGTCCCACAAGGTTCCTCTTTGTCATCATTATTATTCAACATCTACATGCAACCCTTATGCAACATTATCAGGTCCTTCAAAGTCAATTATATGATCTATGCTGATGATGTCTTATTATATATGCCATTCTGCATTGATAAGATGAATCTCACCACCATATCCAACTGTTTTAACGCCATCTCAGACTGGCTACTGACTCAAAATCTCAGAATCCAGAACAAGAAAACAGAGGTACTTTTCATCTCAAGAAACCCCAAGTTCACACCACCTACATTCCTTGAAGTCCATGATGCTAAGTTGCAAGTAAAACCCCACATCCGTTATCTTGGTGTTACCCTGGATCAGAATCTAGACATGAAGACCCACATAGCCAACACTGTAAAGGCAATTTATTTCAAGATTCGCTCCCTTAGACACCTTCGCCAACTAATTGATCCAGATGATTTCCGTACTGTCTACCAGGCTTTAATTATCCCACACTTTGACTTCGCAAATTGTATACTACAGGGGCTCCCCCAATCAACCCTCAACCCGCTTCAACTAGCATTAAACAGTGCTGCAAGAGTGCTCTTCGGGGTACCAAAAAGAGAACATGTAACACCTCTCCTGAAACAATTACACTGGCTCCCTATCCAAGCGAGAATCACCTTCAAGACCCTGCTACTAGTCTTCAAAGCTCACAAAGGACCTGCTCCCTCCTCTCTATCAGAGTTGATACAACCTATCCCCTCCAACAGGCTTAGAAGAACCTCGGAACTAAACATGCTTAAAGTTCCAAAAGAATCCTTAAAATACATCTCTGCAACTGTGAACCGATCATTCAGCTTATGTGCTCCAAAACTGTGGAACACCCTCCCACCACACATTAGGGCCATCTCTGATATCCCCCAGTTCAAAAAGGCCTTGAAGCATCACCTTTTCATCAAATACTTTCCAGAGAACACAATAACACAAGTTCATCCAAATAGCTCCAATCCCGTTCCTATCTAACAAGATGCCTTTTCATGTAATATTACTATCATATGTATATAGTTCAATGTCTATTATCCTTTGTTACAATTACCCCGGTTTTCCAAGTTTTTCTTCCTGTTCCATGTAAAAACAGATATATGTATCTTATCTGATGTTTTGTAGTTCTATGTAAACCGCGCTGATAATAAATAGTGCGGTATATAAAAATGTTAAATAAATAAATAAATAATAGAGAATGGCAGCAAGGGAATAAGCATTCTCATGATAGTGCCTTAATGAAAGACTCATCTGTGCCAATGTATGATATTGACCCTATGATTGTTGATGCAGGGGGAAATACAGCAGATGAAACTATTTACATGGACTGTTCTTTATCTAAATGCTATTGCTAGTTTTCTATGAGCAAACACATCAGCCATCACAAAGAAACCTAACTTTGTTCTTTATTTCCACTGCAAACAGCTCTTAAAGCAGGATTTGGGCTCACACAGTAGCAGCCAGCAGCTAAAGGCTTTCAGCTGGTCCATGGATAGTAATTAGGGCTGCACCTGATTGTGTGTGTGAGCAAGGGAGAATCACTGCTGAGATCAGCGTGGAAAATAAGCAGAAGTTAACCTAACCAGCAAAGTTTATTCTTTACTTTGTGCCTTTGTATTTGGTAATTACTTGCTAAGAAAACATTAGCTAATTGCCTGACAAGTTGAAGGTTGTTTTCTGGTTTACTTTGTGACTTTTTGTTATCCATTTTAAACACTGCAAGCAAGTAACCTCATTTATAGTGCTATCAAGCATACATGTGCTGGGTGAATTAAACCCCATCAATAAAAGAAGTATTTTATTGATCTTACCACTTGGTTTCACAACTCAAATTATTGTCATCAGCTGTGTTTGGGAGTGAATGAACTACAATACCCACAATACCTTGCAAGAATCATATGAATATATGCATCGTCAAGATTGTGTAAGTTCTCACCCTAGGCAGCCGTCTGACAAGCCTCAGTTTGATCAATGTTCGTGTATAGTGCTTGAACATCTAAGGAAACTATGAATTTATAAGACATAGTATCTGTGCAGGAATGTAGTTGTTGTAAAAAATGCCCTGTATCTCTAATGAATGATTGGACTCCTGCCGCTGCCGGCTGCAAAAATAGATCACAAAACTTGGAAAGAGGCTCCAGCAATGAATCCCTGCATGACACAATTGGATGACCAGGGGGGTCCGTAAGGGATTTATGTATTTTAGGAACAAAATAGATTATGGGGATTTTTGGGTGTTGCTTCTCCAAGTATGCCATCTCACGTTGGGTAATCCAATTTCTAAAAAATGCTGTGGATACCACTGAATGAATTTTACTTCGAATCTCCTCAGTTGGGTCATGAGATAAAACCTCATAGTTTCTCCGGTCTGCCAAATGAAGGTCAATGCTATTTTGGTATTGTGTCGAAGAGAGGACTACCGTGGCACCACCCTTGTCAGCTCTTCATACTATTAAATCCATTTCGCGAAGTTGTTTTAAGGCTTGAACCTGAACCCCAGTCAAGTTAGAGTACCTCCAGGTATACTGAGACTCTTGCACCTTCAATTGTTGGAATATAAGATCCTGATAAGTGGCAATTACCGGATCCGGAGAACCTGGTGGAAGCCATCGAGATGGATTCCGAATGAGCGAGGAATCAGTAGTTTCCAAATTTGAATCCAAATGTTTAATAATCCGCAATTTTCGAAAAAACTTATGGAGGGCTACCCGTATATTAAAGCCATCATACCAAGTAGTGGGGACAAATGACAACCCCATCTCCAGAACTTGTAATTGCGCTGGGGTCAAATTTTGGCCCGATATATTTATGACGGACGACTCCTCGTGCGGGAGCGAGTGTCCGGGCCCTCCCAAAAATCCTGTTGGTATTGTCGACGAGAACGCCGTCCCCGATATGAGTTATTCCGTCCCCTTTCAATAATGGTGGATTGAGGGGCGACAGACGTCCCCTGACCAGAATCACTAAATTCAGTATCGGTAGAATCCCCCGAATCAGGGTGAAATGTAACCTTTTTCCCAGGGAAGTTCTTTCTCAAAGACGGCCAATTGTACACACAATTATTATCATAGTCCGTTTTGTCTCTCTTAAATTTTTTAATCTTTAAGCCCTTGATGTACTCTTGATAGGAATCTAGCTGATTTTGTGAATCAAGCCACTGTGATTGAAAAACGGCTTGTTCAGTTGTTTCCAATATGTTTTTTTTCATAGTCTCAACCTGAGCTGTTAAAAGTTCTTGTTCATATGTTGATCGCTCAATCAGCAAGGCCACAAGGTCAAAGCTACATTTATTTAATATGGAATTCCATTTCAGCAAAAAATCCTTATCATCTGTGAACTGTTTAGGGGGCTTAATAACCCGTAATCCACGAGGTAAGATAGCAGATTTTAAATACTGTGTCATAGCAAGACCATGCATCTTTGCCCTAATAAGTTTCTTATTCAGATCTTTTAACTCCATAATGGTGGATGGTAATTGCCCCAATAACATTAAAGGGTCTTCATCAAATAACGATTTTTGTTTTTTTAATTTAGTGAGCTGTTCCTCCGTGAAAGCGAAAGTAGCAGAAGACATAGTGCTGTGGTTCAAAAACTAGCTATAGTATATTTGACATAAAACCTAATCAGAATTACCAAAAGATCCAAAACCTAAAATCCCGATAATTTAAAATTCCCCGTGTTAGAAAAATAATTTTTTTGTCGGAGACAAATTCATCCCAGCGCTATGTATATTAACAAGGCACCACTGTGATATCTCCTTTTAATAATATACTTAAAAAGTTACTTAACTTCAGTAACAGATACCATCTGTATTGCCAAAGAGCCGTTGAGGACTATCGACGTAGCGCTCGTTTCGGGTATATAATAATTGAGAAACCCTGCTTCAGGTACGTCCATGTACAAACAATGGCAACGATGTGTTTAGCTAACAAATCGGAAATGTAGTCAGCCATTTAAATCTTCAACGTCTGACGTCATCTTCACGTATGGGAACTGAACCACCAATGATACTAGACCCTTCATTTAAGAGGGAATACCCACCATCAGGGAATCCCTCAACGGGTACACTCATTAAATTATGGTATGCCAATCAATCTGTTGGTTCAAACCCCCGGGGGAGACAGAATTTAATTTATAAATCCAGCGTTGTTCCAAAATTTGTAGTTTTTGCTCTCGGTCTCCTCCCCGAGGGTCATGTGGGGCATGATCCAATATCCTCCACCGCAGCGATTCAAATGAGTGACCAAGAGACAGGCAATGGTCCACCATTGGGGCTGAAAGAGATTTTGTCCGTAATCACGATGCATGCTCAGACAAACGGAGCCGAATAGCACGTGTATTGCGTCCCACATAGTACAATGCAACACCCAGTTACATTAGAGCATTGTACATAGTTTGAGTTAATATGTATTTAGTTTCCCCGTTTTCTCCCCCATGTTCAATTCCCTGTTATTTGTAAACTCAATGTTATTTGTATACATTGCAGTATTCTTGTTCGATGTACACCGCGCTGATTTTAATAGCGCGGTATAGAAGAAAATGTTAAATAAATAATAAATAAATAAATAAATACAGGAACAAATGATCAAATACACCACATACCGAGATGAACAATCCGTGTGCCATTTTGTAGAATAAACTCGAGCAGTATGGATGTCCAGCCATTCAGATCCCACTATGGATAACGCACAATAGATACAAGAGCCACATAAAAAATGACCTGTATCAGTATGACCAGTCTCTGGGCGATCTTGAGGATCAGTGGTTTTCATAAGGAGATCTCTAAGATTAAGACCTCTAGAATAAGCCACCTGTAAAGTTTTTTCCCGAAAGCATGCATGCACACTTAATACTGGCCAATATCGTTTTAATAACTTGGAAACATGGTGAATTCCCCTAACATAAGGGGTTCCATTCTGGAAGAGATTCCTAGACGATGTTTTTTTCCTGTGGTCGGGTTCTCGCCATGAGTTAGATGCCTTTATAGCCCGATTGAACACTCATGTGCCACGGATACAATTCACTGCACATGTTTCCTCTCAAATTCTAGATTTTTTGGATGTTACGGTCTCATTGACGACTGAGGGTTTTCATACAACCCTCTATCGTAAGCCAGTACAGCGAAATACGCTGCTTCATTATGGAAGCTTCCACCCAAGAGCTTTGAAACAAGGGCTACCTTTCGGTCAATTTCTTCGACTGAAGCGAAACTGCTCTTCATTGATGGATTTCAAAAAACATGCAGCAGAGCTGTCACAACGCCTTATCCGGAGGGGTTATCCCACTTGGGTCATTAATCGGGCGTATAAATGAGCACGTTTTACGCATGTTGAATGGCTGGAGACTCAACCGCATGGTTCAGACTTGGATCAAGACGTGCAGATCACTGGAGTTCTCCCTTATGTTAGGGGAATTCACCATGTTTCCAAGTTATTAAAACGATATTGGCCAGTATTAAGTGTGCATGCATGCTTTCGGGAAAAAACTTTACAGGTGGCTTATTCTAGAGGTCTTAATCTTAGAGATCTCCTTATGAAAACCACTGATCCTCAAGATCGCCCAGAGACTTGTCATACTGATACAGGTCATTTTTTATGTGGCTCTTGTATCTATTGTGCGTTATCCATAGTGGGATCTGAATGGCTGGACATCCATACTGCTCGAGTTTATTCTACAAAATGGCACACGGATTGTTCATCTCGGTATGTGGTGTATTTGATCATTTGTCCCTGTACATTGTACTATGTGGGACGCACTACACGTGCTATTCGGCTCCGTTTGTCTGAGCATGCATCGCGATTACGGACAAAATCTCTTTCAGCCCCAATGGTGGACCATTGCCTGTCTCTTGGTCACTCATTTGAATCGCTGCGGTGGAGGATATTGGATCATGCCCCACATGACCCTCGGGGAGGAGACCGAGAGCAAAAACTACAAATTTTGGAACAACGCTGGATTTATAAATTAAATTCTGTCTCCCCCGGGGGTTTGAACCAACAGATTGATTGGCATACCATAATTTAATGAGTGTACCCATTGAGGGATTCCCTGATGGTGGGTATTCCCTCTTAAATGAAGGGTCTAGTATCATTGGTGGTTCAGTTCCCATACGTGAAGATGACGTCAGACGTTGAAGATTTAAATGGCTGACTACATTTCCGATTTGTTAGCTAAACACATCGTTGCCATTGTTTGTACATGGACGTACCTGAAGCAGGGTTTCTCAATTATTATATACCCGAAACGAGCGCTACGTCGATAGTCCTCAACGGCTCTTTGGCAATACGGATGGTATCTGTTACTGAAGTTAAGTAACTTTTTAAGTATATTATTAAAAGGAGATATCACAGTGGTGCCTTGTTAATATACATAGCGCTGGGATGAATTTGTCTCCGACAAAAAAAATATTTTTCTAACACGGGGAATTTTAAATTATCGGGATTTTAGGTTTTGGATCATGTTACTGCTCAGCAAATGTAAAAGCAGCAGCTAACAGAGAGGTACACATGATGGCAGGACTTTATTTGTGCAGCTGTGCAGTCTATAGTTGGTGCCAAAATTCAAAACGTGCTCTGCCTCTATTGCAGGCCTCTAAAAATTGTGTGTGGATTTAGGAGCCAGGTCAAAATCTTAGGAGCCAGTGCTTGTGGCCTTCTTGCGCCCATCCCCACCATTGTCTCTCATGCTAGTCTCATGTTCCCAAGTCTCACGAGACTGGCACCAGAGTTCCTATATCAATGGCATTTTTAGACAGAAATACAGTTAACTGTAGTTATACTTTCAGATATTAAAGTTCTGTACGTGTGTGTAGGGCAATGGTGGTGTACCTGTGCATGGGAGGAGATGTGATAGATGCCTTTGTGTGGGTGGGAGGCAGGGTTGCAGTGCATGTGTATGTGTATTGCAGAGGTGAGGTGCTTGTATGTGTATGTATGTATGTATGTATGCTGAGGTGCCCATGTGTGTGTGTGTTTTTGTCTCTGTGTCTACTGTGCAAAGGTATAGTGACTGTATGTGTGCATCTCTGTTGTGTGAACGTGGGGTGCCTATGTATGTGCTGTGGGGGTAGGGACGGGGTGCTTGTGTGTGTTATGAGGAGGGGAATGCACCTTCTGGCAACATCTTATACTCTTCTTTCCCTCTCCAACTCCTCTCCTGCTGGCTCCCCTTCCAGATTCTCCCCCTTCACCAATTCTCCCCAGCAGTCCTATCCCCTGCCCTAAAATCCTCCCATCCTTTATTTTAAATAGTCCCCCTGCCCCTTTAAATTGTCCCTACCTTCTTTACTTCACTTGAACTTCTCCCTGTCATTCCACAGTCACAACCTATTGTTCAGCAGGAGGAGGAGTGGCCTAGTGGTTGGGGCAAGGTACCACAGGCTGGAAGGTCAGTGGTTCAAATCCCACTAGAAGACAGCAACCTTGGGCCAGAAGGACTGGGGTTTCTAGTCCCACAGGTGCTCCTTGTGGTCTTGGGCAAGCCACTTAACCCTCCATTGCCCATGTTCCCTGTATTAGTGTATGTGTCTCATATCCCCTCATGTTAAATGTATCCCCCAACCACTTTGACCCAGTGAAAAGCAGGATATAAATGCAGCTAAATAAATAAATATTGTTCAGCAGGCCACCACCAGGCCTCCCTCTTCTCCTCTGCTTGCAGGGGATTGGACAGACTGCTTGTGTCTGGGCTGTGATTATGGCCCATACTCCTGTGGGCAGACAAGCTTCGCAGCTATCACCAGGGTAACTCTTTTTTTTTGGGGGGGGGAAGGGGGGCAATGCCCTCCACCTCCCCCAACTATGCCCATATAGAGTTGTGAAAATTAAAAAGTAATATAAAAACTATGTTTTACTATACTGCTGTTTTCTTATTTCCGAGGCAGCCATTAACTAGACTCTAGTGCAGTGGTTCCCAGACTTAGGGTCGGGACCCCAAATGGGGTCACATCGTCAGTGGATGGGGTCACAGAAACATGGCCATTTCCCTTCTCTCTGGACTTTCACTGTGACCTATGCCAAAAACTGACAGTCACCATCAGCATGTAGCCTGTGAGCCAGTGAACAGTTATAGGCCTTTGCCCCCTACTGAGAAAACGTCCCGTTAGGCTATAAACCTGTACTGAGTATTGGGGTCTGTAACACAATGCACACTAACACAAGGGACCCTGTGCTGACTGCTGCTGCTGTTGCCACTGCCTTCCTGCTTTAGATGAGAGGAGGGAAGGGGGAAGGAGGGTGGATACCTGCTATTGTGATTTCATCATCATCTGAAGTCACATGAATTTTCAGTTGCTAAAATAGTCATATGGGATAAAAGTTTGAAAAGGACTGCTGTAGAGAATCGCCTGTGTGAACACTTATCCTGTCTGTCCACAGCAAAAACAGTTGCCTACCTGTAACAGGTGTTCTCCATGGACAGCAGGATAAATCCTCACAATCCTCCCAGGTCCCCTAGGAGTTGTATTCTGTTTTATGCAGATAAAAATAGATGCATTTTCCACAACACACTTACTTTTTTGCACACTTTTGTGGGGTATTCACAGGGTGAGCTTAGATCAGGAGAGAGGAAGGAAGCAACATAGACACATTCAATTAAAAAAGCAGATAGCAGGTGCAAACCTTTCTTGGTATGTTTTCCTCAGGCAATTTTCAAAGGCAAAGAACAAGAGTCCTTTATCTTTCAGAACTGGTGCAAAATCTGCAGGCAAAAGTCCTGCAAATAGACTTTGTACCTGCCCACTTAGTTTTGAAAATTGTCTATTTATATGATCCACAACTGATTTTCAGTACATGCCGAAGGGATCCAGACTGGTGGGTTTGGTCCACATACAGGGTGGCCCAAAAAAAGTGAGAACATCTCGTAGCATGTAAGTTATTTAAAATTTCAAAAAGACAGATGTAAACGATTGACAAATTTAAAAAAAAGATGGCGACCAGAAATTGTCGAAATAAAGACGTTATATAGCTAAAAAAGGTAAATAAGTAAACTATTTAAGCTTTTAATTTACGAGATGTTCTCACTTTTTTTGAGCCACCCTGTATACATATGTATACATTCAGGAAATAGCCTTCATTTATTCTTTGTGGGCTCATGGTGATCTTTGTCTCTAAATTCTTGTGATATGCATCTGTAACATCTCTATTTTAAAAGTCTATGGAATTAGGAACCCCCCACTGTTCTTTTGTTTGTATATACCTGTTGTCACCAGCAGATGGCCCCTTGCTCCAAGGTGCTTGCCCTCTTTCCTTCATTTTTGATTGAAAATTAATCTCTTTCTACTCACTCAGCTATTAGCAAGCATAAAGTTAATTATATTGGCCTTTAGGGTCATAGTGCTTTCATTTCTGTTTCAGATTTTTTTCCTCATCAGCCTCATTCAGATGTATGCAAGTCTGGAGTGATGACAGTGATCAGACTCAGAAATATTGCTAAAATTTATAGGGTGATTTTATACCCAAACCTAGAAATCACTGTTCTAACAATTTGAAATGGAAGCACTAGGTTGCATAGAGGTATAATATGATACATTTTTATTGCTAGACTCTTCTTAAGAAAGAATACTTACCATATGGGATAAGTACAATGAAATCAACTTTAACCATGTAAGGGGGAGTAGTGTTAAGGGAATAACACACAATTTGTGCCTCTTAATGCATGTGAAATGGCAAAATAATCCGTTATTATGCTGTAATATGTTAATTTACTGCAATGCATGCTGCATAGTAATAAGATGCAACATAGAAATACATGCAAAACATCTCATTATTATGCAAATCAAATAATGTAGTTTGTGTTGAACTTTCCCAGCTGTGTTTATTCCTGGAAAAATAAAGTCAACTTAAAGCTGGCATTATTTTTCATGTTCAGGAGCATGAGACCATTTACAAGTAGCCCGATGCTCATAGCTGCCATTCTAAAGAAGCAGCAGCTTTGGAAAATTTTGTTGACTCCCCCTTGTCAAGATGCCCCACTCCACAGAAGACTCCCGTAGACCCTGAATGAAGACTTCCCTCCTCCCAAGATATCCCGTAGATCATTTCCCCCACTCCCTGAAGAAGTCCCACAACGCCTGAACCTCCCCATCTACCACTGAAGCACCCTACTCCACATAGCCTCCTGCCAGGACTATCTGAAGAAATCCCTGATGATCTGGAGTAAGGGAGGAGTGATCCTCGGTGGATCCTCCCCCTTCTAGTGTCCGGTTCAAAATGGTGACAGATGAGCCTTAGCAGCAGTCTTGCAGTACTACTGCTAGGGATCATGTTGCCATATATGGGTAGAGACTACTGCTAGGGCACAACTGATATGTCATGTAAAGTGCTACCACTAGGGGTCAAGCTGCCATATAAATGCAGAGATTACCACTAGGAAACAACCGTGAGACTATTTCTTGGGATCAGTTGGTGACATTTTGAACTACGGGCTGGAAAGGGTCAGGAAAGACAGGATATCGCTCCTACTCCCTTATCTTTGATTATAAGGGATTTCTTCAGGTAGGCCTAGTTGGGGGTCCTTCAGGGGTAGGTGGGTGTCTTCTTGGTTTTGGGGTGAGAGGACCTCTTTAGGGAGTGGGTGAGATGATCAGTGGTCTGTCTTTGAGGATGTAGGGGGAGGGTCTTCGCTTGTGATCTGTGGGGAGTCTTCTGGGAGGTAGGGCATCTTGACAAGGGAAGAGGGGATCTGCAAACGTTTCCCAAACCACTGGCTCCTTTAAGATGGCTCCCCAAGAATAGAATAACACAGCTTGTGAGGTTAATCACAAGTTACATTATTCCTTTACAATGGTATTGAGTGACTGCAATCCAGTGAAAATTTTACTGAAGCTTAGTAACCAGCTCCCTAAGTCTTCATCTTCTCTTAGTACTATGCAAAAGTCAAAAAAGATAAATTCCTTTTCAAAGATGTGGCATTGAAATGGGAGAGAAGCAAACGGACTTCATTGATAGTCAAATGTTGCCTCTGATAAGATATTGCATTGCCGTCCATGTTCTATTCATGTTGCAGAATACATATTTGCCCTCTAGGTATGCTGTTTATTCACTGTGGACAAGCAGAATCATATATTGGTGAGGTCACCATCAGAGCCCCATGTGGGAAACCTCTGCCAGCTTCTTCTAGAAGCCTTTGAAATGTCTCCATCAGGCCTCTTCCCTCCCCAAACCTGGCCTTTTTTATCCTTTGCAAAATGTTAAGTGTGCTGTTGAGTCAATGTTGATTCCTGGTAACCCAGCAGCTCCTGAGCTTTCTTGGCAAGATGTGAGCAGAAGTAGATTGCCAGACCTTTCTTCTAAAGCAATTTGCCCAAGGAGTGCCAGTGGAAATCAAATCCTGGCCACTTGGTCACCAAGTTGCTGTGCTAACCACTAGGATACTCCTCCACTCCTTAGCATCTGCTAAATATGACCATGGATAAGGGTCAAAATATCTGGATAGAATGAGTTGTGTTCACTACCTGCCAGCACATATGTAACTCACTTTGAATATCAGACTCTTTGTCATATATGGCCTTATTCATTTTGTTTTCTTTTAAATGCTTGCAAAATGTGCAGTGAACTGGTTATTAGGAAATAAAAACTTTCTGGCCACCTTATTGTATTCCAGATGTTTTTTAAAGTGTATTTTAGTTTTATGGTTTCATAAAAATGTTAAGCATGGTTATTCATGTTAATTTATAGACCATGAGGGAGTGTGGCCTTGCCAATTGAATGATGATATTTTAATCTGTTCTGATTTGGGAAACCGTTTTGTAGCTTCTTTAGGAGAGATGGTATAGAAAATAAATGAATAAATAAAACTTGATTCACAATTAGCTCATTTGGTAGCTGGGTATGGAATTAGTACTCTGCAGATCCTAGTTTTCAAAATTCAAGACTATTTGCCTCTCTTTCCTTATCCCTGCCTACTTTTCCCATGGATGAAACTGTCCACAGGATTAAGCCACAGGGTGGATAATGTCCAGGCAATCTATTTATCCAGATAAATGGCTGGTTTTTTAATTGCCCTCAATAGGCATGGGGAGAGCAATTTTCAAAGTACATTCCATGGGTAAAAAGCATTTTATCTACATAAGTTGATTATCTGAGAACTGCCCACTGTGAAAATGTCCCTAAGATGTATATTTACTCCTATCCTTGGGGAAGACTGTGGTCCCAAAGGCAGGATTAGGCAGGACATTCAACAGCAGCCATCCTTTTATAGTTTCTAAAATTAGCACACTATTTTAGTTGAAAAGATTGCCAAATGAAAAGTTGTTTTACATGTGGGAGGTTACCTTTTTCTTAGTTACTTTTCAAAGTAAAAGAACACATGTAATTTTATTGAAAATGTGTCCACAGATAAAAAGTCCCCAGAGACTTAGCAGTTTGAAAATTGCCCCATCTGGAAGGGTAATATTTTTAGAGGATGCCTATATGACAGAGGTTCTCAACTCAGTCCTCGGTGCACATGTAACTAGTCAGGTATTTAGAATAACCATAGTGAATATTCATCAGAGAGATCTGGATACACCCCCTTCATTATATGCAAATCTCTCTCATGCATATTCATTGTGCCTATCTTGCAAACCTGACTGCCTAGGTGTGCCCCAAGGACTGGACTGAGAACCCCTGCTATATGAGAAGTACAAAAAAGATTCCTATTTTATAAAGGGGAAGTTGATGACCATTTGAATTTTGATGACCTTCATCCCTATAAATGTTAAGACATTGGAAAATATCCTCTCTTTTATGCTGGAGGAGTAGCCTAGTGGTTAGTGCACCAGCTTGGTTGTCAAAAGATTAATGTTCAATTCTGATAGGCATTCCTTGTGTCCTTGGGCAAGTCACTTAGCCCTTTAATACCTTGGAAGATAAGGCCTGGTAGTCTGTTTCCAGTCATGCTGCCAAGTAAGCCCAAGGAGCTGCTGGGTTGCTAGGAGATTGGACCTTAAGTTAAGGCACTACAGCTAGTGCAAATGCCACATCTAAACTTCTTAGGAGTGGAGGAGTAGCCTAGTGGTTAGAGCAGCAACCTACAACCCGAGAGATCTGGGCTTGATTCCCACTGGCATTCCTTGTGGCCTTGGGCAAGTCATGTTACCCTCCACCGCCTCAGATGAAAAGGCCTAGCAATCTACTTCCAAGGTCTGCTGTGTTGCCAGGAGTCAGCATTCACTTGTTGTTGTTAAGTGCCATCAACTCATGGCGACCCTCTGGATAGTTGTCCTAAATTGTGTTCGGACTTCATTCAGATAGCTCATGTTGACAGACTGGCACCCGTAGCTGCTGTTATTGTATCGATCCATCTCATTGCTGACCTTCCTCTTTTGCGTTGACCTTCTACCTTGCCAAGCATAATGTTTTTCTCTAATGATCTTTCTCTTCGCATGATGTGTCCAACGTATGAAAGTCGAAGTCTTGTCATCTGAGCTTCTAAAGAAAGCTTAGGTTTGATCTCCTCTAGTACTGACTGGTTTGTTCTTCAGGCAGTCCATGGCATTGACTTGATGGTACTTAAAAAAAATTATATATGTGGTTTAAAAATGAGCATGATTTCAAATCATTTCTGTTTAATCATAAAAATAGTAAAATGGGACACCACTGATATTTAGCTTCACCTAGAATGTACTGGTGGATAAGGGGTCCAAGAGATAATCTTTATTTAAAGTATCTGAAGTTCTTTTGGATTTGTCTGGATGAAATTCAGAGAGCGGGACTAGGCATGATTGTGTCTGATGATCTTAAAGTAGCTAAACAGGTAGAAAAAGCGACAGCAAAAGCTAGAAGGATGCTTGGGTGCATAGGGAGAGGAATGGCCAGCAGAAGAAAGGAGGTGATAGTGCCTCTGTATAAGTCTTTGGTGCGACCTCATTTGGAGTATTGTGTGCAATTCTGGAGACCGCATCTTCAAAAGGATATGAACAGGCTGGAGTCCGTACAGAGGGTGGCTACTAAAATGGTTAGTGGTCTTCATTATAAAGCATATGAGGGCAGACGTAAGGATCTTAATATGTACACCTTAGAGGAAAGGCGGGATAGAGGTGATATATGAGATGTTTAAATACCTCTGTGGCATAAATGCACAAGGGGAGAGCCTTTTTTGATTGAGAGCAAGTTCTGCTGCAAGGGGACATGGGATGAGGGTGAAGGGGGATAGATTCAGGATATGCGGAAATATTTCTTTACGGAAAGAGTGGTGGATCCATGGAATAGTCTCCCAGTAGAGGTGGTATCTGAATTCAAAGAAGCATGGGACAAACACAGAGTATCTCTAAAGGAAAAAAGGGGACTGCTGTAGTGGTTGATATGGAAGGACAGACTAGATAGGCCATGTGGTCTTTTCTGTCATCATTTTTCTATGTTTCTATATTTCTATGTTTACCATTTTATGTCTGAGCCATATGTTCTGTTGTTAGAGGGGATTTGGCTGCACCAATAATTAAGTGAAAGAATAATGTTCATTCCATTATACAAAATAATATCTGTCATGCTGAAGCAAAGATAGATTTATGCTTATATTCCTTAAAAGAAAAAATGTAGATGGATAAAATAAAAAGGAACCATCAAGAATAGTAGAAACACAGTATAATCATGTTGAAAAAGCTGAATTGAGTTTTCAAAGTTTCATTGAAAAACATATTTCTCTGCAATTCACCAATAAAAGGTTTTTAATCTCCAATTCTGTTATTTTATAATTTATGCAAAGTACTCATATATTTAGAGCATGCCATAATGAAATCCTATATCTCCTAGTTCTGATATACAATGTCTTATATACAGAGCTGAATAATCACCATGTAATTATCACTAGCAGACAAAGTACTTTGTAGGCACCACTGTCTCTAGTTAATGTGTTATATCAGTACCTTGTGACCACTGCCGGTACTACAACCTCTAGTTACAAGTCAGTATTCAAAGCCAATGAAATGGATAACTTAATTACTGAAGTCTTGATGCATCAATAGGATGTGTGTGGAGGAGAGGGAGGAGTCAAAGATGACCACAAGGTTGCGAGCTGAGGGAACAGGGAAGAATAGAGTGCTCTTGAATATCCCTCCATCATTTTTTGCATGCACATCCGCATTAAAGCCGAAGCTATGAAAAACCTTTAAATTGATTGGGGTGGATAATGGTGGGAAATACAGCTATGATCTTAAGGACTCAGATTAACCACACAAATAATCCCACTTAGCACTGACTAGTGTTATTCCGGTGAAATAATTTTGTTGGAAATATTTTTTTTTAAATTGATTGTATTGTAGTGTGGTAAAAGGTCTTGGTCATAATTATTATTTTAAGCTTAAACAAATCCACTGTATTTTTTCACGGTTTGAAGTACAGCAGGTTTCTGTTACAGATTTCAAAACACTCTCGCAAGGACAGAAATGAGTTGGAACAGACTTCCACAGATTATCTTTGTAAAATAAAGATATTTTGGCTGTCTCTTTGAGTGCTTTCAATAATTTGTAAATCATACCTGCTCATTCTAATTTTTTATATATACATTCATTTACTGCTTATACTAATGCTTTAGCATTTTGAATAATTCTTTTGTGTGAGGTAACATCTTTAGATGGTGCCATCCTGTGGCCCATTATGTCTGTTCCTAAAAGAAACATTTTGAATTGTGCATTTTCTTACAGTTTCATTTCATTCATTGAAAACTATTAAAGTGTGACTTATTGTGAATCAAACAGTCACAGTGAATGCAATAATTAATGTCCAGTTCTAGTATCCTGTTCAGTTTAGAGTTTGCATCATAATCGTATTATGGGCCTGATCGTATTCCACTGCTTCTTTTGGCAGTTGTATGAGTATGTACTTGTAATATTTGATTTGGAAGAAAATCTGCAAATCTCTGAATGGTTGGCATTGAGAGTTGAAAAACCAGGACTGACTCAACAGGTTATTGATGGATTGCAGTTAGTTGAGAGGTATTGAAATAGATAAAGGACATAAGTTTTACGCTGTCATAAAAGTTGTCATTTGTCTTAATTGCTGTGCAACCATGTGCTAAGAATCATATAATGTTCTCTTTGAAAAGCTTGTTTTTGATGTTGTCTTTGTATAGCCAGATTGTCCTTTGCAGAAAAATAGACATCACAGATTTTAAAGTAGATAGCTGTTCCCTCAACTCCAATATCTTCCTGTCTTGCTCTCCTAGCTTAGCTTCACTTCTAAAAGCACATTATTTGGAATTATTCAATATATTCTCAATTCAGGAAAACTCAAACTCATGGGGGGGGGGGGGGAGGGCGATATTCAGTGGGATTAATGTGAATAGCAGACCTGCTAATCACGTTAATCATGATCCCCAGGACATTCAGTTGGTGCTGCTGAATATCCCCCGATGCCGCCAATGAAAGCTTCAGTGCCAACCAGCTAGCATGGGGGTGTTCTGGGGGCAGAGCGGAGGCAACACCCAGTGAGAACTGGACAGCGGTGATATTGAAAGGGTGGCCTAATGTTTATTGTAGAAGCTAACTGGGCAGCAGCTGAATATTGCTGCTACCTGATCAGCTCACTCTCGATATTTCAGCACTTTCCCTCATAGTAATTGATCCATACTATGGTGCTGAAGACTTCCTGCTTCACTTAGGAAGCATGTCTCTGACAATATCTGCTTTTCTGAGCAGGCATACATCGACAGGCCCGTCCATTGTGCGAGACTGTGGTTCGCACAGGACCCCGCACTTCAGAGGGGCCCCACGCCAACAACATTACGCTTTCAGCACCGGCAGAAGTTTGGACTGGAAATTGGCTGAGTGGGGGGGAGCTAGGCCTGGAAGTAGCTGATGGAGAGGAGGGCTTGGCCTGGAAATGGGCTGAGTTGGGGGGGGGGCTTGGACTAGAAATTGACTGAGTGGGGGGAGCTAGGTCTAGAAATAGCTGATGGGGAGGGGGCTTGGAGTGGAAATGGGCTGAGTGTGGGGGAGCTAGGACTGGAAATGGGCTAAGTGGGAGGGGCTTGGACTAGAAATAGCTGATGCATAGGGGGACTTGGACTTGAAACTGGCTGAGTGGGGGGAACTAGGACTGGAAATGGGCTGATGGAGGGGCTAGGATAGGACTGGAAATGGATGTGGGAGCTAGGATTGGAAATGGGCTCATGGGGGGCTTGGATCAGAAATGGGCTGAGTGGGGGGGAGCTAGGACTGGAAATTTGCTAATGGAGGGGCTAGGAAAGGACTGGAAATGGATGGGGTAGCTAGGACTGGAAATGGGCTCATGGAGGGCTTTGGATTGGAAATGGGCTGATGGGGGGCTAGGATTGGAAGTGGGCTGATGGGGCAGGCTACGATAGGGCTGGAAAGGGCTGATGGGGGAGCTAGGACTGGAAATAGGCTGATGGTGGGCTAGGACTGGAAATGGGCTGATGTGGGGGGATGGGAGAATGGGACTAGAAAGGAGTGGATGCTGGGTGGGGCTGGAACTAGAAGGGCCTAGCTGATGTTGGGGGAGGACTAGAATGGGATGGGGGCTAGGGGAGTGAGGATAGAGAAGGGAAAAAATATTTTGAGTGGGAGGGAAGAAAAATCTATGATTGGCCGGGTATTGTGAGAGTAAGTGGGGATTGAGGATGGAGGAGTAAAATCTGAGTGGATGACAAAAGAATAAAGAAAGAAATGAAGGAAAGAGCAAATGGAAAAAGATCAGTATGTTAAAGCAGATATATAGAGAGAATGGTAAAAACTAGAAGAGAGAAGAAAGGACAAATGGACAGCACACAATGGAGAGTTAGCGGAAGACACGAAGAAACCAAAAGAAAGTGACTGGAGCAAATGCAATTGAAAAATAAAATGCCCAAAATAACAAAAGGTAGAAAAATACTTTTGAATTTATTAACTGGAATATGTCAGCTCTGGGAAATGTGCATCGTTAACGTCTGCATTTTGTTTAGTACAAGAGGAAATTAATTTATTGTTTTATTTTTGCAGTGTTGTTTTACATTCTAACTTTGGCCTTTGAGGTTCCCAGTTTAATTATTGCCTTCCTATTTCTAAATTGTGATCCCTTGTTCTTTGTTTGGTGACGGTTTATGATCTGCATGTGTAACCGAGCTGAGATATTCTGGTCATGTAGTTTATATTTGACAGTGCCACTTGTTCTCATTCCCCAGTAGGAGATGTATTGGTATTCTCTGAGATATATTGATTTAATATTTGCAGTGTTGCCTTTTGATAGGTAGGGTTTGGTGCTTTGAGAGTCCTGATAGTGCTGCAATGATACGGTGGGTTTGCTATAGGTTCTAAATGGGCAGAGTTTGTAGTATTTCCTAATGTACCTGGCGGTTGTCACTGGAGTATAATAATGTAGAAATCTGGTAGTCTTTCTTTATCCATATACTCATTAAGAGGCATGTTTACTAAACGTTAGTGCACATCAACATTATGCAAATATTTTTGCAAATGAGGCCCTGCAATGAGTCTCTGCACATGGCCCCGCACCCCCCTTGGGCTGCTCCTATACATTGATGACTGAGGTGATAGGGTCCTGTTGTTGGCATTTGATGATGCCCGTAAAGCCCCAGAGGATTCTATCTCTATGCCTTCCAGGACAGCAGAAGTATTCCGAGGCTGCTGAAACGCCTGCATATGCTTGCCCATCAGTCTCTGGATAATAGCAGGGCCTGACCTCCCCCTTCCTGTTAGTCATGATATCAGATAAATAAAACTCGAAGAAGAAAATTATAAGAAGGGAGAATTGCTATGCTCAGGTGCAAGCAGGTTCAGTGGCAGTCTTTAATACAAACAGAAGACTTCTTAAATGTTGTTCCAGGTACTGTATAATATAGAGTATTTGGTGTTGATGAACTACTTCTCCTGTTTTTATGCATTAGTTTTTCCTATTGTTTACTGACAGCTGTGTCCTTAAAAGCAATATCAGCAAAATTATTGGCCACAAAAGGGTCAGGAAAGTATCTAGACATAGTCTTAAACATGTTTTTTTTTTGTACTGCTTCTACTAATGCCTTTCTGTGGGTTCGCAGACTGTGAATATATGTGTGACAGTCCGTTTACTTTATGCCCCCACTTTCATCTGGATGGTTTTCAGAGCTCTGAGAAGACTCACTTGAAGAATAACTTTGTGAAGCTGGAACACAGTACTTTTTTTCTTTGCCAATATGGTTGGAAAAGAAAATCTGTCTTAGCGTAGATGCACTTTTTCATTCCTTCTTATGTGTAGCTGCACATTTGGATTTTTGTTTGTGCCAGACTGTTAACACTGGTTAATAACTACTACCAATAATAATGCAACTCCTTGGCAGAATCCTTAACAGTGGAAGAGAGTACAATAATTTCTCTCCAAACATTGAGAAGGTGAATCTGGGGACCGTAGTCTATGCACTGATAACATCATTGCTAGATTTTGGCATATTGGTCTGACCACAAAGGACCCGATATTCAACTGGGCAGACCTAAGTGCTGTAGCCGTTTATCACTGCCTGCCCACCCCCAGACACCAGATATTCACTTCCGTGGCAATGGAAGTGAATATCCGGGTCTGGCTGCGCTGCCCGGAAGTTGCCGACGCTAACCATGGAGCATCGATATTGGATGATGCGTAGTTAGTCTCGGTGCCTATAAGATAGTTGAGGGTTTTCCTCACCTATCTTATAGGCTCTGAGCGCTAACCTTGCAGCTTCCAATATCGGTGCTGCATAGTTAGTGCCAGTCCCCGTCTCTGCTCCGCCCCAGAACGCTCCCGGTACGCCCTGATGCTAGCCAACTAGCATCGGGGAGCGTAGGGGAGTTGGGGATATTCGATGGCACTACCTGTGTATGCGCCACTGAATATCCAGTTAGCAGGCATTTACATGGTTAACTGGCTGTTAACCATGTAAAGGCCTTTGGAATATCAGGCCCAAAGAGTCTTCACCAGCTCCAGTTAATTCAGAATTACTTCATCATGACTGATCGAGGATTGCAACCAGCATGACCACATCCCACCCTTTCTGCAAAAACTGTACTACCTACCGGCACCCCATAGGGCCAAATTTAAAATTCTGATCTTCAAAATCCTCAGAGAAAATGGGTCAATTCTGTACACAACTTCGAGGACTCTTAAGATCTTTCTAAGGAACATCCTTAACTGTACCCTCACCAAAGGAAATCATGCGATGTGACACTTGCCAGCAAGACCTCTCAGGAGTAGCTCCCACACTCTAAAAATCACTCCCTGAGATGCTACACTTAACTCAAGACTAATCTATTTCAGAAAGCAGGTGAAAGCCTGGGTCATCTTCAACCCCTCCAGGGACAGAGAAATACCTACTATACCTGATTGTAACTCACCTTGAACCTATAAATGGAAAGGCGTGAGCTAAATAATTCTAATAATGGCTGTGGTGACTGACTATCCAGTCACTCACACCACACGAAAGACTAGTTTGCTGCACACTGTCTAACTGAGACCTGTACCACAAGTCGTATTCATCTTTACTTATAATTTACCCACTTTTATTCATCTCCAGGCTTTTCTCTTACTCATCCCTTCCATGTGCCCCAGCTGCACGAGAATTTGTATACAGTCTGGAGGTAATTTTATAAGGTGTGGTGTAAAGTCATGTGCCGTCAGTGTGCATAAACCACATACTTTCAGTGACTTGCTTGCGTAGATGGGCCTTTCTGTGCATATCTTGGCCGGTCGCTATTTTGTAAGTAATTTTGGTATGGGCATGCACAGGGACAGGGCTTGGATGGAGCATGAACAGAGAACAAATCTATAGACCTATGTTATAATATTCCAACCCTGTTGGTGTAACTGATCATGCCTAGATTTGCTGCACGTATCCCAGCACTTATGTCCCTGTTTTATAAAGTTAAGCATGTACACACTTGACCTTATAAAATAGGTGTGATAGACCCGCAGCAACCCATGTGTTAACTAGGTGCAACTTTATACAATTACTCTTTCCTTGTCTATATTTCTGAGCAGAAGTTACAGAGATAAGAACCGTTATGAATTCAAGAAAGCATGGGACAAGCACAGAGGATCAAAGCCGCAGCAGAAGGCTTCTGGAGAAAACTATACGAGGACTCTATAAAGCACAATCAAGAAGCAGAATGATTATCCTACATACAGGAGTCTTTAGAAAAAGAAATATCAAACCTATGGAATGGCCTGCAGTAACAACAAAAGAGCTGGAAAGCAGGTTAAAGCAAGCCTCAAACTGGAAAAGCCCTGCCCCAGATGAAGTAACCAACCTTTGGCTCAAGATCACTCCCCCCAGACTTGGTGAATTACAAAAATCAATTGTTTAAGCAGCCAGACTTAACACCACAATGGCTTGGAAGAATGTTTCTCCTTCCAAAAGGGGACTCAAGTAACACACCCAAAAATTATACACCAATAACTTGTCTACCTACAATCTATAAGCTTGTTCACAGCAATAGATGCAGACAGAATATATGATCATACCAAGTCCAATAACATCATGACAATAGAGCAAAAGGGCAACCAGAGAGGAGCATATGGCACCAAAGAACAGTTAATGTTGAATAAAGCCATCATGGCCAGCACTAAGAAAGAGCAGAAATCTCAGTATAGCATGGATTGATTAAAAGAAAGCTTTTGACAGCATCCCACACTCTTGGATATTAAATTGCCTTTAAATGTATAAAATTAATCCTGGCTTGATAGAGTACATTAAGTTCACCATGACAATGTGGCAAACCACACTCTTTTTTTAATATGAAAATGGTCAATATATCAATCCTAACCTCAGGATACAGCGAGGAAAATTTCAGGGGGATTCCCTGTCACCCTTTCTGTTTTGTGTGGTGCTCAATCCAATGAGTAGTCTCAACTCCTTGGGATACAGATTTTGTCTGAATCCTAAAGGTAACAGCCCAGAAACAATATCTTATTTATTATTTGTAGATGATCTGAAGCTGTATAGTTCCAGCAACCAATAATTAGCAGAGCAATTCTGTATGGTGAAAAGCTTTTCTGATTACATCAGGATGTCCTTTGGCCTTGACAAATTTTAGAGGAAAATTGAGCAAAACAGAAAACATCTCCTTGGCTGAAGGCTGTGACATCAAGGACCTTAAACAGGAAGGCATATATAAGTATCCTGAAGTAGAGGAAGGAACGACACTCAAGCAGAAATTACTGAAAAAAAAGATCACTAAGGAATACTATCATAGAATAAGATACAAGTCATCAATCAGCTGGCAATTTCTGTACTTTCATACAGCTTTGGGATTGTGGAATGGCCTCTTAAAGATCTTGCCCAGAAGCAGAGAAATATCATGGCCACACCAGATATGTCTTGACAAGCCAAAATGAAAATTCTGTAAGAAAGACCTGAAAACGGGTCAGCTGGCTGTGAAGTTCTGATGGCAGAATATTTCTGTATAGAAAGAGATAATAAAGTAGCATGTTTCACTGGGATCATGACCCTAAGAGAATTACAGAGAATGAGGAGGTTATGATCACCTGGAATACTCCCATTCTGATCGATAAAAAGCTAGATGCAAGGAAGGCAGATATACTGGTTAAGGAGAAAAACCCCAGAATGACATAATAGAGGTATCAGTTCCAAGTGATTACTCTTTGAATCGCGTGGAGAGGCAGAAGATCCTGAAATACCAGGATATGCAGTCAGAGACCAAGAAAATGTGGCAGAAAGATACAGAAATATTTCCCATCATGTTGGGTCCTACAGGCTTGAAAAAGAAGAATTTCTAAGCACATCTTGACAAACTACACATACATGTTGTTGTTGCTGTTAAGTGCCATCAAGTCAGTGTCAACTCTTCACCATCGTTGACTTTCACTGATGTAGTCAATTTGATTGGGTGAAGTCCATGTGTACAGTCACCACTTGTGTTGCTGGATGAAGGTGTTTGAGATGAATAGATTGTTGGTCTTGCAGAATTGTATCAGTCTTTCTCCAGCTTCATTTCTGTTGCCAAGTCCATATTTTCCAACCACTTTGCCGCCTTCTTTGTTGCCAACTTTTGCGTTCCAATCACCCATGACTATCAGGATATCCTGTTTACATGCTCTGTCAATTTCAGCTTTTACTTGTTCATAGAACTCATCAACCTCATCTTCTTCTGCAGCTGTTGTTTGGGCATATACCTGAATTACAGTTGTGTTGATGGGCATTCCTCATAGACAAATAGAAATTAAGCGTTCGCTGATTGCATTGTATTTCATTATAGTTCTTTCAAGTTTCTTCTCGATTATAAATGCAACACCATTTCTTCTTTGTCTTTCGTTTCAAGCATAGTAGGCCATGTGATCATCAGATGCAAAGTGCCCAATGCCAGTCCATTTCAGTTCGCTGACACCTAGCAGATCGAGTTGTACACATTACATTTCATGCTTGACCACCTCCAACTTCCCTTGGTTCATGCTTCATACTTTCTATGTCCCAATATGTAAGACATCTTTGCAGCTTCTAACTCTCATTTCATGCACAGCTACATCAGCAGTCAGACATCCTGAGAGCGTTGATCCAACCACATCATAAATGTTGGCTTTACTCTGAGAAGTCTTCAGCTCATCCCTAGTAGCCAGCTGAATGCCTTGCAACCTGGGGGTCTCATCTTCCAGCACTATAGTGCAATTTGTTTTGTTGTGACTATCCACTGGGTTTTTGTGACAAGATATGGAAGTAGATTGCTAGGCCTTTCTTACGCACAGGTAATTCTAGTGTTGTTGCTATTGTCACAGAAATGTGATCCTCTGCTTCCAACACCGTCCCATTCTGTTGCTGCCCAAATGGATGGTTTGTCTTGGTGTGGCACCTCAGCTGAGACCTGTCTATCTTGGGAGACCCTGCCAGTAATTAAGCTACCAATAGCTTAGCTCTCAGCATTAATGATGCACACAAGCTCTCACAGCATGACAAGCTACAAACCAAGTGAGAGCCCATACATGTTACATCTTATGAACTCCAGCAGGAGGCTCTCTTTGGCATGATGCAAGTACTATGCTGAGTATCAGCAGTAAATTTGAGAGACTGAGATCATACTCCACATGCCATTGCTTAGAGGTGAGGGGATTGTAGAGCTTTTTAGTTGATATGGATTATTTTATTATAACGGTTCTTGGAAAAATCAGATCGGTAGCATATGGAGACTAAAACTTTGCTGATCACAATAGTGCTTGAGCCAGATTGAGATTATTTAAACTTATTTCTATACCGCCTTTGTACAGTTCAAAGTGGTTTACATCAAACAACAAGACACCAGGGCAACGAGTGAAACCTGGTGATCGATACATAGAACATGGAACAAAAACAACATGATAGCCAGAAACTGATAGCTGTGTACATGAACAGGTCTAATATGTTCATGACATAACTATGTACAAAGTTAAAATGGGTTTAATCATTCAACAGTTGCATGTAGAGTGCTCCTTGAATCTGTTAGTGGAAGTTCGAGAGGAAGCTCATGATTGCTGTTGGTTATGTCTCTGGAAGAGGTATGCTTTTAATCTCCTCCTGAAATTCCTCAGCTCAGAACATTCTCTAAGGTCAGGGGGTAAGGAGTTCCACAGATGGGCGCAAAGAAGGATAATGCACGGTTGCAGATGGACTGTTTACTCTTGGTCTTCTGAGGAGGGATGGAGAGAAGGTTGTTGGTGAGATGTCATCAAAGTCTGTCCTTTCTAGGCCTGGAAATCAAAGTCTGTGGTCAAATGGCTGACTCACTGTTCGGGATTTTGAAGGCAATGATAAGGTAGTTGATGAAGATGTTCTTCAGAATGAAGGATGTCTCATTGTAAAAATTTTTCCTGATGTGGCAAAATCTGCGCAGTGGCAGAGGAAGCAATTCTTCCTTTTTAGACCGAAAGTGCTTCAACTTGAGGGGCTTTATTTTTCTTTGATTCCCCTGCAAGTGTTTGATTAAACTGCAGGGTGTTAGGGTTTTTTATTTTGAACCACAGCATGCAGAGAAGCTCATTATTATAAAAAACTGAATGACACAGCCTATGATAAAATTTGTGAGCTGTATTTTTCATGTCCAGAGATGTTGTTAAATTTTCCCCAAGAGCAACATAAAAGGGCCTGTCTGTTTCATTAAAACTTCTCCATCCCATCGCCCTAACTAAAATCAGTTAAAGGGTAATGATGAGGAGCTTGTTCCCCCTCACCCTAAGGTAAATTTTGAAAATGAAAATATGAGGGCAGGAACGAGCAGGTATCCCTTCTTCCTTCACTAGGCTCCTAGGGATAGCCGGTAAATGCAAAGCAGATTGGATACTGGAGGGAGGCCCTGCAGGGTTTGGGGTTTACATTTTGAATTTAGAGTTTTCCATACTTTATGGGGATGTGGGATGTGGAGAGAATGTGGTATTGTGTCAGTTTTGGATGGGGAGAGGGGACATTTTTTTGCAATTTCATCGACAAGAAATATAGAAGGTCACTTGGGGCCTGCATTGTGTGTTGCTGTAATTGGGAATGTGCTATATTCCTAGCCAGAATAATGCCAAAATATTTACTTTGGGATTCACTAAAGGGCATGTTTACCAAGCCCAGCACTGCTAATACGCATGTGGGCCACATTAACTGTGTGGGGCTTCTAGCTAACTGCAAGAGGGTTTGTACATCTGTTCCCCTGCAGTAAGCACAAACAAGCCACATTTTAACACAGTGAACAAGTTGTGGCTGCAACTAAAACCACCCATTGAGGTGGGGTTACTTGCACCTGTGCTGCTGGCATCAAGAGTCATTAGTGCAAGTGACTAATGCCCGTGCTAGCCACACCATGCCAGGAATGCCCCTGTTCTGCCCAGCCCCACCCCAATGTGTGCTACCTGGGTAGCTTGAGGTTTTTAGCACGTGGATCCCACGCTACTTTTTAGTGTGATGCTGAAACCACACGCTAACCCTGCACTACCCTGGTATTCAGTGCTGCTATCTGGATAGCAGGTGGTGCTGAATGTAGGTATCATGCAGTCAGTGCTGGAATAGACCCGGCCGCGATTCTAAACGCGGTCGGGCACAGGCGGGCGCCGGCGGGCCGAGGGTTAACCTCGGGGGGGGGAGGCGTGTCGGGGGGAGGGGGGGGGGCGGGCGGTGCGGCAGGCTACATAAGGCCGGCGGCGCAGCAGATTGCCCCCCCCCTCCGCATGCTGCCGTTCGTGAGACGGTCGGAAACCACGTGGAGGCCGGCACAGTGAGCGGCGGCACCCAGCGAAGGAGGCCGGCGGCGCAGCAGATCTCCCTCGGGAGACAGTCGCTCACTCACTGCGGCGAACTCAGCGGCACCAAACCACGTGGAGGCCGGCACAGTGAGCGGCGGCACCCATCCACGATCTCAGCGGCACCAAACCACGTGGAGGCCGGTATAGTGAGAGGCGGCACCCAGCGAAGGAGTTCGGGCCGGGCGGCTGAGCAAGCAGGAATCCAGCACCGGAGGTAGGAGAATGGAAAATAAACTCGCTGGCCTGACTACAGGAGGGAGAGAGGGACGGACGGGGGGGGGGTGGGGGGGTTTGCGTGGGGGCAGACAGGGAGCGGCGCACGGGTAGCGGAGGGGGCCCGAGTGCATGGGTAGGCTGTCCGGATGCGAAGCTTGACGAATCGGAACGGCGGACTTCCCCCTCCCGGCACCAAAACCCCAAGAAAAGCCATACAGCCATACGGGGCAGGAAAAAGGGGTAGGAATCAGCACGTGGCAGGGAATAGCACCACAGGCCGCAGGGAAACACAAACAAGAGGTCAATAAACGGAAGGGGGGGGGGGGGTAGTAAGCAAAAGATAAAAGATAACATACAAACAATGGAGTGTTCCAGCAGCCATCAGGATATTGGCACTGCATGTCCAGGTGGATTTAAAAAAAAAAAAAAAAAAAAAGGGGGGAAAAAGCACGTGGAAATGCTGTATTTTGTGCATGTATTATAGGATTGTCTCTAGATAGCAGGCTATGTATAGTGTATCTAGATAGCAGGCTACGTGTGCCATCTGGTGGCATAGAATTGGTACTGCACATGCAAGTTTATTGCCAATACAATATGAATGAATGTTTGTGACCATGTGCACACTCTGATTTATTAAGCCTTTATTTATTCCTGTATTATGTAAGTCTAGCTGCACAACAGGCAGTGGCATGGAATGGGTCACGTACTTACAAGTGCAGTGCCAATTTCAATAGGAATGAATGTATGTAACCATGTATACACGCTGATTGATCTAGGCCTGTGAGGGGGATGGAAAGGTAAGTGCGGGGATTGAAAGGTAAGTGCGAGGGTACCTCGTCCACCGATGGTTCGTGAGTATAACATTAATGAGAATTCCTGTCCCTTCATGTCCCTCCCATAGCATTGTGTGCAGACAGGTCATTATGCCACGGCGGTCGACGCAGGTCGGTGAAGGGAGCCAGGGGAGATGCCACGACCCGGAGGACGGCAGCGGGGATCAGAACACCGGAGGCAGAGCGACACGCGGCGCTTCAAAACGGGCGCCAGCAAAGGAAACGAAGAAAACGGCTAGCAGTGGAGATGGTTCACGCAGGAGCCGCGCAGCTAAGAAATCGCGACCGGACACTACACGCTCGCAGGGACAAGTGGCAACAAGCCCAGAGTTGGAAGAGCTGTTGCGGCTCATCCGCGAACAAGTAGACCAACACGGCTGGAGCGCTTTCAAGCAACGGCTAGAAGCAGCTAGCGTACAGCAAGAAGAACCACAGGCCGCGACAGACAACGGGACAAGCACCACGCCGTCAGGGGGCGCCAGCACATCATGCCTCAGCACAGCGACGGGTGACAACGCGCACGGCGCCAGCACATCAGGCCTCAGTACAGCGACAGGTGACGGCGCGTCCGGCGCCAGCACAGCAGATGGCGGCAGTGCTACCACCGCCTCAGCGGTCCAAGGTAAGCCAATAAACAAAAAATCTACATTGGCAGGATTGTCCTCATCGTCATCGGAAGAAACAGGCTCGGATGACGAGGGGGACATGTCACTGGCAAACGCCATGCGCAACATGCTAAAATCTCTCAAAAGAAAACATAATAGACCCCACAAAGGGAAGGGGTTAGCAAGGGTGTGGCAAGGGCAGAGTGAGACGAACGTACAGACACCCGATAGCGGGAAATCGGCGCCGCCAGCCACGCTAGCAAGCCCAGCGGCGGTTAGCGGGGACCCACGTTGCGGGGTCAGCTCTTTAGCTAGCGCGCGGTGCCTAGAAAACTAAAAAAAAGAATATGGCGCAGGGAGTATATCGATATATTCTCATTACTGATCAGGGATCAGGATGGAGCAATGTCGGAGGGCAAGGACAAAGACAAAAAAGGGGAGAAGAAGCCAAAAATCGTAATGTCCATAACTAACTGGGTTTCGGCCTTCCATATTTTCATGAGCGTGGTCATGGAACGGGAGCCGGAATTGAACCAGTATCTACTCAAATATTTAGATACAATAACTAAGGCCCACAGGCAGCTCGGGGGATGGGCCTGGCTGAACTACGACGTCAAGTTCAGGCAGAGCTTAGCCGAGGACCCAACTATGACCTGGCAACACAGGATCGTGGACCTATGGCTGGAAGAGATGGCGCCCAATAGACCGTACTGTCAGGAAGGGTCCTTTCAGTCCTTTCCGGCGCAACAGTGGCGAACGGCCACTTCGACGAGTGGGCGCAGAGCGTGCCGCCAATTTAATGCGGGAAACTGCACATGGCGGCCGTGCAGATTCCGGCACGTGTGCGCCACCTGCGGGGGAAACCACCCGGTCACGGTTTGCCGGACCGGAAAGGACAATAGACCCTTTCGTCCGGGCCAGCTGCGAGGAGGTAATGGCCAGGGCCCCAACCCCCATCAGGCTTGACCTCATGCGTCCTTGGTTGCGCGCGTATCCGCGCCGGGACGTTGCCCTCAACATCACGAGGGGCTTCACTGACGGCTTCAGGATACCGGTAGCAGCCAACCCCATGGCGCGAAGAATACGCAATGCCCCGTCGGTAAATAAACTTAATAATGTAGTTCAACAAAAATTGTTAAAGGAACGAGAACTGGGGAGGGTGGCAGGCCCCTTTAAGACCCCGCCAATGCCGGATCTGGTGCTGTCCCCGTTAGGAATTGTCCCAAAAAAGGAGCCGGGAAAATTCCGCCTGATACACAACTTGTCATACCCCGAGGGAGGCTCAGTGAACGATCAAATCGATCCGGCGCTATGCTCGGTGAGATATTCTACGATCGACCACGCTATAGACCTCATAAAGAAACTCGGACGTCAGGCAAAGCTTGCAAAGGCAGACATCGAGTCCGCTTTCCGACTCCTGCCGGTCCACCCTGAGTCCTTTATACTGCTGGGATTCACGTTCAATGGCGACTATTACTTCGATAAGTGTTTGCCCATGGGTTGCTCGATATCGTGCGCATATTTCGAGCAATTCAGCACGTTTATTCACTGGGTAGTAGCGGACATCGCGGGTTTAGGTGCGTTGGTGCACTACCTGGACGATTTCCTCTTCATTGGAAGTGACCAGCAGGATTGCCAAAGAGTCCTCAAAGTGTTCGAACGGGTAGCCGAGAGCTTCGGTATTCCGCTGGCGGGCGACAAGACCTGTGGCCCGGTAGGGACCATCACCTTCTTGGGTATTGAGCTAGATGTGGCCAAACAGCAGTCACGCCTGCCAGAGGACAAAATCAAAAAATTGAGGGCCGCTATACAGGCCATCCAGGCCCATAAAAAGGCGACCTTGGAGCAATTCCAATCCATGCTGGGCCTGTTATGCTTCGCATGCAGGATCATGCCTATGGGGCGGGTATTCTGCCGTCGCATAGCAATGGCGACGAAAGGGATTCGCAGGAAACACCATAAGATCAGGATCACCAAAGGCATCAGGGAGGATCTGCGCATGTGGGAATTCTTCCTGCAATCCTTCAACGGGTTGACCTTTTGGCAGGAACTGCCTATGTCGAACTCGGATATGGATCTGTTCACCGATGCCGCCGGCAGTGCAGGATTCGGGATTTACTTCAAAGGAGCGTGGTGCGCGGAGGAGTGGCCCCCGGAATGGCACGCGACAGGCGCAACTAGGGATATCACACTGCTTGAGCTCTTTCCCATAGCAGTGGCCTTAGCCATATGGGCTCCACAGCTCCACAACAAGGCAATCACGTTTCACTCAGACAATATGGCGGTGGTGTATGCCTTGAACGGAATGCGTGCACATACTCAAGGGGTAATAGCACTCCTGAGGAATATAGTGTGGTCATGTTTAACGCATAATGTAACTATAAGGGCTAAGCACATCCCGGGTACCCGCAATAACCTTGCCGATGCTCTTTCTCGTTCCAAGATCCAACTCTTCAGATCTCTTGCGCCCAACGCCGATGCAGCCAAAACAGCCATCCCGGATCGGGCATGGGACCTTGGTCCACCGAAGTATGGGAACTGGTACTAGGCTCGCTATCCGAGAGGACAAGGAGCAGATACCTCACGGCCTGGGAGAAGTTTCAGGCTTTCTGTGTGACGAACGCGATCCTCGAGGTCTGCCCGAGCACGGGATCCATCATACGGTGGATCCTACAGCAAAAGAACATGGGCACAAAAAAATCCACGGTGCAAGCACAGTTGGCTGCAATCACGTTCTTTACGAAAGCTATGGGCGGCAACAGCCCTAGAGCGAACTTTGTGATAGCAAGGGTGATGAAGGGCTGGACAAGCGAACAGCCAAGCAGAAGAAAAGAACGGCGCCCTATAACGCATTCAATATTGCACAAGTTGCTGGAAGTCGCAGGCAGAATCTGTTTCGACCATTTCGAGACCCTCCTGTTCCGATGCGCTTTCTCATGGGCCTTCTTTGGGGCATTCCGGGTGGGAGAGTTGGTCGCCTCAGCGAGCAGAGTCAACGCAAAAGGGGGTATCAAAGAAAGGGATGTCAGTCTAGCCAACGGGAGGCTCTCATTGCACGTGTCAAAGTCCAAGACGGACACGGAAGCGAGGGGCACCACAATACGGTTAGCCCAGCTGCCGGGAGACCCATCCTGCCCAGTAAAAACTTTTGCAGAATATAAACAAGTTCGTCCGAAGGGGTCAGATCATTGGTTGGTGCACGCCAATGGAACCCCACTGTCGCGCTTCCAATTCACCAAAGTGCTGAAGCAGGCCCTAGCGTCAATAGGCTTGGAACCATGCTTCTACGGCACGCATTCATTCCGGATCGGCGCCGCTTCCACGGCGGCCAGCCTGGGGATGACCAAGGAGCAAATTATGGGCATCGGTAGATGGCGCTCCAATAGGTACGAGTTATACATACGCCCGCTATAGCGCCAAGGAAGCAACAAAAAAAAAAAAAAAAAACACACTACTTAAGGATAAAAGCGTAAGAGTTTAAAGCAGTGTGCGATGCAGTTTTAGTTCTTTGTCCATATGGTGCAAGTTGTCTTGTCATGCGGTGCAGTCGATTGTTTAACACAGTTTAACATGATCATTTATTTCAACCACGACGGACGTAGGTGCCAGACCTGGACGTGAAGCGTGGATATGCGGTCACTCGTTCGTGCACTGGGCGGAAAGGAGAGCAAGAGTCAGGCCACAAGGCCCAAATTTGGGACTCACCACGGAGGACGTGGCCGTGAAGTGGATGGGTCGTCGAGGTATGTTGTGGGACCAGTTGAAGCCGTCCCTCTTGCGTTTAAAGGATGCAGGGGAACCCCCCTGGGTGATAGTCATCCACCTCGGCGGTAATGACCTGACGTGCACGCGCAGTGTCGAACTCACGAGGAAGATGCAGGCAGACATACAGACACTTGCAGCTGTTTTCCCAGGCACATTAATGGTCTGGTCGCACATCATACCTCGGCGAGTCTGGAGAGGCGCATGGTCGCATCAGGCAATAGAGCGTACCAGAAAAAAGTGAACAGATGGATGATGCGATTTATGGACACGATCGGGGGGCATAGCATAGTTCACGAACTCATAGAGGTGAAGTGCACTGGCTTATACCGTACAGACGGCGTGCATCTATCCGACATTGGGATGGATGTATACTTATGTGCGATACAAGACACGCTGGAGCGTCTATGGCAAAAGAGAATGTTGGCCACAGCCTCAGGAGGGGACCCATCGCAAAGTGGGGACCCCCCCCACGGCAAGCGAGGAGTCGACGCCGGGGGGGATTGGCAGGAGAGATAGGGACCCCTCCTCTCGAGAGAGCGCACAGCCCAGACATGATAGGGGGAAGCGAGCAGATAGGATGTCTCCGTAAACGGGACACTGAGGGGAAGCAGGAACAGTGTCCACAGGGCCTCCCGATGCTTGCACGGCGGGAGAAACGAGGACAGAGATGCACAACGTAGCCCTGCTCAAGCCTTCTGACGGGACTTGGGGCAGAGGCAGATAAGGACACTGTTGCAAGAGAGACAGCCCAGAACAGGGCCTGCTAGCGAAAACATCCCCCTGAAGATAGCCTGATAGTAAGAAACGACGGCAGGGCGGAATAGGCTTGGACGGCCGCTTTCCAGAGATCCCTGCCGGGCGACAAGAACCTAGTCAGAGCGGGCTGTGCCTCTGGAGAAGGGCAAAAGAAATGTAAAATAGAATGTACAAAAGAAAATGTAAAGGAGTATGTAAATAGTTACGCAATAGGATTATGCTGTGGCCAACAGTTCTACACTGTAATTTCCAAATTATGTTGTTAACCAAATAAACAATGATTTCTTTGTTGCAAATTCTGTGTGAGTATAGTTACTGTGGCAGAGGGGGGGGGTGGAAAAGAAGGGAGGGAGGGGGGAGGCGGGATGGGGTAGTGACCCGAGGCCATCATGCTGGTCGCCTGGCTGAGACCCGGCCGCGATTCTAAACGCGGTCGGGCACAGGCGGGCGCCGGCGGGCCGAGGGTTAACCTCGGGGGGGGGAGGCGTGTCGGGGGGAGGGGGGGGGGCGGGCGGTGCGGCAGGCTACATAAGGCCGGCGGCGCAGCAGATCGCCCTCTTTGCCCCCCCCCTCCGCATGCTGCCGTTCGTGAGACGGTCGCCCACCCGACCCACCCTGAGGTTAGGCTTCGTCACAGCAGAGCAAAGGGAAGGAGGGGCAGGAGAGATAGGGACCCCTCCTCTCGAGAGAGCGCACAGCCCAGACATGATAGGGGGAAGCGAGCAGATAGGATGTCTCCGTAAACGGGACACTGAGGGGAAGCAGGAACAGTGTCCACAGGGCCTCCCGATGCTTGCACGGCGGGAGAAACGAGGACAGAGATGCACAACGTAGCCCTGCTCAAGCCTTCTGACGGGACTTGGGGCAGAGGCAGATAAGGACACTGTTGCAAGAGAGACAGCCCAGAACAGGGCCTGCTAGCGAAAACATCCCCCTGAAGATAGCCTGATAGTAAGAAACGACGGCAGGGCGGAATAGGCTTGGACGGCCGCTTTCCAGAGATCCCTGCCGGGCGACAAGAACCTAGTCAGAGCGGGCTGTGCCTCTGGAGAAGGGCAAAAGAAATGTAAAATAGAATGTACAAAAGAAAATGTAAAGGAGTATGTAAATAGTTACGCAATAGGATTATGCTGTGGCCAACAGTTCTACACTGTAATTTCCAAATTATGTTGTTAACCAAATAAACAATGATTTCTTTGTTGCAAATTCTGTGTGAGTATAGTTACTGTGGCAGAGGGGGGGGGGTGGAAAAGAAGGGAGGGAGGGGGGAGGCGGGATGGGGTAGTGACCCGAGGCCATCATGCTGGTCGCCTGGCTGTGCCTTGATAGCAGCACTGAATACTAAGGATAACTTTAGCAAAATGGTCATCCTAAAGTTATCTGGATAGCTATTCAGATAGCAGACTAAATATTACTGCTATCCAGATAGTTTCCAGGACTGCTCATGCTCTGCCACCTGGGAACTATGCAGATTGTGCTACTGAAAATCAGTGAATAGCTCCGGCCAACAGCACTTATCTGATAGTAGATGCTGCTCTCCAGATAGTGCTTTTGAACATTGGTTCGGTTGCTTCCATTTTAACAATGCGGTTGGCTAATTTATGTCTGTTATTTGCTTGTGATGGATACTAAAGACATTTCATGCATATTCAAAAAGTTCACCAATCTAGTGGGTAGGTAGTTAAAGACTCAGCACTGGTGACACTAGTACACAGAGAACATTAATCTAAGGGGGGAGATTAGAAGGGAAAGAGGAAAGAGAACTGGGGGGGAGGGTGGATAACAAGTAAGAGATGTGGCAAATACTCTTGCCATTCTCACTCTGGCTAGTAAATGCTCACAATTTACCAGGTACAGAGCCTTCACACTATTTGCCCCTCTGCTCTGGAACTCCCTCGCCGCTCCAATTCGCCTCATCGCCGACCTCTCCGCCTTTCGAAAGGCTATGACCCACCTCTTCCAGTTATACTTCGACCATGTAACATAGCCCATTACAATCTCTCCTCCTTAATTTACCCAATACCAGACAGATTGTAAATAGTTGCTATATTGTAGTCAATGATCACCATGCTAGGGAAGACTACTATTTTGTTCTAATTCTCAAACTCTGTTCAACTGTTCCATGTATAATTGTGTTATACTTGTTTTATGTATCGAGTTGTTCTATTGTAAACCACACTGATTTAAAATGGCGCGGTATATTTATTTATTTATTTATTTAACAAGAGCTTATATACCGCTACCTTCCAGAAAGATCAGGTGCGGTTTACAATAGAACAATTTTAAACAGGGTAAAACATTCTGTTTTTTACATGGAACATAGGAAACTGTAGTATACATTACAATAAACCTTTTAAACAAGGTAAACATAAACATAAACTGTGGTTATACATTAACAATTCTACTTGTGATATATCAACTATGTACAGATCAAATAACTATAAGCAAAGGTTTGATTCTCCATTGATTTAAGTTAGTATTACATGTTTAATTTCCTATTATATATAGGGTAAGGTTTGAAGAGAGAGTGGTTCTTTAGATGTCTTATTGATTGTGATAGGCTTATTTGAAAGTTAAAATAACTTATTTTAGGTATAATTATATGTGAAGAATGCAGGATGTGGTAGAGTGTTACTCCAAGATAATTTTGTTGGGATTGTAATATATGGCTCTGTTTTAATTTATTATTGTTCCTTTAGAGAAACATTTATCCATTTTCAATGAGTGGAGGAGTGTTTTCCATTGAGTCAAAGTGTATTCTGAACATGTGGGTTTTTAGTCTTTTCCTGAGTTCTTTATAAACCCAAATAAATAAATAGGGACAGTGAGGGAAGCAAGTGAATCGCTGAAATGACAGCAGATGAAAAGGGAGGGGCTAGGTGGTATATGTTGGGATTAGGTGTAGACAGGGAGACAGTAGGCAGGGACATATAGGATTAGGTAGATCTTGGTAGGTTCCACCAACATTAGTGATTATAGCCAATTGACCCTAAACCTTGAGGCATGAATTTGGTCATGGAGGTAGGGAGTAGGAGGGCCTCTATATACAGAATAAGATCCCAGGCCGTTTCCTGCTTCCACACTTTCTACCAGCAACTTCTCTACCCACTCACCCATCACGTAACACATTTGTGCTAGGAATGGAACACTGGAGGAGTTGGTTTCAGTTGCAGCATAGCCAGGGTGGTCACAATAGAAGCACATAGTAAATGTTATATGGTATTACATGGGGCGGGGACAAGACATCTAGTATTTTACCCCGTGTTCCTGGAAAAGAACCTAAGAATGGTGGTGAATCAAGCTAAGATTGAAAGTTTGCCTCCCACACAAGAATAATGCGCTATTCATGAAAACATTCCTCCAATCTACTATTAGGCTAAGTAGTTGCCCAATGGCATATCCTTGGCCTCTGAATGGGGGCTGCAATATAGCAGTTGAGATCTGATTGCACAAAGATAGTGTATGAAGGGTGATGCTTCCTCAAAAGTCAAGAGATCCAAAATGGAGGAGCAACTTTTATGGCTCACTACCCCATGAAAGTAATTAATAATCATATCATTATTCAGGCTGATATTCAGATAAAGTTATATGTACACTGGCATCAGGTGAGCATATAAGTTCTTTATCTGTAGATTGTTAAATCTTATACAGATAGTATTGGGCCAAAAATATGACTGAATGGCCCAATACTATCCATATAAGAGGAAGAAGGAGGGCAGAGTGAGGGCAGGCCAAGAAATCATCCAGATGCAATGATATTCAGCCATTATCCAGATAAGCTATTTATTTAGTTTAGGCCTGCTGAATGCTGGCATGCTGACCACATTGCATATATACTTAGTGCCACTGCTTGTACATGTGAAGTAGCATTTTAGAAAGGATATCCAGGTGAAATCTGGGGCATCCAGGGCAAAACATAAAAAAAATGCTAGGGATGTTTTTGTTTCGACATGATTTTAGAAATGTCTTTATCCCCAAAAAGGACAGCCGAATAGATGGCTACATAGATGTCACCGCTACAAACACTTGGGGTGGGGACATCTACTTTATGCTAAATGCATGTCCATGCAAGTTATTTTGCATGCTGGGATGTGCATCAGTGTGCCAAACTGAAAATAAGTGTCTTTGTTTTCCTGCAATTTTTGTAATCAACATGGAAAGTATAGGGCCGGCCCATCCATTAGGCGGGCTAGGCGGTGTCATCAACGTTGCCTTTCCCCGTGGTGGATCTTGATCCCCTCAGTTGTATCCTTCGTTCCAGAGGGAGTTGACAAGTGTTTGTTGAGCTTGATCAGGGTGCATTCAGGTAGCGGCACTTTCCTGTTTTTGTGGTACAGTGGCAGTCTGCATGCTGGTGGCGCATTAGGATGTGGGCCGCTTTCTCTGTGGGGTTCGGACTCTTCATCCATCAGTACACCCTATAGTCCCAGCATGGGACTTGACACTCATTCTTGGAGCACTCATTTGTCTCCCCTTTGAGCCACTGTTATCTACATTTACGCGTTCCACTCCATTCATTATTTTATAGACCTCTATCATATCTCCCCTCAGCCATCTCTTTTTCAAGTTGAAGAGCCTTAACCTTTTAAGCCTTTTCTTATAGGAATATCCTTCCATCTCCTTTACCATTTTGGTTGCTCTTCTCTGTACTGTATCTTTTCTAATTCTGCTATATCCTTTTTAAGATACGACGACCAGAATTGCACACAATATTCAAAGTTGGTCGCACTATGGAACGATAAAGAGGCATTTTAATATTCTTTGTTTTATTCTCCATTCCTTTTCTTATGGTTCTTTGCATTCTATTTGCTGTCTTGGCCACCACTGCACACTGTTCAGAGGATTTCAATGTATTATCCACAATGATGCCCAGATCTTTTTCCTGAGTGGTGATTCCTAATGTGGAACCTTGCATCTTGTAACTGTAGTTTGGGTTGTTCTTCCCTAAGTGCATAACTTTGCAGTCGTCCACATCAAATTTCATCTTCCATTTGGATGCCCAGTCTTTCAAAGTCCTCTTGCAATTTTTCACAGTAGGGCTTCTAAAATAACTGCAATTATGGTGCTGAGTTGACATGTTGATTTAAATGCCGGTAACGGTGTTTGAATTCATAGGGTCAATGTACTGGCTCAATATCAAGCCCATTATTATTGACAGTTTGCATAATTAGTAAACATGGAAGTGGAAATACATGTGCCAAACAGAGCAGGTGTGGCCATTCTGGATCGAGTTACGCTATTCTAAATTGTTATAATTAATTTATTTTTCACAATAATTAATTAGAATGTTTGCTGTGCGTTGGTATGTATGCTGCAGCCCTTACTCGCAGAAGGCGCATTTATTGAACTCCAGAACTGCTGGATGCATGCCCTTATTCATTGCATCACTGTTTAGAAATAGTTCTTGAATACTTTGGATCAGTTTCTTGCACTTACCAGAGGAGGAGAGGGGGATTAAAAGCTGAGAGAGCCGTGTGGCTCAGTGGCTTCATCTTATTGAAAGAGAAGAAGAACAGATTAGCGCTTTTCTAAGTTGGCTGCTGCTACCATCATATAATACAATTTCCAATCGGTTATTGCCTGGCACACACACAGTAGCCTTACATTGTTCATAAATTGCAGTAGGGCACTGTGACGATAAATCCATTTGAAACTTTACAAGTACTGGGTCACTGACTGAGAAACTCAGCTAACTGGCTCGAGCACATACACAGAGTGAGCTGTTACTGTATACCCCTTTCAGATTTTACAGAAAGACTGTGCCACTTATTGAGAAAATGTGATGATTGAGTGTTGTTTCCATACCGAAAATATATGACTGGTCTAGTGAAACGTGGTTTCTGATCAAGGAGTTCTCTTTTCCTTGTCAGAGTTATGGATGAAAAGAGGTGATCATTAATACAGGGTGGCCCAAAAAAAAGCGAGAACATCTCATAAATTAAAAGCTTAAATAGTTTATTTATTTACCTTTTTTAGCTATATAACGTCTTTATTTTGACAATTTCCGGTCGCCATCTTTTTTTCTTAAAATTTGTCAATCGTTTACATCTGTCTTTTTGAATTTTTAAATAACTTATATGCTACGAGATGTTCTCACTTTTTTGGGGCCACCCTGTATATTCCACTCTATTTATCCTTTGTCTGTTTTTTCTAATGCAGTCCTTTCCTTTTCCTACTCTTTTCCCACTGTCTCGTTTCTTCTGCTCTTTTCCCACTCCCTATCTTGCTATTCCTCCTTTCTTTGACGGTCTCCTCTTTGCTGCCTATTAACATAGCACATTATTTGTTTCCTCACTACTTGGAAAGGAATGGTATCGAAATTAAGGAGCTTGCTTGCTGAGAATAAAATGCTGGGCGATCATGTTAGGAGAATGGCATGTAACAATTATTTAGATGAATAAGATTAAGAAATTGTGAGGCCTGGGATTTAACCTTTTTGTGGGGCACCCTTTCCATTCACAAATATGCAAGTGCATCAAAGTGGTAACCAAAAAAGACAGCTGCCAAGTTTAGAATTTCCGACTGGATACTCTTGCTTATATCACCATATAAAAATAGTTCTTGAACATTGTGTGTAGTTGAATTAATGAGTATTAGAAGGCTTCTTTCTTCAGCTGAATGGTTTAGAATGCAAAACCTTTTATGTGGTCAGTATCAGGTGCTGAATGCATACCTGATTTTGTTTAAATTTGCTGTCATGGAGAACAGATACATTTCGACCATAGAAGTTGCTATGGAAGTAGTTTTGTACAGTCACCTAGGTTGAGAGGGCAATGAGGCAGGGAGAATGTGTCCTTATAAAATCCTAGTGCAAATATTGCAGGAATTGCAAGTAAAATGAACCTGCAATGAGCTTGAAAGCAGATGTAAATGAACCTGCATGAGCTTGAAAGCAGATGTAAATGTATGCATGCGCAGTATAGGGCATCACGCATATTTTATAAAAAACGCATGCAAATCATAACTTCACCTTGAGCTCCCCCAAGCTCTGCCCCAGTACGCACTTACAACAAAGTTGCATACAAATACGCACAGGTAAATTTTATAAGAGGCATTATACATGCGTATAGTGCCATATATGTGGTAAATTGTCTTTAGAAGATTACTTTCAACATTGCCAGAAATCTCTGTATATCTTTGGTCTGGGGACTAAACCTAAAGTTATTTAGAGAGCAGTGAAATTCAACCACTATGTGGATAATTTTATAAAGGCATTTTCACATAGATGTTCCAGTATACATGCTTTAAATGCTTCTATAACATTAGCTGATGCATACAAGTATGTGCGATGAAAGGGCAGTCATACTCTTATGTGACTTTGGTATAAGCGGGGATTCCTCAGTGGCAGAGTTTGGGCAAAATACAGGCAGAGTCTTGATTTTGCATGTTTTTTATAAATACGCATGGCCACATAAGAACATAAGATATGCCATACTGGCCAGACCAAAGGTCCATCAAGTCAGGTATCCTGTTTTCAACAGTAGCCAATCTAGCTATTCTACCATCAATCTCCTGTAATCAGAGCTAAACATTCTCTGCTGACTGCAACCCAATCGGGGCTCTGAGAGGGGAGGAGCAGTGGCGTTTTAAATCCCAACTGCCAGCTACAGACAGGCCAGCTATTCTACCATCAATCTCCTGTAATCAGAGCTAAACATTCTCTGCTGACTGCAACCCAATCGGGGCTCTGAGAGGGGAGGAGCAGTAGCGTTTTAAATCCCAACTGCCAGCTACAGACAGGTCAGCTATTCTACCATCAATCTCCTGTAATCAGAGCTAAACATTCTCTGCTGACTGCAACCCAATCGGGGCTCTGAGAGGGGAGGAGCAGTGGCGTTTTAAATCCCAACTGCCAGCTACAGACAGGTCAGCTATTCTACCATCAATCTCCTGTAATCAGAGCTAAACATTCTCTGCTGACTGCAACCCAATCGGGGCTCTGAGAGGGGAGGAGCAGTGGCGTTTTAAATCCCAACTGCCAGCTACAGACAGGTCAGCTATTCTACCATCAATCTCCTGTAATCAGAGCTAAACATTCTCTGCTGACTGCAACCCAATCGGGGCTCTGAGAGGGGAGGAGCAGTGGCTTTTTAAATCCCAACTGCCAGCTACAGACAGGTCAGCTATTCTACCATCAATCTCCTGTAATCAGAGCTAAACATTCTCTGCTGACTGCAACCCAATCGGGGCTCTGAGAGGGGAGGAGCAGTGGCGTTTTAAATCCCAACTGCCAGCTACAGACAGGTCAGCTATTCTACCATCAATCTCCTGTAATCAGAGCTAAACATTCTCTGCTGACTGCAACCCAATCGGGGCTCTGAGAGGGGAGGAGCAGTGGCGTTTTAAATACCAACTGCCAGCTACAGACAGGTCAGCTATTCTACCATCAATCTCCTGTAATCAGAGCTAAACATTCTCTGCTGACTGCAACGAATCGGGGCTCTGAGAGGGGAGGAGCAGTGGCGTTTTAAATACCAACTGCCAGCTGACAGGCCCGCTCCTGTCGGGCCCGCGCCTGAGGGCCTCGCCAGAGGGCCCTTTGGTGCGGCCCTTAGGCGGAGACCGTAGAAGGAGACCACCGCCCATCAAGCTAACCCCCCCAACATTGTGTAAATTAATGTTACAACCTCAAAATCGCAAGTAACCATTGTAATATCCTTGTATACAAACAAAATTGTCTCTTAATCCACCTAAATATAAGTACTATAATTTATTTAAATACCCTTTCAATATATCCTCTCCTTCTACAACTATTAAGTTATCTTTATATATACATTCCAGTAACTACAGAGTTAAGCACTATTATTTGTTATATGTACTTATTCAACCTGTCAACTGTAATTATCCTGTTGTCACTGAAACACTGTTAACTATGTCATAGTTCCTCATTCATCCTATAAGCTTCAGTTAACCTCCTGTTACCACATATCACTGTAATACTGTAATAGTGTTTTAGCTTTTCATCCATCCTGTACGCTCCAATCAGCCTGCTATCACTGTAATACTGGTAATAGTGTCTTAGCTTTCCATCCATCCTGTAAGCTCCAATCAGCCTGCTATCACTGTATTCACTAATTGTACATTTAAATTTCACTTACACATACAATATGGCCTTACTCTACATTATAACATTTACCTTCTACCTTATCACTATAGGAATATGTAATGTTACCAGCCTACACACTAGCTATAATAGAATACCAACAATCCATAATCACAGAAGAAAGTGGTCTGATACTCCCTTCTACAATTCTAGAGTATCTACCCAAAATTCCCACCATCATCTGTTACTCATCTCATTACAAAACACCACAAAAAAGAAACAAGTAGGAAATCCAATTCCCCAATATCTGAAATGTGCATTAATAAATGCCCGATCCATACGCAAGAAATGGCCTATCATCTCTGACATAATTTCATTACATAGCCTTGACCTTCTCCTAATCACTGAGACATGGCTTTCTTGTGCTGACAATGTATTAATCAACCAATTTTTGCCTTCTAATTTTTCTATACATACATGTCATAGAAGTGGCAAGAGGGGAGGTGGTGTTCTAGCCATCACCAAATCTGACCTTCATTTTAACCTTAAAGAAGCAACAAGCTCATCACTCCTAGATACTTTTACAATAGCAAATAAATGTTGTTCTTTCACTTTACTATACCGCTCTCCTTCTTCCAATTCTGATTCTCTATCTATGATAATTGACTTGGCCTCCAATACACAAAACCCCCACATAGCAAGTTGGGTGCTAGGAGACTTTAATCTCCCTTCTCTCCAAGACTCCCATGTAACAGCTTTTCTTGAAGCTCTACAAGTTTTGGGGTATAATCAATTAATTAAAGATCCAACCCATATTAAAGGTGGTATATTAGATCTAATATTTACAACTGAAGCAACCGCCAATTTACCATCTATCTTGGATCTATCAATCAACCCAGTTCCATGGTCAGATCACAAACTAATTATATTCAAGGCTAGATGTAACCAAAAGGATGAAAGAGGAATAAACGACCATCCTAGTACCCCTCTGAGAAGATTCAAGCCATTTGACAAAGACCTAATCCTAAAATCAACACTTCCACTAACCAACTTACCAGAGTGCAGCATTGATGATTTAGTTTCTAATTGGAATAGTACTTTCAGTTCGATTGCCACATGTCCGTCGACCAACAAACTACAAAGCAAGCGACACTCTGCTATATGGTACTCATCTGAGCTGAAGGCCTCGCGCACAACCCTAAGGAAACTTGAAAGACGATGGCGACACTCACACTCTGAAGTTGACAGAGCTGTATATATCCAACATCTCACATCTCATCGCATGGCAGTTACTGAATCAATGAGACGTCACCATGCAGTCACTTTAAAAAGATCTCTGAACAAACCTCATGACCTGTTTGCCATAGTTAAGCGTTTGACAAATGAACCTGCCTCACAACTTAAATATGAAATCCACCCTCAAATATTTGCTAACTATCTACAATCCAAACTCTGCCAAATTGACAATAACTCGGCTCCTAACATAGTTCCAGTTCCAGTAGATCAAACTCTACTCACTATCTTCTCAATACCATCTAAACGACAAATCGAAGACACCATTGCTTGCATAAACATGACCACCGCTCATACTGATCCTTGCCCTGCGTTCTGGATCAAAGATCTACGAGCTGATCTCAGTCCCATCATATCCAGACTCATGATTCAATCATTTACAACAGGAACTTTCCCTCGTACCCTTAAGCAAACATCCATAAGGCCATTACTAAAAAACAACAAACTTGACCCTCTTAAACCAGAATCATATAGACCTATTTCAAGTATTCCATTACTAGCAAAAATTTTGGAAAAAGAAGTACAAAAACAAATTCAGGATCATATAGATCTTAACGCCCCACTGGACTCATGCCAGCACGGTTTCAGAGAATTCCACGGTGTGGAAACGCTTCTAACTACTCTGTTCAGCAGCTTATTATCAGGAATTGATAACATCCACCAAGGGTTCGTCCTTGTTTTTCTTGATATCGCAGCCGCTTTTGATTCTGTTAGCCATGAACGCCTCCTTGAGCGTCTCAAAGGGAAGGGAATTACTGATAAAGCACTTGAGTGGTGTAGATCCTACCTTTCTGACAGATGGCAACAAGTACGATCCAGCGATACTTCATCAGATCAGTTTCATCAAAAACAAGGGGTCCCTCAAGGCTCATCCCTTTCCGCCCTTATGTTTAATATATACATGCAGCCTATCTGTAACCTGATTCGATCCTTTAGAGTTAACTGCATGATATACGCGGATGATGTACTTTTATATTTTCCTTTTACAACTGAGAACCCTGATCTCAATCCATTAACTAACTGCATAAATGAAGTATCCAACTGGCTACAATCCCAAAATCTAAGGATCCAACACAAGAAAACGGAGGTGTTATTTATTACACGTAACCAAAATTTCACTGCTCCATCCTTTTTGAAAGTGAATGATGCTAACCTCCAGACCAAGACCACCATCAGATACCTCGGTGTCACTTTAGACCAGAAATTAGATATGAAAGCACATATTAGTAATATTGTAAGAGCAGTATATCACAAAATACGCTCCCTTAGACACCTTCGATCCTTGCTAGAGCCAGACGATTTTAGAACCATCTATCAGGCGCTAATCATACCTCATTTTGATTATGCGAACTCAATTTTACAAGGTCTTCCACAAACCACCTTACACCCACTTCAAATGGCTATGAATGCTGCAGCTAGAGTCCTTCATGGAGCTTCCCGGAAAGACCATATCTCACCTATTCTAAAACATCTTCATTGGCTCCCAATTCAAAGTAGACTCACTTTCAAAATTTTACTAATTACATTCAAAGCCTTCAAAGAACTCTCATCTTCATCAATATCAGACTTGATCCAAACACCACCCCTCAATAGAGACAGAAGGTCAGTAACACTCAATACTCTGTTAGTCCCTAAATCAATATCACAGTGTACCAAAACTACTTCAGACAGGGCCTTTTTATTCTGTGCACCAAGGTGTTGGAATAGCCTCCCTCAAAACATCCGAGCAATACCAGACCTTTTGCAGTTTCGCAAAGCTTTGAAACACTACCTCTTCCTTTTATCTTATCCAGTAAACAATAAAGACATCTCAACCAACCCACAGACCTTCCACTCATACACATACAATACAGATACCCCACAGACCACATACACACAAAACTGAAGCCATGATGATATTATGACTATGTTTATTAATTATATACCCTGTTATCCGAGTTATATTCTCCTGTTTTCTGTAAACACAAAGTACTGTTGAATTGTGTATCTCACTGTTTTTTGTGAACCGCGCTGATGCCTAATAGTGCGGTATATAAGAGTCTATAAATAAATAAATAAATAAATAAGGTTGCAAGTACCTGTCAGGTTCCCAAAAGGTAGATAGATTCCATGCTGCTTATCCCAGAGGTAATAATGGTTTATGGACTTTTCCTCCAGGAACTAGACCCAACCTCTTTTAAACCCAGCTACACTAACAATTTTTAGTACATCCTCTGGCAATGAATTCCAGAGTTTGATTACACATTGTGAAAGAATATTTTCTCTGATTAGTATTAAATGTGCTACATTGTAGCTTCATTGCCTGTCCCTAATTTTTCTATTTCTTGAAGGAATAAATAATCAATCTACATTTCCCCATTCCACTCCACTCATTTTGTCGACACATGTATGCACATACAGTACATTTTACTTGTGATTTCTTCAGAATTTGTGGGGCAATTTTATAAAAACATATAGCCGCCTACAAATCTTTATAAAATAGGCCCAAAATAAGCACCCACTTGGCCTCTCCACCTAGGCAACCAGTTATAAAATTACTCTCTTCCCTTGAGCCTCAATTCTTATGCACTTAGGTCTAAACACAGAAATAACTGCTAATATGGGGGTAGTTTTTGAAAGAATGTTTTGCATGTAAACCCTGTATTGCATGTGTGAAAGGTTTCCTATAAAATCACCTCTTAAGTGGAGTCATGAAGCATGCAAGCAGTTTCTAAAATATGTATCTAGGCGTGTACTTCACCCTTATATATTTGCACCCACTTCCGAGTAGGTGTAAATAAACATGGGTAAATTTCAGCCACCATTGTGCAGGTTTTATGAGGCTAAAATAACCTCAAACTAGGCACCTATTTGGACTTCCAACCTAGGTGACCTGGGTACAAGATACGCCTTTCATGGATAGCTTATCCATTCTGGTGGTAATTCTTTAAAGAGAATGAGGACAGTTACACACTAGAAATGTACATAAGTCCCTATTCTAAAGGACTTATCTTTGTGAATGGGTACTAATGTGCACGCTTTAGGTGATCGCTATTCTGCAAGCATACACAGTAAGTCTCATCGGGCATACTTTCAGTAAGGGTTTGCACAGTGGCAGAACTAGGGTGAAGCTTAGGCAGGGCCTAAATTTGCACGCATATCTTATAGAATACACAGGTACACTACCAAAAAACTGCCTCCAGTTTTGCAACTGATTCCTATAGATTTTGGGGTGCTGAATCCAGGAAAAATAGCCAAAATGTTCCATCACGTCACGTTTTCTTGCAAAATTAGATTTCTTACCCATATAAGGAATGTTCACATAATTTCTTTTTAGCCGACTGCAGTTTATTTTCTTGGCCCAAAATAGAGGTTGTAATGGTTAACTAACTAGAAACGCTCCCTCATGATATTTTAGAGTGTTTTGTATTCATTTTATACATTAACAGGACAATTGGGAGGCGGGGGGCTAAATCCAGTACTCGCGCTGGCGCATGTTCTTTCCTGTTCGCCTCGCCTCGTTCACTCGCTCAAACACGGTGGTTGCGACATGAACGTTCCTGTCAAATTTCAGTTTCTTGCAAGTTCATTATTACCTTTTGTTTGCTCAGTCGTAATCCAGCTTTATTCCGAAGTGGTTCACTACAGTTGTAGTTTGCAGTGCTGTGTATTTGTGATGGCTCACAGAGCCAGAGGTTGCGTCAACTCTCCGGACAGTTTTTGTTTTATTTGTGGGGAATATAACGTGAAAAAGCGGCAGAGGAACATTTCTGCATTTATTAAAAAAGTATATTTTGCCTATTTCGGTTTGAAGTTAGGCGATCAAGACAAACCGTGGGCTCCTCACAAAGTGTGCAAGACATGTGAGGAAGATCTACGCTTATGGATGAAAGGTAAAAAACAAGCATTTAGTTTCGGAATACCTATGATGTGGCGTGAACAAAGAGACCACAGCAGTGACTGCTATTTTTGCTCTTGCATTGTGAAGGGATACAACTTAAAAAATAAGAACGTAATAAGTTACCCCAACCTTCCCTCAGCAATTAGGCCTATGACTCATAGCAACGAAGTACCTGTGCCTGAACCACCAAAATCTTTGGATCATATTTGTGTGGACGGTTCTGATCATGATGAGACTCATCAGATGGCTTTTTCCGATGAGTCCAGTACTTCCGAGTTTGAAACTGAACCAGATCCGAAACCTGAACTTTTCTCTCAAGCTGAATTGAATGATTTAGTCCGGGATTTAGGACTCCCAAAAGATGCTGCCCAACTGCTAGGTTCTCGGCTTAAACAGAAAAATCTATTGTCACCAGGAACAACTTTTTATTGGTACCGCAACCGCGAGACACAATTTTTGAAGTATTTCAGCAAAGAGGAAGATTTGGTATTTTGCAACGATATATACGGAGTGATGGAAAAGTTTAAACTCAAGTATGATCCTGCTGAATGGCGGCTGTTCATTGATTCGTCAAAAGACAGCATAAAAGGTGTTCTTCTTCATAATGGCAACACATTCGCTTCAGTTCCTATTGCTCACTCTGTTATTCTCCAACAAAAATACGAGAATTTGGCCCTGATTCTTCAGAAGATTCGTTATGATGAGCATAAGTGGATGATTTGTGGAGACTTTAAAATTCTATCCATGCTATTAGGGCAGCAATCCGGTTTCACCAAATATCCCTGCTTCCTTTGCTTGTGGGATAGCCGGGCCCGCGACCTACACTGGGGGAAAAAAGACTGGCCAATTCGGGAGTATTTGAGACCCGGTGAGAAAAATGTTCTTCATGAGAGCTTGGTACCTCGTGATAAAATTCTATTACCACCTCTCCACATTAAGTTGGGTCTCATTAAGCAATTCATCAAGTCCCTTCCAAAAGATGGTGAGTGCTTTCGGTACCTTTGCTCAAAGTTCCCCCGACTTTCTGAAGCAAAGCTAAAGGAAGGAGTGTTTGTTGGCCCTGATATAAGGAAACTCATTTCAGATGGAGCATTCGCTGAAACGATGTCTGAGAAGGAAAAAGAAGCCTGGGATTCCTTCAAGGATGTTGTTCTCAAATTCTTGGGGAACAGGCGGGATGAGAACTATAAGGATATTGTTGCCAGGATGCTCAATGCCTTCAAAGAACAAGGCTGTAACATGAGCCTGAAAGTCCATTTCTTGCACTCCCATGTGAACTACTTTCCCGAAAACATGGGGGCGTACAGTGAAGAACAAGGTGAAAGGTTTCACCAGGACATCAAGGACGCAGAGAGAAGGTACCAAGGAAGATGGAACACCACTATGATGGCTGATTTCTGCTGGTTGCTGCTGCGGGAAAACCCAGATGAAAAATACGCCAAGCAGCGCACCAAGAGAAGCATTCGGGGGAAGAAGAAACGGGCCCACCAGGAGATTGACTGACCCAAGAATGACTTTAAAATCTAAACTGTGTTGACAAATATCGTGTTTTTACTAAACTTTGAAATAAAAATTTGCTAGTTATTACCACAGTGTCGGATCTCATTTATTAGAATTTTATTTTCACACCATCGGGTGTTTGTCTTCATGTATTGCAATGGTGCGGTTTGCGTTTTCTATTCTTACATACATACCTGTACAACATTTTTTGTACATTTCTTTGCTTTGCTTTGTGTCTAACCTCGCTCTTATATGCTCAATGTTTGTGCACATGTATGTGGCTGTTTTAAGTGCAGACAATTTTGCTACCATCACAGTGTGTTTTGTTGACATTACTCTATTCTTATGTGCTGCCTTGTTACAATTTTCTTTATTCTTATTTGAATAACTACTAAACAATTAGTATAAAGAATTCATCCAAGAAACATTTATCTCGTTCGCACTCAATCTGAAACGTTCACCTCAAACTGCTAACCCAATGTAGCAAAAAATCTGTACGTGATGGAGCAAATTGGTTACCAGATTTGGATTCAGCGCACCAAAAAACGTAAAAATCAATCGAAACATTAGAGGCAGTTTAAAAAAAAATTTTTTTAGTGTACCTGTGATATTATAAATTAATGCACGTTTTCTCCAAATCTAGGCACTGGCATTTACATCTGCTTTCGAGCTAGTGTGACTTCTACATATAGGGTAAGGATGCATTGGTACATCCCTGTTCTATAAAGTGCGTGCTTACTTTACTTTGTAAAATAGGCCCCACATATGCAGATGCTAACATGCATCGACTGCACGGGAGTTTGTAGATTTACTCTTCTAAAGGGTAATGTCATAAGAAAGTGCCTGTGTGAAATGTCTTAAAGGGCATCAATGTTATGCTTATTTTATGAAGGTGTATCACATCAATTAAAAGCCTGTAGATTTCATCCCAAACCCCTAACCTTTCTGTTGGTATACATATATATATATATATATATATATATATATATATATATAGTGACAACGCCCGTGGCGCTGCGACTAGGCGGTTGCCTAGTGGGGAGCGCGGGACGTCACTCTTCTTTGTGTAGTTGTGGTTTTGCTTTGTCAGCAATCCGAATGGAAGAGGAACACAGGACAATTTGTTACCTAAATTGCTTTTATTTATTTCTTTCTGGAACCAACTTTTGGCAAGTGACCTTGCTGAGGCAAATGACCTTGATAAGGCAAACAATATCACAAACTGAAAATATAGGATATTTTCTCCCTTTAAACTTCTCAGCAATATTTCTTCAAGTAGTTACTTCACTCTTGATTACTCTTTTCAGCTTCTTTCATTTACAAAGCAGTGTAACACTTTTTAAATGCAGAGTTTTCCAAAAACTTCTGTAAGACAGTTTTTGACCTTTACTCTCAGCTGCTGCAGATTAGGATATCTCTCCTGTGCTGCCTCCTGGTTTAAAACGCTAGCCCTGTTAAGCCTGGCTTCTCCAGAGATACAATTGGCTGCTTTAAACAATGAGGTTCATATGACTTCTTGTCTGCTTTTCAGCTTGGCACATAACAACACCAGCACAGATATCTTCTTAACCTGTTACTCACAGCTTCTTATAAAAGTATTAAACACGGCTTATACAAATCCCACATTCCATGGATTCTGCAGAGGATATTGGAGAGTCTGAGTATGAGTCTACTTCCATTTCTTCTGGGGTACTGTAACACTCAGGGCTTGGGGCACGTTCTGGAACGCTATGCTTCACTTCCTTTAAAAGCCTAAGAAGCTTCCCCCATTTTAACTTCTGGGGTCCCCTTTTTACCGGGTCAAAAGCTCTTGCCCTTCTTCCTCTTAGACACTCCTGTTCAGGACACACACAAATTGCTTTACTGGCAGAAACCCTCTTCCCAACTGGTTTTCTGTACTGCCTAATCACAGACTCAGGACTTGAGCTGTCACTCTCAGAATCAGTCATATACTCTTGACGTTTTCCCCAGCTCCACTCATGCCCACAACCTTTGCACTTGCCTTGGGATTTATGGCTGGTCCCCTTTGAACCTCCAGGCCTTACAGCTTTATGCTGCTGTTCCTTCCCTTGGCTCCTCTGGACTCTTGGCCTCTCCTCCTGGCTTTTAGCATGCAGTTTTCCTTGAGCACGCCCTCTCTCTGTGTTTCTGCTTGTGTCTCCCTTTTTCCTCGTGTCTCTTGCTGTGCCTCTGCTTGTATTCCTCAGCCCTCCTGCCTCTCTCTCTGTCTCTCTCTTCGTTGCCTCTCTCTTCGTTGCCTCTCTCTTCGTTGCCTCTCTCTTCGTTGCCTGCCCACTTCCTGAGTGACGCAGCTTAAATATCCTGCAGCTTGTTTCCTTTCCTGGCCCCACCCCCTCTCTGTCTGCACGAGCTCTAGAGGCTGGGTGTGGCTTCAAGCTATCCCTATTAGTGTGTATTCTAGCCTCATTCCCTGCCTGGGAGCTATGCTGTAGTGAGCCCTTCCCCCGCTCATGAGAAAAAAACTCTTTTTTCCTAGTTTTAAAAGGCTCAGCTACCTGCTCATCACCACATATCCCCCCCCTTAAGCTATTACCGGCTGGCGCCACAACCCGTGCACAGCTGGTAATCCCAACTAAAGCTGATGGGACATTGTTCTGCACTGTAGCTACGTCCACAGCCCGCTCCTGCCATGGGCGTAGTATATTGATATGGTACACTTGCTGCTTCCCTTTCCCCGTTTCCAAAGTATATGTCACAGGACCCACCCGTTTTAAAACCTTGTAAGGCCCTCTCCATGCATTTTCAAATTTGGAACTGGCAGCGGCAACCATTACCAGTACCTTATCTCCTACTTTCAGAACACGTGGTCGTGCTCTTCGGTCGTGATAAGCCTTTTGACGGGCCTGACTCGCTTTTAAATTTCCTTCCACCGTTGCTGCCATACGCTGCAAGCAGCCTTTTAAATCAGTCAGAAACTTGGGCACCTCCTGCTCACCTTCCGTGGGTGCTATCCATTGTTCCCTTAGAATATCAAGCACTCCTCTCGGAGTACGCCCATACATAAGTTCGTAGGGGGAAGCGCCTGTGGAGGTCTGCTTCCTCTCCCTACAGGCATATAGCACAAATGGGAGCATTGTATCCCATTCTGCCATGTTACCCTCGAGGGACCTCCTCAGCATGCTTTTCAATGTCTGGTTAAATCTTTCCACCAGGCCATTGGTCTGCGGATGATATGCCGCGGTGCGAATATGCTGGATTCCGAAGGCATCCCACAGCTGGGCGAGGTATCGGGACATGAAATTACTCCCTCTATCCGTTAAAACCTCCCGAGGGAATCCAATTTCACAAAAGATTTTCACCAATTCCAGAGCTATGAGGCGGGCGGAGGTATTCCGCAAGGGAACTGCCCAAGGGAATCTAGTCGCATGGTCGACTATGACCAGTATATATTGGTAGCCTCTGGGCGTTTTTACCAACGGCCCCACTATATCTACCGCTAATCTGTGTACCGGTCTGGCTATAACTGGCATCGGAATCAAAGGTGCCTCCGGCGGATGATTCGCCGTGACCCTCTGACAAGCCGGGCAAGACGCGCAAAATCTTGCCGTCTCCCTAAAAACGCCGGGCCAATAAAACCTAGCCAACACTTGCTCTAAGGTACCTTGTACCCCTTTATGCCCCCCCACCGGGTGATTGTGAGCTAATCTTAAAACTATATTCCTAAATGAATGAGGTACCACTAACTGTCTCCTAGTATCACCTTTATTTATTTATTTAGACAGTTTTGTATACCGCCTTATCCTTCAATCAAAGCGGTCACAGCACAATTGGGGGATACATTTAACACGCGGGGATATGAGACACATACACTAATACTTACAGGGAACATGGGCAATGGAGGGTTAAGTGGCTTGCCCAAGACCACAAGGAGCATCTGTGGGACTAGAAACCCCAGTCCTTCCGGCCCAAGGTTGCTGTCCTCTAGTGGGATTTGAACCTCCGACCTTCCGGCCTGAAGTACCTTGCCCCAACCACTAGGCTACTCCTTCTTGAGGGACAATGCTGCACGGAGCCCGTCAAGACAGGAAGGGCTCCGCAACGATTTTACAAGCACAGCCGCGGTTCCCTAACAGGCAGGGAGCCGCGGCTGCAGACGAAGGGAGGAAGACATGGGGAGAGGGGGCTACCATCGACATGGGGAGAGGGGGGGGCTACCATCGACATGGGGAGAGGGGGGGGCTACCATCGACATGGGGAGAGGGGGGGGGCAACCATCGACATGGGGGGGAGGGGGGCTTACATGGATGGAGGGAGCGTTTATGGATGGATGGAAGGAGGGGGGCTTACATGGAGGGAGGGAGCTGATATGGATGGATGGAAGGAGGGGGCTTACTTGGAGGGAGGGAGCTGCTATGGATGGATGGAAGGAGGGGGGCTTACATGGAGGGAGGGAGCTGATATGGATGGATGGAGGGAGGGAGCTGATATGGATGGATGGAAGGAGGGGGGCTTACATGGAAGGAGGGATAGATGGAGGGAGGGGGCTGACATGGACAGAGGGGGGACTGACATGGAGGGAGGCTGACATGGACAGTGGGGCTGACAGGGAGGGAGGGAGGGAGCTGACATGGACAGATGGAAGGACGGGGGCTGACATGGAGGGAGGGGGGCTGGCATGCACAAAGGGGAGAGACAGGGACATACTGGACAGACGGGATAAATGCTGGAGAGAGGCGAGAGACATTGCGGCTTAGGATTATAATGGGCTGATGGGGGAGCTAGCACTGGTAATGGGCAGATGGGAGGGGACTAGGACTGGTAATGGGTTGAAGGCTAGGACTGGGAATGGACTGATCAAGGGGGGGGGGTTGGGACTGGTAATGGGCTGATAGGGGGGTATGACTGATAATGGACTGATGGGGGGCTAGCATTGGAAATGAGCTGATCGGTGAGGTTAGGACTGGAAATGGGCTGATGGGGGGATAGGACTGGTGATGGGGGGGTAGGACTGGTGGTATTGGGCTGATTAGGGGAGGCTAGCACTGGTAATGGGGTTGAGGGGGGATTAGCACTGGAAGTGAGCTGATTGGGGGGCTTTGACTGAGAATGGGCTGATTGTGGGGAGGGGAGGATAGAGCTGCTGGCCCTGGAAGAAAACTGGGGGCTAAGGCTACAAATGGGCTGATGCGAGGGGATGGGAGAATGGAACTGGAAGGGAGTGGATCTGAGAGGGGCTGCCATGGTATTTGTACTAGAAGGGACTGGTCAGTGGGGAAGGAGGGGGACTGGAAGGGAATGGACACCAGTGGCAATCATGGGAATGCAAGTTGACATTGGAAGGTACTGGGAGTGAGGACTGGAAAGGGGCTGATACTGGGGAGGGTTACTGGGACTGGAAATAGGCTGATGGAAAGAAGTGAAGAAAACGAAAGAAGAGATAAGAAATGGCAGATGGACCATAGACCACAGAAACAGAGCTAAGAGAAGACAGGAAAGCAGAAGCCTCAGATCGGGACCAGCATGATCAGAGAATAAATTGGTCAGACAACAAAGGTAGAAAAAATAATTTTATTTCATATTAGTGATTTGACTACAAAATCATCATAATTTTGAAATCAAATATTGTTACTTGTTGTGATTAATTAACCGTATTTTCCGGCGTATTTTTTTTGGTGTGCGCTGGAAGAGGGGTAGTCTTATACGGCGAGTATAGGCCAAACACCTATATTTTAACAGGAAAAGTAGGGGGTCGTCTTATACGCCCAGTCGTCTTATACGCCGGAAAATACGGTAAGTAAATTTAACGTTTTCTATGAAAAGTAGTTCTGAGGGGGGTCAAAAAAATATTAAAAGAAAAGTGACAATAATATAATAATATTTATAATGTGGATTACATTTGGGCCCTCATATTTACCTCAGGCTATGATTGTGATTGTGATTATGATGGTACACTGTAAGAAACAATATATGCAGTGTTAGATTTGTTTTAAATGTCGCAATGGTTTTGCGGCTCCCAGTTTTTTTTTTCCCTTCGGAAACGGGTCCAAGTGGCTCTTTATGTCTTAAAGGTTGCAGACCCCTGTGCTAGGAGAAAGGCCCCAGCCCGGCCCCGCGCTTCCCCTTCCGGTCGGAGCTTCTGCGCGCCTCTCGCCGAGAAGCTGCACGCTAGGGCTCGTGCGCCGTCCTCTCGCGAGATTATAGGACCCGCGCGGGAGCTGGGTTCCAAAGAAGAGCAAAACCTACCACTTTCATGATGAATGGGAAATGGACTACTTCTTCATCATGGTGAAAGACAAGTGTTGTGTAATTTGTAACGCCCCAGTATCCTTGCCCAAAATGGGTGATCTGGAACATCATTATAAGGCTCTAAAATATTGTTGTTAAGATTTAATTGACGTGCTGGCACTTTGAGGAAATTCTTTGGTTTTGTGCGGCAGTTTGGGCACTCGGGCTCAAAAAGGTTAGCCATCACTGCTCTAGGATAATTGCATCTAATATAGACTCCATATCCTTCACTTCTGGCATCAGCCACTTGTACACCAGGCCTTTCACGCGGTGATACAAGGCCTGAGGCGTCTCCCCTGGCCTCAACTTGCATGTGCGTAACTGACTGCGATAGACCGCCGGATTTAACCCCAAGCGATCTTTCACAGCTTGTTTAACATCCTCATAATTTTTAACTAAGCCAGCAGGCATAGCCCTGTAGGCCGCTAAGGCTTCGCCCGTGAGAGAAGCGGCGAACCTTAGCGCCCACTGCTCTTTTGGCCATCCGGCTAAGAGAGCTATCCTCTCGAAAGCCTCAATGTAGTCCTCTACATCGTCTTCCTTCGTGAGGCGCACACCTGAGAAAGTCCTAGACCCTGGCCAGTCCCAGCCCTGAAAACCTGCCCCTGCACCTGGCACAGTCCTGGCAGCATCTTCCTTCCTTCCCTGGGCCTTCAACCAGTTGGACATGGCTTCTATGAGGGGAGCTTGCTGTGACTGGAACAGCGCCTTCGCCTGCTCCAGGCTCTGCATGGACAACGCCTGTTGTTTGGCTATCTGGCCAGCGGCCCAGTCCAGGATGTCTCGCGATTCCATCTTTTTCTGTGGAGAGAACAAAAAGAGAAAAACACCAAGTGCGGACTTTTTTTCTTTTCCCTTGCCTTAGCGATTACTTTCCCCACAGCCACCCTCTTACACCAGTGCCATCCAGATCAACCCTCCAGCCTACGGGTTACCTGGTTCTGGTGTAGAGTCTCACTTTGCCAACTCCGTTGATCCGGACTCCAGCTCCACCGCCACTCCGGATTTTCCTTTCTGCTTTTTCAGACCTGGGGTTGACTCGGCTGCTCCTGGGGCTGTCTCTCCTTTGCCTTTAATCCGGCTTGCCTTTATAGCGTGCCAACTTGCTTCCAGCGAAAAATCCAACTTGCTACGCCACCTGTGAGAGTGTCCGCGGCGAGGCGACTAGGCGGTTGCCTAGTGGGGAGCGCGGGACGTCACTCTTCTTTGTGTAGTTGTGGTTTTGCTTTGTCAGCAATCCGAATGGAAGAGGAACACAGGACAATTTGTTACCTAAATTGCTTTTATTTATTTCTTTCTGGAACCAACTTTTGGCAAGTGACCTTGCTGAGGCAAATGACCTTGATAAGGCAAACAATATCACAAACTGAAAATATAGGATATTTTCTCCCTTTAAACTTCTCAGCAATATTTCTTCAAGTAGTTACTTCACTCTTGATTACTCTTTTCAGCTTCTTTCATTTACAAAGCAGTGTAACACTTTTTAAATGCAGAGTTTTCCAAAAACTTCTGTAAGACAGTTTTTGACCTTTACTCTCAGCTGCTGCAGATTAGGATATCTCTCCTGTGCTGCCTCCTGGTTTAAAACGCTAGCCCTGTTAAGCCTGGCTTCTCCAGAGATACAATTGGCTGCTTTAAACAATGAGGTTCATATGACTTCTTGTCTGCTTTTCAGCTTGGCACATAACAACACCAGCACAGATATCTTCTTAACCTGTTACTCACAGCTTCTTATAAAAGTATTAAACACGGCTTATACAAATCCCACATTCCATGGATTCCGCAGAGGATATTGGAGAGTCTGAGTATGAGTCTACTTCCATTTCTTCTGGGGTACTGTAACACTCAGGGCTTGGGGCACGTTCTGGAACGCTATGCTTCACTTCCTTTAAAAGCCTAAGAAGCTTCCCCCATTTTAACTTCTGGGGTCCCCTTTTTACCGGGTCAAAAGCTCTTGCCCTTCTTCCTCTTAGACACTCCTGTTCAGGACACACACAAATTGCTTTACTGGCAGAAACCCTCTTCCCAACTGGTTTTCTGTACTGCCTAATCACAGACTCAGGACTTGAGCTGTCACTCTCAGAATCAGTCATATACTCTTGACGTTTTCCCCAGCTCCACTCATGCCCACAACCTTTGCACTTGCCTTGGGATTTATGGCTGGTCCCCTTTGAACCTCCAGGCCTTACAGCTTTATGCTGCTGTTCCTTCCCTTGGCTCCTCTGGACTCTTGGCCTCTCCTCCTGGCTTTTAGCATGCAGTTTTCCTTGAGCACGTCCTCTCTCTGTGTTTCTGCTTGTGTCTCCCTTTTTCCTCATGTCTCTTGCTGTGCCTCTGCTTGTATTCCTCAGCCCTCCTGCCTCTCTCTCTGTCTCTCTCTTCGTTGCCTCTCTCTTCGTTGCCTCTCTCTTCGTTGCCTGCCCACTTCCTGAGTGACGCAGCTTAAATATCCTGCAGCTTGTTTCCTTTCCTGGCCCCACCCCCTCTCTGTCTGCACGAGCTCTAGAGGCTGGGTGTGGCTTCAAGCTATCCCTATTAGTGTGTATTCTAGCCTCATTCCCTGCCTGGGAGCTATGCTGTAGTGAGCCCTTCCCCCGCTCATGAGAAAAAAACTCTTTTTTCCTAGTTTTAAAAGGCTCAGCTACCTGCTTATCACCACAATATATATATATATAAAAGGATTGCCAAAATTGAGACCACACCATTATACATTAAGGGTCTATTCCGAGCCATGAATAGTGGGGATGTATGTCCTGCCTGGAATACATCCCTGCTATATGTCCCCCTGCCGATCACGCACAAAGGTTCCCTGTAAGAACAGCGGAGTTGTACAGGGAGCATTAGATGGGGGTGGGAGGGGGCAGGCAGAAGGTGGAGTGAGGGCAGGGCGTGGGTGGCTCATCAACCTGGAAATACAGGGCCGATTCTAAGGCTGGTCCTGTATGCCCAGGGTAGGCCGGTTAGACGGGGGACTTATTTCACCTCAGAGGTGGATAAGTCCCCTTAGACACGGGGTAGCAGCAGTGGCCATCGGGGACAAAACCGGGAGGCATGCAGAAGGAACCCCATAGCTGGACCCTGGCCACGGGAGGCCAGATCAGGGGTCTGGCTGCAGGGAAAGGATATTCTCAGTGGTAGCCGGCAATCGCGGCTCCTGAATGAAGCTGTGGTGCCATGGCGACAGGATGCCATGGCGTCGTACTCCATTCATGAGCCTAACTGAGTTAGATGTATATGTGGCTGGATGTGTGGCCCTTCAGAATAGGGGCCCAGACTGCATGTACAAGCTGGTAGACCAAATTCCATGCAGGATCAGAATCAAGTCTACCGCTATATGTCCCGATTATGAAGGGCTGTACAGGGCTGGACGTCCAGTAGGGATGTAGGCTTCTATATGTATCTAGTGTTGCTATACCAATAATGTCATCATCAGGTCATTATTATTTCATTTGTACATGAACGTTCTCAGTGTAATATTCTTATATTCCATTTAATTTCATTTATAGTTGATAAATAGTGCTTCTATGAACAAAAGAACATATCTTTAAATACTTAAAGAGTAAATGGACAAACACCACTTGCTCCCCCAGCTCAGCAGAGCCCCGATCGGCGTCAGCACCGAGAGCAGGAGGCAGGAAACCCCTCCTGCTCTGCAGCACAAGGCCAATCAGGGTCCGACGCAGGACTTTTAAAAAACAAGTGCCTCTTGGCGTACCCGCGCCAGGCAGGCCTGCGCCTGAGGGTCCTTTGGCGTTGCTCTTAGGCATGGAAACTAAGCACCGACTACAGCACAGAAACAGGTACTTAAGCCTTTCCACTAGAATAAAAGTTGCGTTGTTATATATCTATACATATATCTATACATACATATATATATACACACAAATATGTTGACACTGCTTGTTCCCTTATACGCTCACCTAAGATAAATTTATACCTTACTAGATATTATAAACATTTCTACCTCTCTCCTCATTACATCTGTTGAAAAAAATTCTAACGGTATTGCTTCTATAACTGCAATTTATTAATAGAATATTCTCTTATTATGTACCAGCACAATCGACTACATAATTTACTTGTGCTACAGTTACAGAATTGAATTCCTTCTTCCCCTAGGAGTTTCCTGCTATTAACTCAGTCCCTAGTGTTACGCTTCTGTTCTAGCACAGCTCTACCACTCTTATCAGAATGACAGACTTTCTCTCCCTTCTCCTACTTATTCTCCTAATAATTCAACCCACATATCCTACAGACCCTCTATCTCAACTACCAAATTTGATACCAATCATTAACAACCAAGACCACAGATGGCAAAGAATTCCACACTCTGTTACAACAAAACATCATACTACTTGCTATAAACATCTGATCCATATTATATGTCAATGTTCAGTGAAAAGCCGAGGACTAAAACCCTCTGATAAGCAACACATATCATGTATGCTAATAAACACGCGTTTCATCCGCAACAAGTGGCCTGTAATATTAGACTACATCGAAACCTACAAATTAGATATGCTACTTGTGACAGAATCTTGGCTAACTGACACAGACACAGTCACCACTAACCAGATGAAGCTCCCAAACTACGTATGTCCTCTTCAACTGCCCAAGGGCTAATAAAAGAGGTGGAGGAGTCTTAATCATAGCCAAAGATAATCTCCAACTTCAGTGCCATAACATACATAACTCAAACACCCTGGACACTATACTGATCTCCAATCAACACCTTTCAATAGCCCTCTTCTACCATGCCCCCTCCACATCTGCTGATGACCTATCAATTGTCCTTGACATGGCATGCAACTCCTTTATGAAGAGAAAGCCTATATGGCTACTAGGAGACTTCAATCTCCCTGCACTATCAGTGAAGCACAGCTCTGCATTCCTTGATGCTATGGCCTCTTTAGGCTATAATCAAATAATACATGAACCTACCCATGTTGGAGGCAATACCTTGGATCTCGTCTTTTCTCCTATAACCACTCAGCTAGACTACAATCCATATCATCTACAAATCATGCCAGTACCTTGGTCGGACCACAAGGCCATCTTCTTCCACATCCCACATCCCTCAACCGACCACTAACCTCAATCAAATGCTACTCTGACTCCCCCTCGCTGCTTTTGACCATTTATCAAAGAGGAATTCCTAGAGGCAACCCTCCACAAGCTAAATACTGACAGCTGTGACTTACTTGAATTAATACACACTTGGAACGCTACCTTAAGTAAAGTGGCACTCTCAACATCTGAAAAAAGAACTTCTAAACGAAACAATGCTGCAATCTGGTGCACTGCTGATCTAAAGGAATCCTTACGTCAGCTCAGGAAATTAGAACGCAAATGGCAAATCTCTAAGCTCCAAATTGACAAGTCCATGTATTTGAAGACACTACAGGACCATCGTAACACAATTATTACGAGAAGAAAGGAACACCATACTAACATCCTTATGCATTCTATCAACAGACCCCGTAAGCTCTTCAACATCACCCAATCACTAATCAAAGACAACACAAGGCAATACACCGAAAACACACCACACCCAGAGGTCTTCGCTAACTACTTTAAAAGCAAATCCAGTATGGCTAATCCTTGCAATACTTCTGCTACTCCACCAACCAACCCTCCTGCAGTACCCTTACCCAATATCCTTGGGCCTATTAACAAGAGTATTAACGAGACTACAGTGACCTCTCCTGCACAAAATGAACTCACCGTCCCTGCACTGGGAGTTTTTCACCCTTACTCAATAGAACAAATAGAATGAATAATAAAAGGTCTCTACTACCTCCCCAACTGATCCATGTCCATCTTTTTGGATGAAATCAGCATGCTCTGAGCTAAGTACATATATCCACCACCTCATAAAGATTTCATTCTCCATGGGTGCATTTCCAGCCCCACTAAAAACTGCATCCATCAGACCCCTACTCAAGAACCCTAAACTTGATCCGACAGATGTAAAATCCTACAGACTTATTTCAAGCCTACCCTTCCTAGCCAAGGTAACAGAGAAAATTGTTCAGCAACAAATTCAGGACCATATTGATGCCCAGTGTCCACTAGATGACAACCAACACGGATTTCGACTAAATCATGGTGTTGAGACACTGCTTGTCACACTAATGAACAACCTAATCTTAGGTATGAACAAATTCAAACAAGGATCGCCTCTTGACAGAATTATTTATTTCTTTATTTATTACAATCTTTTATATACCGCGCTATTTGATATCAGCGCGGTTCACATACAACAACATCAACAGAATAACAGGCTATTCCGTGTTTACAGCAAACAGGTATATAAACTTGGGTAACATAAGGTTAACTTATTACAAACATGATTATATAAAAGGTATCATGACAATGTAATGACAGCACAGGCCAATGGGTACATATAATTGGTGTGTGTAATGTATGATCACTGCTTATACATGCATGCCAGTTTACATGTGTGAAACTGCTTCTTGCATGTGTAAACAGCAGGTAACTTCTAAAATCACCTCCAGAGCTTGTTACATTTAAACTTGATCTAAATTCTTTATTAATGAACAGCTGCAAAACAAGATCATGCAATGCAGCTTCTTATTAATGACTTCAGTGAAAACTCGTATGCAAAATTGTCTTTTGGGACTTTTTTTTCAGAAAAGAGACAACCGTACCCCATTGAGGTGTAGTAGTCTTTCTCAGCCTGTTTAAGAATAAAGTTTGCAGGCAGGTTTTCTAGCCAGCTCTTTTCCCATTTGCATGCTTAACCAACCTGATTGGAATGAGACTGTTAGCACAGGTTTGTTCTTCAGATTCTTATTTCTTATCTTGCTATGAACTGTACTTTTGTCTAGACTTTGCCAAACTATTTGCCCCCTCTGCTTCTGTTTACACATCGTAATTAAGCATGCTGATACTGTCCTAGATAAAGATGCTTCAGAAAGGCAAATCATGGCTTAAAAAAGTCTACCTGCCTATATAAGGCAGTTGCTTTGAGGTAATTATATAACAGGCACCTAGTGTTTGATGGTGCAGATGTGTTGTGCCTGTTTTACGAGGTTACATGTATATCTTGTTGCTCTGCCTTGTTTCATTTCCTGCAGTGCCTACAGATACGATGCATCGGCATCATATACCTTTGTGCATGCATGCCCTCTATGGAATCTTATTAGCACCTAGTTTTTTATAACCGGCATCTAGGTTAAGTGAGCAGGAGGGCACCTCTTTTGATGTTATAAAGACACATAGGCGTCTATGTGAATTTATAAACTACTAGCACAAATCCAACAGCAGTACCTACGTTCAAGGTGTGGACATTATACCTGCTCGAGAGCAGATGTAAATGTTAATATGAACCTTATGCACATAAGCCCATATTTTATAAAATATGTGCATACATCGAAGTTCTGCCCATGCTCCACCCAACTCTTCACCTCTGTATGCCGACTGTATAAGTATGAGCTGGCTTGCAACACTCATACTTTTAGGTGTTTATCTAATTTTAGCAGAGTCCATATAAAATGTTGTGTTACACATGGAAATGGTTTATATGTTTTACATGCAGAAAAGGGCTTTTATAAAATCTTGTGACAGCATATGCACAAGGCAAGTGTGCATCTACCTTTACATGATTTGTGTGTAGGAGGCTGGTGCAGTTTGGGCAGAGCCTACATGAAGATTTGATGTGTCCCCATGTATCTTATAGAAAATGCACGCACAAGGAGAGTCTAAATGTGTGCTTGTTCTGGGAGCCTATCTTATAAAGGCACATAGGTGCCTAGGTGGTCTTTAAGAAATAGTCTTAGATAGACTCCTTTTTGGACTGCTCACATAGGTGTCCTATTATAAATCAGGCTGTTTTATGTATAAAAAAATGGCTTAAAAATTGTCCTCTTTGAAGACAATTTTAAAATCCAGATCCTTGCATAAAGCAATGCTTTATATAAATAAATAAATGCTTATAAAATTGTATGTGTGCTAAGCAGATGAAGATTCTTGCTTACAGATTGTACATGGGGGTGTTCATGGGGAAAGGACTTGGAAGAGGATTGAATGGATACAGGTCCAGTCCCAGAGTTGGTTCAAGATGTTGGCACCCTAGGCAGACCTTAAGCCTAATGCCTCCCCCTTGTTTAACTTTTACTGCTGTGCTCTTTCCCACCCCCATAAGCTGCTGACCTAGGTTTGCCTAGTGGTTGGGCCGGCCTTGCATGGATACACATACTTTTGAATATATGCATGAATTAACTCAAAAACCTTGTGCGTAGTAAAGAGAAGGCATAAATGAAAGAGAATATATTCCCTGGGGGTAATTTTCAAAGTAGAGGCTCTCTGCATGCATGCTTTCATTTTGAAAAATGTGTTGGTGCTTCCACAGGAGGAAATGTGCACGTAGGGCCTGATATTCAGTGTAACATAAATATTTGCTGTCAAGTGTCAGATTGCCTCGGAAGAAAGGCCTGGCAATCTACTTCCGGTGACACTGCCAAGAAAACCCAGGAGCTTCTGGGTCGCCAGGAGTCAGGACTGACTCAAAGGCACACATTACATTTTTGTCAGATGCATAATTCGCTTATGTATGTGTTTTCAGCACCTATACAAACAATGCTGGGCTATGCAACTTGCTGAATGTCCACATTTTATCTGTATAAGGAGGGACTAGCATTGGGGAGAGCAAAGGCAGAAGTGGCTCAGATTTAGATGCCACTAAAGGGATAAGAAATGAGTTTACAATTAGGCCTGCTTAATAGAAGGTTTAACTTTAATAGACAGACCCTGTCATGGCCACTGTTCAGATGTATATTCAATGGTGCTAGCTAAACGGAGAGTGCCACTGATTATATGGATAAAGTTAAGCAGGAGTACTTACCTGGCTGAATTTTAGGCCTGTGCTACTTACAGCACATGTGCCTTTTGATAACATTAGCCCTTGGAGTGCATATCGGGCATACTTTTATAACAGGGCACCTATAAATGTTTTCAAAAAGTGCCAATTTCCAAAAAATACACACGTTTTATAAGAAAACATAGGTGCCTATGTGCCTCTGTTAAATAGGCTCCCGGAACTATCAGATTTACACCTACTCCAAAGCAGCTGCTGAATATGTGCAAGCACTTTATGAGGGCGATTCTGTAATATCGTGCGCAGGTAAGGTGCATTGCCGCATGTGTATTGGATCCTTCACCTAGGCGCTGTAGTTACACCAGCCCTAGAGCAGGCGTAACTGCTAGGGTTGCCTACCAGCCGGTATTCAGCCGGCCTGGCCGGTTTTTCCATGGCCAGGCCGGCTGCTGGCAGAGAAGTAAAACCGGCCCTTGAAAAGCCGTTTTTTTGCTCTGCCCCCAAGATCAGGAGCGGCCAGAGCAAAAAACCGGCTTTTCTCCCGACTCCTGAAGTCCGCGGGGGAAGGAGCCAGGGAAGCCTGTGCGAGGCCCCGGCTCCCTCTGTACAGCCGCCAGCGTGAAGATCTTTTTCCTTCACGCTGGCGGCTGTTAATGTGAAGCCGCGATTGCTAGGAAAGGTTAAAGGCAATGCCCTTTAACCTTTCCCAGCATTCGCGGCTTCACAGAAACAACCACCAGCTTGAAGGAAAAAAATCTTCACGCTGGCGGTTGTACAGAGGGAGCCGGGGCCTCGCGCGGGCTTCCCTGGCTCCCTCTGAAGCACCTCAGACAGCCGCGGGGCTGGCCAGGTGGGGAGGCTAGGACTACAAATGGGCTTTGAAGGGGGGGGAGGGGAGGCCAAGGACTGGATGGGCTGTGATGGGGTGATGGGGTGTACCTGGACTGTCAATGGGCTATGGGGGGGGGGACCTGGACTGGAAATAGGCTATTGGGGGGGGGACTGGACGGGAATTGGTCTATGGGGGGGGTGTACCTTGACTGGAAATGGGCTATGGTGGGGGGGGACCTAGACTGGAATTGGGCTATGGGGGGGGGGTGGAACCTGGACTGGAAATGGGCTATGGGGGTATCTGGAATGGAATTGGGCTATGGGGGGGGGGCGTGTACCTGGACTGGAAATAGGCTATTGGGGGGGGGACTGGACTGGAATTGGGCTATGGGGGGGTGTACCTGGACTGGAAATGGGCTATGGGGGGGGGACCTAGACTGGAATTGGGCTATGGGGGGGGGGGTGGAACCTGGACTGGAAATAGGCTATGGGGGTATCTGGAATGGAATTGGGCTATGGGGGGGGGGCGTGTACCTGGACTGGAAATGGGCTATTGGTGGGTAACCTAGACTGGAATTGGGCTATGGGGGGGATGGAACCTGGACTGGAAATAGGCTATGGGGGGGGGGATCTGGACTGGAATTGGGCTATGGGGGGGTGTACCTGGACTGGAAATGGGCTATGGGGGGGCCTGGACTGGAAATGGGCTATGGGGGGGGGGCTTCAATGGAATTGGGCTTTGGGGGGGGGGACCTGGACTGGAATTGGGCTATGGTGGAGGAGGGGGAACTTGGACTGGAAATAGGCTGTGATTAGGGGGGCTAGGACTGCAAATGGGCTGTGATGGTTGAGGGGGACTTGGACTGGAAATGGGCTGTGATGGGGGGGCTAGGACTGCAAATGGGCTGTGATGGTGGGAGGCCTAGGACTGGAAGTGGGCTGTGATGGTGGGGGGTGGGGCTAGGACTGTAAAGAGGCTGTGATGGGGGGGCTAGGACTGGAAATGGCCTGTGATGGGAGGGCTAGCACTGGAAATGGGCTGATGAAGAGCTGGAATAGGACTGGAAATGGGCTGATGGGGGCTGGAATAGGACTGGAAGTGGGCTGACGAGGGGGCTAGGATTGGAAATTGGCTGATGGGGGGCTGGAATGGAACTGGAAAAGAGCATATATGGGGCTAGGACTGGAAATGGGCTGATGAGGAGCTGGGATAGGACTAGAAATGGGCTGATATGGGAGCTTGGACTGCAAATGGGTGATGGGCTAGAATAGGACTGGAAATGGGCTGATGTGGCGGCATGGGAGAATGGGACTAGAAGGGAGTGGATGCTGGGTGGGTCTAGAACTATAAGGGAGCTGATTTTGGGGGAGGACTAGAAGGGGATGGCGATGGGGAATGAGAATGGAGAAGGGAAATGATATTTTGTGTGGAAGAAAAGTCTATGATGGGCCGGGTATTGGGAGAGTAAGAGGGGATTGAGAATGGAAGGGTGAAATTTGAGTGGATGATAAAGGAATAAGGAAAGAAATGGAGGAAAGAGCAAAATGGAAATGATCAGTATGTTAAAGCAGATATATAGAGAGAATGGAAAACATCTAAAAGAGAAGAAAGGACAAATGGATAGCTCGCAGAAGACACAAAGAAACCAGAAGAAAGTGACTGGAGCAATTGCAACTGAAAAATAAAATGCCCAAACAGAAGGTAGAAAAATACTTTTTATTTTGAATTTATTAACTGGAATATGTCTGGTCTGGGAAGTGTGTATTTCTAACATCTTTGCATTTTTGTTTCGTGCAAGAGGAAATTACTTTATAGTTTTATTTCTCCAGTGTTGTACATTTCATGTTTAATTATTATCTGACCAAGGGAGTTAGCCTACACTTATCCTCTGTAATGTTTGTGGGTGGGGCTGGGGTGCAGCATGGGTGGGACTGGGGGTGGGACTAGGGGCATTGCGGGCCACAGGTGTCGGATTTTTCTCAGTGAAAAAGTTGGCAACCCTAGTAACTGCACACGCCTAGATGGGACTTATGCACGCACATACAGAACAGCGCCCAACCACAGCATGCATGGAAGTGCTCATCCATGTGCATAAGTCCTTTAATATAGGTACTTGCAGGTGTTTTGCGCACAGAGCTTTCTGCCTCTGTGCATGTACACATACATTTTATAAGATATATGCATGTAGTACAAGTCCAGTTCTGTTCTTCATAAACTACGCCACTGGGCTTGCCTATCTCGCCATGTAAAAAGTATGCGCTCATTTTTGAGCACCTACTTTTTACATGCTTATAGAAACATAGAAACATGATGACAGAAAAAGACCACATGGCCTATCTAGTCTGTCCTTCCATATCAACAACTACAACAGTCCACTTTTTACCTTTAGAGATCCTCTGTGTTGGCCCCAAGGTTTTTTTTAATTCAGTTACTGTCCTCATCTCTACCACCTCCACTGGGAGACTATTCCATGGATCCACTACTCTTTCCGTAAAGAAATATTTCCGCATATCACTCCTGAATCTATCTCCCTTCACCCTCATCCCAAGTCCCCTCGTAGCAGAACTTGCTTTCAATTGAAAGAGGCTCTCTCCCTGAACATTTATGCCATGGAGGTATTTAAACATCTCAATCATATCACCCCTATCCCGCCTTTCCTCTAAGGTGTACATATTAAGATCCTTAAGTCTGTCCTCATATGCTTTATAATGAAGCCCACTAATCATTTTAGTAGCCACCCTCTGCACCGACTCCATCCTGTTCACATCGTTTTGAAGGTGCGGTCTCCAGAATTGCACACTATACTCCAAATGAGGTCGCACCAAAGACTTATACAGAGGCATTATCACCTCCTTTTTTCTGCTAGCCATTCCTCTCCCTATGCACCCAAGCATCCTTCTAGCTTTTGCCGTCGCCTTTTCTACCTGTTTAGCTACTTTAAGATCATCAGACTCAACCACGCCTAGGTCCCGCTCTTCTTTAGTGGACAAAAGTACTTCACCTCCTATACTGTATTGCTCCCTTGGATTGCTGCAGCCCAAATGCATGACCTTACATTTTTTAACATTAAATCCCAGCTGCCAAATTCTAGACCATTCTTCAAGCTTAGCTAGATCCCTCCTCATGTTATCTACACCTTCCTGGGTGTCTACTCTATTGCAGATTTTGGTATCATCCACAAAGAGGCAAACCTTACCCGACAGCCCTTCCACTATATCACTAACAAAGATGTTAAAAAGAATCGGACCAAGGACAGATCCCTGGGGCACACCACTGGTAACATCCTTCTCCTCAGAGTGAGCTCCATTTACTTGTACTCTTTGTCGCCTCCCACCCAACCAATTTCTAACCCAAGCAGTAACTTTAGGGTCCATCCCTAGGGTGCTCAGTTTGTTTATAAGTCACCTGTGAGGAACAGTGTCAAAGGCTTTACTGAAATCTAAATACACCACATCTAGAGCTCTCCCTCGGTCCAACTCCCTGGTCACCCAGTCAAAGAAATCAATCAGATTTGTCTGACAAGACCTGCCTCTGGTGAATCCATGCTGCCTCGGATCCTGTAATCCGCTGGACTCCAGAAACCTCACTATTTTCTCTTTCAGCAGCGTTTCCAATAATTTACTCACCACCGAAGTTAAACTAACCGGCCTGTAGTTTTCAACCACATCCTTACTTCCGCTTTTGTGTAAAGGCACCACATGAGCCTCTCTCCAGTCCTTTGGCACCACTCCCGACTCCCAATGAGGCATTGAAAAGGTCAGTCAGTGGAGCTGCTAGAACGTCCCCAAGTTCCCTCAGTATTCTAGGGTGTATCCCATCCGGTCCCATCGCTTTGTCTACTTTAAGTTGAGCTAGTTTCTCACGAAGACAGTCTTCTGAAAATTGTTCAAGATGTCCCTCGCTTCTGTTCCTATTTGTGGGTGTTTTCTGAGGTCCTGCTCCTGGTTCTTCATCTGTGAACACAGAACAAAAATATTTGTTAAGCAATTCCGCTTTATCCTTATCAGCTTCTACATATTCCCCCCCTGCACCCTTGAGTCTGACAATACCACTCTTGCCCTTCCTCTTCTCACTAATATATCTGAAAAATGTCTTATCCCCCCATTTTATTGCATTGGCTATTTCCTCCTCCTCCTTTTGAATCTTTGCCTTGTTGACTACTTTGCTAGCTTCTCTAAGTTTTTCCAAATACAGATGCCTGTCTTCCTCTCTCTGTGATCTCTTGTATTTCATGAAGGCCTCCCTCTTTTTCTTCACTTTTTCAGCTACTTCCTTAGAAAACCATAGCGGTCTCCTTTTCCTTTTGCCTTTATTTACCATTTTAACAAAAAGGTTGGTTGCCCTTAAAATATCCCCTTTCAGTTTTGCCCACTGTTTTTTCTACATCCCCCAGCTGTTCCCATCCCACTAACGACTCCCTGAGGTATTGGCCCATCTTCGCAAAATTAGTCTTCCTAAAGTCTAAGATCCTCACCTTGGAATGGATTCTAACAGCCCTAGTCCTAATACTGAACCACACCATCTGGTGATCACTGGATGCAAAATGATCTCCCACTACAACATCAGAAACACTTTCACCATTGGTAAGCACCAAGTCCAGTATGGTCCCTTCACGTGTGGGGTCTGTTACCAATTGCCTGAATAGTTCTCCCTGTAGAGAATCCAGGATCTCCTTACTTCTAGATGATACTGCAGCAGCAATGTGCCAATCAACATCTGGCATATTGAAATCTCCTATCAGTAGCACTTCCCCTTTCCTAGCAATGCTGCGTATGTCTTCAATTAACTCTCTGTCCACCTCTTCCTCTTGTGAGGGAGGTCTGTATATCACACCAATGCAAATAGATTTCTCTTTCCCTCTTTCTAGTTTAACCCACAATGCCTCCTCTCTCCCTTTTAAGCTATGTAATTCCAAAGCTTTAATAGTAGTTTTTACATATAGTGCCACTCCTCCTCCCCTTCTTCCTACCCTGTCCTTTCTGAATAAAGTATAGCCAGGTATAGTTACATCCCATTCATGGTTTTCTGTGAACCAGGTTTCTGTAACTGCCACTAAATCCAAGTCAGCCACTCCCACCAAAGCTTCAACATCAGGGATCTTATTTCCCATGCTATGGGCATTTATACACACTGTTTTCCATATGTTACCCCTGTTACCCATTTCCATAAAGGTATTTAATGTATCACCTACCTGGGGGCTAATTTTATAGTAAGCGTTTTCCACGTGGACAGTCCTCTAGAGAGCTACCCCCTTGAAATGAACACGAACCTGCTTTATTACTGTTTGTGATATACTATAGTGCAGCAATGCAGGGCCTTGGAGTTTTGCTTGATGCCTATTTCCTTCCTCCTACATTATTTGCTGCACTCTTCTCTCAGTACAGATACTATCCTGTACCATGGGAACTACCTCCATCTTACATTATTCCTATCTTCCTTTCTTTTTACTGTTAAGTCTTCTCAAAGGATTCTATTCGTTAAAGAATCATTTGAATAGTTACTATTAAAGTCACCTTATGTTATGTGATTATCACACATTATAGCATCAGTGACCTCCATCTTCGTATTTGATTTGCCTCTTTTTTTCAATTCCGATTGAAAGATTTCAGTGCAAGGATCTCTCTCTAGTACTCCTGGATTTATTTATTGCATGCTTATCTGCTGCTACAGTACTACATCAGCATGAATTCTAACATTTCATTAGAGGGCCTAGGCAAGAAAATTCACGCAAAAGCAATTTTAAGATAAGCTTGCAAAAAAATTTAATGTGCATATTTATAGTCACTTAATGAGACATGACAAAAGATTTAGTATGCTCTCAGTAAAAAATATCTAAATAGTGTACTCACGCTATTTTAATGAACTGAAATTCAAAAATGCATTGGGTACATAGTATGAGTATATACATTTATTTAGCAAATGTAGGAAGAAAAGAGAAATAAGCATGGCCCGTTTGACTCCTGCTGTCTTCATTGTTAGGGCATCTAATTATGATAGGGGGTCTGGGCTGGGATTAGACATACAGGGACCTAGGGCAGAAAGTGGGGAGGGGGCCCCAAGATTCAACTTCAAGCTATTCCTCCTTAAGATTGAGGCAGGCTTGGGTCGCCCTGAAGCATGGGGCTCAAAGCAATTGCCCTGTTTGCCACCCTCAACGCCATCCCTGTAGGAGGTGTGGAGAAGGTTGAAATTCCCCATGCTAACCAACTCTTTCACTTGACACTTGTTTACCAATGAAAAGGAAAGTTAGGGACTTTGGTGTTTATTTGCACTCAACCCTCAGTTTTTTTATCTCATATTACCAGAGCGTCTTAGATTGCTTTTCATCAACTAAGGGATGTAATTACTAAGATGTGTTGCAAATGCAATGTGCGCCTTCAAGTCAATGCTGACTTGGCAGCTCCTGGGTTTTTTTTGGCAGTGTGACCAGAAGTAGATTGCCAGGCCTTTCTTCCAAGGCAACAGAGGGTTAAGTGACTTGCCCAAGGCCACAAGGAGTGCTAGTGGGAATTGAACCCTTGGTCAGCAAGCCAGTACTCTAACCACTAGGCTACTTCTCCACTAAACACATGCTGTTGTACCATCAATGTGCATCATTAGTAACTAGGTACCCTTGCATAAAGTGTGACCTGTGGTAAGATAATGTGCCTTAGTGGTAGTGCACCATAGTAACTACAGCTATGACTGGCCTGAATTAAGAAACCCCGTTTTGATAAGAATAAAATAGCAACAATTATGTATGTGCCAGTGCTATTCTCTTAGGATTATTGGAATGCTTTACTGTATATATCGATTTACCTACAGTTTGAGATCCAAAAAACAACCTTTCTTCTATTTTAGAAAAGTTGTGTTGGTTGCCTAGTTTGGGGAGAGTTCACTTCAAGTTGATAGGTCTGATTTTGAAGCTTTAAACGATTTGGACCGACATTATTTGGGAGAAACTAGACCCTTATTTGTCCTTGAGATCTTTAAAATCTCAGGTGGATGCTTTGCTGGAGTCTGCTCCAGAGAAGTTAAAGATGTGGGAACTTGGAACTGAATCGTTAAGGCAAATTTTAAATAACACGTAGTGATCAGAAATGAGACTTTGGGGTAATGGCTTCCATGCGATATCGGAGCCACGGCCCCATTGACTTCAGTGCAGGACTATACATGTATTTTGCCAAAACATACAGTTGGAGGAGACATATTACAAATATATATGTGAGAAAAATCAATGGGGGCAACTCGGCGACTTACATGCTAAATGCGAGCACTTGTGTAATTTACTCTTGTAAGTTGGTATTTTACAAACCTATATGTATAGATGCTGCCAATTAACTACAAAGATCAGTATTTAATTTATTTCAAGTTTGGAGGGGAAAGCAATGGGAGATTGAAAAGTATATCCCTCCTGTAGAAAGCTGGCTGAAACAAGCACTTTTTAAAAATCTGTATGTGCCACCAAGCAGTTGTGAATCGTAGTGTGAACAGTTCTGGTCATATACATGCATTCCCTATATGAAATGAGAAATATGAGTGTAGATCTTTGACCCATCTAGGCCATGCCCTAACCACACTCCCAAAACACCCCCTTGCAGTTCAGTGTATTATGGTTAATGGTTTTATTCCATTTGTCGCATGGAAATGTACCCATTTCTAGAATCACATTTGGATGCCATTTCCCCATGTAAATGCTGGATGTTCCATGTGGAAATTGTAAATAAGGTTTCTATAATAACTCTGTCAGCTTCGGAATTAATGGCATTTTATAATCATCTTAAGACATAGATGTTCAGCATGACTTTATAGGGGAGACTGAAACATTGAAGTGCTTCAGATTATGAATGAGGGGAAGGGAGATGCTTGAATGTCTGCAGTGCCTTGATTTGTATGGTAATTGCTTGGATTGTTTTGATTAGTGTCGCGTACAAGGATGATTTGGATTGTTTAAAGGGAACTGATGTCGGTTTTAAGGTGAGTGTTTCCGTTTTTACGCAGTATCTCACTTAGGATGCTGCGGTAATTTAGTGAATAATAAGGGGAACGCTTTCAAAGACCTGCAAACTGTGTCAATGGCACTCTGTGGAATATTCAGCGGCGCTAACACGATCAATGCCGCTGAATATCACTGGGTGCTGCCGCTAGATGTCCGATGCTAAGTGATTAGCATTGGGGCATTCCAGGGGCGTTCTGGGGGCGGAGCGGAGGTGGCAGCCATATTGAGCCGCTGCCCAGTTAGTGATGTGTGGAAAAAGTGAGGAACAGGAAACCTTGGCTGTTGCCTAGCATAAGATGAGGCATGTAGTGTAACAAAATGGCATGCAGGCTCTCTACCGCCTTCCTCCTATGGCACAGCAACCATGCACACTGTTCTAACACATTCGAACTAAAGCGCTGTATAAATATAATCCCCGAAGAAGCTGTTAGGGGAAACCATTTGTAACCAGGTCCAAGTTTGGATCTTAAAATGAAATTGGGCTTCAGTTGCTGGCTATTGCATGTATGTATGAAAGACTGAAGCTGCGCAAGATGGCAGGTAAGCATGAGAGGGGAAGGGGCAAAATGCACTTAAGGATATACAGAACTAAGAATGACTCTGCATGCCTCATCTCTTGCCCGCCCTGAAGATAAAAGATAGAAAGCAGAGGGTTGGGCTAAATGGCCAATTTTCGCAGTGGAGAAAGGTGAATAGTGTAGTACCCCAGGGATCTGTGCTGGGTCCGCTGCTTTTTGGCATATTCATAAATGACCTGGAAAAGGGAATAACGAGTGAGGTTATCAAATTTTCAGATGACACAAAACTATTTAAAGTTGTTAAAACCCAAGAGGATTGTGGAAAATTGCAAGAGGATCTTGATAAATTGGAAGACTGGGCATCAAAATGGCAGATCAAATTTAATGTGAACAAGTGCAAAGTTATGCACCTAGGGAAGAACAACCCAAACTATGGTTACATAATGCAAGGTTCCACATTAGGAACCACCACCCTGGAAAAAGATTTAGGCGTCATTGTGGATAACATGTTAAAACCCTCGGCCCAGTGTGCAGCGGCGGCCAAGAGAGCAAATAGAATGCTAGGTATGATAAGGAAAGGAATGGAAAATAAAACAAAAGATATTATAATGCCTCTATTTCGTTCCATTGTGAGACCGCACCTTGAATATTTTGTGCAATTCTGGTCACCGTATTTTAAAAAGGATATAACGTTATTAGAAAAGATTCAGAGAAGAGCCACCAAAATGGTAAAGGGGATGGAAGGATACTCCTATGAAGAAAGGCTAAAAAGATTAGGGCTCTTTAACCTGGAAAAGAGACGGCTGAGGGGAGATATGATAGAAGTCTATAAATGAATGAATGGAGTGGAACAGGTAAACGTAAATCAATTGTTTACATTATCAGAATATAGAAAGACTAGGGGACATGCAATGAAGCTACAGGGTAAACTATTTAAGATTAATAAAAGAAAATATTTTTTCACTGAACGTGTAATCAAACTCTGGAATTTGTCACCGGAGGATGTAGTAAAGGCTCTTAGTGTAGCTGGGTTTAAAAAAGGTTTGGACAAGTTCCTGGAGGAAAGGTCCATAAATCATTATTAAGAAGGGACCCAGGATATCAATGCTTGAGCCAGTACAAGCATTGCGGAACCTGTGTCTTTTGGGGAAACTGCTAGGTACGTATGACCTAGATTGGCCACTGTTGGAAACAGGATACTGGGCTTGATGGACCTTGGTCTGACCCAGCATGGCATATCTTATGTTCTTATGACATTGAATTTGAATGGCGGAGTCCTTCAGGAAAAGTTGAGCTCATCCCTCTTTATTCAAAACATTTAAATCATTTAAGCTATTTAAAAATTAAAACATTGTTGCAGGAAGTAGGCTACATAGTGCATGAGAACAAGATACACAAAAGGGGTTTATCCATATAAAGAACTCTTTGGAGTTATTTACAGTAACCACAATTTTTTTGGATGTTTATTTACTCCTACTGCTGAGCATTTGTATAGCGCTACAAATCATTTGCAGCGCTGCACAGACATGTAAGAGACAGTCCCTGCTCATCAGAGCTTACAATCTAGTCAAGACGGACAACACAGAAGGTGTAGAGAGGGATAAAACAAGGGGGGAAGTTAAAGAAACAGGGAGATCAGGTGAGTCAAGATCCAAAAGCAGCAGCGAAGAGTTGAGTTTTCAGCCTGGATTTGAACAGGTGCGGAGAGGGTGACTGACGTACAGACTAAGGTAGTTTGTTCCAGGCGTAAGGTGCAGCAAGGTGAAAGGAGCAAAGTCTGGAGTTAGCAATAGAAGAGATTATGTTTTGACAACATAATACAAACAAAATTAAAATGAGATGGAAAGCACGTATGCGCAAGCAAAGCACCTCATTGTTTTGCAAGTTGAATAATGAAGCTGGCGTTTAACCTGTCAAGCTGCGTGTTTCCTGAATGCTTTGGACTGCCCTTTTCTTTCCTGTGCAGGAGTATCAGGCCACTAATGTCTGTTTTGATGCTTCTGGTGAGCCTCTTAGAGGGGTTTATACACCAAAGAATTTGTCTGTATAATCTCAAGAGTTTCCTGGAAATTGCAGCCCAGATGCAACTTTAATTTGGAGTGAGATGCGTGCTCAGGTGCAGTTAACGTTTACCTCAACAGTGTTGATATTCGGTACAGTCTGGGTAAAATTATCGAATTCAGAAAGGTAGTTACAAAGCTGCACTAAATAATGTGTTTACCACAGTAATATTTACCACAGAAATCATTAGCTTGTGGTACCTCAGTACTGCAGACCAGTGACTCCCAAGGTAAATATCAATTAGTGTTGATGTAGCCAGGAACATGGTGCAGTTCTTGGTTGCAGTAATGAAGGGCAGGCCTGATATCTCTTAAAGGGGCCAGGGGTGGAATAAATTCTCCCAACCCCAATACCCCATTACGGTTCAAGCCTATCACCCACACCCCTGAGACTGGTACAAAAATCCAAGCCCATCCCCCTCTCCTAACATCCCTGAAAATCAGTGTTCCCTCTAATGATTGGTGGCTCATGTGCAAACATTTCATCTCACCAAATCTGGGAGCAACGTGTGCAGTGATTAAAAATTGTATTCATAACAAGGCATTCATATCCTTTCGGGTCCAATCCCTGGGAGACTGCTCAATGCACTCCAAACTGTGTCTCTTCTGATCTCAGACCTAGATCTCCTGTGCATTTACCATATGACACCTTTAGGGTATTTAAATGTCAATCTCACATACCTTTTTCTTTCCTCTCCCCTGGGGGTATACACATTAGGTCTTTCAGTATCATGTCACTGGTACTTTTTGAATATAGGTTGAGGAGGTTTCTGGTTGCGGAGATTTATGGAATGAAAGATAAAAAAGGATCCCTGAGCCGGCTTAGGAATGCTGTGGTAAGAGGAGTATGTACGTACACTAACAAACCTCCACAAAGTTACCTTCCCCAGACCACTGTGCAGGCCCTGAAATCTGCAGTCGATGTAACCCATCCCCAGCACCACCAGCATTACATTTTAACAATCTGTGATTATTATTATAGGACCATTCTATGGATGGGACTCAAACAGCCAACAGAGCAGAGCACCAATTTAAGCTAAGTAGTTGTGCTCAGCTGCTAAGTTCAGGCAGTTGCAAGCTTCTCTGTGCTGCTTTATAACATCTAATTAAAATTAGTATTATACAGTATTACATTTTCTTGTGCATGCTATGTTTTGCTGTGTATTTGGGGCTCACGATCTGTGTGTGCAGGCAGATGTACACAGCTTAGAGGGAATACTGCCCAGCAGTTCATACCCTTCCCACCATCCTTGATACACCTACAGCGTCTACCAGAGCTTCTTTCTTGTCCCATCAGTTGACAGCCTCAAAATAGTAACAATCCTTAGCAGTAGTCTCATGGTACTATAACTAGGGGTCAAGCTGCTAAATTAGGAGGGTGTCTGTGATAGGGGAATGGGCATACATTGTCGGGTGTTGGGGTGGGGGACGGCATGACTTTTAAGAGATAACAGGGAAGATAGGGAAGATCAGGGAAGGAGGTTCACGTGCCAATTGAATATCCCCCTAACCACCGATCCATTTTTGCCAGTGAGAGTGGCTGCTATCTGATCAATGGTTAACCAGCTAGTTAAACCGCAGAAAGAACAGCCATTGACCTGCACTAACTTTATGCAGTTTATCTATCCAATGAGTGGTTGAATATCGCGGCTGATGGGATAGCTGCCATGACTGTCCCCGCTCCGCCATGGACCTCCCAGATTTAACTGGCCATCTTTCCTGTGGTCTGTGAGAATATTCAGTGGCACTATCTGGATAGTGCTGTTGAATATCAGGATCATCAGGGTTTAGCTGGTTAGCAGGCCCTGTCAGAATGCATAAATTCAGCTTCGCTTTTCGTATGATCATTCTCAAATATATACCTACAGAGAGTAGTCTCAAGTGCTAAGTTTAATAGAACCATGCATTATTCCTCCTTTGATGCCACATTAAAATTCAGTGATCCTCGTGGATGATCCCTCAAACTGGAGCATTCAGCAGCTCAACTTCCCCCAGAATCATGAAAGTTTCATAACGTATTAAATATATCATAAATAATGTGGATGGCTTTTACTTCATGAGAAAACTGGGAATTGCCAGATTTATTCATCTGTGTTGAGCAAACAGAAATATAATCTTAAGTAGAACAGCCTTGCTCTAAATAGCCAAATCAGATCTAGCGAGTAAAATCTTTGTCAAGTACATGGTCTTTTAAACATACAATAGTAGTGAGTTTTCTCACTTAACGTTTTGTATAGCACAAACTGCAGAGATCTGCCCATGTGAGCATATTCTTAGTTACAGTATACCTTCTAAGATCAGGTCCATGATTTAATTCCAAAAGTATTAGGAAAGAGTATAAATACAGTCAAGTTAGAAATAAAACACTAATAAAGCAGGCCAGAAGAAAATTTGAAAAGAAGCTCACCATTGAAGAATAAACTAATAATACAACTTTTTTCAAGTACATTCGGTGCAAGAAACTTGTGAGTGAATCAGTTAGACATAAGAACATAAGATTTGCGATACTGGATCAGGCCAATCCAGGTCAAAATTATCTGGTGGGATCTCAAAGAGTAGACAAATTCCATGTTGGTTATTCCAGGGATAAGCAGTGGATTCCCCCTAATCCACCTTAATGGACCTTTCCTCCCAGGAATTTGCCCAAGCCTTTTTAAAACTCAGTTGCACTAACACAGCTTTTACTACAAACTCTGGTAATAAATTGCAGAGCTTAATTAGTGAAAAAAATATTTTCTTTGATTAGTCTAAAAGATACTATTTTTTCACGTCTCCTAATCTTTGCACTTTCTGAAAGAGTAAACAATCAATTCACATTTACCCGTTTTACTCCGCTCTTTATTTTATAGACCTCTATCATATATCCCTTTGATCGCTGCTTGAAGAGTCCTACCTCGTTGGCTTTTCCTCATAGCGATATAATTCTATCCCCTTTATTATTGTGATTGCCCTTGTCTGTACCTTTTCCAATTCTACTGTATTTTTTTTTGAGATGTGGTGACCAGAATTGCACTAAATATTCAAGGTGCGGTCGCACCATGGAACGATACAGAGGCATTTTAATATCCTTGGTTTTGTTCTCCATTCCTTTCCTTATGATTCCAGCATTCTGTTTGCTTGTTTGGCTGCTACTGCTGCACACTGGGAAGAGGGTTTCAATGTATTATCCATGATGATGTCTGGGGAAAAAGTTTATAAATGTATCCCATGTGCATAAATCGCCATGAAGATTGGTTGGGCAATTTTATAAAAGCCTTTTACATTGATCTCTCAGGGGGTAAGTTTGAATCTCCAGGAACAAGCAGGAATGTAGTCTTCACATATGGGTATCCTCGGTACCGACGGAGCCTGCGTGGGAGCGCTCCCCAGCATCCAATAGGAAAGCTTTTGGGAGCATCCCACAGCGCCTGCGTGCTGCCTTCCTGTCTTTGCAGCTCTCCTTCATCAGGTCTTCGTTTTCCGTGGAGCCGACAGGACGTATATCCTGTCACCACAGAAAAATGATTCTTCTTCTTTTGTTTTTTTGTGGTCGCATCTGCCTTCACTCGACGCCTACCGGTACCGCCGGTTCTCTTTTCTTCTTTTAAAAAAACAACAAAACTAGCTTCTAAAATTCTTTTCTTTAGGATCCTTTCCCCTCTCGGGGTTAGGCGCCATTTTGAGCACTAGGCCCATTTTTTCTTCAAACATAGAAAAACCAGCTAGTGGTTTTAAGAAATGTTCTTAACGTGGCGGTACCATATCTATCACCGACACCCATGAATGGTGTCTTAAATGTTTAGGTCCTGACCATTCTCCATTGGAGTGTCTCTCCTGCATAAAGATGACCAAGAGGGGCCTGAAGAATAGAGCTGCAAAATTCGGTACCCTTTTTGCCGCTGATACGATGTCCATTGCATCAACGTCTTCCAGGGCTTCATCTTCCTCCCATGGATCTCAGGTAACTAAACCTAAGTCTTCTAAGACTGGCTGGTCCTCAAAGGGTAGATCTCCTAAATATCGAGGTGCCACAGGCATTGCCCTCGAGGAAAGTTCACCGGCAAAACAGCCCCGGCAGGAGGCCTCGGTCTCCAAAGTATTAACGAGGCTTCAGAATGTTCCAGAGGCTTCAACCTCTGCAGAACTACTGGTGCCATGTTCTGGGGTCGTGGCCGCTTCCACCGGTACCGATACCCAGGCATCGGCAGGAGCGACGGATCAGAGAATCCTCACTATCGAATGCAGTCTAGCGGCTCTCTTAGCAGCTTCGGTACTGCCAAGACCGCTACAGATGGTTCCACAGGTATTGGTACCGACATCGATGCCGGTACCGAGTGCACCTGCCTCGGCAGGTATGCTGCCTCCCATGCCGAGCCTTGAGTCTATCTCAGGTATTGAAGGGCTGGTACCGAGACACCCTGATACCGACTTAGAGCGGTACCGGTACCGAGCGTTGCAGGAACACAGAGATATTTTGAATCCTCCAATTCCGATGACTCTGCCGGTACCAGAGCAATCCATCTGGAGGATCCATCTCCTTCTCCTCAATGCAGAATGTCTCCTCCAGAGGACATGTCTTTCCAGGAATTCATACGTTATGTAGCTCGAGGTCTTGCAATCACGGTGACTCCAGAAAAGGAATCCAGAGCAGAAGAATTAGAAATTCTTCAATACCCTAAGGCTCCTAAGGAGGCAGCTACCCTGCCCATTCATAGGGTCTTGCAGGATCTTATGCTAAGAATGTGGGAAAACCCTTTAACGGTGTCTCCACACTCCTGATGACTCAATACCATGTACCGAGTTCCAAGCTGTCCTGGGTTTCAAAAGACTCAGTTACCACACCATTCAATGGTAGTGGAATCAGCAATGCGTAGGATTAAGAGTGCTAAAATGCATTCCTCCAATCCTCTGGGCCGTGCGTCGAGAACACTCGATGCCTTTGGGCATCGATGCTTCCAATCCTCCATGTTGGCAGCCAGGATCAGCTCTTACATCCTCTATATGGGAATGTTCCTCAAAGAAGTTACAGGAGACTTGGAGCTCATGAGCCCTCTTCTTCCTGAGGACAAAATAGGGGATTTTCTTACTCTGGTCAAACACGCCCAGGATGTCTCTAAGTTTGTGAACCATGCAACCTTTGATTGCTTTGAATGTATTAGCAGAACCTCTGCTATTTCCATCGGTGCACATGGTATTGCCTGGCTCCAGGCATCGGACTTAGAACAATGGGTGCAAGAGAAACTGGGAAATATTCCTTGCACAGGAGTAAATCTTTTTGGCAAGGATTGGCAAAACAAGGCAAATCAGCTTGAATCTGAAAATACTACCTTGAACAGACTATCAAAGTCTACAGCCAACCCAGCAAAGAAAAAGTCAGCCAAGAAACCCTTTTTCAATATGAGAGGTCTACTCTTTACAAAACCTCCCATTAAGCCGCCGCCGGTGGCATAGGATCTTAATCTTGTTCTCGGGCAGCTTATGAAACAGCACTTTGAGCCCTTAGCCACTGCGGACCTGAAGTTTCTTTCCTGGAAAGTCATCTTCCTAGTTGCTCTCACTTCTGCAAGACGCATCAGTGAGTTGCAGGCCTTAGTGAAATTCTTATACAAGATTTCACCATGATAAGGCAGTTCTTAGGACTCATCCTCACTTCATGCCAAAGGTGGTTTCGCCTTTTCATTTAAACCAAGCGGTTTACCTTCCTGTATTCTTTCCTAGGCCTCATGCCTCTAATGCAAAGGAACCTTCATACCTTGGATTGTAAAAGAGCCTTGGCTTTTTACCTTCAAAGAACCAACATAGAAAATCTTCTCAGCTTTTCGTTGCTTTTGATTCTAGTCATTTGGGACTTCCAGTTTCCAAAAGATCTCTCTCTAGGTGGATTGCAAATTGCATATCCTTTGCATACGACAGTAAGTGACTTTCTCTCGAAGGCCACATCACAGCTCACAGTGTGAGAGCAATGGCAACCTCGATGGCTAATCTTCATTCTGTGTCCATTGACAACATCTGTAGAGCAGCCACCTGGGCTTCAGTACACACCTTTACAGCCCATTATTGTTTAGACAAGGACTCCCGTCGGGATGCCTCATTTGGACAGGCTGTTCTACAGCATCTCTTTCAGACTTAGTACAACTCCTACCCACAGTCCCGGGTTTTCGATGCCAGAGATCCATGGAAGGAAGAATGACCCATCTCACCAGAGGTTTGCAGCTTGCTAGGGTCATCCCCCTGGCATCTTTCAGCTGGGGAGTCCCCATATGTGAAGACTACATTTCTGCTTGTTCCTGGAGATAGCGTAGCTACTCACCTGTAACAGGTGATCTCCGGGAACAACAGGAATTAAGTCTTCACAACCTGCCCACCTCCCATAGGAGTTGTCTCTCTCTCTCTCTCATTCTCTCCTTCTCTCCTTTTGTCTCAGCTATAAACTCAACTGACGAAGGACAGTTGGAAAGGCGGGAAGGCAGCACGCAGGCTCTGTGGGATGCTTCCAAAAGCTTTCCTATTGGACGCTGGGGAGCATTCCCGCGCAGGCTCTGTTGGTACCGACGATACACATATGTGAAGACTTAATTCCTGCTGTTCCCGGAGATCACCTGTTACAGGTGAGTAGCTACTCTGTCTCCCATTAAGGGACATAAGAACATAAGATATGCCATACTGGGTCAGACCAAGGTCCATCAAGCCCGGTATCCTGTTTCCAACAGTGGCCAATCTAGGTCATAAGTACCTAGCAGTCTCCCCAATCTCCGACATAAAGACTCTCAGAAGACATCTAAAAACTCACCTATTCACCAAACACTTCTCCCCAAAGACATAACTCCAACTCCCTAGTCGCAAAAATTACACACATCATCCTGTAAATATGCACATAGTTTAAACATGCAAAATAATCCAAGTTGCATATAGTTCTACTGTTTATTTATTTATTTGTGAAATTTTTATACTGCCATTTCGGGTAATCATAGTGGTTTACAAAAGAACAACTGGTACAGCAAACAATTTAACATTAGAACAGGTGCATGAATGCAAACAATCATTAGCTTTACAAGATTCTGATTAACTGAACTTACATACAGTTTGGAGTAGAATGTACTTCTTACATTGTGTACTTTAAGCAGTATTGGGGAGGCTAATTTTATAGGGTGTTAGTATGGTATGTATGATATGGAATGTGAAATGTGCTATGTTGGGTCAGCCTCTGTAGTTATATCATTTTGTCCAAAGTGTTCTATAAATAGAAAAGTTTAAGTTGTGTATGGAACGTGGTTAAATCTGCAATGGTTCTTAGCCTCTCCAGGAGGGTGTTCCAGAGCATTGGAGACAAGTACTCGAATGCTTCATTACTGGTATACTGTTTAGTCTTTCAGGAGTCTGAAGGGCTTGATAATGCGTTATTCATTTTACGACTTCTTTGGAGGACGTTCAATTCAATTTTGATTAAGTGGGATAGAGTTGTAGGTGCTATCTTTCTAATGATTTTAAATGAGGTCATTAATACCTTGTATTTTATTCAGCTTTGGATAGGTAGCCAATGGAGGTCATGAAGTATGGGAGTTATGTGGTCATGTCGGTGTGAGTTGTGGATAATTCTTGCAGCAGTATGGTGTGCCATTAAAAGTGGATGTAAGGATTAGGAACATAGAAAAATGACAACAGAAAAAGACCACATGGCCTATCTAGTCTGTCTTTCCATATAAACAACTAAACAGTCCCCATTTTTCCTTTAGAGATCCTCTGTGTTTGTCCCATGCTTTTTTGAATTTAGATAATATCCTCATCTCTACCACATCCACTGGGACACTATTCCACGGATCCACCACTCTTTCCGTAAATAAATATTTCTGCCTATCATTCCTGAATCTATCCCCTTTCACCATAATTTCATGTCCCCTTGTAGCAGAACTTACTTTCAATCGAAAAAAGCTCTCTTCCTGTGCATTTATGCCACGGAGGTATTTAAACGTCTCAATCATATCACCTCTATCTCGCCTTTCCTCTAAGGGGTACATATTAAGATCCTTAAGTCTGTCCTCATATGCTTTATAATGAAGACCACTAACCATTTTAGTAGCCACCCTCTGTACAGACTCCATCCTGTTTATATCCTTTTGAAGGTGTGGTCTCCAGAATTGCACACAATACTCCAAATGAGGTCGTACCAAAGACCTATACAGAGGCACTATCACCTCCTTTTTTCTGCTAGCCATTCCTCTCCGAATGCACCCAAGCAACCTTCTAGCTTTTGTTGTTGCCTTTTCTACCTGTTTAGCTACTTTAAGATCATCAGACACAACCACGCCTAGGTCCCGCCCTTCTTTAGTGGACAAAAGTACTTCACCCCCTATACTATAGTGCTCCCTTGGATTGCTGCAGCCCAAATGCATGACCTTGCATTTTTTAACATTAAATCCCAGCTGCCAACTTCTAGACCATTCTAGACCATTGTTTAGGTAGGTCATGTAGTAAACTATTACAATAGTCGATATGTTGGATTATCGTTGCTTGCATCAGAGTTCTGAATTCAGCGTACTGTAGAATGGGTTTCAAGTGTTGTAGGAGTCTTATTTTATTAAATATTGTCCTTGTTGTATTACTAATGTGCGTTTTGAAGATTAAATGTTTATCAAATGTTACACCTAGGTATTTTACCTCTTCTTTGACTTCGAGATTGATCTTATTAATTGGTATAGATTGAGAAGGGGTGTATTTTTGATTTCTGGTGTTTATCAGTACTGTTTTTTTATAGTTGATGTTCAGACCCACTTGTCTGGGCTGTTCACTGTAATATTGATGTTTTATGTAAACCGCTTTGACCTGGCGAAAGATGGTATAGAAATCCAGCTAAATAAATAAATAAATGTTAGGGAAGGAGTGTGCATTAGAGTCGCTTGGGCAGAACATATGTAAGGACCGCGCGACCCCCCAGGCACACAATAGGAAAAAATGTTACTAACACGTGCAGAAAACAGCAGGAAATTCCGCCACACAGTGCCAACAGTTGCTAGCAGTCCACACCAAATTGTGTCTCACAAACAACTGGGAACCCCAAGGTCAAGCCTTGGTAGTCCCCCCCCTCCCCCCCCGAGAGCTCCGGTCGTAGAATCCGTGCAGGCTCAGCTCTGCTCCCCTAGAACAGCTTCACTGGCTGGGTTTATTTTTAACAGCACTGTGTGAAAGGTGGCAGACAGGTATATTCCTCTGAGAACCTTCTGCGATCTTCAGGAGAGAGCAGGGGGAAAGGAGGAGAGATGGGGCACTGAGGTTGTGCGAGACTGCTGTCCAGATCCTTCCAGATTGTGGCAGCTCAACATGTCGTTATGATAAGGGTGTACAGCGGAACCAATTTTCCCTTCTCCTATGGCTACCAAAAAGACTGCAGTCTCTCCCACATCACGCTCAAGTGAGAGTCACCCCTTTAGGGCTTGAGGTGGTCATTCATGAGCATTTAACCAACCTCTTTTCTTCTCAATCCTCAGATTTTCTACAGAGGAAAACTAAGGCTTAACACACATTAGTGAAAGTTAACATACATTAAATACTACCATGGCCTATTCATTTCTGTGGGCTATGGCAGCACCTAACTCACTTTAACTTTCATTAAGACGCGTTAACCTTTAGTAAACATACCTCTTAGTGTGCAGGACTGGATGCAGGATTTGTAAAGGAAAGTCCCTTAGAATTTCCCTTTAAAAATATCTTGGCTGTTGGTGATGCAGGGATTTCCTACTCCATGTACTTTGCAGATACAAAGTCTGTGGTGTTAAAAACCAGCATGTTTCTCGGCCCATCCACCCTGGCCCTGCCCCCAGCACTACTTCTTTTTTCCTATGAAGGACTCTTGGCAATACTTTAAGGGGTTTTCCCCTCAGGTAAGCATTTCTTTATCTATGGAGAATCCCTTTGAAAATTTCCTCGTGAAGGACACCAATAATTTAGGAATGATGTATCAAGGAAGTTATATGTTTACTGCCTGCCCGTAAATGTATAATTCCTTTTATGTAAATTTCATACACTATGAGCCCAATTCTATTCTGACTGTCCAGCCCCTTGTGTGGCCAGGCAGAATCGGGGTGTGCAGCGGTAGCACCTGATTCTGATCCCATGGGAGCTAGATGTGTCAAAGGGATCAGAATAGGGTCTCTGGCCCAGAAAAGACACCTCTTTCCTCGCAGCCCAACTCCCCGATCTGGCCCCTGATCTGGTCCCTGTGCTCTCTCACCTACTCTTCCGGGTCCTCCGCCATGATCCCCCACCATCCAGGGGAACTTATTCCATCTTTGAGGTGGAATAAATCCCCCTTCCACATTGAAGGCCCCGGACGTACAGGGCCGACCTCGGAATTGGCCCTGTATGTCTGGAGTCATGGCCCGCACATGCCCTGCCCTCGCTCCACCTCCGGATTTCCCTCTCCCGCCCCATCTAAGGCTCCCCATACAACAGTGCTATTCGTATAGGGAGCATTAGCCCTGGGAATGGCAGGGGTACGAACAGCGGGGTTGACATCCTTGCTGTTTGTGGCACAGAATTACACTCTAAAAGGGGGTTATTTTACAGTAAAAACCTTATTCATGCTTTGGACATCTGAAAATGAGCCTAGAGACATCCAAAGCATGAAGACATCTCCAGAGGCATTTTAGAAGCTAGGTCTGTGGATGTCCCTAGGATGAGGTTGTCCATGTTTAAAAAGGGGTGTGGTGGAGGCATGGCCTGGGTGTTCCCAAGAACCTGGACATCTCCACCTGATCTCAGAAAAGGTCCAGAGTCATGTCTAATGTTACATCTGCTGTAGGCACAAATAGACATCAGGAACCTCATTCTGGCCATAGAACAAGATGGCACTTCCCCATCCCTACTACTCTGTATAATCACATTAGCAGCAGTGTGATTTGAACCCTGGCATCCCTGGTTCTAGCCCACTACTCTAACCATTAGTCTAGTCCTAGAGGTCCGTGATCTGGAATACCATTCCAAGGATGTCTATGTAGATGCCCCCACAGACATCCATATCAGGCAAGTCCACATTTGTGAAATCATGCATGAACTTGGATTTACCTGCTTTTTTTCACACATTCTGGCTTGGACATCCCAGATTGCTCTTGGACGTCATTTGTATAATGCCACTTCATGTGGCATTTTAGAAAGGTCATCTAGGAAGAAGCTGGGATGTCCAGATCAAAAATTTAAAAATATGTGGATACCTATTTTGAAAGGTGCACAACCAGGCTGTTGGGACAGCCAAAACTTGGATGGGGTCAAGCTGTACCCGATTCCACAACCGCGGGAGCTAAATGTTCCTGCAATTGCAGAATTGGGCATTTGGACGGCCTGGTGCGCACTTGATTCCCTGCAGAGAGATGTCCTGGAATCTGCCCATCTCCACTGCATAGCGCTCTGGCTGGTATGGCGGTGCAGTGCCTCCCCATTACCATGGCACCGGCATGTCCAGCTGGAGACACCGAATGTCCCCTACCCCCCACCTGCTCTCCCTGTCCTACTGCACAGGACGTGCAGAGAGAGCAGGAGGGGGAATAGGGTCCGGACCGCTTGCAGCGGGATGTGCAGCCCCCCAATCTGTGACTCTAAATTGGGCCTATAGAGCCCATTAGTAAAAGGGCCCCAAGGCTCCTTTGTGCATTTATAAAATAGACTCATAATAGGTGCTTTCTTACTGTCTTCATCTAGATAGCCTTTTATAAATTTGCCCCAAGATTTATTTTATAAAGTCTTTTTCATGAGTATGGGCCAGCATATGTGAATAAAGGACCTATTATTAAATTACTTCAAGCGTAAACCTATGCACAGTGACAAGAAGGTGCATGCTTTTATGCAACCTGGGTACAGGTGTATTTTGGACAGAGTGCAGGTAAAGTTGTGATGTACATGCATAGTTTATTAAATACTCATGCATGTCTGTACGGTACGCACAATTATATCTGCTAATTAGCAGACCTAACTAAACAGACAGTAGCAGTGGTGGCAACCAACACAATATAAATATATTCAGTACCACTGATTATAAATGCAAATGCCAGCTTCAGCTTTTAAATTAAACCATTGCTGCTGCTGCTGCGGACTGCTGGCTCCTATACTGTATACATAATAGCAGAATGGATTTATCCCCATCTGTCTGTCTGTTCATAACATAAGAACATAAGATATGCCATACTGGGTCAGACCAAGGTCCATCAAGCCCAGTATCCTGTTTCCAACAGTGGCCAATTTAGGTCATATGTACCTAGCAGTTTCCCCAAAAAGACACAGGTTCCACAATGCTTGTATTGGGTCAAGCATTGATAGCCTGGGTCCCTTCTTAATAATGGTTTATGGACCTTTACTCCAGGAACTTGTCCAAACCTTTTTTAAACCCAGCTACACTAACAGCCTTTACTACATCCTCCTGTAACAAATTTCAGAGTTGGATTACAAGTTGAGTGAAAAAATATTTTCTTTTATTAGTCGTAAATAGTTTACCCTGTAGCTTCATTGCTTGTCCCCTAGTCTTTCAATATTCTGGTAATGTAAACAATCGATCTACATTTATCCGTTCCACACCGTTTATTAATTTATAGACTTCTATCATATCTCCCCTCAGCCGTCTCTTTTCCAGGTTAAAGAGCCCTTACCTTTTTAGGCTTTCTTCATAGGAGTATCCTTCCATTCCCTTTACCATTTGGTGGTTCTTCTCTGAACCTTTTCTAACAACGCTATATCCTATTTAAGATACGGCGACCAGAATTGCACACAATATTCAAGGTGCGGTCTCACCATGGAACAATATAGAGGCATTATAATATCTTTTGTTTTATTTTCCATTCCTTTCCTTATGATACCTAGCATTCTATTTGCTCTCTTGGCCGCCGCTGCACACTGGGCCGAGGGTTTTAACATGTTATCCACAATGACGCCTAAATCTTTTTCCTGGGCGGTGGTTACTAATATGGAACCTTGCATCGTGTAACCATAGTATGGGCTGTTCTTCCCTAGGTGCATAACTTTGCACTTGTCCACATTAAATTTCATTTTCCATACTGATGCCCAGTCTTCCAATTTATCAAGATCCTCTTGCAATTTTCCACTATCCTCTTGGGTTTTAACAACTTTAAATAGTTTTGTGTCATCTGCAAATTTGATAATCTCACTCGTTATTTCCTTTTCCAGGTCATTTATAAATATGTCAAAAAGCAGCAGACCCAGCACAGATCCCTGGGGTACACCACTATTTACCGTTCTCCATTGGGAAAATTGGCCATTTAGCCCTACCCTCTGCTTTCTATCTTTTAGCCAGTTCCTGATCCACAATAGTACACTGCCTTCTATCCCATGACTCTTTAGTTTTGCCATAAGTCTCTGATGAGGGACCTTGTCAAAGGCTTTTTGAAAGTCCAAATACACTATATCAACTGACTCACCTTTGTCTACTTGTTTATTCATACCTTCAAAAAGCATAACAGATTAGTAAGACAAGATCTTTCTTGTCTAAAGCCATATTGGCTGTCTCCCATTAAGCCATGACTATCTACATGTTCAGCAATTTTGTTCTTTATGATGGTTTCTACCATTTTTCCCGGTACTGATGTCAGGCTCACCGGTCTGTAGTTGCCTGCATCACCACTGGAAGCCTTTTTAAAAATTGGTGTTACATTCGCCATCTTCCAATCTTCAGGTATTACAGATGATTTTAATGATAGTTCACAGATTACTAATAGCAGGTCTGCAATCTCACATTTCAGTTCTTTCAACACCCTTGGATGTATGTCATCCGACCCAGGTGATTTGCTACTCTTCAGTTTATCTAATAGTTGTAATATATCTTCCCGATGTATTGATATTTCCTTCAATTCTTCCGCACCTTTAAATACCACTTCAGTCATGGGTAACATCCCTACATCTTCCTCAGTAAAGACCGAAGCAAAGAATTCATTCAGTCTCTCTGCTATCGCCTTGTCGCTTCTTAGTGCCCCTTTAACCCATCTATTATCTAATGAATCAACTGACTCTCTCACAGGTTTTTTGCTACGAATGTACTTGAAAAAGTCTATATTACGCGTTTTTGCTTCTGCAGCAAGCTTCTTCTCAAATTCTCTCTTTGCCTGCCTTATCAATGCCTTGGATTTAACTTGCCAGTGCTTGTGCTGTTTCCAGTTTTCGTCATTTGGCTCTTTTTTCCATTTCCTGAAAGATGCTTTTTTGGCAACAACAGCCTCTCTGACCTCACCTTTAAACCATGATGGCAGTTTTTTGGACTTCCTTCCACTTTTCTAAAAGTGTGGAATACAGCTGGTCTGGGCTTCCAAGATAGTATTTTCCAACAACACCCAAGTCTTTAACCTTTGCAACTGCTCCTTTTAGTTTTTTCTTAACTATTTTCATAATTTTATCATAGTTTCCCTTTTGAAAGTTAAAAGTACTGTGGATTTCCTTACTATCCCTCCTCCACTAATTAAATCAAACGCGATCATGCTATGATCACTATTGCCAAGTGGCCCCAACACCCTTATCTCTTGCACCAGATCTGGTGTTCCACTAGGAACTATGTCCAATATGGCTTCCCCTCTGGTCGGTTCATAAACCAGTTGCTCCAAGAAGCAGTCATTTATTTCATCTAGTAACTTTATCTCCCTAGCATGTCCTGCCATGACACTGACCCAGTCGATACCAGGGTAATTGAAATCACCCATTATTATTATTGTGCTGTAACTTTTGTTAGCTTCCTTGATTTCTTTGAGCATTTCATCATCCATTTGTTCATTCTGGCCAGGCGGTCAATAGTACACCCCCACTGCCATCGCCTTTCCCTTTTTTACATGGAGGCGCTAGGTGCATGTGCTTCCCACCATGCTCAGCCACGCTTTCTCATCCACCGCACAGTCTGCACAACACCCCTCATTTACTACGTACCCTACATCTCCACTCACCCTCATGTTCCCCATGCACCATCCTTTTCCATCCACTCAGCACCCTTTATCTTCCAAAGACCGTCTACTCTGAGACACCCACCTCATCCACCAAAAACTGGCTAAAGCACAAAAATAGCGGGAAATATGCAGAGGGGTGGATATTTAGCGGTGGTGGTCAGCATTTATAAAGTGCCTGGCCGCTGCTGCTGAAACTAAAACCGGATAGTCAGTGCCAAAGGTTATCCAGCATCCAACACTGAATTTCCGGTTTCGATAGTGATATTCAGCCACTAACCAGATAGCAAGAACTGCATAATGTTAGAATAGGTCAATAGCTATCCCATCTTTATGTATTTTGGCTATGTGATTAGTGTCTGAATATCGCTGCTAACCGAATAGTCACTGGGACCATCCCAGAACCACGCACAACTAACCAGACATTTTTGAGGCAGTCTATAGGGATATTCAATGGCACTAACTCGTTAGTGCCGCTGAATATCATGATCATCTGTGTTTGTAAGTTTTAGATATTGAGCCTAGCATTCACAAGAAAATCGGTTAAGGAGAGATAAATATAAACCTAAAGATCAGAGATTGATGATCGCAGCAGAGCATAATGGACTACAGACAAGGTGGCTCACAGTCAATATAGAAGCAACTCATAAAACAGATACATGCAGATTTTGTAGCACTGAGCTAAATTAACCTTATTTGGATACATTATACTGGAAGACACTCTACACTCATCTGCACACTTTATGCAACACCCATTATTCTCATACAACCTATATACTACCTCTCACCTATCGAAAACCCTCTTATCCACCATACATCCTATACCCTTTGTGCTCACCCATTGCACACTGCACACACCAACTCTTACCCTATACCCCCTCATTCACCACACATTCAACACCCCTCACTCACCACAAGCTCTACACCTACAAATAAACACCCACATATCACACCTTACCCACACAACACACTCTTTAACGTCACCATCTACTCCCCACTCATACTCTTACTCACACACATTCCAAACACTACCCCTCACCCATCATATATTACAGACATCACCTCTCATCCATCATGCACCATGCACTCCCCCGTAAAAAAACACACACTCCATCCCTCACTCACCATATACCTTTCAACCCCCCTCATGGCTCCCCTCACCCACCATATACCAACTTTTACTCTAAAGTATATTCCCACACTCCCTTACCCACCATACACTCACATATAACTACTACAACTACTACTACTACTACTACTGAGCATTTGTATAGCGCTACAATTCATACGAAGCGCTGCACAGACATGTAAGAGACAGGCCCTGCTCATCAGAGCTTACAATCTAGCCAAGACAGACAACACAGAAGGTGTAGACAGGGATAAAACATAGGGGAAAGGTAAAGAAACAAGGAGATCAGGTGAGTCAAGAACCAAAAGCAGCAGAGAAGAGGTGAGTTTTCAGCCTGGATTTGAAAAGGGTCAGAGAAGATGCCTGGCATACAGACACAGGTAGTTTGTTCCAGTCGTAAGGTGCAGCAAGATGAAAGGAGCAAAGTCTGGAGTTAGCAATAGAAGAGAAGGGCACAGATAGAACTCTTCATGTACAGATAGAACTCTTCATGTACTATAGACCGTATACCCCTTGCCTACTAAACATTTAATCTATTACACATTCCATATCCATCGTGGGAGGTTCAATTCCTGCATGGGGACAAGTAACCTCAGGCCGGAGGGACTGGGGTCTCTAGTTCCATTGCCATTATTTGTGGCCTTGGGCAAGCCACTTAACCATCCATTGCCTCAGGTACACTTAGATTGTGAGCCCTTCAGGGACAAGAGAATAAAAAGTACCTATTAGTATATATACATGTAAACTGCTCTGTTGTGCAAGTAAAGGGCGGTATATCAGGTGCCTAAACCATCATACATCTACACATCATACATCTACATAGCCCCATCACTCATCAGATAGCATATAACCCTTCATTCAGAACACACCCACCCCTCACTCATTACATACAACACCCCTCACCCAATACACTTCTTTACATACCATATTTCCTATACCCCTCTCAGCCACCAAACATTCCACACACTCACCTATTCAGCAGGCCTAAACTAAACACATGAAGTGGCATTTAGAGAGTGTGTCCAAGTGCTATCTTCAATGTCCAAGGCAGAACGTGCAGAAAAATGCCAGGGATGTCTATGTTTTGGCCCGATTTTAGAAACATAGACCCCCGATGTGGACACCTGTGCTGGTGCCTATGTAGAAGTTCCTCTTATGAAGCCATGGGGCAGGGACATCCCTCTCAAGCAAGGTTGCATATGGGGATGTCCAGCAATAGGGCAGAGCAGAAACAAGAACCTTCTATAACCATCAGTGTTCTTTGTGAAATTGTAAAGTGAAAGGTTATGAGTGTACCTCCTTCTCCACACCCTCCATCGAAACATAAAGGCAGAAAAGGCCTATTTTCACATTCCTATCAGACTAGCACATTAGAAATTCCTCAGGTTTGCTCTCACCTGGAGTCACTTTCAATTTCAAGCCTTGCCCTTTGGGCTGGCGACGGCTCCACGCATCTTCACCAAGGTTATGGTAGGAGTAGTGGCGGCATTGCGAAAGGAAGGTGTTCTGGTGCATCCCTATCTCGACGATTGGTGGATTCGAGTGAAATGCAGGGCCGAGAGCATGCAGGTGACAGACAAGTTAGTAAGGTTTCTGCAGGGCTTCGGCTGGGTAATCAATGAGTCCAAGAGTGGAGGAGTGGCCTAGTGGTTGGGGCAAGGTACTTCAGGCCGGAAGGTCGGGGGTTCAAATCCCACTAGAGGACAGCAACCTTGGGCCGGAAGGACTGGGGTTTCTAGTCCCACAGGTACTGCTTGTGGTCTTGGGCAAGCCACTTAACCCTCCATAGCCCATGTTCCCTGTAAAATAGTTATCTCCAAGTTATAATGCCCTGTTCAATGTAATTTCAGTTTGTTCAATGTAAACCGCACTGATGCAGAATAGCGCGGTATATAAGAGAATGTAAATAAAGAGCCATCTGTTTCCGTCTCAGGATCTAGAATTCCTGGGAGTGCGCTTCGACACGCACAAGGGGTTAATGTTTCTTCCGGATCAGAGGGCTCAGGCCCTGAGACTCTTGGTATGCAAGTTCCTCTCTACTACGGTTCCGTCGGCCTGGAGCTACCTACGTGTGCTGGGAACGATGGCTGCAACACTGGAGGTAGTTCCTTGGGCCAGAGCTCACATGCGGCCATTGCAGAGGTCTTTGCTGCGGCGGTGGTCGCACCAGAATGACTCCCTCAACAGACGCCTACCATGTCCACTGAAGGTCAGGCACTCGCTTCAGTGGTGGCTCCGTCCAGAAAGTCTGGCGGCGGACATGCCACTAGAGCAACCACAGTGGTTCCCGGTGTTGACGGATGTGAACCTCGTAGGTTGGGGAGCGCATTGCAAGGGTCTCTTCGCTCAGGGAACTTGGAGTGAACAGGAGGTTCAATGGTCGATCAACCGGCTCGAGTTGAGAGCTGTTTTCCTAGCGCTTCAAGTGTTCGAGAGAACGTTGATGGGTCAAGCGGTATGAGTACTTTCAGACAATTCCACGATGGTAGCTTACCTTAGTCGGCAGGGTGGCACAGGCAGCGCTGCCATGGAAGAGGAAGCAGAAGCGCTGTTCGCCTGGGTGGAGATTCGGCTGCAGGTGATATCGGTGGCATACATTGCAGGAACGGACAAAGTGATGGCGGATTTTCTCAGCAAAGTCCGGGTGGATGCCAGGGAATGGGAGCTTCACCCAGAAAGCTTTGCTCAAACAGTCTGCAGGTGGGGCCCGCCGGTCATGGACCTCATAGCAACCTTCAGCTCAGTCAAAACAGGTCGGTTCTTCAGCAGAAGAAGAGAAAGGATGTCAGAAGGCATCGATGCCCTGATGCAGCCTTGGCCTCTGCAGGGTCTGCTCTATCTCTTTCCTCCATGAGCGCTCATAGGCCGGGTGGTGCAGCGCATAGAGGCTCATTGGGGGAGAGTGGTGTTGGTGGCTTCAGACTGGCCGAGGCGCCCGTGGTTTGCCAATCTAGTCCAGCTCCTCGACAGGGATCCCTGGAGGTTGCCGGCTACGTAGAATCTGTTGATTCAGGGTCCGCTCCAAATGCCTCAGGTGGATCGGTTCTCGCTTACGGCTTGTCCCTTGAAAGGGCAAGGTTAAGGAAGAAAGGTTACTCGTGAGCGGTCATAGTGACCTTACTCAAGGCTAGGAAGCGGTCCACAGCGCTCCTTATGTGCGGATCTGGCGCATATTTGAGGACTGGTGCTCTAAGCGACAAATTCGTTCTACCACGGTTTCTGTGCCAATGGTGCTCAGTTTCTTACAGGACGGGTTTGATAAGGGCTTGGCGGCCAGCTCCTTAAGGGTTCAACTGGCGGCTCTCTCTTGCTATAGGGGTAAAGTCCAGGGAGTGCCCCTGGGTTCTCACGTTGACATGGTGCGTTTCCTTAAGGTGGTCTCTAGGCTGCATCCTGAGCGTTGTGTGGTGGTGCCTCCTTTGGATCTCAACTTAGTTCTGGGGGCGTTGTCCAGAGAACCGTTCGAGCCCCTGCTCCAAGCATCGGTCAAAGATTTAACCTTAAAGAATGTGTTTTTGGTGGCCATTTGTTCAGCAAGACGAGTTTCAGAGTTGCAGGCCTTGTTCTGTCAGGAGCCGTTCTTATCATTTTCTAAGGAAAAGGTGGTATTGCGCACGGTACCATCTTTCTTACACAAAGTTGTTTCTCCCTTTCACTTGAATCAATCGGTATCACTTCCAGTGTTAGGCTTGGTGGAAGGTCCCCTCTCCGACCGTAGTCTGCGCTGTTTGGACTTGAAGAGGGTTCTGCGCCAATACTTAAAGGTTTCAGAAACTTTTCATAAATCGGAACACCTATTCGTGTTGTTTGGGGGCCTCGGAAAGGGGAAGCGGCAGCAAAAGCTTCAGTTTCCAGATGGGTCTGAGAAGCGATAGCGTCCACATACATGTTACAGGATCGTCCAGTGCCCGTGGGCTTACGGGCTCACTCTAGAAGAGAGCAAGCGACTTCTTGGGCGGAGCAGTGTTTGGTGCCACCAGCAGAAATTTGCAGAGCGGCCACCTGGTCATCTCTCCATACCTTCAGTAAGCATTATCGCCTGGATGTTCAGGCGGCGAATGATGCCTGTTTTGGGTCGGCGGTCTTGCGATCTGGATGGGCACATACCTCCCACTGATTACTGCTCTGTTACATCCCAGAGGTGGAGGACTGAACTGGAGGACCGATAAGGAAAGAGAAATTCGACTTACCTGCTAATTGTAGTTCCTTGAGGAACTTCAGTTCAGTCCTCATTCCTGCCCGGGGATGCTTTGCCCACAGGTCAGTTGGTTGGGGAGGATGGTCAGGCACTTGAGGCGGAGGAACCATTACTTCTGTCGGAATTACAGGGGTTCTTCTGCTTTAATTGTTCTTCTTGTATTTTCTTCTTGCCTTTTCTTACTTACTTCCGGTCTCTATTAGGGGAGTCCTGAAGGAAGAGACCGCTAAAGCAAATAGTTTCTCTTTATGCAATAGAAATTTAGTAGTTAAGTTAACATTGAGAATTGAATTTAAGGTATTAGTTACTTATTTGTTGCTCCTTTGAGTCTGTTTTGTTAATAGTACGCTGGGAAGGATGAGAGAGTCCAGCAGGATACACCCAGTGAGGTCACAGTTTTGACATACCCAGTCTCCATGCTGCAGGAAGACGTACACTACCCAGAGGTGGAGGACTGAACTGGAGTTCCTCAAGGAACTACAATAAGAACATAAGATATTCATTACTGGGTCAGACCAAGGTCCATCAAGCCCAGTATCCTGTTTCCAACAGTGGCCATTCTAGGTCATACGTACCTAGCAGTTTCCACAAAAGACACAGGTTCCACAATGCTTGTACTGGGTCAAGCATTGATATCCTGGGTCCTTTATTAATAATGGTTTATGGACCTTTCCTCCAGGAACTTGTCCAAACCTTTTTTAAACCCAGCTACACTAACAGCCTTTACTACATCTTCCGGTAACAAATTCCAGAGTTTGATTACACGTTGAGTGAAAAAATATTTTCATTTATTAGTCTTAAATAGTTTACCCTGTAGCTTCATTGCATGTCCCCTAGTCTTTCTATATTCTGATAACGTAAACAATCGATCTACGTTTACCCGTTCCACTCCGTTCATTAATTTATAGACTTCTATCATATCTCCCCTCAGCCGTCTCTTTTCCAGGTTAAAGAGCCCTAACCTTTTTAGCCTTTCTTCATAGGAGTATCCTTCCATCCCCTTTACCACTTTGGTGGTTCTTCTCTGAACCTTTTCTAATAACGCTATATCCTTTTTAAGATACGGCGACCAGAACTGCACACAATATTCAAGGTGCGGTCTCACCATGGAACGATATAGAGGCATTATAATATCTTTTGTTTTATTTTCCATTCCTTTCTTTATAATACCTAGCATTCTATTTGCTCTCTTGGCCGCCGCTGCACACTGGGCCGATGGTTTTAACATGTTATCCTGGGTGGTGGTTCCTAATGTGGAACCTTGCATCGTGTAACCATAGTTTGGGTTGTTCTTCCCTAGGTGCATAACTTTGCACTTGTCCACATTAAATTTCATCTGCCATTTTGATGCCCAGTCTTCCAATTTATCAAGATTCTCTTGGGTTTTAACAACTTTAAATAGTTTTGTGTCATCTGCAAATTTGATAACCTCACTCGTTATTCCCCTTTCCAGGTCATTTATGAATATGTCAAAAAGCAGCAGACCCAGCACAGATCCCTGGGGTACACTACTATTCACCTTTCTCCATTGGGAAAATTGGCCATTTAGCCCTACCCTCTGCTTTGTATCTTTTAGCCAGTTCCTGATCCACAATAGTACACTGCCTCCTATCCCATGACTCTTTAATTGTGCCAAAAGTCTCTGATGAGGGACCTTGTCAAAGGCTTTCTGAAAGTCCAGATACACTATATCAACCAACTCACCTTTCTCCACCTGTTTATTCACACCTCCAAAAAAACATAACAGATTATTAGTAAGACAAGATCTTCCTTGTCTAAAGCCATGTTGGCTGTCTCCCATTAGGCCATGACTATATACATGCTGATTAATTTTGTTCTTTATGATGGTTTCTACCATTTTTCCCGGTACTGAAGTCAGGATCACCAGTCTGTAGTTTCCCGGATCACCCCTGGAACCCTTTTTAAAAATTGGTGTTACATTGGCGATCCTCCAATCTTCAGGTATTACAGATGATTTTAATGAAAATTCACAGATTACTAATAGCAGGTCTCCAATCTCATATTTCAGTTCTTTCAACACCCTTGGATGTATACCATCCGGCCCAGGTGATTTGCTACTCCTCAGTTGTTGTTTTTTTTGTTTGTTTTTTTTATTGCATTTTCAGTCAATATACAAAACCAAAAAGAAAACAGTGAAAGGACAATCCGAATATAGGAAAATATACAGAAAACAAGAACGAAGAAAATATATCCAGGATATAGTCCACATTATGGGATCAGCAAAGTCCATTCTAAAAGTAAATACAAAATACAGAAATCAAGAGAACTCATATCTCAACAATTGGAGGCGACATTCACTAATTATCAGTTCTAACTACTACCTGCCTTTCCTTAAGAAACTTTTCAAGATGAGACACTTCTGTGAAGGTATACCTCCTCAGTTTATCTAATAGTTGTAATACAGCTCCCCTATGTATCGATATTTCCTTCAATTCTTCTGTACCTTTAAATACCACTTCAGCCATGGGTAACATCCCTACATTTTTCGCAGTAAACATCGAAGCAAAGAATGCATTCAGTCTCTCTGCTATCGCCTTGTCGCCTCTTAGTGCCCCTTTAACCCCTCTATCATCTAATGGACCAACTGACTCTCTCACAGGTTTTTTGCTATGAATGTACTTGAAAAAGTCTTTATATCACATTTTTGCTTCCGCAGCAAGCTTCTTCTCAGATTCTCCCTTTGCCTGCTTTATCAATGCCTTGCATTTGACTTGCCAGTCCTTGTGCTGTTTCCAGGATTCGTCGTTTGGCTCTTTTTTCCATTTCCTGAAAGATGATTTTTTGGCAACAACAGCCTCTCTGACCTCACCTTTAAACCATGCTGGCAGTTTTTTGGACTTCCTTCCACTTTTCTTAAGGCGTGGAATACAGCTGGTCTGGGCTTCCAAGATAGTATTTTTCAACAACACCCAAGCTTGATGTAAGTCTTTAACCTTTGCAGCTACTCCTTTTAGTTTTTTCTTAACTAGTTTCCTCATTTTATCTTAAAAAGGATATAGCGTTATTAGAAAAGGTTCAGAGAAAAGCCACCAAAATGGTAAATGGGATGGAAGGATACTCCTATGAAGAAAGGCTAAAAAGGTTAGGGCTCTTTAACCTGGAAAAGAGACGGCTGAGGGGAGATATGAGAGAAGTCTATAAATTAATGAATGGAGTGGAATGGGTAAACGTAGATTGATTGTTTATGTTATCAGAATATAGAAAGAATAGGGGACATGCAATGAAGCTACAGGGTAAACTATTTGAGACTAATAAAAGAAAATATCTTTTCACTGAACGTTTAATCAAACTCTGGAATTTGTTACCGGAGGATGTGGTAAGGGCTGTTAGTGTAGCTGGGTTTAAAAAAGGTTTGGACAAGTTCCTGGAGGAAAGGTCCATAAACCATTATTAAGAAGGGACCCAAGATATCAATGCTTGACCCAGTACAAGCATTGTGGAACCTGTGTCTTTTAAGGAAACTGCTAGGTACGTATGACCTAGATTGGCCACTGTTGGAAACAGGATACGGGGCTTGATGGACCTTGGTCTGACCCAGTATAGCATATCTTATGTTCTTATGTTCTTTTGTTATCATAGTCTCCCTTTCAAAAGTTAAAAGATAGTACTGTGGATTTCCTTACTATCCCTCCTCCACTATGCTATGATCACTATTGCCAAGTGGCAACAACACCCTTATCTCTTGCACTAGATCTGGTGTTCCACTAAGGACTAGGTCCAATATGGCTTCCCCTATGGTTGGTTCATGAACCAACTGCTTCAAGAAGCAGTCATTTATTTCATCTAGGAACTTTATCTCCCTAGCATGTCCTGCCGTGACACTGACCCAGTCGATACCGGGGTAATTGAAATCACCCATTATTATTATTGCGCTGTAACTTTTGTTAGCTTCCTTGATTTCTTTGCGCATTTCATCATCCATTTGTTCATTCTGGCCAGGCAGTCGATAGTACACCCCCACTGCCATCACCTTCCCCTTTTTACATGGAATTTCAATCCATAGAGATTCTACAGCAAATTTTGTTTCCTGCAAAACTTTAATCCTTTCTGACTCAATGCCCTTTTTAACATAGAGCGCAACCACTCCACCAATTTGATCAGCTCTATCATTACGATAGAGTTCATACCCAGGTATCAGTGTCCCACTGGTTGTCCTCCTTCCACCATGTCTCTGATATTCCAATCACATCTAACCTCTCATTTAGTGCTATATATGCTAACTCTCCCATCTTATTTTTAGACTTCTAGCATTTGCATACAAGCATTTTAGAGACTGTATTTTATTCATATTAATCTGGCTATTGGTAGACATGGGTAATTTTGGATCTTTAAGCTCTGTCTGCTCCATACTCCAGGGCATTTGGGCTACTTTACTCTACTCTAGAATTAGTAGGTAAGTCTAATTTCTCTTTCTTTGTTATGTGAAAGTTCAGCACAGTTTTTCAGAAGAGTCTCTCAAGGTTGTTAGCTAAGTAATAGGCCATGGAATGTCTGGGCTACTGAATCTGTGCTGTTAACTCTTTCTGAGGGCTTTCAGTAATATAGTATTATTAAGTACCCTCATAGTATACACAGCCCTGTACAGACAAGCTTCCTTTCAGTCCCCCCTTTGATTCCGCAAAGAATCATTTTAAAGGCAAGGAAACTCAGACAGTGATATTAAGGAAGGATTGTAAATAGACTCTGGGCCAATCTGTAACATCATCCTAGGAATCAAAGATTCCACTGTCTTCTTACAGCAAGCAGACATTACACAGAGAATCAATGCTCCTAAAATAACCCCCCCAAAAATCCAAGCAGAGATGCCAACATCCCTTGCAGGGGCTTAGATAGTGAATTCCAGAAAGAAGAGACAGAGTCAAAGAAATCAGAAAAAGAACTCATATAATTACTGCTTGGGACAAAAGTATGTTTTCTCACTTTATCTAGTAAGCCTTTCACTACTTTTCCATTATCCAGCAGAGAACAATGATCGAGGATTAAGCCACATACTCCATCTTCCTTCACTAGGAGGTAATCTAAAGCCATGCGATTCTGGGCTGCAAGTTCAATAACTGCCTGTAAACACATAATCTACTGTAAGTACTTTATTCTCTTGTGGGTGCTATTGCTCCAGTATCAATAATAAACTTGAAATTAGATTCTTCTAGCTTAGCTTCTTACTCACCCTGAGGGGTTAAGCTTAAATGCAAAAATAGTCATGCATCCCATGTATCTCTACCAGAATCTTCTGGGTTAGAGTAACACTGATATACGGGAGTGAATTCAGCTTTTGTTGGAGTGAAATCAGCTTTCTAGACATCAAAGTTCTAATTCTGGGGACAGTCACGCTGTAACGTCCAATCTCACCACAAGCACACATGCCTTTTGACTGTCCATGTCCTTGCTGGGAATTCACATAACCTCCTCTCCCTCTTTTTCTACCTTTACCCCTGCCCATGGGTGGTTGCATAAAAGCAATCTGTAAATTGAGCAGTTTACTCTTTTTCACATCTGTCTTGGTTTGCTCTTCTTGCTGTTCCTTGATAAATTTCAACTCACTGTATCAAGCACCTTCCAGATTTGCATCTGCTGTTCTAGCTGGCCAATCTATTATTGAGGTCTCCAAAATGTCTCTTATTCTCGGATACAAGCCATTTACAAAAATATTAGTGAATCCTGAAGGTGTTTTTTATTCCTCACCAGAATAGTCCTTAAAAACTAGCATACACCTAGTGTGAAAATCTCTAACCTTTTCACCCCTATCCTACCTTAGAGATGTCAGTCTCGATCAATCCTTTACAGGCTTACATACTACTTTAATAGATTCTAACAAATTTCTCTACTCAAAACAAAATTATCTCTTTGAGTCTTCTCTTGAAAATCTGTCACAGGGTCTGTGAGTGGCCACTCCCAGTTATCCTCACGGATTGGATGAAAATAAACTTGATTAAAAACATAGCTCTAAGCAAATTATCCAGATCTGCCCAAGTGGGATTATAACTATTAATTATTGAGACCATAAAGACACAAATCTATTAGGGTTATCCCTGTAATTAGGAAAGGTTTTAGACAAATGAAACACTTCTAGTCTTGATGGACTAGAAAAAGGGACTGTTACTTCTGGAGAGAGATCTGCAATTGTGAGTATATACTTCTGGGCATTTTCTGAAAGGAATTCTTTCTATTAAAGCTATTTAATCTGTGAACCCACTATTTTTTGTTAAATCAGCCAGGGCCTAGTAGCAGCAGTTTAAGTTTAAATTTAAAACACAGAAGAGAACTTTCTGGTTACATTTCATACCCAGCAGAGAGCTTATAGTTTTAATTTATTAGTCACTCAGGGCCTAGCATCAGCAAAGTACTTTTAGTTTAAATTTAAAACACAGAAGAGAGCTTTCTGGTTAAATTTAGAACCCAGCAGAGAGCTTGTAGTTTAAATTTCATAATAAGTTAGAGCCTAGCAGCAGCAAAGAGCTATAATTTAAATCAAATAAGAATATAGCTTACCTCAGCAGCACAGGACAGGGTACTGTGTAGCAGCCCTCTTTTAATAAGTGTTATTTCCCTCCCTCCCTCCCCACACCCATCCACCACTGGGATAATCGTAGCTTTATAGGTGCTTACACATCTTAAAAGACAGGAGGTGCTCTCAGGTGAAGCTTGTTACCCAAATCAGACATACACTAAGGACCTGAGATTAATTAAGCTTCAGGTGAACAAGGTATATTAAACGTATTAGGTACAGTTTTATTGGTATAAATATCCATAGCAACCCTTAGTAAGTAAAGAACTTAATGATCTAAACAAAAACTTAAAACTAAGATGCAGACAGCAGTCCAGCAGCGGGATGGGGGCTTTCCAGTCTTTTGAATTGAGTGTCACATGTATGATTTTCTCCCAGTTGGTGAGAGGTCTTACGTGTGCACTAGGTGCAAGGAGCTCTTTGCTCTCAGAGAACGAGTCCATTCTCTAGAGGCTAGAGCAGCAGACTTGGGAAAATATAAGAAAGACAGAGAGGTACAAAGACGAGACCTACAGGGATATAGTCCTGAAGTCCCACCTCCAGTCTGGCAGCATCCCTGTTGCCATGGAGGAGAGAGGTGACGTGATAGGAGAGCATCACCCTGCTGTGGCAGTAAGTGATCCTGTAACTAGGACCTGTCCTCCAGGTGATGTAAAACCCTCCCGCACCGAGGAAGTTTCTCCAGGGCCAGGTGCCCATGAAGGAAGGGTTAGGACAGCCGTTATAGTTGGTGATTCGATCATTAGGCATGTAGATAGGTGGGTGGCTGGTGGACGTGAGGATCGCCTGGTAACATGCCTGCCTGGTGCGAAGGTAGCGGACCTCACGCGCCACCTAGATAAGGTCTTAGATAGTGCTGGGGAGGAGTCTGCTGTCTTGGTACATGTTGGTACCAATGACATAGGAAAATGTGGTAGGGAGGTTCTGGAGGCTAAATTTAGGCTTTTAGGTAGGAAGTTGAAATCCAGAACTTCCAGGGTAGCGTTCTCCGAAATGCTTTCCGTTCCACGTGTAGGACCCAAAAGGCAGGCAGAGCTCCGGAGTCTCAATGCGTGGATGAGACAATGGTGCAGAGATGAGGGGTTTGGATTTGTTATGAACTGGGGAACATTCTGGGGAAAGGAGGGGCTCTTCCGAAGGGATGGGCTTCACCTTAACCTGGATGGAACCAGGCTGCTGGCATTAACCTTTAAAAAGGAGATCGAGCAGCTTTTAAACTAGATAATAGGGGAAAGCCGACAGTCGCCCAAGAGCAGATGGTTCGGAAGAATGTATCCTTGAAGGATACTACCAAAAGCAGAGAGGTTCCAAAAAAGAGTAAATTAGCCGAAATGCCCTCGAGTATGGAGCAGACAGAGCTTAAAGATCCCAAATTACCCATGTCTACCAATAGCCAAATTAATATGAATAAAATACAGTCTCTAAAATGCTTGTATGCAAATGCTAGAAGTCTAAAAAATAAGATGGGAGAGTTAGAATATATAGCACTAAATGAGAGGTTAGATGTGATTGGAATATCAGAGACATGGTGGAACGAGGACAACCAGTGGGACACTGTGATACCTGGGTACAAGCTATATCGTAATGATAGAGCTGATCAAATTGGTGGAGGGGTTGCGCTCTATGTTAGAGAGGGCATTGAGTCAGAAAGGATTAAAGTTTGCAGGAAACAAAATTTGCTGTAGAATCTCTATGGATTGAAATTCCATGTAAAAAGGGGAAGTCAATGGTGGTGGGGGTGTACTATCGAGCACCTGGCCAGAATGAACAAATGGATGATGAAATGCTCAAAGAGTTAACTTTGGGCTTAGCTCTTCTTAATTGTAGGTCGCTCCGTTCCAAGTCCTTGTTGGTTCAGGACCTTGTTCAACAGCACTCCTTTGATCTATGCTTCCTCACTGAGACATGGCTCAAAGAAGGAGAGACGCCTTTCCTCTCCAGTGCACTTCCCCCTGGCTATTCAGCCTTTTCGACGCCCCGGCTAGGCAGGGGAGGGGGTGGTGTAGCCCTTCTATACCGTTCTGCACTCCCTATTCATGAAATTACAGCTACTACAGTACATTTTTCAGAGTCTTTGCTCCTGCGCTTTCATTCTTCCCCCCCGTTTTATTTTCTTCTACTTTACCTCCCTCCTTCTGTCTCTACTGATCAATGGGAGGCATTTCTGCTAACCCTTTCTGAGACGGTCCTAGAGTACCCCAATATTATGATTTTGGGTGACTTCAACATCCATGTAGATGCTCCCTCTAGACCTAAAGATCGGGCTTTCATGAATCTCCTCCAAGATCTATCACTTCAGCAACATGTGTCAGGTCCTACTCATTCTCTGGGCCACACCCTGGATCTGGTCCTTACTTCCTCACCTAGTATCTGTTCCATCCTATCGCTACCTGTGTCTTATAGTGTCCCTTGGTCTGACCATTATTGTGTCTCCTTTTCTGTTTCTTTACCAATTTCTGGTACCGGTAATCCCTCTGCCTCTCTAACTCCAGGACGCCTCCGTCGTCACTTTACCTCATCTTCTCTTGCTGCCTTCCCCCCAGCCTGTTCTCTATTTCCAGCGGATTTCTCGATGCTGGATCCTAATACCCAGGCTTTCCTTTGGAATTCGGTTCTTTTACACGCTTTAGATAATGTAGCCCCTCTTCGTCCCTCCAGTGCTCCATCTCGGACTCACTCACCCTGGTTTCATCAGGGCCTGCGGCTACAACGCACTCAATTACATCAAGCTCAACGCCACTGGCACTCTCATCCAACCTCATCGTCTTTGGAGCGTTTTAAGCTACTATATCGGGAATACCGTACTGCTGTTCAACATGCTAAGAGCTCCTTCTACTCTTTAGAAATCTCTCAGGCGGCCAACTCTTCTAGACATTTGCACTCGATTTTGCGGCAACTTTCTTCCACTGTTTCGCCTTCTGCTTCTCAAACTGCCATTCCCACACCCGCATCCTTAGCATCTTTTTTCTTCACCAAAGTTCAGAACCTACGCTCCTCTTTCCATAATGCTCCCCCTTCCCCTCTGTCCCCTCCATCCATCTCTGCTGTTTCTTCTTCGCCTCTCCCTTGCGAAGAGCTAATCATTCACGAATCCCTTGCCCCCATCATTCTTTCTGAGACCAGCCCTTCTCATAGGACTCTATCTCATACATGGTCTGTTTTTCATCCTCTCACTACCGCGGAGGTACTACTCACCCTATCCCGGTCCAGGAAGACCACCTGTTCCTTGGATCCGGTCCCTTCTAATTGGTTGGTAGAACCTTCTCTTCAATTCATTCCATTTATTACTACCCTATTCAATTCCAGTCTGTCATCTGGTCTTTTTCCATCAGCCTGGAGATCTGCCATAGTCCACCCTCTCCTGAAACAGCCCTCTCTGGACCCCTCAGTATTATCCCATTGGCGCCCAGTCTCTAATCTCCCCTTCCTTGCAAAAATGCTGGAACGTTTAGTCTTCTTACAACTTTCCTCTCACGTCGAGACCACCAACGTTCTCCATCCCCGCCAGGCCGGTTTTAGATCAGGTCACAGTACCGAAACCATTCTTCTCGCTCTTTTAAATGAGATCCATGTCGCACACGAACGCGGTGACATCACTCTTTTGGTATCACTGGACCTTTCCGCTGCCTTTGATCTGATAGATCATCGGACTCTCCTTGCACGCCTTTTTGATATAGGTTTACGGGATGTGGTGCTACGTTGGTTCCGTTCCTTCCTCACTGCCCGTTCCTATGTTGTACACGCTAATCACCAAACCTCGTCCTCCATTCCTTTGCTCTGTGGTGTCCCCCAGGGGTCGGTTCTGTCTCCTCTGCTCTTTAATATTTTTCTAGCCCCACTTCCCCTACTGGTCCAACAATACCCAGTATCCATTTACATTTACGCTGATGATATTGTTCTCCTTTTTCATACTCCTCCAACTACGATTGACATTGCTCCTCTCAATGACTGCCTCTCTCATATTGCCTCTTGGATCTCATCCAATTTCTTACACTTGAATCCCGCCAAATCTTCTGCAATGTGGGTGTCTTTGAGCTCTCCTTGCCCTGACATTGCGCCTCATATAAACTCCACCCCTATTCCGCTTACTACTTCCCTCCGGTATTTGGGGGTAATTTTAGACTCCTCTCTATCCTTTCACGAGCACATATCTAACCTATCTCGTCGCTCTTTCTTTACACTTCGACAGATCCGTTCAGTCCGTTCAATCCTGCCCTCTGATTCACTTACCACTTTAGTGCTTGCACTAGTTATGTCCAGACTGGACTATTGTAACATAGTTTATGCTAATCTCCCCGCGTACCAACTTAAACGTCTTCAACTCCTGCAAAATACAGCCGCTCGTCTTGTCACTTTTGCTCGGAAATCAGATCATGTTACTCCCCTTCTGCTCCACCTTCATTGGCTTCCTCTGTCCTTCCGGTTTAAATACAAAGTTCTTATTTTAGTACATAAAGTCATTCACACTTCCAATCCGCAGTATTTAGCAAACCTGGTCTCTCTTCACACCCCCTATCGGCAACTACGGTCACTGCATGCTAACCGTATGTTTCTCCCCCCACCTTCACGAGCTCACCTTGAACAAACCCGTCACGCTGCTTTCTTTTTCTTGGGTCCCTCGCTTTGGAACTCTCTTCCTGCCCCTCTTCGCCTAGAGCCTTCCTATCAACTCTTTAAAAGCTCCCTGAAAACTCACTTGTTCAAACAGGCATTTGATCTCCCCTCCTAGTAGTCCGGTCTATTTGTTTGGTATTTGTTTGGTTTTGTTTACCCATGGTTTGTCTGATTGTTTATTGTTTGCTTTGTCCTGTGACCTCTTTGGTCTATCTTCTTTCTATTTTAATGGATTTCTTTTCCTTTTAACGTTTTTATTGTATTTTGTTTTTATTGTAAACCGCCCTCACGTTTCGACAAGGGCGGTATATTAAATGTAAATAAAGATAAAGATAAAGAAGGAAGCTAACAAAAGTTACAGCGCGGTAATAATAATGGGCAATTTCAATTACCCCGGTATCAACTGGGTCAGTGTCACGGCAGTACATGCTAGGGAGATAAAGTTCCTAGATGACATAAATGACTGCTTCTTGGAGCAGCTGGTCCATGAACCGACGAGAGGGGAAGCCATATTAGACCTAGTCCTTAGTGGAGCACCATATGTAGTGCAAGAGATAAGGGTGTTGGGGCCACTTGGCAATAGTGATCATAGCATGATCGCCTTTGATTTAATTAGTGGAGGAGGATAGTAAGGAAATCCACAGTACTACCTTTTAACTTTCGAAAGGGAGACTATGATAAAATGTGGAAAATAGTTAAGAAAAAACTAAAAGGAGCAGTTGCAAAGGTTAAAGACTTACATCAAGCTTGGGTGTTGTTGAAAAATACTATCTTGGAAGCTCAGACCAGCTGTATTCCACGCTTTAAGAAAAGTGGAAGGAAGTCCAAAAAACTGCCAGCATGGTTTAAAGGTGAGGTCAGAGAGGCTGTTGTTGCCAAGAAAGCATCATTCAGGAAATGGAAAAAAAGAGTCAAACGATGAAACCTGGAAACAGCACAAGCACTGGCAGATCAAATGCAAGGCATTGATAAAGAAGGCAAAGAGAAAATTTGAGAAGAAGCTTGCTGCGGAAGCAAAAACGCGAAATAAAGATTTTTTCAAGTACATTCGTAGCAAAAAACCTGTGAGAGAGTCAGTTGGACCATTTAGATGATAGAGGAGTTAAAGGGGCACTAAGAGGCGACAAGGCGATAGCGGAGAGACTGAATGAATTCTTTGCTTCGGTCTTTACTGAGGAAGATGTAGGGATGTTACCCATGACTGAAGTGGTATTTAAAGGTGCGGAAGAATTGAAGGAAATATCGATACATCGGGAAGATGTATTACAACTATTAGATAAACTGAAGAGTAGCAAATCACCTGGGCCGGATGGTATACATGCAAGGGTGTTGAAAGAACTGAAATATGAGATTGCAGACCTGCTATTAGTAATCTGTGAACTATCATTAAAATCATCTCTAATACCTGAAGATTGGCAGATCGCCAATGTAACACCAATTTTTAAAAAGGGTTTGAGGGGGAGGCGGAGCCAGCGGAGAACAAGATGGACACGTAAAGTATCGGCTCCTGCGAGCCCGAGCAGATTCCTGACACTATTGCCTTAATCGGAGACGGTGTTAGCGTTTATTGGCAGTGGAAGTCTGGAGAAAGGAGAAGGGATGGCTTTGGTCAAACAAACGAAGCTAGAGTTTCCATCGTGGGGAAATGCAGGGTCTAAACGGCCGAAACAGGATCCCCCTTCTCCTTTAAAGATGGCGGCTGGACGCGACCCCGTTGAGGGAACGATAGAGATATTGGGGGAAATTCGGTCCTTGAGATCACTAATTTCGGCGAATGGAGAGACTTTAGCCCTGATGCAAGAGGTCATGCAGGAGCTTAAGGAGCAGATGCAGGGTATTTCAGCTCGAATGGAAAAGATAGACTCCACAGTTACAGTGCACGAGGAATGCCTACAGAATCACTCTAAGGCCCTTAAAAAGGTAGATCTACTCGAAGCGAACCTGGAGGATCTTAGCAATAGATCACGCAAGAACAACATAACAATTGTCGGCATTCCAGAAGGAGCAGAGGGTACTGACTCAATTGGTTTTATTGAAGCGCTCCTGCCTAAGTTGCTTAAAATTAGTTTTAGCATGCCTTTTGAAGTGGAGCGTGCTCATAGAATACCTGCACACACGGGAGGACATAGTCCGAGACCAAGGCCTTTTATTCTGTGTGTTTTACGGCACCAACAGGCCATGCAAATAATGGCCGCGGCAAGGGCGACGGCCTCAGTTGTGTACGAAGGTCATCGGCTTTCGTTCTTTCCTGATCTCAGTAAGGCCACGATGGACAAGAGGAAAAAGTTCCTGGAGATGAGGCCCGTCTCCAACAGCTGCAGGCAAATTATGGTTTGTTTTATCCTGCAAGATTCAAAGTGACTTTGGACAATCGTACGAAGACATTTGAGGATCCCAATGGCTTGCTGCAATTCCTAGAGGATCAAGAGGCGTTAAGAATGCAGGTGGAAAGGGTGCCCTAGTCTTTTGGACTCTGAGGACTCTATGTTTCTCCTAATGTCTCCAAAGTTCTGGGGTAGAAAGAACTAGGCCGTCAATAGTGAGTAGGTAATATATGGAGATTGTTGTGATATGTTATCATATGATTGTTAATGTGCAGGGTAATAGTAAATCAGGTTAACATGGTTTGTATGGTAGCGCTGCATATGTTTAACTGTTATCTTATTTAGCTTACATACGCAATAGTAAGGTCTGTGATAATGGGTTTTTTTTATTGCTCGGGTTTTGCAGTTGCTTTCTGCTCTATTCTTCTTTTCTGCTGTCTCGCCCAATGATGTGGCTCCGATGTGGGAGGGGTAGGGTAAGGGGCCGCCGACAGCCTTGGGATGGCTTGGAAACTTGTGAGGTGATACTGCGTTGCAAGCTAGCTTATTTTTTATTTTTTTTATTTTATTTTCTTATATACCGCACTATTTAGTATCAGCGCGGTTTACATGGAACAAGGAACCATAAACAACAAGGTTTTTACATAGAACAGGGAGGTACAACTTGGATAACTTAGGGAGACATGCAAAACAACTATTTACATATGTAACAGTAATCTTTGAGGAATGGCCTATGAGCAATCTACGGATAGGTATTAAAAGTAGGCATTATGTGCGGCTATGGTGGATTATGATTTATCTTGTAGTATTGTATAAATAAGTGGTGTTTGAGTGCTCTCCTGAATTGCATGAGATCGGTAATGGCTCGGATTTCTGGAGGCAGAGTATTCCAACACTTGGGGGCATAAAAACTGAACGCTCTGTTGGATGTTGTTAATGTGCATTTTGTTGCTGCATTTGGTATAATTAGGGTGTTTGCTGTTGTGGATCTTCTGGATCTGTTGGGCGGAGTGGGATGAAGTAGATTGACTAATGTTTCAGCAGTTATGCCGTGGATGGCTTTAAAGGTAAGTACTAGGGTCTTGAATAGTATTCTTCCGTGTGTAGGGAGCCAGTGGAGCTGCAATAAGATGGGTGTGATGTGGTCATATCTCGCTGCTCCAAATAGAACTCTAGCAGCAGCGTTCATGGCAAGTTGTAAGGGTGTCAGTGAAGATTGTGGTAGCCCTTGGAGAATGGCATTGGCGAAATCAAAATGGGGTAGGATAAGGGCTTGATATACAGTTCGGAAATCACTTGGGTCCAGTAAGGTTCGTAGGTGTTTGAGTGACCGGATCTTGAAATATACGGCTTTGACAATGTGGGAGATGTGTACTTTCATGTCTAAGCATTGATCCAATGTGATTCCTAGGTAACGAATTGTAGGTTTTGTTTGGAGTTCGGCTTCTTTCACTTTTATATGAGGTGGAGGGGTAAAATTTGGATTTTTCGTGATGAAGAGTACCTCCGTTTTCTTATGTTGAATACAGAGGTTTTGAGATAGGAACCATTCGGATACTGCATCAAAACACTCAATAAGAGGTGAGAGGTCCATTAGCTTTGTGGAGAATGGCATATAGAGAAGGATGTCATCGGCGTATATCTGACATTGCACATTGAAGGATCTTATGATGTTACAGACGGGATGGACGTAAATGTTAAACATGAGAGATGATAATGATGATCCTTGAGGAACGCCCTGGTTTTGGTGGAAGGGTTTCGATTTTGTTGATCTTGATCTTACTTGCTGACCTCTTCCCTCAAGGTATGATCTGCACCAATCAAGGGCGAGGCCGATAATGCCCTTTTCTTTTAGGCGTTCAATGAGCAGTCCGTGGTGAACAGAATCGAATGCTGCAGCTATGTCGATGAAGATAAGTACACAGCCTTGGTGGATGTTGTCAGTCAAGGAGATAATATCATTGAGAAGGGAGATGAGAAGGGTTTCTACGCCGTGGTATTCTCTGAAGCCGTGTTGATGAGTATCTAGTGGGGCTACAGTATCGATGTGGTCTTGTATTTGTCGTTGTGCTTCCTTTTCAAATATCTTAGCTAGGAATGGTATGCTGGCTATGGGTCTGTATGATTCCACTTTGCTAGGGTCAAGTTTGGGTTTTTTTAGAAGAGGTCTAATTGACGTTTGTTTAAGTGCTGAGGGGAAGGATCCTGTTGTAAACGATAAGTTTATCATTCTTGTGATTAATGGACTGATATCACTGCGTATATTCTTTATCCAATAAGCTGGACAAGGGTCAGTATGAGCAGTGGTGGTGTTGATGGCAGCAATGGTATCTTCAATATGTTTCTTGGATGGAGTGGAGAATATTGATAGGTGATTTAGACAGGTGGTGTCTTGATGTTTGAAGTCAGCGATTTTATTTGTTTGCAATAGTTTTGATTGCAGATGGTCCGCGAAGGCTTGTGGGTGGATCTCCTCAGGAGGGCATGGTGATGGTTCCTTAGATATGGATTTGACTATGTTGAAAAGATCCCGTGGTTTATTTAGGGATCTTTTGAGTGTATCCTTGTGAAATTGTTTCATTTTCATCAGGACTGCTGTTCTGTGAGTCGAGAGTTGAGCGTTGTATGCTGTCTGGTCGTCGGTGGAGCGAGATTGACGCCATCGTTTCTCATGTTTTCGAAGGTATAAGAGGGAGGTCCGCAGATCAGGAGAGAACCATGGTGCATTTTTTCTGTTGCTTGAGGTTTTGCTGTTGAGTGGTTTTTGTGCAATGGAGCTGAGGCTTTCGTTCCATGATGTAATCAGGTTTTCCAGATTGAGGGTAGTGTCATTGTAGAGAGGGTTAGTTTGTGCAAGTATGAGTTCTTTGTTGAAGGCATTGAAGCTTCGAGATGTCGTTTTAGTGGGATTGTGAGTGGTTCTGTTATGTGAGTTGTTGTGGTTCACGGGAATGATGAAGTTAATTAATTTGTGATCTGACCATGGAACTGGGATCAGTGTTGCTACAAGATCATTGTTTGAATCACATGCTGATTGATGAGCGAATATCATGTCAAGGGTGTTCCCTTTTGTAAGCTTGGTATATAGAGAGATTGGCCTTTACATTTGAATGTTTCTTTGATAATGCCCCCCCTTAAGATTTTGTCACTGAATATGAAGGGCATTTTGCACCCTATAAAGAGGAAAAAGATTTTGGCATATGCTCGGAAGCAAAATGCGGAGTTAGTTTTGCTACAAGAAACACATCTGTCCACTAAAGAGTCCCTGAAATTAGTATCGAAGCATTTTAAAGTGATTGCCCACTCATCAGCTATGGGGAAAAAAATGGGGTAGCCATTTTGCTAAATAATAAGGTGCAGATGCAAGTTTTGTCCACACGTGCGGACTGTGAGGGGCGGTGGATTAAAGTACACTTGACTGCTGGTAATAAGCAGGTGGTAGTTATAAATGTTTATGCTCCAAACTGTGATCAACCTACATTTTTTCATGTCTTGCAGAAGTAGCGCAAGAGAGTTCCCCTGTTCCAGTGATTATCGGAGGTGACTTCAACAGAGTCTTAGATCCCTTGCTTGACTGCAACCCGAGTAGGCCCAGTAGAGACAGGGCCTCACAGGCGCTAACCTCATTAATGCAAGAAATTGGCCTTGTGGATATATGGCGCATCCTGAATCCGGTGGAGAAGGACTATACCTTTTTTTCAGTGCCTCATGGCTCTCACTCCCGGATAGATTTTTTTTTAATATCCAGGCCTTTAGTGCAAGTGGTGGATGGGGCAGGTATTCTCAGCACAAATATTTCAGATCATGCGGCAATTGTACTTGATCTAACCATGGAGGAAAGCCTACCTAATCAGCAAATGTGGTTCTTCAATAGAACTCTCCTTGCGGATATATCCTTTCAAGAGACCATGAAGCGAGCCATAGAGGAATATTTCAGATGCAATCTTCCAGCGGACACAGCGAACTGGGCTTGGTGGGAAGCCTTTAAGGCTACGGTCAGAGCGCAGATTACTAGTTTTTCCATTGCTAAAGCCAAGAAGGCGAGAGCCATGCTCCAAGAGCTGGATGATCAGATACGAGCAGGAGAGAGAATCCTGCAGAGGGCCTTTACGCCTGCAGTGCTGAATCGCTTACATAAACTTCGATATCAATATAATACCTTATTAAGCATGGAAGTGGAGCAGCAGCTGTTTGATAGCTGTGCTCGATATCACACCAAAAAGAATAGGGCGGGTAAGATGCTGGCTGCGAATCTGAAGGCCCGGCGGAGTAGAACGCATATTACCCATATTTCGAGTGGACCACAAGCCTTGTTGACTAACAGCTGTGATATAGCGGAAGCATTCTGCCAATTTTATATGCAACTCTATGCCTCGGAGGTATCCTTTGATGAGACGGCCTGTAAAGATTTTTTGGCTCTAGTCGATAGACCGGTGTTACAACCAGATCTGGCGGTCGAATTAGGCAAGCCCATAACACTTGAGGAGCTGCAGATGGTACTAAAGAGTATGAAGATTGGCAAAGCAGCTGGCCCGGATGGACTTCCCATTGAGTTTTATAGAACCTTTGCGGATGATCTTCTCCCTCAGCTTTTGGAATATTACCAGGCGCTCCTGATAGAGGGTCAGATGACTGGTGCATTTGCTCAGGCTACAATTGTTGTATTGGAGAAGCCGGGCAGAGACCCAACGAGCGTTAGTAACTACAGACCTATCTCCCTCCTCAATACGGATTATAAAGTGTTTTCCAGCATTCTGGCAAAGCGGCTGAGCAAAGTCCTGCATTTACTGATTCATCCGGATCAATGTGGGTTTGTGACAGGAAGATCCACGACCGACAATGGGCGACTGCTATGTGAAGTTCTGGAAAAAGCAGCTAATATGGATAACCCCTTACTGGGCCTCTCAATTGTCGCTGAAAAGGCCTTTGACAGGCTGGAATGGCCCTTCCTGTATTGTGTGATGGAATGGTTCGGGCTGCCTAAAGAATTCATGGCTATGGTGCGGGTGCTGTATGACAACCCTACAGCGCAAATTCTGGTCAATGGCACTCTTTCTCGGTCTCTCCCTCTGCTTCGAGGCTCTAGGCAGGGATGTGCCTTGTCACCACTACTATTCAACCTGGCACTGGAACCGCTGGCATTGATGATCCGTCAATCAGAGGAGATCCGTGGTATTAAGATAACTGACCTATATATCAAGCTTTCTGCTTATGCGGATGACCTTTTGGTCTTTCTTCAACCAGGTTCAGTGGGTGCACTGTTGCAGGTGATTGCTCAATACTCAAAGTTTTTGGGCTACAAAGTGAATTGGGTGAAGTCGGTGGCCTCCCCTTTAAATAGAAGAGCAAACGCATCGATGGTGGATAATTTTCCCTTTCAATGGGAAGCTGCCTCCATAAAATATCTTGGGATTCTCTATACTGCTTCCCTGGAAGAAACAGTACGTCTGAACTCAAACAATGTTTTGGATATAGCGCGGTCATGTACCCAGCAGTGGTCCCCGATTCACCTTACCTGGTGGGGCCGGTTGGATGCTATCAAAATGACCTTAGTACCCAAAATAAATTACATTTTGAGCATGCTACCAGTGTTGATGGCCCCTGCGATATACAGGAATCTAGAACGGATTATTAGTGCTTTTCTTTGGGAAGGTAAAACCCCCCATATCGCGATCAAGAAACTGAAGGCGGATAAGGCAAATGGGGGGGTGCACTTCCCGGGTTTTTTGTGGTACCACAGGTCCTTTCTGCTGAGTCAAGGTTCGCAATGGTCCCTGAAGGAGGAGGCGACATATCCTCCAACTTGGCTCCAAATGGAAGAGCGTATGGTCGCTCCATGCCCAATCAATCTATTGGTGGGTATGCTACATCCGGTATCCTCAGGAGTTGGCAGTGTCATCATCTCTACGCAACAGGCTTTCTGAGCATTACTGCCGGTCATCGGAGAGAGGAACCCTCCATCTCGGTTGTTACCAATTTGGTTCAACCCGACCTTTAAAATTGCCAAAGAAACATTTACATGGTTGCAGTGGCAGAAGCTGGGAATTTGGTCAATAGGTCAGCTAATGGACGGATCCAGGTGGAAGGCTTTTAGCAGAATGCAACAAGAACTCAACCTTCCATCCACTTGTTTCTTTCAATGGATGCAGTTGCGTCATTGCCTCGGGGCAGTTTTCCCGTCCCTGGATGGGATGTCCGAGTCTTGGGGGCTCCCTACAGTCATTGAAGAAATAAATTCCAAAAGAGGGGTAGTTTCTTGATTTTATGCGTTATTCATGGAGTACTATGCACCTCTGAACAGAGGGTTGCGATGCTTATGGGAGGAAGAGACAGAGTCTGCGTTATCACAGGTGGAATGGAGGAAATTCTGGGAATCCTCAATTCGTGCATCGAGGTCTGTGGCCCTTAATCAATCTATGTTTTTTTTAGCACATAGGGCTTTTTTTTTACCCCTAACAGGCTAAGCAAATGTAATAGGAAAGAGAATAACTTGTGCTGGTCCTGTAACAGTGAAGTGGGCACATTGCGACATATGATGAAGGAATGCCCTCACATTCAGAATTTTTGGATCAGAGTCTGGGATAGAATTCAGAAAGTCCTTAACTTCTCAGAGGCCTTTATCATGGCGGATAATAGCATTTCGGACTGCAGCAAAGATCCCAGGCATAGACAAAAACAATCGATTTCTTCTAAATTTCATGATTATGGTGGCGATAAAACTAATACTTTCTCGCTGGAAAAACCCATGTAAGCCCTTCTACTTTGAGTGGTGGAACCAGATCTGCTTGTTCGCCAAATATGAAAAAGCTGCTGACAGAGCATCACAGACTAAGGGGGAAGGGGCCAATCTCTCTAGGTGGGTCGCACTAGACAACTATGCGACTTTGTCTTGTCATGTCTAAATTTATGGGGCACCCCCAGGTTTCCTCTGGGTATGGGTGTCTGTCTGTTTGGGCTGTCTAGGGGTCTGTGGCACCTCTGGGGAACGTGATGGGGTAGTTTCCTGCTTCTTTGTGTTTTTTTCCTGTCTTCCTCGAGGGCGGTCGTACCTCGGGAAGGTTGTTTTTGGGGAGGGTGGGGGATGGGATTTTATTTCTCTTTCTTCTTTCTGTTTTCTTTGTTAAGTTGTTTGGTATTTGATGCATAAGATATGTTTAGATTATGGCTTAGGTGTTAGTGGGTTGGTAGATTTCCTTATGTATCTTTTAGTATCACTGGAAATGCTTTATGTCTGTTTTTGTTGTTGTATTTTGTGAGATATACATAATAAACATAATTTAAAAAAAAAAAAAAAAGGGTTTGAGGGGTAATCCGGGAAACTACAGACCGGTGAGCCTCACGTCAGTACCGGGAAAAATGGTAGAAACCATCATAAAGAATAAAATTACTCAGCATGTAGATAGTCATGGCCTAATGGGAGACAGCCAACATGGCTTTAGACAAGGAAGATCTTGTCTTACTAATCTGTTATGTTTTTTTGAAAGTGTGAATAAACAGGTGGATAAAGGTGAGTCGGTTGATATAGTGTATCTGGTCTTTCAGAAAGCCTTTGACAAGGTCCCTCATCAGAGACTTTTGGCAAAACTAAAGAGTCATGGGATAGGAGGCAGTGTACTACTGTGGATCAAGAACTGGTTAAAAGATAGAAAGCAAAGGGTTGGGCTAAATGGCCAATTTTCCCAATGGAGAAAGGTGAATAGTGGTGTACCCCAGGGATCTGTGCTGGGTTTGCTGCTTTTAGACATATTCATAAATGACCTGGAAAGTGGAATAACGAGTGAGGTTATCAAATTTGCAGATGACACAAAACTATTTAAAGTTGTTAAAACCCAAGAGGATTGTGGAAAATTGCAAGAGGATCTTGATAAATTGGAAGACTGGGCATCAAAATGGCAGAGGAAATTTAATGTGGACAAGTGCAAAGTTATGCACCTAGGGAAGAACAACCCAAACTATGGTTACACGATGCAAGGTTCCACATTAGGAACCACCACCCAGGAAAAAGATTTAGGCGTCATTGTGGATAACATGTTAAAACCCTCGGCCTAGTGTGCAGCGGCAGCCAAGAGTGCAAATAGAATGCTAGGTATCATAAGGAAAGGAATGAAAAATAAAACAAAAGATATTATAATGCCTCTATACCGTTCCATGGTGAGGCCGCACCTTGAATATTGTGTGCAATTCTGGTCGCCGTATCTTAAAAAGGATATAGCGTTATTAGAAAAGGTTCAGAGAAGAGCCACCAAAATGGTAAAGGGGATGGAAGGATACTCTTATGAAGAAAGGCTAAAAAGGTTAGGGCTCTTTAACCTGGAAAAGAGACGGCTGAGGGGAGATATGATAGAAGTCTATAAATTAATGAATGGAGTGGAACGGGTAAACGTAGATCAACTGTTTACATTATCAGAATATAGGAAGACTAGGGGACATGCAATGAAGCTACAGGGTAAACTATTTAAGACTAATAAAAGAAAATATTTTTTCACTGAACGTGTAATCAAACTCTGGAATTTGTTACCGGAGGATGTAGTAAAGGCTGTTAGTGTAGCTGGGTTTAAAAAAGTTTGGACAAGTTCCTGGAGGAAAGGTCCATAAACCATTATTAAGAAGGGACCCAGGATATCAATGCTTGACCTAGTACAAGCATTGCAGAACCTGTGTCTTTTGGGGAAACTGCTAGGTACGTATGACCTAGATTGGCCACTGTTGGAAACAGGATACTGGGCTTGATGGACCTTTGTCTGACCCAGTATGGCATATCTTATGTACTTCCTTAGGGCTCTAATTTGCAGGTACAGTCATAGAACCTGGCAAGCCCGCTGGATACAAATGGAAAGGGTAAGTAGGCACAATCTCACTTCCCTCAGCTGCTGTTTCAGACTTAACTGTGTTAGAATGTAACTTAATCTGCTGGTGCATAGCTTCCTGAATAGATCCTAGAGCATGATATAATCCATCATGCTCCTCTTTATAAGTTTCATAATGTCTGTCCAAATCTCCCTCAATTCTTTCAATAAGTTCATCAGTAACCTTTAATTCTTTTGCAATAGTAACACTATGACCTATTGCCACTTGTAAGGTCCCTATTACTTGTACAACACTCTGTATTTCTCTGTCCACACGTGTTCTCAATTCTTTGAGCTGGGAGATATTGCAAATATCCAAATGATACAACCCTAACTTCTGTTTCTTTTAAAGTATTTCTTTCCGTAGTTCTGCTGCACGAGTGGCCCGCACTCGCTCAGCTGGTGTCTCTTGAGATACCAAAGGAGGAGGAGGAAGAGGAGGAGAAGAAAGAGCCGGGAACGATCTGGCTGATATTGCCATCATGGTCACGTCTGCTTCATATGCTGGAGGAACAACAGTTTGGAATCCGTCCTCATTCTCCTCATCCACCCCTCTCTCACACAACTCTTTAGTTTTTTCCCCTAACATAAACAACTTTTGTTTCAAATCTTGAACTTCATTCCTATGGGGTTCTTTTTCATGTGCCTTCCGTTCCCACCATGTAAGCACAATCTATTCATGACTATTGCACGGTTTGCCATTAACTGCCAACTCATATCCTCAGGTAACGAAGCTTATCTACGAAGAAAGTTCCCTCCAGAGGAAATTACAAATCCTCATTACCTCTAGTCATTGAATCCAATGTGCTACAGAATCGATGGCTACATCACCATGCTTCTCATACATACAATAGAAGCATACAATAAGAAGGGCTACCTTTCTTAAACGCTAAGCCCTAGCTCTGTCATGCCATTCACTCATCTGAGACTGAGCCTGTCTACTTAATAGATTACCCATCGCTGGTAATACTCACAAATCTTCTGACACTTTCTGTCTCCTTTGCCTTGAATGCAGAGACCCGTATCCGGCATGGCACCAACTGAAAATGTACTCTGCTCCTCCCATCACCTGTAATAGCACCTGGGCTCTTGGGTAACGGATTTCCACATTCAGAGCAACGAGAAGGAAGTAATAACCATTAATAATACAATTCACACACAATTGTATTATATAAAAAACCAAAGCTTTGGGAGAGAGAGTAAAACTTGCATCTTGTCTCTCTGACCACAGCTATTTCGGTCACTGTTTCTATTGATCAAAATTCCATCTCACAGCATAATTTCCACCTTATTATTCTACGTCAAACATCACGTATATTCATAATGTGCATCTCTATGTCATAGGTCAGATCTTATTAGTATAGGTCATTAGGAGGAGACATACATGTATTCCCAGACATAACTTCTTAAACAATAATTCTAACACAAGCAGTTTTCACATGTATGTTTCAAGACTGAAAAGAAAGTTCTTCCCTGTACTTTCTGTATTATAAACAAACCTAGTTTCTCTGTTATGTGAAAGCTCAGCACAGTTTTTCAGTAGAGTCTCTCAGGGTCGTTAGCTAAGTAATAGGCCTTGGAATGTCTGAGCTACTGAATCTATGGTGTTAACTCTTTCTGAGGGCTTTCTGTGATATACTATTATTAAGTACCCTCGCAGTGTACACAGCCCTGTACAGACAAGCTTCCTTTCAAGTACATTGTAACAGGGCAAGACCCCGGACAGAAAAAGGTATGTAAACACTGATTTGTTTGTATCCACAAAGACCACCTAATTAGCTGGAAAATAAACAACTAGATTTCTAGTTTATAAACACCTAAGAATAGAAGACCTAGAAATACCCCATGTACTCTGGGCTGCTCTCTGCAGAGCCAATCAAGGCACAGAAACACATAGTATAACAGATACAACCAGCAACTGGCTGCAGAGATAAATGCCATACAGCCCCCACCTCACCCTCCCCAGAGGAGCAAGGCCCACCTCAGGACATTAGTCGGCCAGACCTTACATTACCCCATTTTTTGCGGGCTGCCTTTGGATGCCCAAGAGGATCCAAGCAATCCCAGGTCAGCTGCAAAAGAAGTCCAGGAGCTGGACTTAGCTGAAAGAGGCTCTCTGGCAATACTTGGATTGGCTTCTGGAAACTCTCTGACAGAATGAGGTAGGTTTGGAGTACAGTATCTAGAACTGAACTCACTGGTGAATTTGAACTGGCTAGAACAAGTCCTAAGGTCTCTGAGATTGAAGTTGGACTAGAGACAGGAGCTGCTTGGACAAGTGGCACTAGAACTAGCTGACACTAGATTCAATGCTAAGAGCAGGAACATCCAGCACTAGGACTAGAACATCTGACCCTTGAAGCAGGATCTAGAGCAGCTGACATTGGACTTGAAGCAAGAACTCAACTCAGAACAAGATTTGGGATGTTGGAGACCATAACTGGAGTCTCTGGAGTCATCATAGTTCTAGAAGCAGCAGCTGGAGTCTCTGAAGCAATGGTTGGACTCAAAGATGGAACAGCTGAGTTTGGACTTGAGGCAGGAGATGGACTCAAGGCATAAACTGGAACAGCTGAAACAACTTAAAACTGAGGATGGAACTGTTGGCATAAAAACTGGGAGCTGAAAGTGGACTTCAAACAGAACTGGATTGGAGGCCAAGGCTGGATAGAGAACAGGCAGTGGAATCAATGAGGCTGATGCTGAACATGGAGCAAGCACTGGAATTTTGGAGGCCAAGGTTGGGCTTGAAGCAGGTACTGGCATTTTGGAGGCTGGCATCAGACTTGGAGCAGATACTGATGACTTGGAGGCAGGGCTGGACTCAGAGCAGGCAGTTCAGTTTCAGTTTTCAGTCCATTTCATGTTCCGAAGTCTCTGGAGCATAAAATAAACTGAAAACTGAAACTGAAGTCTCTGTATCAGCAGTCTGACTCAGAAGAGGAACTGGGATCCTTGAAAAGGGGGAGGGGGGAGGTACAATTCATAACAGAGGTCTCCAGAACAAAGATTTGGTTCATAGCAAGAACTGGAATGGACCTGAACATAAGATTTGTCATACTGGATCAGACCAAAGGCCCATAAAGCCCAGTATCCCATGTCCAACAATGGCCAATCCAGGTCACAGGTATCTTCTCTCAGCAAACACTAGAGCTGGAGTAGGAAGAGAAGTCCTGAGCAAAACTGGAGCTGGAAGAAAAACTGGCATTTTGGACTAATCTGGGAACTGAACTGAAGTCTTAGATACAAACCCAGTCTTTTTTCCTTGTTTCAGCTCCCCACATGAAGAATTCAGGAGAACCAGAAACTCTTCAAGGCTATAAAGGAGAAGACTGTCTCCCCCCAGGGATAAGGAAAACTACATTTATTAATTTATTTTATTTTATGGTATTTATATACCGCCTTATCATTCAATCAAAGCGGTTTCACGGCAAACAATCAAGGGGGCAAATGTTTTCATGCAGTGTACAGAGTGATGTGTATGTGTTGGCGGGTATGTGATTAGATTTGTTTATCTACATAGTGCGCTATTATACATCATGAGCTATTATACAGTGAGCTGTTTCTCAAAGGAGGCATTATCTGAACCCCAACCTTAATGACATCAGTGGGGCACTCATGCAGATTCTTCTTTAACCACAGGTTGATTAAATCTCCAAATTTCCCCCAAGTCCCAAAAATTCTTTCTGGTTAGGGCAAGGGAGTTAGGAATGCATAACTTAAGATAAACAAGACAGGAGGCCAGGATACCTAATGGTTGGGGCAAGGTACTTCAGGCCGGAAGGTCGGGGGTTCAAATCCCACTAGATGACAGCAACCTTGGGCCGGAAGGACTGGGGTTTCTAGTCCCACAGGTGCTCCTTGTGGTCTTGGGCAAGCCACTTAACCCTCCCTAGCCCATGTTCCCTGTAAAATTGTTATCTCCAAGTTATAATGCCCTGTTCAATGTAATTTCAGTTTGTTCAATGTAAACCGCACTGATGCAGAATAGCGTGGTATATAAGAGAATGTAAATAAATAAATAAATGAATTCAAGGGTTTTATCAGAATACAAGACAAAAGTTCTGAAATCTTTCCCTATAGTTTCAAGAAACATGAAAGCAGTCACTTACTAATGGTTAGTGTGTACTTTGTGCCACATTGTCATTTTATTCCTGCTGGATCTCTGGCAAACAGTACATGCATAATGGTTAGCATGTGATAACCTTACCATGCGGCAAAAATGCTGCCATGCTAACCGCCAGCAGGGGTTGGGGCAGAGACTGGGCAGGTTGAGGGCAGCATGTAGGTGTTAACTACGCATTGTGATTAGTATGGCCATTATTTTTGCTGTCCTAAGTTACGTGGATTGTTATCCAGATAGCGGTGCTGAAAATCACTGCTGTGCAGATAAGTGCTGGCTCTGCCCCAGCTCCTTCCATGGACCATCCTGGCACTATATGGATAGTGCTGAGGCAGTCAGAGGAAATATTCAGCAGCACTATTCAGATACAGGGTCATTTCGACATTCCCACTATTCGTGCCCCTTCCCGCTGGTGGCTAACCTCCCCACCAGTTGTATGGGGAAGTTAGTTGGGGGCAGGGAAGGGGTGGATCAGGGGTAGAGTTAAGGCAGGTGGTGGGCGGTCATCTAATGTCGGCCCTGTACGTCCGCGGCTGGTGACCTGTACGGGGAAGTTATTCCACCTCCAATGTGGAATAACTTCCCTAGATGTCAGGGATCAGCAACCCGGGGCACGGATGAGGCGGGGGGGGGGGGGGCTGAAGAAATTCCCCACAGCCCGACCCTGGCCTTAGGAGACCAGATTGGGGGGTCAGGCTGTGGGGAAATTGATGCCGGTGTTAGCGGCCGGGGATCGCGACTCTTCAATGGAGCCACGATGCCATGGCAACCAGACGCATGGTGCCACGGTTCCATTGAACTGCCCTGACTGAGTTAGTCGGGCAGGGCCTGTACGTGCAGGCCAGGATGAATCGTAGTCCTGGCCTGCACATACAGGCCTGATCGCGATTCTGATCCCACAGGGCTATATGTGCCCTCTGGGATCAGAATGACAACGCCCTCTGCGCGTCTGGTTCAAACTGGGCATACAGAGGGCATGTACATCCGGGACAGAATCGGGCCTGTTGAACTTGTGAATCTGCCTCTCAGTGAGATTTAGTCAGTTAAGAGGTTCTGCTAACCTAGAGGGTCAATATTCCTTTTGAATATTGACCCCCTAGATTGCAAGCCCATTGGGAACAGGGAAATACCTGAATGTAGCCGCTGGTGAGAGTAGAGATCAAAGCAGCATTTTAAGCCTTTTCAAAGAACACACTAGGCATTTATGGCATTCCCACTGAAGTATTACAACAATCAGATGCAGCTGGTGTAATACTTAATAAGGTTCTGCCAGGAAATCTGGAAGACAGTGTCATGTTTAACTGACTGGAAAAGACCTGTGTTCTTACCAATACTGAATAAAAATGATGTGACTGACTGTGGAAACTAATGTACAATCGCTCTGATGCCACACATATCCCAGAATGCTTCCCATAGTGAAGATCCCCTGTTCTTGCTGAACTGATTTATTGCTTGGGAGTAGTTGCAGGAGCCTCTATATCCCTTCAACTTCTACATCTAGACTATTTGCCAAAGCCTTAACTTAGCGAAAGCAATGTTCTCTTCTTAATAGATCAAAGTCCTCTTAGTCTGCCTTATTTTCCTGGAGGGTCGTTATTATCATCACCTCTGCTTTCAGGTGCATAACGGATGCAGGTAGCTATCATACTTCCTTGACATCTCATGAAGTCAATGTACATGCCATGGTTACTGTACATAATTGATTCGGTTTCAAGAAGATCGAGATGTATCAAATGCAGCTCAATTCTATATTATGTCCATATTGATACTGTATAATGTGTGCTCTTCAATGCTTACTATCTCTTTGCAATATCATTTTCCATTTGTCCTTGAGAGGTGAATAAGTAATTTTCATGATTCTGTGCAAAATTATCAATTAGCTTCCTTTCCAAGTTTCTTTGCTTTTCTCTAATTAGATTTATAATTCTTGTAAAATCTGCCAGGCATAGCACACTTGATTGCAGTTCTCATAAGGATAACAGTGACACGATTATACAATATTTAACTATTGCTTTCTATGTAGTACTGTTACCTAAGTAATTAAGTTGATATTAAAAAAAATGAGGTAGTGTGGTGACTGATTTATGTCAATACAAATGTGGCTTCTAGATCTTTTTGGTGACACAAACTAGACATGCTCCTTGCTTTGCCTCTGCCTGGTTCTAAATGTTGGTATTGACAGAAGAGTAGTTTGGTACACCAAGAAAAGGAAATGGTCGATTATTGTAATAAGACCAATAATGTATTAAGCATATCCAAGCGGAATGTGTCTAAACATGCAAGTTATGAGTATTTATTTGCACAACTTTTCAAAGATACACAACCCTCTGGGCTGCATTTTTAAAATACAATTCAAATATTTGTGTTTGCTAAATTGATAAATAACTTCTGACTGTAAATTTTTCTAAGTCATGACTGGATGAATCAGGCTCCTGGTGATTTCTAGCCCTGTATTTCCTTTTGACAGGCAGGCAAGTTTCAAGAACACTAAGGGGCAGTTTTTTGCCACCAGTACATGTTATGAATCAAATTTAACATGCACTGGGTACAACCACACCATGCTAATTGTAGGAAACATGACCAGCTTATGCCCAACAGATATCATGCAGGCAAGTCCCTTTGCTAAAGACCAGAATGTGCGCTATAACCTCAGGTGCATGTCACACTACTTCTGAGGCGATGTTAGGTGCACCCGTGCTAAATGAAATATTGGTGGTTGGCGCATGTTACTGACAGCCGCACTAACTAATGTGCAGTCAGTGCCCATTCTATGCCTAACTTTCAGGAAATGGAAAAAAGAGCCAAACGACGAAACCTGGAAACAGCACAAGCACTGGCAAGTCAAATGCAAGGCATTGATAAGGCAGGCAAAGGGAGAATTTGAGAAGAAGCTTGCTGCGGAAGCAAAAACATGAAGTAAAGATCTTTTCAAGTACATTCGTAGCAAAAAACCTGTGAGAGAGTCAGTTGGTCCATTAGATGATAAAGGGGTTAAAGGAGCACTAAGAGGCGACAAGGCGATAGCGGAGAGACTGAATGAATTCTTTGCTTCAGTCTTTACTGAGGAAGATGTAGGGATGTTACCCATGACTGAAGTGGTATTTAAAGGTGCGGAAGAATTGAAGGAAATATCAATACATCGGGAAGATGTATTACAACTATTAGATAAACTGAAGAGTAGCAAATCACCTGGGCCGGATGGTATACATTCAAGGGTGTTGAAAGAACTGAAATACGAGATTGCAGACCTGCTATTATTAATCTGTGAACTATCATTAAAATCATATCTAAATACCTGAAAACTGGAGGATCGCCAATGTAACACCAATTTTTAAAAAGGGTTCCAGGGGTGATCCGGGAAACTACAGACCGGTGAGCCTGATATCAGTACCAGGAAAAATGGTAGAAACCATCATAAAGAATAAAATTACTCAGCATGTAGATAGTCATGACCTAATGGGAGACAGCCAACATGGCTTTAGACAAGGAAGATCTTGTCTTACTAATCTGTTATGTTTTTTTGAAGGATTGAATAATCAGGTGGACAAAGGTGAGTCGGTTGATATTGTGTATCTGGACTTTCAGAAAGCCTTTGACAAGGTCCCTCATGAGAGACTTTTGGCAAAACTAAAGAGTCATGGGATAGGAGGCAGTGTATTATTGTGGATCAGGAACTGGTTAAAAGATAGAAAGCAGAGGGTAGGGCTAAATGGCCAATTTTCCCAATGCAGAAAGGTGAATAGTGGTGTACCCCAGGGATCTGTGCTGGGTCCGCTGCTTTTTGACATATTCATAAATGACCTGGAAAATGGAATAACGAGTGAGGTTATCAAATTTGCAGATGACACAAAACTATTTAAAGTTGTTAAAACCCAAGAGGATTGTGGAAAATTGCAAGAGGATCTTGATAAATTGGAAGACCTGGTATCAAAATGGCAGATGAAATTTAATGTGGACAAGTGCAAGGTTATGCACCTAGGGAAGAACAACCCAAACTATGGTTACACGATGCAAGGTTCCACATTAGGAACCACCACCCAGGAAAAAGATTTAGGCGTCATTGTGGATACCATGTTAAAACCCTCGGCCCAGTGTGCAGCGGTGGCCAAGAGAGCAAATAGAATGCTAGGTATGATAAGGAAAGGAATGGAAAATAAAACAAAAGATATTATAATGCCTCTATATCGTTCCATGGTGAGACCGCACCTTGAATATTGTGTGCAATTCTGGTCGCCGTATCTTAAAAAGGATATAACGATTTTAGAAAAGTTTCAGAGAAGAGCCACTAAAATGGTAAAGGGGATGGAAGGATACTCCTATGAAGAAAGGCTAAAAAGGTTAGGGCTCTTTAACCTGGAAAAGAGACGGCTGAGGGGAGATATGATAGAAGTCTATAAATTAATGAACGGAGTGGAACGGGTAAACGTAGATCGATTGATTACCTTATCAGAATATAGAAAGACTAGGGGACATGCAATGAAGCTACAGGGTAAACTATTTAAGACTAATAAAAGTATTTTTTCACTCAACGTGTAATCAAACTCTGGAATTTGTTAGTGTAGCTGGGTTTAAAAAAGGTTTGGACAAGTTCCTGGAGGAAAGGTCCATAAACCATTATTAAGAAGGGACCCAGGATATCAATGCTTGAACCAATACAAACATTGTGGAACCTGTGTCCCTTGGGGAAACTGCTAGGTACATATGACCTAGATTGGCCACTGTTGGAAACAGAATACTGGGCTTGATGGACCTTGGTCTGACCCAGTATGGCATATCTTATGTTCTTATGTAACCCCACCCCACTGCATGATGCACAGCTAATGTACAATTGAGCACATGGTAATCGTCCTGCCCATGTGGTAACGTTTACCGTGGGCCTGTGAAAGCAGTTAGTACACGCTGCAATGCGCATTAACCACATAGTGCACTTTAGCAAACATGCCCCAAAAAGATTGGCTATTGTGTTCCTGATTGAGTAGAATACATTAAAAATGATCTAAAACTTGGGGACATGTAAGGGTAAAAAGGTTTTGGTTTGAGATTTTTTGAAGATTTTCACAATTGCGGGGCATTTTGTTTGTTCGTTTCAGATATAAACTCCAATATAAATATTTTTGCATGCATTAGAACTTTTTAGTACATACAAATTAATGTGCATGCACTAATTCATAGGTTATGCATAGTAAGGGGGCTATTTTAGAAGCTGTGTTTGTGAGTAGGACATCTGAAAATGGACACAAAGACATGCAAAAAATGAAGATATTCCTGAAGCCATTTTAGAAAGCTGGGTATATAGATGTCCTCAGCACAAGAATGTCCAGGTGGCATGGAGGCATGGTGGAGTCATTCACTGGGTGGAGCAAGGCAGATGGATATTGTGGTGCGATTTCAGAATAGCACAAGCCCATTAGGCCCTGGTTGGTGAGGCGTCCTGCTCCTGACCATGAATAAGGTGCAAAAAAGTACTTTTTGCATGGCTGCAACACTTCCTGGGGGGAGAGCAAAATGTGCTTACATTGCAATGGTTAATATTTCCTAGCTGAAGAAACCTGCCCATAAATACTTATGCATGTAACTGGCCTTGCTATCTGCATGGGGTCCGTCTTCTGAAACTGTTACTGGGATGTTCATTTTTCAAGGTGGAGATGGAGTGATTTCAGAAAGCACAGCTGCTACACCCCCGGTTTTTGGATGCTCTGCTCTGGATGGCCCTGATTTTTTCCTAGACATCCCTTCTAAAATGCCACTTTAAGGCGATTAATTTGGAAGCCATATTTGCAATTTATACATGTATAATCAGGGATATATACATGTAAAATGCATCCACATGTTAATGGCTATTTTAGAAAGGGTCCAGTTTACACATGGCTGTGCATAGTATGTCTAAATTGCATGGTGGCATGGTAGGAGCATATCCTGAACAGGATAAAACTCTACTGGCCTGATATTCAAAGGCATTTGCATGGTTTACAGACTTGTACGCCATATAAATTAAACAGGTAGGGGGAAAGTATGCAGCCTTGTCGTACATATTTGCTTATTTTAAACTATTCTGTTTCTCCTTGTTCCGTTCGAACTGTTGCTTCTTGATCAATGTACAGATTGTGCAAGAGAACAATCAGGTGTTCTGGTATACTATTATTATTATTATTATTAAGTATTTATATAGCGCTGCAACATACAAAGCGCTGTACAAAAATATAAGAGAGACAGTCCCTGCTCATCAGAGCTCACAATCTAGTCAAGACAAAATACAAAATAAATTACATAATACAAATAACAATTCAACAAGACAAAGTATACAAATGTATGCTTCATAATGTGGCCCAGTTTCTCATGGTTTACACAGTCAAAAGCCCTGCTGTAGTCAATAAAGCACAAATAGATATCGTTTTGCTATTCTTTAGTCTTTTCAAGGATCCACCTCACATCCGCGATGATGTCTCTCGTTTCTCGCCCTTTCCTAAACCCTGCTTGTACTTAAGGTAGTTCTTGTTCCAGGTATGGCTTTAGTCTCTGTGGAATAATTATATGCAGAACAAATCATCAGAGAAGTAGGATTATATGAAGACAACAGAGGTGTGAAGCTTGGTGGAAGACTCATCAACAACCTTCGCTATGCTGATGATACCTCATTACTGGCTGAAAGTGAAGATGATCTGTTACATTTGTTTCTCATGTTCAAGGAACATAGTCTTAAAATGGGCCTGCACCTTAATGTAAAGAAGACAAAGATCATGACAACTCACAAAATCAATAAGTTAATCGTTGAAGGAGAAGAAATTGAAATTGTGGACAACTTTAACCTACTTGGATCAACTATCAATAAAGAAGCAATAAGCAGTCAAGAAATCCGATGACACATTGCTCTTGGCAGAATGGCTATGAAAGACCTAGACAAGATTCTCAAGAGCAGAAATGTCTCTCTCCATATAAAGATTTGACTAATTTAAGCCATGGTATTTTCAATAACATTATATGGATGTGAAAGCCGGACACTGAAAAAGATAGACAGGAATAAAATTGATGCCTTTGAATTATGGTGCTGGCGGTGAATACTGCATATATCATGGACTGCCAGAAGAACAAATCAGTCAGTACTAGAGAAGATCAAAATGAAGCTTTCTTTAGAAGCTCAAATGACAAGACTTTGACTTTCATATTTTGGACACATCATGCGAAGAGAGAAATCATTAGAGAAAGACATCATGCTTGGCAAGATAGAAGGTCAATGCCAAAGAGGAAGGCCAGCAATGAGATGGATCAATACAATAATATCAACTATGGGTACCAGTCTATCAACAAAGAGCCACCTGACTGAAGACCCATCACAATTTAGGACAACTATCCAGAGGGTCACCATGAGTCGACACCGACTCAACGGCACTTAACAACAACAACATACCATGTAAATGCTGTTTAGAGGGATATTCCACAGCATATGATCTCTGCTACATGCCCGGATGCTAAATGCTTAGCACTGGGGCATGTCGTGGGCATTCTGGGGTGTTCTAGGGGTGGCACCAGTCGCTAACTAGGCAACAGTGATATTGCACCACTGCCCAGTTAGCACCCACAGGTAAAAGATAGGCACAGCAAAAGCTGGCCTCTCTTTACCCATGGGAGCTAACTAGGCAGCGGCGATATTGAGCCTCTGCCCGGTTAACTTCTACGGGCTTGTGGGCTGTGCAGCGACCCCGGATATTCTATGCCAGGGCCACATGTGACTTCGGCATTGAATATCCAGGTTTAAAGTTTGGCGGCAATTGCTGTGTGTCGTAGCAGTGCATAGCCGTCACAGAAGAATATCAGTCCCTACATGTCTAAACCCCATTTCATGTAGGGAAGGCACGTGAAAGCTCAAAATTTTCCATGTCTTGATTTACTTCTGCTCTTTGACATGAATAGGTATTAAAAAAGCACTCATTTTGGCCATCTCTGTACAGGAGGGAGTAAGGGGGATATCCCCCTTAATCCCCCAATGTTAATTTCCCCCTCCAAATTGAAATGAGGTCAGTAGAGTTCCCTGTATCTGCATACAGTATCTAAGTTTGTAAAATGACTCAGCTGCCGGCAGTTAAATGCATAAGTTGCTGGGTCCCTTTCATAGAATTTCCCCTTAAGTACATTTGTGCATTGGCTCCTCCCACTGCATTTACATCCTAGCCATACCTGCACCTTAACACACGTAAATTACAGTATTTTGGTGGTTTACTTATGTATTTTAGCCAGTCACAATGTTACTGTATGTGCATATAGGGCTGATTGTGCATACTTTCACTGGGGAATGAGCATGGGGAGAGCTTGGGTGGAATATGGGTGGAGTGCACCAGTATATCAGTAAATTATAAAATGCTATAATTTACATGTATTTTTTTACAAATCTGGGCATAAGCATTTACCAATGAAAGGCCTGAGCTACATAAGTCCATTAAATAAGTCCATTATCTGATGTAATGAAATAAACAGAAAACTCATTTGGTCCAAATCAGTAACAGGGTTATTTTATCTGTTTGAATGTAGAGGCCTTTTTACATTGTCATCCCTCATCAGCCCCAGCGGTGAAGACTGGTATTGTTGGGCTTTCTGAGAGTGGTAGTTGTGCCTTACTTATATAGATCACACAGAAAACTTCTTTTCTTTTTAGGGTTTTATTCCCCGTCCCTTGAGGTTTCTTCTTCCAAAGATAACAGAAATTAACAGCCCATTTTGGCTTATAACAAAAGATAAATGAACAACAAAAACAGCTTCCTTCAGCTTATAACTTTGAACAAAACAAAATAACAAACAGCCTAACTGTCTGCTTGGCTGGAGAGAGAGAGTAAGCTGCAGCCTTGCAACTCATACATTGGAGTTAAGGTCACACAATCACGTTTACCTCAGTGAGAATTCTGGCTCTGTTACAGTGAGAGAACACTCCATCAATTCTGGATTTTCTAATACTTCTGAGTTTTCATACTCCATTAATTCCTGTTCATTAACTTCTCCATTATCAGCTTCAGACGTGGGGTAAAAGTATGGCAGGCTTGCCTCGTCCCCTAGGAAGTTTCTTTTCCCTTCTGAAGCACTGCCTCTCTGGGAAGTATCGTATAACCCTGAGCTGTGCCTTCCAGAGCTCTGCCCCCGCTGGTGTCTTAATAGATAGCTCAGGTCCTTGTTTGACCTGCTAGCTGGGTAATTACGGCAGGCTCCTTGCCGGGTCTGCACTAGCTTCCTAGACTCAGCTGGGCTAGATTGGAAAGCTTGTAACGGCGTTTCCCTAGAAGCTGGGAGCTCACAGTGATAAGGGAAATCTTCAACTTTTCTGGGTGAGTGAAACCCTCTTCTCTTAGTATTTTTATAACCAGGAGAAAAGCTATTGTCAGCCTCTAAATATCTGGGCTTTATGTGGCTATTTCTATGCTTCCAGGGCTCCTCCCTCTCAGATAGCAAATAGCCCTTGTATTCACTCCTTGCCCCTGTACCTGCTGTTGCAGTCTTCTTATATTTCTCTCGTCCTCCAAGCACAAACACACTGTCAGGGTGTTGCTTTCTCACCGAGCCACACAGGTCTCTGGATTCTTTCCAACTTTCACACCGGCTCCCTTGTTGCCTCACTGACTCACTCTCACTGTCTTCGTCTCTGTCACACCAGCTCCAGGCTTTCCATGGCTTCAACCGTATCTGCTGTTGCCTTTCAGCTTGTGACCTCTGTTGCTTCAACTCCTCTCTCAAGGATTCCCTCTCTCTCAAGGATTCCCTCTCTCTCAAGGATTCCCTATCTCTAATTGTTTGGGAGTCTATTTTATCTGCGTGTCTCCTGACTCCACCTTCACTCAGCTGCACTCTATTGGGCAAAACAAATTCCCTTGCTTTGCTCTCTGGGTGTGTCTTTCTGGGCTCTGTGCACGTGTGCCTAGGTTGTCCCTGGCAACCATCAAACATTCCTCTGTTTTCCTTGTCACTTTTACTGTGATCATTCACACTGATCTGCACTTTCTCGGGTTGCCTTAGGTCCACCCTGTGACAACATGCATCAAAGGGCTTTTATAAAATGACCGTGGGGGTTACTCATCTAAAAGCACAAGAAGGGATGTACTTTTATATGAGCCTCTTGTAGGCATGTTCTATGGTGAAGGGAAGGTAGAATCATGATTTACATGCATATGGTATAAAATACATGACAAAGCATGGCAACTAGAATTCCCTCTACTGCCTGGGATTTTATGTCCTTTAATGTTTTTAAGGTAGTTTTTTGTTGTTGCTGCAGCTCCTGCTACAGAGACCTTCCGAGTAGTAACTTCCTCCTTCCTGCTCCGTGCAGTGTAGAAACTCTCACGCTGGTCAAACGACAGCACAAGAGTTCCTGCACAAAATGATTCAAACTCACATAAAGGCAGATTGTGCAGTGAGGAGGAAGACTTTGCTCCAGAGGCAGTGGCCACAGACAACAGGGGGAAATCAGTGGGGGGAAGGGGAAGGAGGGATGCAGACTGACTAGTGGAGGTGGAGACTGGGGAGGTGGTTGACCTGCTTTCAGAAGTAGGGGCTGGGGCTGGCTGAATGGCTACCAGAGCTGAGGATGGGGGCTGGGGGACAGTGGACTGGCTTGCTGGTAAATGTAGCTAGCATAGATGGGTTTAAAACAAAGGTTTGGACAAGTTCTTGGAGGAAAGGTTATTAAGGTAGACTTGCAGAAAGCCACTGCTGATCCCTGGAAGTATGTGACATGGAATTTTGCAATTTTTCAGGATCCTGTTAGATATTTATGAACTGGATTTGCCATTGTTGGTGGCAGGGGGGGTGGGGGGTGGGGGTGATGGCTGACTGACTTGCTGGGATATGGGTTGGAGAGCTGGCTGAGTGGCTTGTTGGAGGAGGGGCTGGGTGTGGCTCACTGCCCTGTAGGGTTAGAGCAGAGAGGTGGCTGACTGGCTTTCTTCATGGCAAAGGCTAGCTAGGGGTCTGAATGGCTTTCTAGCTGGTGAGGGCTGGTTGAGAGGATAGTTGATTGACTGGCTGGGTGGTAAGGGCTGATGGGATGGGAAATAGGGAGGTAGGAGTTAGGGGTGACTGATTTAAGGGAGGGGGGAGACTGGTGGGAGGACGGGCTAAAAGAGAGAGATTAGATGAAGACAGGGTTGGAGAGAGATAGCAAGAATGGTTGATGGCAGGGTGTGGGAGGAGATTGAACGTGAGAATAGATGGGGAGGGGGTCTTCTAGCTTTGTGTTTCTTCCAGTGGCATGCTGACATGCTGAAGTTCATTAAGAGCCTGTTTTATTACGCTTTCTTTTCCCTTGGACATGGAATGGGAAAACAGCCTTAATAAATCAAGCCGCTTCTCAATTTCAGTGGAAACAGTGGGGGCGAGGGGGGGGGGGCATTGGAAAGGTTTCAGCCACTGACACTTTTGGGCTGACTCCCATATCAAAAGAAAATTTGTCAAAAGCCTACTTTACATGCTAAAGTTTACCCCTGCTTCCAAGAAGGAGAGCCGAAAGGTTAGCAGAGCATCAGGTTAATTTACACACAGCATAAGTGAACATGTTAATCTCTCCCCAAACCTAGCCTCTGGCGTGCCTCTGCTCAATCCAGTGAAATTTGTTTCCCTCGGGAATGAAACAGTATGCTTCTTCCACAGTTTAGGCTTGCTGATCAACATTGAGAAAACAATTCTTCAACCTACAAAAAAAAATGTTGTTTAGAGGAATATTCTGACATGAATCTGACCAAAGCCTTTCTGCCTCAAGGCATATATCCGAAAGTAATGCACTGAATTAGATTGTAAGCTCTGAGTAGGGACTGTCTCTATCTGTGTTTATACAGCGCTGTGTATGTCTTGTAGCACTTTACAGATGTTTAATAGTAGTAATAGAAATAATAGGGGGGATATTCAAAGTGATTAACATCATGTTATTGGTTAGTGCCGCTGAATATCCAGAGATGCTGCCGTTGCATACTGACTAGCATCGGGGTGCTCTGGGGGCAGAGTGGGGTGCAGCACTTGGAAATAACCCGGCAGTGGTGATATTGAGCCGCTGCACGATTATCGCAAAGCTGCAAAAGTTAGGTACCTGAAAGGGTGGCCTAACCGTCACTGCCAAAGCTAACCGAGCAGTGGCTCAATATCGCCACCACCTGGTCAGCTTCATCGCTATCCAACCGACTCAGATATTCATTTCTGGTGGCCACCGCCGCTGAATATCAGGCCCTATATACCCAGAAAGTTCAGTGTTCCCAAGTGATCATGATGAGAACCAGCTTACAGATGTCAGACCATTGGCAGCTGTGGTCCATTTTGTGCTTTTTGCCTGTCTCAAAATTAAAGGGCCACAATGGAATTTCAAATTCCAGCGGAATCAGCACAGCCAGCCTCGTTCTTCCACAATCCTTCCATCAGTTTTACTTCAGACCATGTTACTGTGATAGATGTCAGAAGTCATCCTGAACAAACGTGACCATGCTGCATGGTTAGTCTATTATTCTGACTTTACAACAAATGCTTTCAACATTGTTTAGAGAGCTCTCAACTCACGCAATGAGCCTGGTAACAAGCCAACCAAATGTTCCACATCAATCTGTAGTTCAGGGCAATCTATTACTCCCCCCAGGCATTTGCCCATATTTTTCCAGAATCAATCAGTTCTAATATGGATGGACAATCAAATTGCCATGCTTTATATCACCAGATAAGGAGATGTGGATTCCCCTCAATTATGCCTAAAAGCAGCATGAATTTGGGACTTAATGATATCTAATCACATAAAAATTCAAGACATTTACATCTCAGGCATTAGAACCAGATAGAGACAAGCTCAGCAGGGTTCGTCAACCTCATAAGATGTCTCTAGACCAGGCATGTCCAACTTCGAACAGGTCGTGATCTACATTTTCTGGCCAAAAGTGCTGGTGATCTACCACCATGAAAATTAAGTTTCAAATTAAATTTTAACCCAATAAAGATGGAGGATTCCCCCCCCCCCATTTTTAATGAAGCTTCTGTCATTTACTTGGATGTGATCAACTGTTAAGCAAATTAAGCAAAAACAAAACAGAGAGACGAAGATCCAGTAAGAACTGCGAGGGGAAATGGAAAGTACATTTTTTCTTAAAGTTTTATTGAGTAATAACTTTCTTTAACTGTCTTAATAGCTTTCTTTAACTTTTATTGAGTAATTTATGTTAAATTTAGGTCGAGTATTGATCCAGGTTGATCTTGCACAATCTTTAAAATTTCGCTCTTGCTCATTAGTGAGACATCTGAGCCTGCATTTCATCAACCAGCTTTTCGAAGTTGGGTGAATAATGCGTGAGGGCCAGTCTCAGGGAATCCTGGAGATGTTCATCTGTCATGTTGGAACGTTGTGTACTCTTTGTCATTTTCAGATGGGAAAACACAGATTCACACAAATAAGTTGAACCGAAACAGGAGTGTACAGCTTCACTGCATCTTCTCAAGTTGGGAAATTTGTCTCTTGGCACTAGCTTCCAAAACGATTCTTGCTCATTTTTAAGGGTTAATATTTCATTTTCAAGAGATGGCTTGTTCAATGAGTCATTTTTACTGATAGCAACTGCAGTTTCTTTAATGTCCACATCTACTTTGAATGGGTATGACAAGTACTCCACAACTGTTCCAATTTTTTGGAAGTCGCAGAATCTATTTTTGAATTCCTGGATAACAGAACAGATTTCTGTCACATACTTCTTGTTCTGAAAAACAAAATTTGGATATTGTCCCAGATGGTCCTGCGTATTAGGAAAATGATCAAAAGTGTTGTTTGCAAGGTCAGTCATCATTAGCTCAAATTTGCTCTTGTAGGATGAAACTGTACTCATCATCTCGCCAATGCATTTGTTTTTACCTTGTAGTTCAAGGTTCATATCACTTACTTAGCCTGTAAAGTCAGCGAGAAATGCCAGATCACATAACCGCTCCTCATCTTCCAACTCTGCTTGATCATCTCCCTTCTCCTTCAAAAAAACTTCTTATTTCATTCAGCAAATCACGGAATCTTTGCAGAAATTTGTGCTTACTTAGCCACCTTACATCTGTGTGCAAAATGATTATCGCTGCCCCTTCATCAAAAGTAAGATTGGAAAGCTGTCTTTGAAGTGTTCTTCCACGAACTGAATTTACAATTTTGAATGTGATGTCCATGACAGTCTTTGTATTGAGTCTTGCTTGGCAAAACTTGCTGGTGAATGATGCAATGGTAATAAAGGAAATCTGGGAAGTCGTCATGCTGTCTACAGAGGGCTATGAAACCGTTAACCTCACCTGTCATTGCTCTTGCTCCATCAGTAGTGATGGAAACAAGTCTATGCAATGAAAGATTACACTTTGTCACAAAAGAATGGAAAGAACTGAATATTTCCTGACTGGTAGTTCTCCCTTTTAAAGAAATCATTCAAAGAAGTTCTTCTTTAACACTGAAGTCTTCAAAAACCATTCAGATAAAGACTAGTAACTTGGCTACGTCTCTTATGTTTGTAGATTCATCCAGTTGGAGTGAGAAAGCAACACAATTTGAAATATCCTCCAACAATTGTTCAGTTGTGTCTCCACACATCTTTTCTATTCGCCACACGATGGTGTTTGTTGACACTTGTACATCTTGAATAGCAGCTATGATCTCTTCCTTATTTTTAAATCCTTCAAAAAGATTGTCAGCTGCTTCAAGAAAACAATCTTTTACAAATTCCCCTTCAGTGAAAGGTTTGCATTTCTTTGCGATTAGGTTGCTGACCTTGAAGGATGCTATGGTTGCATTGACCGAATGTGACCTTGGCTTCGCCATCAACTGTTGCTGAGTAGCCAATTTCGATTTAAGTTCTTTGAGCTTCAGCTTACGAATTTCACTTTTGGGTGGAAAATCAGCATCAAACTTATTGCTATGCAGAGCCTTATAATGACGTTCCAGATTACCCTTTTTGGGCAAGGATACTGGGGCGTTACAAATTAGACAACAACACTTGTCTTTCGCCATGATGAAGAAGTAGTCCATTTCCCATTCATTATGAAAGTGGTAAGTTTAGCTCTTCTATGGAACACTCATCTTCGTTATACTGGGGGGCTGGATGTAAGAAGGCCAAATCTGCTAAGTTAGTATAAGCCCTGGCTGAATCTGGTCCAAACTGTCACTGTCCCAAAGTATTAAAGATCAACAAGAACTCAAGACCTCTGGATGATGTGCAATACAAGGACTGGAGATGCCAAATCCACACATGCAGTTCTAGAAGTAAAAATAAGAATTCATCATACTGGCACCAATCAAATACCACCAAACAATCATAAAAAAACTCAAACACCTGTCTAGCAAACCAGATAAAATCAAATACCGCCAAACAAGTTCAAATACTGCCACACACGATTTAATAAATTCTGCACACAGTGTAGAATCAACGCGAAGGCATGGCGAAATAAAATTGCAGTGTAGAAATACGCAAAGGCTAGGCGAAATAAAATTGCAGTGTAGAAATACGCAAAGGCTAGGCAAAATAAAATTGCAGAGGCAAGCAAAAGTCACAGTGGTTTGAACCAATTCGAAGGCAAGGCATAGGCAAGTTAGAACAAAATTGGAAAAGCCCGCCAAAATCACCAAATTCTTGACACTTTGTTGTGTCTGCCCGAAAACGTTTAATGAAAGCGAACTATAAAGCGACCAACGACCAGCACACGACACAACTTAAACGGTAAGTATATTCAGGTAAAGCCTGGGTGAATGGATATCACCAGGTATATAATACACTTCTAAGGAGTGTTGGGGCAGGGGCAGGAATGGGTGATTCTGAGAGGCAGGAGACCAGGTATGATGCCGGGCATGTGGCATCTCGTGGGGTGTGGGCGCGGGCGGCGGCCCCCTGAGGTACCCACAAACTATTGGCATGAAAACAACAAGCACCCCCAATACACCTGTAGGCAAGATTCCCGCAGGCAGGAAAAAAATACAGGCAAAGGATCAGCAGCGGCGGCAAGCCCTCGGCAGATGACCTGCCGGCACGAGCTCTCTCCTAGCGACAGGACGAGCTGCTGGAGAGATGGAGCCAAGTGGGGCTGGCGATCTACCTCTGACCACCCACCCCCCCTAGATCGCGATCTACCTGTTGGACATGCCTGCTCTAGACCATTAAAGCATACAAAACACTTTTTGAGTTTGGGAAACTCCTGAGACTTATTGGCCAGCAACCTAAGTACAAAGCTGCTCCACAGTCCCCTCTGTAGGCAGGAACAATGTCAGTCTTTAGAATCCGGTCTAGTTCCTAGTCTATGGTCTTCTATTACAGAGCCCATTAAGTGTAGTACTGTGAATTATCTCTCTGCTATGAGGATAGTAAATTCTTTCCCCATTTCCAACCACTTTTGTCAAAAACCCTGCTTTGGGACTATGTAATTTAATTAATTTTTAGACATTTTCCACATTTAACAGCATCGCTATTCTGAAGTAGGCTACAATTCAAGCAAAAATGTATTAAATACAAAATCAGAAATGCAAAGTACCATCAATAGAAATCATTGCATATAATACAACATCAATAAGAATTGGCAGAGTCTGAATCAACCTTAAAGGCCTTATGAGACAAATATGTCTTTAAAAACTTCCTAAAAGTAAGACTATTGGCTATTGTTAACACCAAACTGTTAACCGAGGCAGGCGGACCCGGCGCTCCAGGCCCCTACCTCTCGCACCCCCCCCCCCCCCCACAACACCCCGCCCCTACCCTGCCCCCCACAAAATACATAACACCATAATTTCATGGAACATAACTGGTCGCAGCTTTTATTAGCCATAATAATTTAACAAACCAACAATAAAAACTTCCAACCCCCAATTAGCGGCACCCGGCTGCACCAGCCCTACCTCAGCAAAGTGCCTGCCACCGCTAATGCCATAACTCGCCACCTGGCAAGTTACCATACCCCTCTCCCCGACTTCGCCATGCTAAGCAAAAGTCGGCCGAGGGTTTGATCGGGTCAGGGGCACCCCGCCCCTGCCCAAGTGAAGCCTGCTGGTCCGGACCCCGGAAACCTCCGGGATTCCGCCCCCCCCCCAAGCTGCAACACCCCAAACACCCACCGCCAAACGTTAGGGAGGGAGGGAGGGATGCCGGCACCGACCGCAGCCTCCGCGCGACTGACCACGCGGAGGCTGCTCAGCCCCTACCCCCGCCCCCCGCTCCCAACACCCTCTGCACTAATTGGCTCCCGTGCGGCCGCGACCCACGGGAGCCAATCAACTCAAAAGACGCGCACGCTCCCCGCCTAGGCCACGCACAGGGTCCCCGCGCCGGGCCGCGTGCCCGGTTAATATCGGCCGCCGGGACCCTGCCCGCGGCCTCGGGATTATAGGCCAATTTCCCAAGCTTTGGAACAGGGCAATCATTCACCCTGTGTTGAAGAAACACAATGTACCAATGATCTAGCTAATTATAGAACCATTGGAAACATATTGTTTATATCCATACTAGCAGAGTGAGTAGTACACACTCAACTATGCAGGTTTATGAAACATACATCTGCTGTTCACCCTCATCAGTCAAGGTTTAGAGCTGGTTACAGCTCTGAAACACTCCTGTTATCATTAGAAATCATAAAGGAACGAGGGAATCATAAAGAAAGGGAGAATAGAACAAAGGATATTATAATGCCACTGTATTGTTCCATGTGTGACCGCACCTTGACTAGTGTGTGCAATTCTGGTTGCCATATCTTAAAAAGGATAGAAAAGGTACAGAGAAGAGTGACAAAAATGGTAAATAAAATGGAAGGATATCCCTATGAGGAAAGGCTTAAAAACTTAGGGCTCTTCAACTTGGAAAAGAGATGGCTGAGGAGAGATATGATTGAGGTCTGTAAAATAATAAATGTAGTGGAATGGGTAAATGTGGGCGTATCTTTCTGTTTACTCTTTCAAAGAGTAGAAAGACTAGAGGACACGCAATGAAGCTGCAATGTGGCACATTTAAGACTAATCGGAGAAAATACTTTTTCACTCTATGCGTAATAAAACTCTGGAATTCATTACCAGAAGATATAGTAAAAAAAATTAGGGTATCTGAAATTAAAAGAGGTTTGGATGAGTTCCTGGAGGAAAAGCCTGGACTGGGGAAATTCACTGTTTGTACATGCCACAAGCATTGCGGAACCTATGTACCCTTTGGGAACCTGACAGGTACTTGTGACCTAGATTGGCCACTGTTGGAAACAGGATACTAGGCTTGATGGACTCTTGGTCTGACCCAGTATGGCATGTCTTATGTTCTTATATAGTGATATACGAACGGCTGTTTATGGAGGTAAAGCAGCAATACTAGTTTCTCTTCGACCTAGTTGATCACCATATCCTCTCTTAAGCCATTCCCATGGTTTTTATTATTCAGAAGCCTGATCCTTCCATGTAGCATTTGGCTCTGGCTTATCTTCTTGTTTACCTCTATAATGCGGAGTCCCACAGGCCTTAGTTCTGGCACCAAATCTATTCTACCTCTTTCCAAGCCCACTTGCTATGTTGATTCAAATTTTTGTTATAAACAGTTAGCACTTTGCAGATGATATACTGTTAATATATTATGCAGATCCTGTTACTCTGTGAAGGAAATATTGATGTTATTCTTACATCTCTCATAAAACTGTCATTTGAGTTATTGGAATCTGTGTCTTTCAAGCAGTTTCATGAGAGATTAAGAATGTGGATGAGGTTCCCTGCACGGAGTACTGGATCAGTACAATATATTAACCGTATGTTATCTGCAAAGTGGTACTCGTTTATACCAAAAACTTGAATCAATGAAGCAAGTGGGCTAGGAAAGAAGTAGAATAGAATTGGTGCCAGAACTAAGATAATTTCTACTAGCAAGTACTTCCTGAAGAAGAACCAGTGATCATCTTCAGACCTTCAAAATACTAATATTATTTGTATAAAATTAAAATCTCCTAAATTCAATATAGCATTAGCGACCTCAGGATGGCCTTACCCCTACATTTGGTGAAAACTAGTCACCATACGGAAATGGCAGACGCTCACATCATAGGTCTAAAGCCTTATTACCTTATTTTACCAATTATATATCCTTTATTCTAATTCACCTCTAATTAATAATTATTATATATCCACAAAAGTACTTTTTAGGATCCTTCAAAACTAAACAAACAACATATAGATAAAATTAAAAGAAGGCATCTGCACTTCTACGTGGTATATGGAAAATATATACACGATACCGGAACTCACAAGATGCAATCCATTTTACCTATAACAAAATAGAAGAAGATTCTTAAGGATCATCATATCTTTACCTCCAATAAAAATATATTATCACTTATCTGAGCAACTTCTGGGTCCGGCACATATCGATGGTTGAAAACTGCTTAACTCAAGTAAAACCGCAAGCCGCGGTGAACAGACAGCCGAAGCTGTTGGTCTCCATGGCAAGCTATCCAACAAAAGCTTTCGTTTCGCTAAATAGGCTTCTTCAGGGATTATAAGAACAGTTGCTTCACCAAATGCAAAGAATATCCTCAAGCATACAATATGCTTCTTACCATTACCATATTGTATAGGCAGCATGATGAGAAGATTCTTATCTGGCACATCAAACTGAGGGAAGGACAAGAAGTTTTAAAGTGGAATTGGAAGGAAAGAGGAAGCCAGTAGTGTTTATGCAAAAGTGGACTTATCTTGAAAAGTTAGAAAGAGGTTGAACAACAGTATTTTGAATCAGCTGAAATTTGTGCAGAAGTAGTTAAGTACAGTTTGATTGTGCAAGTTTGTTGAAGAGAGAAAAATGCAGAACAGACTACGTCAGACACTTGGGAGTCAAAAGAAAGTGACTGATCGAAAGTGACACAAGTAAATGAATGAATTAACCAGCGGTATGGTAGCACCAGCAATAGACAGTAGGGCCAAAGGGCAGGTGGCAGAATTTGTTATCCAGATGGCTTGAAATTTAGACTGATTCAACTTTAGGAGTTGTGATTCCAACTGAGAAGCTACAGAACTGAGGCAAGATCAGGGTGCAAGGATGATGAATAAAATGTCAGAAGAATGTCATCTGCATATTAAAACCCAATACCCCCATGATTCTGAAAAGAGTTGCCAGAAGAGCAAGAAAGATACTGAAAAGTGAGGGGGAAAACATGGAATCCTGGGGGACACAGCAGGACAAAGGCAAGATTTGGGAGTATGAGTTAAAACCAACAAGAACCCTAAATGAATGATCCCAAAGAAATGAAGAGAACCAGTTGTGAACTGAAACTTTAATACCAATCTCGGTTGCACATTGAAGCAACAAGGTATGAATGACAACATCAAAGGCTGCAATATGATCAAGAGAGAATCAATGCAAGTTTACCATATACAGGAGGATTAATCTGGCACACAGTCCCTTCTACCTCCCTGAGAGTTGTATTTCTCCTTGAACTATTGAAGTATTTGAGGGAATGAGGAGATCACTGTATGTAGGAAAGACTATGGATGCTCAAAACATCATGCATAGTTATGAGCTCTGGAAGAGATGTTCCCTTCCGGAACCATCTGATGACATCATCAGCTCATGTGCCTGGAAAACATCTGTTACAGATAAACAGCTTAGATGTCTTGCTCCAGTAGGCAAATGGGAAACACCCTTTCTCCAAGAGGAAAGGTCAGTCTCCTGTCTTTCTTTTCTTGTAGCACCTGAGAGCACAGCCCTCTTGCCTAGCTCCTCCTACTCTCTTCTCTTTCTATTTGATGTTAAAGCAAGCCCTATCCATTAGGCCATATGTATGCAAATATTAGAGGACGTCCTTATTAGTTATAAGTGATATGTAGACTCCTAAAACTGATGTGGTGGAAAGAAAATTAGGGTAATAATTCCAGAGGCTAAATTTCAAAGCCATTTCTATTTGAAAAGCAATGTATTTTTATGAGTATATGAGAAGAATTCCTGGAGGTGGAGTAATGGCAGAATTTTCACTTACATGCACACTTTTGAAAATTCAAGTACATGCATATAAATTACCCCAGAAAACGTTTGTGCTCCAAAACGCATGTATAAAGCTAAGCACATAGGGTCTGATATTCAGCACCGGCAGCTAGGGCAATTACAGTGGCTAGCTACCAGTTCTGAACATTAAACGCGGATATTCAATACTAAGGTCATATCCGGCCCTGGCATTGAATATCTGGGGTTGCCGCAGATCCTGCTGCCCGTTTATGGATACACGGTAAAAGTTAGGCCAGGGTTTCCTGCAACTGTCTTTCACCACAGATCACAAATGGGGCAGCAGCTCAATATCGCCACTGACTGGTTTGCAATCGGTTCCGCCTCTGATCCACCTCGGAATGCCCCCGATACGCTCTGATGCTAAGCGGTTAGCACTGGGGTGTATAGTGGCATTAGCTGGGGATATTCAGCGGCACTAAGCGTGTTAGTGCTGCTGAATATCCCACTTAGGGGCATTTACACGGTTTACGTGTTTGTAAACTGTATAAATGCCTTGGAATATTGGACCCATAGTTTTCTTGGGGTAATTCTCAAAATAGAAATTTGCACATCTTTTACTTTGAAAATCCAGCAAAGTCCGCACAGAGAAGACTATAATTGGCATTTTAGAAGGGATGTCTATTAGAATCTGGGACGTCCAGAGCGGAATGTCCAAAAATCAGGTAGAGTGGCAGCAGTGCAAGGAGGCACATAGAAGCGCCTTCTGAAATCACTGCCTGTCTACTCATGAAAACGAATGTTCCTGTAACTCGTTATGGAGGCAGACCTGTGCAAGTGGTAAGGCTGGATATGTGTATGGGTCTAGACCATTTCACAAATGTGGATGTCCCCGAATTGCACAACCTCAGAATTGGGTACTTGGACGTGCCAAGCAGGGTGTTTCATAAGGGCGGTGACTATGCTATGAATACTACCACTACTGCTAATTATCATCTGTAGAGCACTGCAAGGTATACACAGCACTGTGAGACTTGCACATTCCGGCCTTCCATTTCACATACTCAGAGGGATAGCAGCAGGTCAGTAATATGTTTGGCATTTGTATTTATGCTCATATTTATTCAGGCAGGAAATAAACTGTGTCAATGTAAGCACATTTTGTGCTTTGCCTAGAAGAGTTACATTCATGAAATGAGAACTTCTTTTCACCTTATTCATGGTCAGGAACAGGTATAGTCATGGACATCTCACAAACCAGGGCAAGACATGCTTCTGCCATTCTGAAATCACACCTTGACATGCATCTCTGGTGCTCTGCCCAGACCACACCTCCACCATGGCCCAGTACTACATGGATGTTTTCGTGCTGGGCGAAAAGTCTATATACCCGGCTTCTTAAATGACGCTGGAGATGTCTCCATTCTTTGCACATCCAAAAGCCCGTTTTCAGATGTGCAACTCCTGAGCAGGGCTTCTAAAATACATTTTATCCATGCATGTGTTTATAAAGTTACAGTATACTTTCAGGAGGTAATTTTTTTTTTTTTTTAATTTTGTATTTATGCATTTTGCAAATTAGCCAATAATTACATATTGTACAAAAATAAGAAGCAATTAATGTAAGAATAAAGAAGGAAAGAAATATAAAGCAAATACAATAAAACCGTCCTTTCTCCAGCCCACAATACAGGGAGAATCCAAAAAAAAAAGGATAAAAGCACTTCTTAGATAACTCATAGGAAAATGAAGCAGGCCCAACCAACCAACCTTACTACAATCACAGAGGACTGGGGGGGGAAGGAGTCGGGGTCTTTAGGCTGCCAATCATTATGGAAGGCCAGCAGCTGGGAAGGCTCATAAAAAATAAAGAAGACTGATATTTCACCATGGATTTATAAAGATATTTAAGGAAAAACAGAGCCTCTAACTGCTAGACCCAGGGGCGGCCCAAGGGGGTGCAGAACCATGGGCGAAGACTCGTTGTGGGCCTCATTTGCATAAAGGGCCTCATTTGCATAACTATTAGCATAATGTTAACATGCACTAACTTTTAGTAAACATGCCTCTTAATGAGTGTCTGGATAAAGAAAGACTACCAGATTTCTACATTATTTTATTTATTTATTTATTTACATTCTCTTATATACCGCACTATTCGGCATCAGCGCGGTTTACATGGAACAAAATGCTCAGTACAAATAACATGTATGAGTTTACGGATAACGGAACAAAAAACTTGGATAACAGGGGTAACTATTTACAAAACTTACTACATGGAAACAAAATCAAAGAGGATGCATAGAAAACACAATCCACGTCATGGGTTTGAGTTTCAACTTGGTGTGTTGTTGGTATGCTATAAGTTTGTCTGGGAATGTGGATGGAATGGGGGTGTCTTGGAGCTCTAAGGGATGCAGTTGGGCTCAAAAAGGTACTTGTTGAAGAGGTGACCTTTGAGGGCTTTCCTGAACTGTGGTAGATTCTTAATAGCCCGGATATCATGGGGTAATGAATTCCAGTATCTTGGGGCACTGAGACTGAAAGCCCTGTTGGCTGTCGATTTAGTGCAAACAGTAAGTGCCTTCGGTACGGTTAAGGAGTTTATAGCCGTGGATCTTCTTGATCAATTTGGTGATGTGGCATGGATGAGGGAGGTTAAGGATGTGGATGAGAGATTGTGAACAGCTTTAAAAGTGATTATCAAGATCTTGAAAACTATTCTAGCCTGGATGGGTAGCCAATGCAACTGTATTAGCAGAGGTGTCACGTGGTCGCTCCTGGATGCTCCATGGAGGATTCTTGCTGCCGTGTTCATGGCTAGCTGCAGCGGGTTTAGTGTAGACTGGGGAAGACCTTGTAATATGGCATTGGCATAGTCGAAATGAGGTATGACCAATGCCTGGAAAATTGTCCGAAAGTCAGATGGTTCAAGCATGGAGCGTAGATGCCTAAGTGAGCGGATCTTGTAGTAGACTGATCTCACTATGTTTCCTATGTGTTACTATACTCCAGTGCCAACTGCCAGGCACATTAGGAAGTACTGCAAGCACTGCCCATTTAGAAACCATAGCAAACCTGCGGAATCATAACAGCACTACCAGGACTCACAAAGCACCAAACCTACCTATCAAATGGTAACAATGCAAATATTAAACCAATACATCTCAGAAAATACCAATACATTTTCTCAAACGATACCACAGACCTAACCACCTTGTTAAGCACCTGGAATAGCACTCTACAAAAAACAGCAAACCCCCTAACAATCCTGCAAGACACTTTTCAAAGCATTCAGAAAAATGGTACAATCCAGCACTCCTAAAACTAAAGAGGCAACTGAGAAAACTTGAAAAGAAACGAGGTATAACCAAAATACAACAAAACAAACTTCAATACCTTACTCACTCACTGCCTAAAAGGACACAATTAACAAAGCCAAGAAAGAACACCACACCAGAATCATAAATCATGCCCTCAACCAACCAAGAGAGTTGTTTGCCATTGTCCGATCCCTAACCAAAACCAAACAAAATGACACAGGCTTATGCAGCATTGAACCCCACATCCTCACCGACCACTTTGCTGGAAAGCTAAAAAGCAAAAACCACAACCTACTACTACTACTACTATTTAACACTTATATAGCGCCACGCACGCAGCGCTGTACAGACATGAACCTCACTCCCTCCCCACCAGAACCCCTGACAAATCCCAATGCCTGGACTTCATTCTGCACTATAGACCAGAAGCACCTACTAAATATATCTAACATCAATATGACTACCTCCCCCCTGGACCTATGTCCTCTATCATGGATCAAGGCCACAAAAACTGAACTCGCCCCATACCTCCTCCAAATAATAAACCAATCTCTACCCCAAGGTATTATGCCCACTGACCTGAAAACGTCCTCCATTCGCTCTGTATTAAAGAACAAGGCACTAAACAGAAATGAACCAAACTCATAAAGACCAATAGCAAGCATCCTATTTATTGCTAAAATAATTGAAAAAAAAACATCCTAAACCAACTTCAGGACTACCTAGACACCAGTGCTCCCCTAGATGTGCATCAGTATGGTTTTCGTCCATTTCATGGGGTTGAAACCCTGCTTCTAGCCCTAACTGATAACCCTATCTGAGGCATAGATAATCCTAGCCATGCATTCATCTTAATTTTTGTAGACATTGCCTCAGCCTTCAACAACATTAACCACAACACCCTCATCTCAAGACTGGAGCATCTTGGCATGGGAGGAATAGGCCTACTTTGGTTTAAATCTTATATCACAAACTGCAAACTATGGATCCAAATAGGGGAGGAACCTCCAAATACCTTTTCACAGGACCAAGGTATACTACAAGGATCCACCCTCTCCACTCTCCTATTCAATCTGTACCTACAGCCCATCACTCATATAGTCACACAACATTGAATATTATATCTATGTGGATATTATGCTGTCATGCCCAATAGATGTAAACAATCTCACCTACGATAACCTAGCCGACTGCATAAATGAAAATTAATCTTGGTTGAAATCCAACAATCTCAGCATAAACTTTAACAAGACAGAAATGCTCTATATCACAAGGAATCAAAAAATAACCCTACCCCAAACCATAACCATTAACAACATCACACTCCCAGTCAAGCAAGAGGTTAAATATCTCGGCATAATTCTTGATACATCACTCAGCATGCTACCCCATCTGAAGCAAACAGCCAGAACAATCTTTTACAAACGAAAGACCATACAAACATGAGACCCCTCCTCGAAACAAATGATTTCAGGTCCATTGTGCAAGCCATCATTACCCCACACTTTGACTACTGCAACAGCCTGTTACAGGGGCTACCAGCAAAAAACCTATACATACTCTGAGTGCAGAACATCACAGCCAGAATCACCTGCAAAGCCTGACTAACCAACCATGCCACACCCCTCCTACATGACCTCCACTGGTTCTCAATACAAAGCTGGATAAATATAAACTACTCGTGACTACGTTCAAGCTCATCAACAATGTTACACCCTCCTTCCTCTCAACTCTTCTTCATACCCCTGCAGACACTAGATCACAAAGGGAGAACGTTCTCCAATCCCTAACAATCCAACACTCAATCCACAAAACAAAATAAACCACCAGCTCCAGAGCATTTACATACATGGCCCCCAGACTCTGGAACTCCCATTTCTAGTCCTAGCAACCCCCCCCCCCATCAGCCTGTTTCCAATCCTAGGCCCCTCATCAGCCATTTCCAGTCCTATTCCAGACCCCCATCAGCCAATTCCTGTCCCAGCTCACCCCATCAGCCCATTTCCAATCCTAGCCCCCCGTCGGCCCATTTCCAGTCCTAGCCCCCCCCCCCCCATCAGCCAATTCCAGTCCTGTTTCAGACCCCATCAGCCTTCCAGTCCAAGCCCCCTCCTCAGCCCATTTCCAGTCCTAGCCCCCTCATCAGCCATTTCCAGTACTATTCCAGCCCCCCATCAGCCCATTTCCAGTCCAAGCTCCCTCCCATCAGCCCATTTCTAGTCCTAGCCACCATCCACCACATCCAGTCCCATCCTAGCCCCCCGTCGGCCCATTTCCAGTCCAAGGCCCCCTCCATCAGTCCATTACCAATCCTAGCTCCCCATCGACCATTTTCTGTCCTATCCTAGACACCCCCCCCCGACGAGCCCCATGCCTGTCTAAGCTGCATCAGAGGTGAGCTGGGGAAGTCTGTGCGAGGTCCCGGCTCATCTCTGCACAGCCGCCAGCATGAAAGCGCCGTTTTCCGTCACACTGACAGCTGTTACTGTGAAGTGCGCTGAATGCTGGGAAAGTTTAAAGGGCATTTCTCGGCACGCGCGTGCTTCACAGTAATAAAGCCGCCAACATTAGGGGTTTTTTGTGTCTTTTCACACATCGTGTTCTTTGTGCACATTGCATGCGCAAAAGAACATTTTGCACTCGCAATTTTCATGCACAAACGATTTTTAGATGCCCAAATGAACTGAATATGGGCCAATGAGTGCACAGTCCTAGCATTCTATTTAGCTAATGTGATGCTATTGAACACAGCCAACTGAAACTTGCTTCTAATCTGTCATTAATTACAAAATCTTCATACACAGACAGATGGAAATGCACAAAAATATGCTGGTAGAAATGATTGTGGCATCATAGTATTTGTACAACATATAATAAATTTTAAAAGTAAAAGTAGATTAGGAATATATGGGTTAATATTCAGTGAGAGTTATAAACTCACTGGCAGGTAGCAAACACTGTAGCTTCCCTATGTATGCAGTTTTTAGAATTAGATGTATAATATCAGGCCATTTAAATTTATTTATTTATTTTATTTAGTTAGTTATATTTGTATACTGCCTTTCACTGGGTCAAGGTGGCTAACAGGGAACAAACTTGATAATACATTATAACAATGTCTCAAACTATATACATGCAAATGCTAGGTACTGATTTGATTTCATAACTATATACAATTATAACTATGTAGTGTTAGTGATAGGCATCTGGTTCTGTTCCTTCTGTGGAGAGGTTATGGGGAAGTTGTTGTTAAGTGCCGTCGAGTCGGAGTCGACTCATGGCGACCCTCTGGATAGCTATCCTAAATTGTGTTCGGTCTTCAGTCAGGCGGCTCATTGTTGACAGACTGGTACCTGTAGCTGCTGTTATTGTATCGATCCATCTCATTGCTGGCCTTCCTCTTTTGCGTTGACCTTCTGTCTTGCCAAGCATAATTTTTCTTTCTCTAATGATCTCTCTCTTCGCATGATGTGTCCAAAGTATGAAAGTCGAAGTCTTGTCATCTGAGCTTCTAAAGAAAGCTTAGGTTTGATCTCCTCTAGTATCGACTGGTTTGTTCTTCGGGCAGTCCATGGTATACACAGTATTCGCCGCCAGCACCATAATTCAAAGGCATCAATTTTCTTCCTATCTGTCTTTTTCACTGTCCAGCTTTCACATCCATATGATGTTATTGAAAATACCATGGCCTGAACAAGTCGAATCTTTGTATGGAGAGAGACATCTCTGCTCTTGAGAATCTTATCTAGGTCTTTCATAGCCATTCTGCCAAGAGCAATGCGTCGTCTGATTTCTTGACTGTTGCTTCTTTATTGATAGTTGATCCAAGTAGGTTAAAGTTGTTCACAATTTCAATTTCTTCTCCTTCAATGATGAACCTGTTGATTATGCCAGTTGTCATGATCTTTGTCTTTACATTAAGGTGCAGGCCCATTTTGAGATTGGGAGAAGCAAATGTTTCAGATCATCTTCACTTTCAGCCAGTAATGTGGTATCATCAGCTGTGGTGAACAGCGCCCTCCTGAGCCTATGGAGACGGATGAAAATCCTGAGGTTCAGCAGGATTTATGCCTATTTGAGAAACCAAGGAAGAAAGAGAGACTCTATTCCACAGAGCTGAGCATGGAGACCAGCCCAGGGGAGGAGTCCTGCAGTCCTGATTGGGCACACCCTGTCCTTGGAAGGGGCGTGTCCAGAAGAGAATGTGGTTTTAAACCAGAGTATGGCTTTGCTAGTCAGAATGAGAGGGAGAAGGAGAAGAAGAAGGAGAGGAGGATTAAGAAGGAGAATGATTGGAAGTCCAGAAGACGGTATGCTGATACTTGGGAACCTGGCATTGGAAGGAGACCTGCAAAGTCCTATTCAGAGGCAGTGAGTAGAAGTCCCAAGGAGAGAGGACCTAGCCCTGAAATAGACAACCGTTGGAAGGCACAGCCCTGGGAAAGGAAGCCTTCAAGGCAGGCACAAGAAAGAAAACAATCATTCTGTGAACTACCGTTTGAGCCAGAGAGCAACAAACATTCTAACAGCTGGAGAACGTTGGAGCCTTCTGAAGTCAGAACGGCTTGGCAACAAGTAAGTGAATTGCCACAAAGTTTCCAGGCTGAACGTAAAGCTAACTCTCCTGTGTGTGAAACATTAGCAAAAGAGACTAGCAGTTACTCTGATACAATTAATCTAAGAGAGGAGAAAATAAACAGCCTTAAGCCAGAGGGAAGTTGTATAGCTGATAGCAATTCCCTATCTCCCAAACAGCAGGCTGAATTGCTCCTACAGAGTTTTAAGCAGTTTTTAGAGTTGCAAGCTAGAAGACAGCCAGTGTTACCAGAAGCCAGTAATTCCATACAGCTTGAAGAATTAACACAAGATAATACAGACTTACCAGATTGTGAGAGCATGGATTGCACGGTCTGCTGTGTAGAGATGCCAAGCTGAAGGAAACTGCTTTTTACCGTATGTGAATTGAATGCTACGGAGCTGTTGTATTGCCTTGCTGAGAAAGCTCTAATTATGTGCACCTGATTTTCCCCAGCACTGTGAAGGTAACAGTGGCTGAAAGAGGCTGCAGTGAAACTAACTGACCTCTTGGGGCAAAGTGAGTAATTTGCTTAGAAGTGAAAAGAAGCAGTTATACTTTAAGTTGCCTTTATCCTAAGTTTTCCTGTTAGCATTTGAAGCACCTATTTTGTTTGCATTTATTTGCCATGTGATGGAACAATATCCTTTACTATAATAAATATACTGGAAACCCCATAACTACAACTCTTTATTTCGGAGTGAGAGGAGCAGGAACTACAATACCCAGCATTCCCTGGATACAGGTTACTCTCCTTCCTCACGAAGCATCAGACCGCCGCTCCTGTCTTTAGCCCCAAGGCCGGGCAGGAGCGCCGCACAGCATAGCGAAGGTTGTTGATGAATCTTCCACCAATCTTCACACCTCTGTTGTCTTCATACAATCCTGCTTCTCTGATGATTTGTTCTGCATATAAATTAAACAGGTAGGGGGAAAGTATGCAGCCTTGTCTTACACCTTTGCTTATTTTAAACCATTCTGTTTCTCCTTGTTCCGTTCGAACTGTTGCTTCTTGATCAATGTACAGATTGTGCAAGAGTACGATCAGGTGTTCTGGTATACCCATACTTCTTAATGTGGCCCAGAATTTCTCATGGTTTACACAGTCAAGAGCCTTGCTATAGTCGATAAAGCACAAATAGATATCCTTTTGGTATTCTTTAGTCTTTTCAAGGATCCATCTCACATCTGCAATGATGTCTCTCATTCCTTGCCCTTTCCTGAAACCTGCTTGCACTTCAGGTAGTTCTTGTTCCAGGTATGGTAGTAGTCTCTTTTGAATAATCTTTAGTAGAATCTTGCCTGGCATGTGGGATCAGAGCGATTGTGCGAAAACCCACCTTTTCATTGAACATTTCTCCCTTCCACCTTAGCTTGAACTACTACACCTCCCTCCTACCCCTTCTGCAACACCCATTTACTATACATATGGCCCACTGTAAATTCAAGTATAAATAATTGTAAATTTATTGTGTAAATAGTTGATCTTCGATCGATCATTGTAATTAGTTATGTTCACTTACATATATACTCATTGTTATATTGTTCCATGTAAAAGGTTGAAAAATACCGACTGTTTTGTTCTCTGTAAACCGTCTTGACTGGTAGAAAGACGGTATATAAAACTTGTTAAATAAATAAATAAATAAATAAATACATTTCCACAGTCAGTTGAATCACCTTTCTTCAGTATTGGTATAAACACAGATCTTTTCCAGTCAATTGGCCATGATGTTGTCTTCCATATTTCTTGGCAGAGCCTTGTTAGTACGGTAACAGCTGCATCAGATTGCTGCCATACTTCTATGGGAATGCTATCAATGCCTGGTGCTTTGTTCTTTGATAAGGCTTTCAATGCTGCTTCAATTTCTTCTTTCATCACCAATGGTTCCCGATCATAAGGTACAGGTTGAAACGGCTGTTGGTCCACTTGATCTTTATCATATAAAAACTCTGTATATTCCCTCCACCTTTTCTTGATCTTCTCAGCATCATTCAACATAGAACCTTGAGCATCTTGTAACATTCCAATTCGAGGCTGGAACTTTTTCTTTAACTCTCGTAGTTTTAGGAAAGCCGATCTTGTTCTTCCTCTAATAGTTTCTGCTTCTATTTCCTTGCAAGTGTCATTGTAGTACTTTTCCTTCTCCTGTCTTGCTGCACGTTGGAAATCTCTGTTGAGTTCTGCGGCTGTCTTTCTTTCTCCTCTGGCTTTAGCTTCTCTGCGTTTCTGGGCAACTTTCAGAGTTTCTTCCGTCATCCATTTTGGCCGTTTTTGCTTTTTCACCTTTTGTAGAGACTTCTCGCTTTCTTCTATCAGTCTTTCTCCAGCTTCATTTCTGTTGCCAAGTCCATATTTTCCAACTACTTTGCCTTCTTCTTTGTTGCCAACTTTTGCATTCCAGTCACCCATGACTATCAGGATATCCTGTTTGCATGTTCTGTCAATTTCAGCTTGTACTTGTTCATAGAACTCTTCAATTTCATTCTCTTCTGCAGCTGTTGTTGGGGCATATACTTGAATTATAGTTGTGTTGATAGGCAATCCTCGTAGACGAATAGAGATTAAGCGTTCGCTGACTGCATTGTATTTCATTACAGTTCTTGCAAGTTTCTTCTTTATTATAAATGCAACACCATTTCTTCTTTGTCTTTCATTTCCAGCATAGTAGACCATGTGATCATCTGATGCAAAGTGCCCCATGCCAGTCCATTTCAGTTCGCTGACACCCAACAGATCAAGTTGTACACTTTCCATTTCATTCTTGACCACTGTCGCGCCCTCTCTGGCCAAGCGATAGCCACTGGTATTGCAAGGCTCTGGAGGGTGGTAGTTGTGCCTTCACTGATATAAATCACAAAACACTTCTTTCCAAATTAAAGGGTTTTATTCCCCGTCCCTTGAGGGTACTTTATCTTCAGGAACATAAATCAAATGCCTTGCTTGGACATATAACATAAAGTAACAAAAGCAAACAGAACTTGCTTCCTTCAGCTTCCAAAACAACAAATAAATGAAAAGAACAAAACAGCTTAAATATTTCAATATGGTTCTTTCTCCTGTAGCTGACAGCACAGCTTATATCTGCTTTACTTAGAGAGAGCTGCAGCCTGTTGCTTATAACACTAAAGCTAGGACATCAACTAATTACTTATCTGAGAGAGAACTCAGGTTCAATCAAGGTCAAAGAGCAGTCCATCAATTCTGGCATATCACTTTCTTCTGCATTTTGATATTCCATTAACTCCGGCTGACTGGAAGGTTCATTCTGGACCTCAGCAGTAACGTGGGAGAATGGCTGGTTAACCTCGTCAGACAGGAAGTTCCTCTCTTCCTTAGAGCTAGTGTCTCTCTGGGAATTACCTTGTATTCTAGAGTTGAGCTTTTCAGGGCACTGCCCCTGCTGGTATTTTAGAATATAGCTCAACTCCTGGTTTGCTCTGCTAGTGGGATAATTAAGGGAATTTCTCTGCCGGTTCAAGCTTCCCTTTTGTAACCCAGCTGAGCCAGATTGGAGAGCTCGTGACGGAGTTTCACAGGGAGCTGTGAGCTTACAATGACTACAAAACTCTTCAGCTTTATCTGGTAAGTAAAACCTTTTTCTTCTAGGGTTTTTAAAACCAGAAGAAGGGATATTTTCAGCCTCTAGATAGTGGGACCTTGTGTGCCTATTTCCATACCTCCAGGGTTGTCTTCTTTCATATGGCAAATCACTCTTGCATTCACTCTGTGCACTGGAACCTGCAACTGCAGTCTTCTTACGTCTCTCTGGCTCAAACACACTATCTGGCTGTTGATATCTCTCATCTTCACTCAGGTCTTCGGTTCCCCTCTGACCTTCATGCTGGCTCTCTAGTTGCTCCAAAGCCTCATTGTCACTCTCTCTTACATTCTCATACCTGCTCCATGCTTCCCAGGGTTTTAGCTGCCTTTGCTGTATTCCCTCAGAGTGTGTCCGTGGCTGCTTCAGCTCCTCTCTCTCTCTCTCTCTGATTGTCTGGGAGCCTATTTTATCCCAGTGTTTCCTTGCTCCACCCCCACCCAGCTGAACCCTGTCAGGTAAAGTGAATACCCTTCCTTTGCTGGCTGGGTGTGTCCTCATTGGGCTTTTGCACGTGTTTCTAGGTTGTTCACGGTAACCATCTGACATTTCCTTGTTTACCCTGTCACTTTTTCTGTGTTCCTTCATACTGAACTGCATTTTCTCGGGTTGTTCAGGGTCTGCACTGTTACACCACCTCCAACTTCCCTTAGTTCATGCTTCGTACATTCCATGTTCCAATGTGTAAGACATCTTTACAGCTTCTGACACAAGCAGGAAGTCAGTCCTCAAATATGGATGATGTTGGTGACAATGAAGCCCGCGCGGAAGCATCTCCTCAGCTTTCAAAGAAAACCTTTGGGAGATGCACCGCGCATGTGTGGTCCCCTTCTCGCCCAAGAGTGCCATCTTGCCGGCACTGAATATCCAGATTTACTTACTTATTTGAACAGTTTTTTTATACCACCCCTTCCAGCGATCAGGGGCGGTTTACATGGAACTATTACTCAAAAGGTACATGGAACATGTTTAACCACTACATATTTTGAACATGGAACTTAAAACAATAACTATTTGCATACCAGTGCACACTATTACAAAGGCATAGTGATGGCTGGATTTTCTTAGCTATTTACAATGAGCTAAAGTTGGGGGATAGGAAATGTTAGGCCGTTTGGGGGGTAGGTGGAAGGATAGAAGTATTGGATGTGTTGTTGGAGAGGGGAGCATTATAATATTCTGAGAAAAGGTGTGTTTTTAATTCCTTGCAGAATGTTAGGAAGTCTTTGGTTGCCCTGATATGGTCAGGGAGAGCATTCCAGAATGTAGGGGCTGTGTATCTGAACGCCCTATTGCTTGTGTACTGTTTGGTTTTTCGTATTAGGGATGGTATTTCCAGGAGGATTTGTGTACTCTTTCGCCTGTGTCTGGTGTCAGTTTGAGATTTTATTATGGTGTAAAGGGGGAGATATCATTGTGCAGTGCCAGCTGACATTTTAAAAAAAAGTGACCATTGCGGCTGGATGTTGACTTTTTTGATTTATGTAATCCGAGTTGCTTGGTTGATTAAGCAAAATAATATAAATAGTACAGAACAGTAGTCCAGGCCCTCATCACACTCCACTTTGACTACTGCAACAGCCTATTACACGGATTAACCAGAAAGAATCTAAATATTTTACAAATGGCAAAAAATGTCACAGCCAGAATCATATTCAAATCACAACTGTCAGACCACATCACACCTATTCTATACAAACTCCATTGGCTCTCATTTGCCAGTACAGCTAAATATAAATTCATAATGACCACCTTCAAACTAATCAATAACATAGCTCCATCTCACCTCTTATCTTTGATTCACCTCCAATTGGACAACAGATCCTGAAGAAGAATCAACCACAATACCCTTACAGTTCCACCTTCAGTCCGTAACAGCAAACAAAATACGAGCAACAGGGCTTTCACATATGTAGCCCCTATACAAGGGAACTCCCTCCCTGAAAACATAATAGAAATTAAAGACCTCCAAACTTTCCTCTTTATTGAATATTACAGCAATCATATCTCCAACAGCACCTAACTCCAATCATCACCTCCAACACTTAAACCTCCCGGTCTAACAGCATCCTAGCACCAGTCTTCATCTCAACACTTATCCCCATCTACTCTCCCCCTTTTTTCCCTGCTCCCACTCTGCCCGCCCCCAAGCAAAGTCAACTCTAACAGCGTTGAGATATAATCTGTTGAATTTGAGTTGCAGATATCCCGTGCATGTAACACCTTCCCAAATTTTTACGAATGTACATAGTTTATGTAAATAGTTAACTGTTATCACTCTTTCATAATGTTCCATGTAACGTTCTGTTTTGTTACTATGTAAACTGCCCCTGATCTCTAGAAGGGACGGTATAGAAAAACGTTTCAAATACATAAATAAATAAAATATGTACATGAAAGGGGAGGGAAAATGGAGTGGTTGGGGGAAGGGAATTAAGTAACAGAAACTAGACACAGTTTCCAGTTTTGTATTCCAGTAATAGTACTGTTGAGAGCTTGAGCTTCCTGGTTAGATGGCCCACTTTGTTTCTAAATTGGAATGTTGTTTTGACTTCCTTGTGTTGAGAAGTGTTCAATAAAAACATATATAAACAGTATCTTACTTCCTCCTTGCAACAAATATCATACAGTGTGAATATTGTATCTTGTTTATTTCTTGTCATGCTGCCACGTTACCCAGTTGAAGAAGTATGATTTTTTTTTTTTAACTGGTCGATAGGCAGCAGAAAGGGGTGGGCGACTGGAACTACTGCCCAACTAATATTTTTTCTAACACATCAGCAGCATCTAGAGAGTTTGGGAGTGAGGCCAGAGATTGGTTTGTTTGGCCCCTTCAACCATAAAGCTGCCCCACCGTCCTGGGGCAGTCCTGATTTTGAACTTACAGGATGAGGATCTCTGAAATCTAGGAATGGCTTAATATTATCCTCCTAAAAATGGAACTTGGCAGCTGTCTTTGACATTCAAATTAGTTGTTAGAGACCACAGTACAAACCATGACACACAAGGATGTGTGCTTTTCTTAAGGCTTTTTCATGCCTAATGTGTTCTATGGCATGATGAGATAGTTACCCTAGTAATGACATTTGTCCTATTGAAATCAGAGTGCAAAACGGAATACTACCCATGTAAATTATTTCCCCTTTCTACCTTTTTGCTTTAATTTCATGAATAGAAACACCTGTAAATAATTGAACCAAGGCTCATTTCTTTAAGGACCCACTGCTTTCAAAACTCTTCACCTCTGTCTCTTTATCATGTAAATAGAAGCTATAGTGATGAACTGTGTAGAAAGGTTTCAGAATAATCCTAGACATTCAGTGTTGCTTGAGAACTGCGAGTGCTGGGAGCAGATTTTCTGGCTGAGATTGGCAAATACCATGTCTGTTCAATAGATGTTCAGTAGAAGTAGCTAATAAATCAAATGTTTATTTGTAGGGAAAACAAAAAGGTGAGACCGTCCATTGGGAAAATGTAGCCCTGACTGATCCCATGAATGTGCAACCATAGCAACTTTTGATTTGATGGACAATAGCTGAGGAAAAGCTTCCTGCACTGGATCACTTCTGCTGCTGCTGTGACTGGAAATCAGTAGTCCTCTACAGTGGTGAGTACTTCAGGGTGATTTACAATAGCCTGGGCCAAATGTACTAAACATTTTCTCCATAGGCACAATGTGGGAGAAAATCTTAAGTGCTCTGACCTCTTTTGAAAATGGTTGTATGCATAGAAGGCTTTTGGTTTTTAATCTACAATGTATTGTGTTTTGTTTACTGCCATGGAGGATCCTGCTGTACAGAAGAGGAAGGATTGAAGCCCACAAGAGCAGAGTTCAGCACAGTAGTTGTGACAAACTAAAGCTCTGTGCTAAGGTCTATTTTCCACAATTTTTTTTTGGTCCATATAAGAGTGGAGCCCAATTGCATAACGTGTACATCCGGCCTGTGGATATGTCTAAAACAAAAACGGGCCCCCTTTGAACCTAATTCTGCATCTGTGAGTCTGGACATGCCCACAGGTCCGGAATTGGGGAGATGGATGTGTTTGGCGGGCGTGTGCAAGCACTATTCAGCCGACCCCATGTGTCAGACGCGGGGAAACATTTTGGACGTTCCCGTGCTCACTGTATTCTGAAACATTACATGTTTTGGATCCTGCTCATCCCTGAGGATGCCATGCCCCTTGGGAAAAACATGCATCTTCTAAGCAGCTTATCACAGATAATAGTTTGCAGGTGCACACTAGACATAAATACCAATGAGAAATGACAACTGCTGCAACCTAGACCATATACCAGTCTCCCTCATACCCTGAAAAGTTCTAGGTAAGCCCAGTGCACCCCAATATGGTATACAAAAATGTAAATGTGAACATGTATGTCAGGACATACATTGCATCAAATGGTACTTGGCATTAGGAACCGGCCCCAGTGATTCCTGCCCCGGTCATCCCTGCAAACACTCTTTAAACTGCTAGGGTTGGGCCCTCACCAAGTCCACAAAACCCCAAAATAACCTTGCAGGTCCCCAAAGGATGCATAATATTGCTGAGCAACAAATGTATGCCCTTTTTGTGCTTCTGGCCTATAAGTGCACTCATTCTGCTGCATTCCACTCTTATCTCTCCCTACACCCCAGCCCAGAGATTGCAGCAGCCTGTGAACACCACATTTTTGTCAGATTGCTTCTATCTGTGCCGTTTCCTTTTACTGACAGATCCGGACGTTGCTGCTCGATATTCCTGGAGCAAATTATCTGAATCTGTACATCAGGCTTCATCCCTGACCCCTCTCAAATCCAGGTTGAGCTCTCACCTCATCGGTCCCACTGTTGGATCAGATCCGCCTAAGCTCCCTTGTGTTTCCTTACCATTCCCCTGGATGTATCCTGTTCACAGCTACTGTGTTGTCTGTCCCAAATAGATTGTAAGTTCCACTGAGCAGAGACCATCTGTTACATGTGTCTCTGCAGTGCTGCATATGCCTTGTAGCGCTATACAAATGATCAGTAGTAGTTGTTGTAGTTGTAGTAGGGTCTTCTGGCTATGGCATCTGTGTCCCACCTATCTGGGTACTGGCATTTCTCACAGCAGCTACACCTGTCCCATCTGGCATATGTTCGTCTGAATACATCTGCTACCTGTGTAGCAACCCTGTCTGCCTTCCCAAAGCCAGCTTTGTGGCACTTCTCTCCTGGTCAGGGCTGTGTGGGCATGGGAGGAGAGATCCCTGTGCCATCACACTAAGTAGCCAGACTCCAGATATATCACCACTCTCGCAACTCTCACTGATTCTGACCTGGATAGGGATGTAGGCCACATGGGACAATCCAGGCACAGGGGATGCATGGCTGCCCTATCACATTGTCAACAATATCTGATCTAATTAGAGTACCCTATGTAAAATAATCCAGAAGAAATCAGCATATGTTCCCTATGGCTAAATGTCAAAATATTTCCTTTGCAATAATAGGGACCCACAGAAAAAGGGCATTCAGTAGTGCAAACAGCACTAATACATGCTCAACAACAAAATGTGCATCATGGGCATGCATTAGTGCTGTTATTCTGAGGGTCTCTTATTACACAGGTACACTAAAAAAAAATTTTTTTAAACTGCCTCTGATGTTTCGATTGATTTTTACGTTTTTTGGTGCGCTGAATCCAAATCTGGTAACCAATTTGCTCCATCACGTACAGATTTTTTGCTACATTGGGTTAGCAGTTTGAGGTGAACGTTTCAGATTGAGTGCGATCGAGATAAAAGTTTCTTGGATGAATTCTTTATACTAATTGTTTAGTAGTTATTCAAATAAGAATAAAGAAAATTGTAACAAGGCAGCACATAAGAATAGAGTAATGTCAACAAAACACACTGTGATGGTAGCAAAATTGTCTGCACTTAAAACAGCCACATACATGTGCACAAACATTGAGCATATAAGAGAGAGGTTAGACACAAAGCAAAGCAAAGAAATGTGCAAAAAATGTTGTACAGGTATGTATGTAAGAATAGAAAACGCAAACCACACCATTGCAATACATGAAGACAAACACCCGATGGTGTGAAAATAAAATTCTAATAAATGAGATCCGACACTGTGGTAATAACTAGCAAATTTTTATTTCAAAGTTTAGTAAAAACACGATATTTGTCAACACAGTTTAGATTTTAAAGTCATTCTTGGGTCAATCAATCTCCTGGTGGGCCCGTTTCTTCTTCCCCCGAATGCTTCTCTTGGTGTGCTGCTTGGCGTATTTTTCATCTGGGGTTTCCCGCAGCAGCAACCAGCAGAAATCAGCCATCATAGTGGTGTTCCATCTTCCTTGGTACCTTCTCTCTGCGTCCTTGATGTCCTGGTGAAACCTTTCACCTTGTTCTTCACTGTACGCCCCCAAGTTTTCGGGAAAGTAGTTCACATGGGAGTGCAAGAAATGGACTTTCAGGCTCATGTTACAGCCTTGTTCTTTGAAGGCATTGAGCATCCTGGCAACAATATCCTTATAGTTCTCATCCCGCCTGTTCCCCAAGAATTTGAGAACAACATCCTTGAAGGAATCCCAGGCTTCTTTTTCCTTCTCAGACATCGTTTCAGCAAATGCTCCATCTGAAATGAGTTTCCTTATATCAGGGCCAACAAACACTCCTTCCTTTAGCTTTGCTTCAGAAAGTCGGGGGAACTTTGAGCAAAGGTACCGAAAGCACTCACCATCTTTTGGAAGGGACTTGATGAATTGCTTAATGAGACCCAACTTAATGTGGAGAGGTGGTAATAGAATTTTATCACGAGTTACCAAGCTCTCATGAAGAACATTTTTCTCACCGGGTCTCAAATACTCCCGAATTGGCCAGTCTTTTTTTCCCCCAGTGTAGGTCGCGGGCCCGGCTATCCCACAAGCAAAGGAAGCAGGGATATTTGGTGAAACCGGATTGCTGCCCTAATAGCATGGATAGAATTTTAATGTCTCCACAAATCATCCACTTATGCTCATCATAACGAATCTTCTGAAGAATCAGGGCCAAATTCTCGTATTTTTCTTGGAGAATAACAGAGTGAGCAATAGGAACTGAAGCGAATGTGTTGCCATTATGAAGAAGAACACCTTTTATGCTGTCTTTTGACGAATCAATGAACAGCCGCCATTCAGCAGGATCATACTTGAGTTTAAACTTTTCCATCACTCCGTATATATCGTTGCAAAATACCAAATCTTCCTCTTTGCTGAAATACTTCAAAAATTGTGTCTCGCGGTTGCGGTACCAATAAAAAGTTGTTCCTGGTGACAATAGATTTTTCTGTTTAAGCCGAGAACCTAGCAGTTGGGCAGCATCTTTTGGGAGTCCTAAATCCCGGACTAAATCATTCAATTCAGCTTGAGAGAAAAGTTCAGGTTTCGGATCTGGTTCAGTTTCAAACTCGGAAGTACTGGACTCATCGGGAAAAGCCATCTGATGAGTCTCATCATGATCAGAACCGTCCACACAAATATGATCCAAAGATTTTGGTGGTTCAGGCACAGGTACTTCGTTGCTATGAGGCATAGGCCTAATTGCTGAGGGAAGGTTGGGGTAACTTATTACGTTCTTATTTTTTAAGTTGTATCCCTTCACAATGCAAGAGCAAAAATAGCAGTCACTGCTGTGGTCTCTTTGTTCACGCGCCACATCATAGGTATTCCGAAATGAAATGCTTGTTTTTTACCTTTCATCCATAAGCGTAGATCTTCCTCACATGTCTTGCACACTTTGTGAGGAGCCCACGGTTTGTCTTGATCGCCTAACTTCAAACCGAAATAGGCGAAATATACTTTTTTAATAAATGCAGAAATGTTCCTCTGCCACTTTTTCACGGTATATTCCCCACAAATAAAACAAAAACTGTCCGGAGAGTTAACGCAACCTCTGGCTCTGTGAGCCATCACAAATACACAGCACTGCAAACTACAACTGTAGTGAACCACTTCGGAATAAAGCTGGATTACGACTGAGCAAACAAAAGGTAATAATGAACTTGCAAGAAACTGAAATTTGACAGGAACGTTCATGTCGCAACCACCGTGTTTGAGCGAGCGAACGAGGCGAGGCGAACAGGAAAGAACATGCGCCAGCGCGAGTACTGGATTTAGCCCCCCGCCTCCCAATTGTCCTGTTAATGTATAAAATGAATACAAAACACTCTAAAATATCATGAGGGAGTGTTTCTAGTTAGTTAACCATTACAACCTCTATTTTGGGCCAAGAAAATAAACTGCAGTCGGCTTAGAAGAAATTATGTGAACATTCCTTATATGGGTAAGAAATCTAATTTTGCAAGAAAACGTGACGTGATGGAACATTTTGGCTATTTTTCCTGGATTCAGCACCCCAAAATCTATAGGAATCAGTTGCAAAACTGGAGGCAGTTTTTTGGTAGTGTACCTGTGTTATTGACAGGAGTATGTTTTGACATTTGGCTATAGTGAACCCTCTCAGAGTTTGGCTGCCTAATCACACTGGCACCTGGTGACACTGCTGACCCTGAATTGCAGATGAGCATACTAGATCCCTCCCGTGCACCCCTCAAACCACACCCACACCCACAGTCTCACTTTCTGTCACAGAAACATGATTTTGCCCAAAGGATGCCCTGAACCTCTACATAACAGCTATGACATAACATAATTGGATGGGGTACCAAGACTATAAATATAATCCCAGTGTCTCACCCAAAAAGGAATCCTTTCCCTGCTTATACCCACACTATCCCTGCATCAGCAGTCCGATTTTTCCGAAAATAGGAATTGTTAGGGTCCCATAGATTGGCTCCTTTAGCACAAACAGCATGTAGGTGCATAGCCTGAACAAACACTATTGCTCTTCTTAATAGTTCTGTAAGGCTGTTTATAGATGTTCCTTTACCTCACAACATTCCTTCACTTCTGCTCCCTGTACCTTAAGACTGTATCTTGTATTTTTCAAGACTGCAGTCATACTAGTTCAAAACATACTTGTCACAACCATTCTTCTATATGGGACGAATTGCAGAATATTTTCTTAAGTCCTAACCTTATACCACATTTCAGTAGAAATAACGTGGCCATTTCCAGGAAACACTTAATATGTACACGGGCCTTTCTGAAATACACTTTCTATGTCTCTGCGGCTGACCACACCCCCATTCTGCCTCCTCCAGCCCACATTCTGAGATCCCCATGCTAGCGCCGTGAACATGCATGTTAGCAGTGTCTTGGAATACGGTCTGGGATTTCTTTGACACATAAACGTCCATGCCGCATGTACAAACCCCTTAGTCATTTTCCTGAATAACTCCCTTGGAGGCACATTCTGCATTGGCCGTCCATTCCCCTGTGCAGCTGACCAGAAGTGGGACGCCCGGAGTTGGCCCTGATTCTGATCCCCTGGGGGCCAGATGTGCCTGCGGGATCAGAATCAGGTCCAAGGCCCGAACGTGCAGGCTGGGTCCCCATTCTGGTCAGCCAGCATGCATTGCAGATCCCCAGCTACCTCAGTCAGGCTCCTGAATGGAGCCATGATGCCATGGCGTCCCTTCGCCTTGCCGCCATGGCGTCCCTTCGCCTTGCCGCCATGGCGTCCCTTTGCCTTGGCACCACAGCCCCATTCAGGAGCCCCAAATGCTGACTGCCACTGACACTCTTCTTTCACCATAGCAAGACCCTCGATCGGGCCTCCCATGGCCAAGATCTGGCTGCGGGCATCCTCCTGCACCCCCCTACCTATTTGCCATGGCCCCACAGCATGATGCCCCGATGTCCAGGGTGACTTATTCCACCTCCGTGGTGGAATAAGTCCCCTGTCCATGTTCACGGTCCCGGGCGTACAGAGCCGACATCAGAATCAGTCCTTAACGTCCGGGGCCGCGGCTCGCCCATGCCCCACCTTCGCTCTGCCTTGAACATGCCTCCTCCCAACCCCGTCTAAGTCTTCCCATATGAACGAGTTGTTCATACAGGGAGGCATTAGCCAGGGACAGCAGGGGACCGAATAGTGGGGATGGACATCCAATTCAGACGTTCATCCCAGCTATTCATGCCATTGAATTACTCCAGTAGTGTCTTGGGAAATAATTACAATTTTTGAGCATTTAGTAGTTCAAGCGGGTTTTCTGGTGTGGTTTGCAGAGGAGAAGAAAGCATTAATTTTTATATCTGAAATGAATTTTATGAATGAGGAAGAATGGGGGTGGGGGGATATTACCTATTACTTTTTCTGGATTGCCCGTCTTTTAATGTTAGAATAATGTGACAAAAGAATAATAATATATTTATATTAAACAACATGTGGGATGGGAACATGAGTTTGTAGCTATTTATATTTCCTCAGCATTTATTTATTTGCTTTGTTCTTTGTTGATTTGTTATATCCCCCACTCTGAACTTGCACTATAGGTAGATATTTTATTTTATTTTATTAATTAATTAATTAATTTATTTATTTATTTTGCTCGCAGTATTTTTATACCACTAATGGGTAAATAACATCTTAGCAGTTTGCAAGCCAGTTGGGAACAGCGTAAATCCCCCACAAAGTTTAACGGAACACATAAGAACATAAGATATGCCATACTGGGTCAGACCAAGGTCCATCAAGCCCAGTATTCTGTTTCCAACAGTGTCCAATCTAGGTCATATGTACCTAGCAGTTTCCCCAAGGGACACAGGTTCCACAATGCTTGTATTGGTTCAAGCATTGATATCCTGGGTCCCTTCTTAATAATGGTTTATGGACCTTTCCTCCAGGAACTTGTCCAAACCTTTTTTAAACCCAGCTACACTAACAGCCTTTACTACATCCTCCGGTAACAAATTCCAGAGTTTGATTACACGTTGAGTGAAAAAATATTTTCTTTTATTAGTCTTAAATAGTTTACCTTGTAGCTTCATTGCATGTCCCCTAGTCTTTCTATATTCTGATAAGGTAAACAATCGATCTACGTTTACCCGTTCCACTCCAGGTTAAAGAGCCCTAACCTTTTTAGCCTTTCTTCATAGGAGTATCCTTCCATCCCCTTTACCATTTTGGTGGCTCTTCTCTGAACCTTTTCTAAAATCGCTGTATCCTTTTTAAGATACGGCGACCAGAATTGCACACAATATTCAAGGTGCGGTCTCACCATGGAACGATATAGAGGCATTATAATATCTTTTGTTTTATTTTCCATTCCTTTCCTTATCATACCTAGCATTCTATTTGATCTCTTGGCCGCTGCTGCACACTGGGCCGAGGGTTTTAACATGGTATCCACAATGACGCCTAAATCTTTTTCCTGGGTGGTAGTTCCTAATGTGGAACCTTGCATCGTGTAACCATAGTTTGGGTTGTTCTTCCCTAGGTGCATAACTTGCACTTGTCCACATTAAATTTCATCTGCCATTTTGATGCCCAGTTTTCCAATTTATCAAGATCCTCTTGCAATTTTCCACAATCCTCTTGGGTTTTAACAACTTTAAATAGTTTTGTGTCATCTGCAAATTTGATAACCTCACTCGTTATTCCACTTTCCAGGTCATTTATGAATATGTCAAAAAGCAGCGGACCCAGTACAGATCCCTGGGGTACACCACTATTCACCTTTCTCCATTGGGAAAATTGGCCATTTAGCCCTACCCTCTGCTTTCTATCTTTTAACCAGTTCCTGATCCACAATAGTATACTGCCTCCTATCCCATGACTCTTTAGTTTTGCCAAAAGTCTCTCATGAGGGACCTTGTCAAAGGCTTTCTGAAAGTCCAGATACACAATATCAACCGACTCACCTTTGTCCACCTGATTATTCACTCCTTCAAAAAAACATAACAGATTAGTAAGACAAGATCTTCCTTGTCTAAAGCCATGTTGGCTGTCTCCCATTAGGTCATGAAATCAAGAAATCATAGAGATACTTCTGTAGTAAGAGAGTGGAACAATTTACTTAGGATAGTGCTGTCCCATTAGGTCATGACTATCTACATGCTGAGTAATTTTATTTTTTATGATGGTTTCTACCATTTTTCCCGGTTCTGACGTCAGGCTCACCGGTCTGTAGTTTCCCGGATCACCCCTGGAACCCTTTTTAAAAATTGGTGTTACATTGGCGATCCTCCAATCTTCAGGTATTAGAGATGATTTTAATGATAGTTCACAGATTACTAATAGCAGGTCTGCAATCTCATATTTCAGTTCTTTCAACACCCTTGGATGTATACCATCTGGCCCAGGTGATTTGCTACTCTTCAGTTTATCTAATAGTTGTAATACATCTTCCTGATGTATCGATATTTCCTTCAATTCTTCTGCACCTTTAAATACCACTTCAGTCATGGGTAATATCCCTACATCTTCCTCAGTAAAGACCGAAGCAAAGAATTCATTCAGTCTCTGCTTTTGCCTTATCGCCTCTTAGTGCTCCTTTAACCCCTTTATCAACACAGAACAGGAAAGGCAAGAAAAAAGACCATAAGTGATAATGTGAATATTGGACAACAATATCAACCTGACACTAAAAGAAAAGCCAAACACACAAGGGTTAAATAGGGACGAGAGAGAGGTTAGATGGATATTTTGGCTCATTGAAATTAACGTTCTAAGAACCAAGGGCCCAGTATACAAAGGCATTTACACAGTTTACAGACCTGTTAACCATGTAAATGCCGCTTAGAGGAATTTTCAGCAGCATTAACATGGTTAGTGCTGCTGAATATCCCCGATTATCTTCGCTACATGCCCGGATGCTAACCGCTTCGCATTGGGGCATGTCGTGGGTCTTTTGGGAGTGGCACTAGTTGCTAACTGGGCAGTGGTGATATTGCACCGCTGCCCAGTTAACACTCAGGGGTAAAAGATAAGCGCAGCAAAAGATGGCCTATCTTTACTTGTGAGAGCAAACCAGGCAGTGGTTCATTATCACAGCTGCCTGGTTAGCTTCTGCAGGCTTGTAGGTTGTGCGGTGACCCTGGATATTCAATGTTGGGGGCCGCATATGACCCCAGGATTGAATATCCAGAGTTAAAGGTCGGCAGCAATGGCAGTAGCCGTGCATAGACATCCCAGAAGAATATTAGGCCCCAAGTTTTAAAGTCAGCTTTGGATTTGTTTTAAGAGGATTCAAAACAAAGATTTGTTGGGAGAGCATTCCAAAGACAGGTGGCAGAAAAACAAAATGCAATGGATCTGTAGGCTTCAAGATGTAAAGTAGACTTTGAAGGGACCACAAGGATATTCTGGTTAGCAGAACACAAAGTCCAAGTTGGGCAATAAGGAATGAGTGGAGATAGTGAGGGAGACTCATGTAAAAGGCATGGTGCTTAAGTAGGAAGGTTTTATATTTAATCCAATAAGAGATTGAAAGCCAATGCTGTGCGAACAGGAGGGGGTTACATGATCTGATTTCTTTGCATTATATAAGAGTTTGACTACTGTATTCTGAAGAACTTGAAGCCATTTGAGTTGGGACTGAGAGATGCAATGATTCCTTTTTGCAGAAGGAGGTGGGGGGGGGGGGGAAGAGTAACATGGCCACCAGTTAGCTGTGCTCAGGACTGCTAGGTTTTACAGGTTCTTCTGTGCTTTTAGTTACGTTTTCCTCATGGGGAATGCAAAAGCTAAGGCTCGTATACCCAGATGAATCTTTGTAGTCTCCGTGAATTGGTCTGATGGATGCCCTCTTGATTCAGCTGCCAGAGCCTTCATCCATGTGGAATGCAGATATTGTGCTGCAGCAGGCTGCATGAGGAAGTGGAGGAGTGGGGGAGCTGCTGCCTCCTATGGAAATGGAAGTCTCAATGGGCGCTGTCTCGTGAGAGCCTACCCGCACTCTATGGACCATGAGCATACAGAAGTGCTGCTTTCTGAGGTACAACTATTAATGCTATTGATGGTACAACTCCAGACCCAAGAGAATCACAGTTCAAGGAGAGGGAGGAAGCAGCTCATGCTTTAGCTATTGTTTTGGAAGCATCATTGGTGCAAGCAGCACGTGGAGGAGATTGTTCAACTGAAGGACTGGAGGAGGCTAGGTTTTTTTTTTTTTTTTTGAAAAATAATTTTGCTAGCGAGAAGAGGATGATAACAGCATCATGAACATAACTCGGACAAGCCATCGGATACAAATTTCAACCAACCCTCCCCTGCCATATACCCCAGTATGCCCTGTAAAGTAGTTTTCTTTCTGCTTCTGGGCAGTCTTCCAATGGTAATAAGGTACTGAGTAGTGCTACTATTCTTGAAAGTGGGACGGGTGTTGAATTACAAGTGAAAAGATCTTCCGTTATTAATCCAAAAGTTCTATTAGAAACTTTGGCTATGAATTGTAGTCAGGTATTGCAGTTTTCCAAGCAAAATCAGATTTGTTTGGAAGTGATTAAAGTACAAGAAGAGGAGGTAAAGACGTTTCCTAAGAGAGTGATTATTAGTGAACAGTCTTTGAAGAGAAAGCATAAGGAAGCTATTCTTTAACGATGCCTAAGGAGAATACATCACATACTGTAAACTATGTGAGCTATCAAGCAGAGATTAACATGTTTTTCAAATATGCAAGACCAGGACTTTATTACATTTTGGAGCATATTTACTAAACTACACTAAGTTAGAGCATGGCATGCCTCCCAAATTAGAGTAGGAAGTCGCATAGACCCACACCAACTGTTGGGGTGTGCCCATCATGTCCCCCTGCAGGGGATTTCCAAATTATGAATAAGGGGCCCGATATTTGAAGGCATTTACACGGGTAACATAGTAACATAGTAAGTGACGGCAGATAAAGACCAGCATGGTCCATCTAGTCTGCCCAGCAAGATGGCAAGAGTAGGTGCACCTGTCGCTCTTTGCAGGCCACCCCCCTCCCCATGTCTTTCTTTAGGGATGAACCCACCACTCCATGTAGGACACCCCTATTTGTTGAGACGTTAGATGTTTCAGAAGTTAGATGGTACCGTTTATTTTGTTTTTATCCTGTTGCTGTAAAGGGATCCACTGTGTTTGTTCCATGCCGTTTTGAATTCCATCACCGTGTTTGCCCCCACCACTTCCATTGGGAGGGCATTCCAAACATCCACCACCCTTTCAGTGAAGAAATATTTCCTGACATTGCCTTTCAATTTACCACCTTGCAGCTTCATGTTATGCCCTCTAGTTTTACAGCTTCCCCGTCTTTGGAGGAGGTTTGTTTGTTCATCATTTCTCTTTAAGTATTTAAAGGTCTGAATCATATCTCCCCTATCCCTCCTCTCCTTCAAAGTGTACATATTTAGGTCTTCAAGTCTCTTCTCATAAGGCTTCTGACGCAGGCTCCAAATCATTTTGGTCGCCTTTCTCTGAACAGTTTCCAGTCTTTTTACATCTTTTGCAAGATATGGTCTCCAAGACTGAACACAGTATTCCAAGTGAGGCCTCACCAGTGACTTGTACAGTGACATAAGTACCTCTTCCTTTCTGCTGGTAATCCCTCTTTGTATGGAGCCCAACATCCTCCTGGCTTTTGCCACCGCCTTGTCGCACTGTTTTGCCACCTTGAGATCATCAGAGATAATCACACCAAGGTCTTTCTCCTGAACGGTGCATACCAACCTCTCACCCCCTATCATGTACATTTCCCTTGGATTTCTGCTACCCAAGTGCATGACACTGCACTTTTTCACATTAAATCATAGTTGCCAAGCATTAGACCAGTCTTCCAGCTTTTGTAGATCTTTCCTCATGTTAATCACTCCCTCGGGGGAGTCCACTCTGTTGCAAATTTTTGTGTCATCTGCAAAAAGACAGACTTTTCCATTCAGTCTTTCAGCAATATCACTCACAAATATATTGAACAGTGCCGGGCCCAGGACCGAACCCTGGGGCACCCCGCTAATCACCTTCCTCTCATCCGAGTGAGCTCCATGTACCATCACCTTCTGTTGTCTGTCAGTCAACCAATTTCTGATCCAGTTTACTATCTTGGGACCCATCCCCAAGCTACTGAGTTTATTGACAAGCCTCCTATGAGGAACAGTATCAAAGGCTTTGCTGAAATCCAGATAGATGACATCCATTGCATGCCCCAGATCTAGTTCCTTGGTCACCCAGTCAAAGAACTCAATCAGATTTATTTGGCAAGACCGTCCTTCGGTAAAACCATGTTGCCTCGGATCTTGCAACCTGTTGGTTTTGAGAAAGTTCACTATTCGCTCTTTCAGGAGCGCCTCCATTACTTTTCCCGCCACCGAGGTAAGGCTCACGGGCCTGTAGTTTGACACTTCTTCCCTGTCACCACTTTTGTGTAGAGGTACAACATTAGCCATTCTCCAGTCCTGAGGAACCTCTCCTGTTTCCAAGGATCTTTTGAAGACATCCTTTAACGATCCTGCAAGAACCTCTCTGAGCTCTTTCAGTATCCTGGGATGTATCCCATCTGGTCCCATGGCTTTGTCCACTTTCAGTTTAGCAAGTTGTTCTAACACCTCATCTTCTGTGAATGGTGTGGTATCTACTTCATTCCTATTTTTATATTTGGGAGTCACAGCTGGTCCACCTGCAGTATCTTCTTTAGTAAAAACAGAGCAGAAGTATTTGTTTAGCAAAACTGCCTTAGTTTCCCGTGTAAATGTCTTATCTGGGATTTTCAAAGAGCACCTACCTTCGAAAATCCTGGATATGTCCCTAACACTCCCAGATGCTATGTGGTTAGTATAGGGGCATGTTAGGGGTGTTCTGGGGTGCAGTGGGGGCGGAGGAAAGGGCTAACTGGGTAGCACCGATTTTCAATGCTACCCACTTAGCCCTCTGCACCTTAAAGATAGGCGAGGTTTTTCCTCGAAAATCGGTGCTACCCAGCTAGCTCCTGCAGCTTCCGGATTGTGTGGCAAGACCCAGATTTTCAAAATCCGGGTTAGGCAGAAGGGGGGTGGGCTATGCGCCGATGCAGTGCATAGCACCACCCAGCTGAAAATCAGGCCCAGGGCTTCTAAAATGACCCCGATAGGTGCTGAGTGATACTATGGGTCTTGTTTACAAAGCCACGGTAGCGGTTCGCAATCGTTATCGGAGCCGCGGCACCATTGATTTCAATGGGGCCGCGGCTCCGATAACGATCGCAAACCACTACCGCGGCTTTGTAAACAAGCCCCTTAATTTCAAATAAATACAGAAAAATATATCACAAAAAAGTGCAACATTTTTGAGGTGTTTTACTAAAGGGCTGTCAGCTTGCTGTCATTGTGTGTTGTGATATGCACTGAAGGCTTACCAGGACACACATTGACAGCTAGCGTGGGGCTATGACAGTTAGTGCAGGCTGGTTTCCATGCTGTGAATGATGCACTGGGGTAGTAAGGGAAAAGGTTAGGGGTACAGAGTAAGTTTGGTGAGCAATGCACAGTTAGCATGGGGTAAAAAAACGTGATCTGTGATCCTTGCATTTATCATGGATTCACTTAACTCCATGTATTGAGGTGGCGTTAAGTACATCAGCGCTATTATATGCCCCATTAGGGCACAGGACTCCACATTGACCACCAGGAACATGATTTCCAAAACCCCGACAGCTAATGTGGTGATGTTGCACCTAATCTGCCATGGTTTGGGAACTATTGACACATTACGTGCAATATCTTAGCACCCTTTATTAAAAGACCCCCTTTGCATCTTGGGCAGAATTCCAGCAAGAGCAATTTAGGAGCATAAAAAGTGGGTGGCAACAGGGTGGATATAGGGTAGGGACAAAAAGTTAAGTGTTTAGCACTGATCTTCAGTCCTAGGTTTATAAATTAGGCTCATAAATCGAAGCAAATGAATGGCAGACCTAAATTCATCAGCATAACTTTTAAGCTTTTTATTTTTAGCTAATTTTATTGTAACCTGCTCAGATATCATTTATTTTGCTAAATGTTTCAACAATGAATATCTGATGATACTATATTATTATCAAAAAAAGTGCCACACAATCAATATATTTAGAGAAAAATTAAATTTGAAAGGGGACTTTAATTCTCATATAGCATTTAAAGAAGGCTTTCTTTTTTAATAAAGGTTTGACCACTGCATATTTGAATATTGCTAACTACAGGGAGACATTAATTACAGCAGCTAAAGGCTGTTGTTGTTAAGTGCCGTCGAGTCGGTGTTGACTCATGGCGACCCTCTGGATAGTTGACCTAAACTGTGTTCACTCATCAGTCAGGCGACTCATTGTTGACAGACTGGCACCCATAGCTGCTGTTATTGTACTGATCCATCTTATTGCCGGACTTCTTCTTTTGTGTTGACCTTCTGCCTTGCCAAACATTATGCCTTTCTCTAATGATCTTTCTCTTTACATGATGTGTCCAAAGTATGAAAGTCAAAGTCTTGTCACCTGAGCTTCTAAGGAAATCTTAGGTTTGTTCTCCTCTAGAACATAAGAAATGCCATACTGGGTCAGACCAAGGTCCATCAAGCCCAGTATTCTGTTTCCAACAGTGGCCATTCTAGGTCATACGTACCTAGCAGTTTCCCCAAAAGACGCAGGTTCCGCAATGCTTGTACTGGGTCAAGCATTGATATCCTGGGTCCCTTCTTAATAATGGTTTATGGACCTTTCCTCCAGGAAACTTGTCCAAACCTTTTTTAAACCCAGCTACACTAACAGCCTTTACTACATCCTCCGGTAACAAATTCCAGAGTTTGATTACACGTTGAGTGAAAAAATATTTTCTTTTATTAGTCTTAAATAGTTTACCCTGTAGCTTCATTGCATGTCCCCTAATCTTTCTATATTCTGATAACGTAAACAATCGATCTACGTTTACCTGTTCCACTCCATTCATTAATTTATAGACTTCTATCATATCTCCCCTCAGCCGTCTCTTTTCCAGGTTAAAGAGCCCTAACCTTTTTAGCCTTTCTTCATAGGAGTATCCTTCCATCCCCTTTACCATTTTGGTGGCTCTTCTCTGAACATTTTCTAATAACGCCATATCCTTTTTAAGACACGGCGACCAGAATTGCACACAATATTCAAGGTGCGGTCTCACCATGGAACGGTATAGAGGCATTATAATATCTTTTGTTTTATTTTCCATTCATTTCCTTATGATACCTAGCATTCTGTTTGCTCTCTTGGCTGCTGCTGCACACTGGGCTGAGGGTTTTAACATGTTATCCACAATGACACCTAAATCTTTTTCCTGGGTGGTGGTTCTTAATGTGGAACCTTGCATTGTGTAACCATAGTTTGGGTTCTTCTTCCCTAGGTGCATAACTTTGCACTTGTCCACATTAAATTTCATCTGCCATTTTGATGCCCAGTCTTCCAATTTATCAAGATCCTCTTGCAATTTTCCACAATCCTCTTGGGTTTTAACAACTTTAAATAGTTTTGTGTCATCTGCAAATTTGATAACCTCACTCGTTATTCCACTTTCCAGGTCATTTATGAATTTATTTATTATTTATTACAGGCTCTTATATACCGCTCTATTCAGCATCAGTGCGGTTCACAATATAACAACAGACCAGAACAACAAACTGTTTGGTTTTACAGAGAACAAGGTCAGAGAACTTGGATAAAACATGGGACGGCATTTCTGCAACTATTTACATGAGTATTTACAAGTATACACAACAGAATTTGTTATTAGTTATAGGGTAAGGATCGAGATTGGTTAGCTGGTCAAGTAATATTGGGGGAAAAGGTGGGATTTGAGAGCCTTTCTAAAAAGGGATAGATCAGTGATAGCACGAATCTCTGTCAAAAAGCAGCGGACCCAGCACAGATCCCTGGGGTACACCACTATTCACCTCTTTCCATTGGGAAAATTGGCCATTTAGCCCAACCCTCTGCTTTCTATCTTTTAACCAGTTCCTGATCCACAGTAGTACACTGCCTCCTATCCCATGACTCTTTAGTTTTGCCAAAAGTCTCTGATGAGGGACCTTGTCAAAGGCTTTCTGAAAGTCTAGATACACTATATCAACCGACTCACCTTTGTCCACCTGTTATTCACACTTTCAAAAAAACATAACAGATTAGTAAGACAAGATTTTCCTTGTCTAAAACCATGTTGGCTGTCTCCCATTAGGCCATGACTATCTACATGCTGAGTAATTTTATTCTTTATGATGGTTTCTACCATTTTTCCCGGTACTGATGTCAGGCTCACCGGTCTGTAGTCTCCCGGATCACCCCTCGAACCTTTTTTAAAAATTGGTGTTACATTGGCGATCCTCCAATCTTCAGGTATTAGAGATTATTTTAATGATAGTTCACAGATTACTAATAGCAGGTCTGCAATCTCATATTTCATTTCTTTCAACACCCTTGGATGTATACCATCCGGCCCATGTGATTTGCTACTCTTCAGTTTATCTAATAGTTGTAATACATCTTCCTGATGTATCGATATTTCCTTCAATTCTTCTGCACCTTTAAATACCACTTCAGTAATGGGTAACATCCCTACATTTTCCTCAGTAAGGACCGAAGCAAAGAATTCATTCAGTCTCTCTGCTATTGCCTTGTCACCTCTTAGTGCCCCTTTAACTCCTCTATCATCTAATGGACCAACTGACTGTCTCACAGGATTTTTGCTATGAATGTACTTGAAAAAATCTTTATTTCGCGTTTTTGCTTCCGCACCAAATTCTCAAATTCTCCCTTTGCCTGCTTTATCAATGTCTTGCATTTGACCTGCCAGTGCTTGTGCTGTTTCCAGGTTTCGTTGTTTGGCTCTTTTTTCCATTTCCTGAAAGATGCTTTTTTGGCAACAACAGCCTCTCTGACCTCCCCTTTAAGCCATGCTGGCAGTTTTTTGGACTTCCTTCCACTTTTCTTAAAGCGTGGAATACAGCTGGTTTGGGCTTCCAAGATAGTATTTTTCAACAACACCCAAGCTTGATGTAAGTCTTTAACCTTTGCAACTGCTCCTTTCAGTTTTTTCTTAACTATTTTCCTCATTTTATCAGTCTCCCTTTCAAAAGTTAAAAGGTAGTACTGTGGATTTCCTTACTATCCCTCCTCCACTAATTAAATGAAAGGCGATCATGCTATGATCACTATTGCCAAGTGGTCCCAACACCCTTATCTCTTGCACTAGATCTGGTGTTCCACTAAGGACTAGGTCTAATATGGCTTCCCCTCTAGTCGGTTCATGAACCAGCTGCTCCAAGAAGCAGTCATTTATTTCATCTAGGAACTTTCTCCCTAGCATGTCTTGCTGACCCAGTCGATACCGGGGTAATTGAAATCACCCATTATTATTACCGCGCTGTAACTTTTGTTAGCTTCCTTGATTTTTTTGAGCATTTCATCATCCATTTGTTCATTCTGGCCAGGCGGTCGATAGTACACCCCCACTGCCATCGCCTTCCCCTTTTTACATGGAATTTCAATCCATAGAGATTCTACAGCAAATTTTGTTTCCTGCAAAACTTTAATCTTTTGTGACTCAATGCCCTCTCTAACATAGAGCGCAACCCCTCCATCAATTTGATCAGCTCTATCATTACGATATAGTTTGTACCCAGGTATCACAGTGTCCCACTAGTTGTCCTCCTCCCACCATGTCTCTGATATTCCAATCATATCTAACCTTTCATTTAGTGCTATATATTCTAACTCTCCCATCTTATTTTTTAGACTTCTAGCATTTGCATACAAGCCTTTTAGAGACTGTATTTTATTCATATTAATTTGGCTATTGGTAGACATGGGTAATTTGGGATCTTTAAGCTCTGTCTGCTCCATACTCGAGGGCATTTGGGCTACTTTACTCTTTTTTGGAACCTCTCTGCTTTTGGTAGTATCCTTTAAGGAAATGGTTAAGAGAAAGAAGAAGGTCTTCCGCGGAAGGAACCTCTCTGCTTTTGGTTGTATCCTTTAAGGATACATTCTTCCGAACCATCCGCTCTTGGGCGACTGTCGTCTTTCCCCTATTATCTAGTTTAAAAGCTGCTCTATCTCCTTTTTAAAGGTTAATGCCAGCAGCCTGGTTCCATCCCGGTTAAGGTGAAGCCCATCCCTTCGGAAGAGCCCCTCCTTTCCCCAGAATGTTCCCCAGTTCCTGACAAATCCAAACCACTCATCTCTGCACCATTGTCTCATCCACGCATTGAGACTCCGGAGCTCTGCCTGCCTTTTGGGCCCTGCACATGGAACGGGAAGCATTTCGGAGAATGCTACCCTGGAAGTTCTGGATTTCAACTTCCTACCTAAAAGCCTAAATTTAGCCTCCAGAACCTCCCTACCACATTTTCCTATGTCATTGGTACCGACATGTACCAAGACAGCAGACTCCTCCCCAGCACTATCTAAGACCTTATCTAGGTGGCGCATGAGGTCCGCTACCTTCACACCAGGCAGGCATGTTACCAGGCGATCCTCACGTCCACCAGCCACCCACCTATCTACATGCCTAATGATCGAATCACCAACTATAACGGCTGTTCTAACCCTTCCCTCATGGGCACATGGCCCTGGAGAAACTTCCTCGGTGCGAGAGGGTTTTACATCACCTGGAGGACAGGTCCTAGTTACAGGATCACTTCCTGCCACACCAGGATGATGCTCTCCTGTCACGTGACCTCTCTCCTCCATGGCAACAGGGATGCTGCCAGACTGGAGGTGGGACTTCAGGACTGTATTCCTGTAGGTCTTGTCTATGTACCTCTCTGTCTTTCTTATGTTTTCCAGGTCTGCTACTCTAGCCTCTAGAGAACGGACTTGTTCCCTGAGAGCAAAAAGCTCCTTGCACCTAGTGCACACGTAAGACCTCTCACCAACTGGGAGAAAATCATACATGTGACACTCATTGCAAAAGACTGGAAAGCCCCCATCTCGCTGCTGGACTGCTGTCTGCATCTTAGTTTTTAGTTTTTGTTTAGATCTTTAAGTTCTTTACTCTGCTGGGTTTTAAATTTAACCAGAAAGCTCTCGTCTGTGTTTTAAATTTAAAATAAAAGTACTTTGCTGATGCTAGGCCCTGAGTGACTATTAAATGTAAACTACAGCTCTCTGCTGGGTTTCAAATTTACAAGAAAATATCCTATAGACAGAGCCAATAATATCACATTCAAACAAAGACCCTGCGTATCAACATAGATAGACCCCTCAAAGGAATAGATAATTTTTTGTTTGGAAATGCCAGCACAGTGTGTAGGAATCACGCCAAACACCGCTGTGGCTTTTCCTTTTTAATAAAATTTAACCAGAAAGCTCTCTTCTGTGTTTTATAGTACTGACTGGTTTGATCTCCAGGAACAAGCAGGAATAAGTCATCACATATGGGTACGTCGGTACCGACGGAGCCCGCGTGGGAAAGCTCCCCAGCTTTTCAGATTAAAAGCTTTTGGGGCCTCCCACTGCACATGCGCGCTGCCTTCCCGCCTTCCTGACCAGCTCTCGTCAGTTTCTATTTTTTTCCGCGGAGCCAGCAGGTCATGTTCCTGTCACCACTGAAGAAATTGTTAATTTTATTGTTTTCTTTAGACCGCGTACCTGCCTTCCCCATTCTGAAACCGGTACTGCCGGTCTCTCTTTCTTTCTTTTGAAAAAAAAAAAATATATATTTTTCTTTTCTTCAGCACAGCTTGGTACTTTGTTAGGCCTTCAGGCCTACACAAATTCTCCTCATGGAGAAGCCAGTTCCTGGTTTTAAAAAGTGTACCAAGTGCAGTGCTGTCATTCCTCTTACAGACACCCATGAATGGTGTCTTAAATGTTTAGGACCTGACCATTCCATACCGGACTGCCCATCCTGCTCCCAGATGTCGAAACGTGGATTGCAGAACCGGGCCAACAAGTTCCATGTGCTGTTTCCTTCAGAAGCATCACAGTCATCCAGGTCTTCCTCTCCGGATGGATCTCAGGTAACCAAAACTCCAGTGGGCAAATCCTCTAAAAGCAAATCTCTTTCTAAAGATCGAGAGGCTCTCAATTCTGAGTTCGAGGATTCTGCCCAGGCCAAAAAACCCCGGCGGGAGGTTCCGGCCTCCAAAGCAATCATGGGGTCACAGGTTGACATCGATGGCGCGGCCTCGACAGATCACCTGTTGTACTGCTCTGGGGTACCGGCCCATACCGGTACCGACATCCAGGCAGCAGTGGCGTCTATGGGCAATACTGTCCAAGTCATGCAGCAGGCCATTCTGGCTTTTATTAATGCTGCTACGCCCTCGGTACCGCAGCCAGCGGTACCGGGCCCAGTTCCGGTAATGGCTTCCATACCGGAACCGAGGCCATCGTCTTCCAAACGCAGATCGGTTCCACATGCCGGATCCGGGCTTTTGCCCGGTACCGATCCCATACCCGGTACGCCCGATGTCGATACCGAACGGTATGCGTATCGTGCGTTGGAAGCACATAGAGGATACTCTGCTTCTTCAGAGGATTTTAACTCCTCTGATGATTCTGATGAGTTCTCCCTTGATCTTCCTGAGGAGCCTTCTTCTCCTAACAGGAGAATGTCTCCACCAGAGGATTTGTCCTTTCAGGACTTCATCATAGAAATGGCTAAAGGTCTTTCTATTGCTTCATCCTCTGAAAAGGAACCCAGATCAAAGAAACTGGATATTTTGGGATACTCTAAGTCTCCTAAAGAGGCAGTTACCCTGCCTATCCATGAAATCCTTCAAGAACACTTGATGGACTTATGGGAGGCTCCTCTAACATTGTCTCCTTCTTCTCGCAGGTTGGACACCATGTACCGTGTCCCCCCTTCTCCTGGTTTCCAAAAAACTCAGTTGCCTCACCATTCTATTGTGGTGAAGTCTGCAATGAAGAAGATAAAGAGTACCAAAAGGCACTCTTCTACTCCTCCAGGGCGAGAATGTAAGATTCTAGACTCTTTTGGCAGGAAAATTTTCCAGGCTACTATGCTTATAGCCAGGATTAATTCCTATAGTCTTTACATGGGCATGTTTCTCAGTGAAATCGCTCTAAAAGTTCGGCATTTTGCCCCCTTTATCCCTGAGGATAAGAGGGAGCAGTTCATTTCCTTAGTGAAACACCTTTTGGATATTTCAAAGTTCTCCAACAGGGCAGCTTTTGATTCCTTTGAGGGTGCTGGTAGGGCTTCGGGCATTGCTATAGCAGCCCGACGTCTTGCTTGGCTCCAGGCTTCTGATCTAGAACCTTGGGTCCTAGATGGCTTACGAAATCTGCTCTGTACAGGTGAGAACTTATTTGGTGAGGAGTGGCAAATTAAGGCCACTCAAATGGACGCAGAAAATGCCACCTTAGATAGACTTTCTAAGTCTACCTCCACTCCTGCCAAGAAGAAGTCTTTTAAGAGGCCTTATTACAAGAAGTCCAGATTTTCCACAAATACTGGCCAACAATCCTCTCAGCCTCGTTTTGCTGCTAAACGTCAGCAACCTAAACAGGCAAGGTCAAAGCCTGCGGCGTCTGCTACGCCTCAGCAGGCTCCACCCCCTCAGGGGTTTTGACTTGCCCCTAGAGAACTTAACTTTTCTGGCTCTAGAACAACCAGAGCCCCTCACCATACCCGGAAGGTTAGCTCACTTTGCTCCCAGATGGGAGCAAATTACATCAGAGCAATGGACCCTCTCTATCATCAGAGAGGGTTACAAACTCCATTTTTCCGACCTTCCTCCTTATACTATGGTGAGGCAGTTCAATTCTCCCCCATCTCTCCTGGCCCTCTTGGGTCAGGAAGTCTCCTCCCTCCTTGCCCAGGGGGCAATAGAGGAGGTCCCTCTTCTTCAACAGGGGACGGGATTCTACTCCCCTTATTTTCTAATACCAAAGAAGACAGAGGGCTTCAGACCAATTCTGGATCTGAGAGAATTGAACAAATTTCTTTTCAAGGAGAAATTCAAAATGCTTTCTCTGGGCATTCTCCTTCCATACCTTCAGAGTCAGGATTGGCTTTGTTCTCTAGACCTAAAGGATGCGTATACACACATACTCATCCACCCATCCCACAGAAAATACCTTCGATTTCTGTTTCAGGGAAAACATTTCCAGTACAGAGTACTCCCCTTCGGTCTAGCCTCTGCTCCAAGAGTGTTCACCAAATGCATGGCAGTCGTAGCTGCCTTTCTAAGAGGCCTGGGAATTTTCATATTCCCATACCTGGACGACTGGCTCATCCGAGCTCCCTCTCAGTCCCAGGCCCAAATTTCCCTGGACCGCACAAGGCATCTTCTGCAGTATCTAGGACTGGTAGTAAACCTTCCCAAGTCTCAACTAATTCCTACTCAGTCTCTCGAGTTCATAGGGGCCCAGTTAGACACCATCACTGCAAGGGCCTACCTGCCTCAGGTCAGGGCCCAACGCCTGCTGAGTTTGGCCTCCCAAGCTCAGTCCAGCAGTCATTTGACAGCCCGGGAAATGCTGCGACTTCTGGGCCACATGGCCTCCACGGTACATGTGGTGCCCTACGCTCGTCTGCATATGAGAGCAGCTCAATGGACCTTGGCCACCCAGTGGACTCAAGCATCTGGAGCGCTCTCTGACCAAATACTCACCTCAAGCCGTCTATTTTGGTCCCTCCAATGGTGGACATCCACCAAGAATCTGTTGTTGGGGGCCCCCTTCCAACCTTTGTTGCCCCAAGCAACCCTCACAACAGATGCCTCCCAGACAGGGTGGGGAGCTCATCTTCAGAACCCCTCCACTCAGGGCACTTGGTCTCCACAGGAGGCCACCCTTCATATCAACCTCCTGGAACTGCGAGCAATTTACCTTGCCCTCAAGGTCTTCTATACCCTCCTTGTCAACCTGACTGTCCTAGTTCAGACAGACAATCAGGTAGCCATGTTCTATATAAACAAACAAGGAGGGACAGGCTCTCTGTCGCTTTGCAACGAAGCTCTCAGATTATGGGCCTTCGCCAGAGAGCATCAAATTCACCTTCTTGCAGTGTATCTTCCAGGAGTTCAAAACTCTCGTGCAGACAGACTCAGTCGAGTTCTGCTTCCACACGAATGGTCCCTACATATGGACCAGATACGCAGAATCTTTCAGGAATGGGGGACCCCGGACATAGACCTCTTTGCAAGTCCGTGGAATGCCAAACTTCCCCGGTTCTGTTCCAGAACTCAGTGTCAGGGAGCTCAGGCCCACGATGCCTTCCTCCTGCATTGGGGTCAGGAATTCCTCTATGCCTTTCCACCCATTCCTCTAATATCCAAGACTCTGTTCAAGCTCCAGAGGGATCATGGGACTATGATCCTCATAGCTCCCCGCTGGCCACGCCAGGTGTGGTTCCCTCTACTTCTGCATCTCTCCCAGGGATCCTCCCTGGACCTGGGAGCTGCGCCAGACCTTCTGTCTCAGGAGGAGGGGACTTTGTGGCACCCAAACCCCAAATCCCTACATCTCAGAGCTTGGTTACTGAAGGCCTAAGTCTTCAAGACTTTAATCTTTCTCAACCTGTGACAGATATCCTTCATGCCTCTAGGAAACCTTCCACGAGGCATTCTTATGCTTTCAAATGGAAACGCTTTTCCATTTGGTGTGCTCAGCAGGGTCTTGACCCTCTAGCACTTCCTTTGAATTCCCTCTTGGACTATCTCCTGCATCTTTCAAATGCAGGCCTTAAGACGAATTCAGTAAGGGTCCTTTTGAGTGCTATTGCAGCATCCTTAAAACCTATAAATGGACAACTTGTCTCCTCTCATCCTCTTGTTGCACGTTTCATGAGAGGCCTGACTCTAACTAAACCTCCCATCCGACCTCCTCCGGTAGCATGGGATTTGAACCTAGTTCTAGGTCAGCTTATGAAGCCACCTTTTGAGCCTTTGGACTCTACCTCCTTCAAATTTCTTTCCTGGAAGGTTGTTTTCCTTATTGCAGTCACTTCGGCTCGCCGCATCAGTGAACTGCAGGCTTTAGTGGCTCATCCACCTTATACTAGGTTTCATCATGATAAGGTGGTCCTTAGGACGAATCCCCACTTTATGCCCAAAGTGGTCTCGCCTTTTCATCTTAATCAAGAGGTATATCTACCTGTCTTTTTCCCGGCTCCTCATGCATCCAGTGCAGAGAGGAACCTTCATACTCTGGATTGTAAAAGAGCTCTTGCCTTTTACCTTAACAGGACTCAACCACATCGAAAGTCTTCCCAACTTTTCGTGGCTTTTGATCCTTCTCATTTGGGACTTCCAGTCACCAAGCGTACACTTTCCAATTGGATCGCTCAGTGTATTTCTTTTGCTTACCAGAGTAAGAACATTTCTCTGGAGGGCCATGTCACAGCTCATAATGTGAGAGCCATGGCCACTTCTATGGCTCATCTTCACTCTGTGTCCATAGATCAGATCCGTCGAGCAGCCACTTGGGCCTCGGTTCATACCTTCACAGCCCATTACTGCTTGGACAAGGACTCCCGCCGGGATGCCTTGTTTGGTCAGGCTGTCCTCAAACACCTGTTCCATACTTAAACATCTCCTGCCCACCTTCCCTGGATGGATGCCTGAGATCCATGCGAAGATGGTTTACCCTTGGAGGGGGATCTCCCAGGCATCTTAGCTAGGGAGTCCCCATATGTGATGACTTATTCCTGCTTGTTCCTGGAGATAGCACAGTTACTTACCTGTAACAGGTGATCTCTGGGAACAGCAGGAATTAGTCCTCACAACCCACCCACCTCCCCTAGGAGTTGTATCTCTATCTATCTATCTTCCTGTCCTCTCTCTCTATTGTCTCAGCTTTAAACTCGAACTGACGAGAGCTGGTCAGGAAGGCGGGAAGGCAGCGCGCATGTGCAGTGGGAGGCCCCAAAAGCTTTTAATCTGAAAAGCTGGGGAGCTTTCCCGCGCGGGCTCCATCGGTACCGACATACCCATATGTGATGACTAATTCCTGCTGTTCCCAGAGATCACCTGTTACAGGTAAGTAACTGTGCTTTCTTTGAGCAGTCTATGATATATACAGTATTCACTGCCAGTACCATAATTCAAAGGCATCAATTTTCTTCTTGTCTGTCTTTTTCACTGTCCAAGTTTCACATCCATAAGATGTTAAAGCTAAAGGTTTCACAGACAAAGTGTCTGAAATCTTAATCAACCTTGAAGGACCGACCTCAGATATACAAGCCAAAGATCAGGCCTGATACAAGCTGAGTAATTGTCCATTTACTATAAGAGGTTGAAAAAATTAACCAAGGAGGAAAACAATGTTTCTGGGCTATAACAATGATTAACCCTTTAAGGTCAACTCTAGCCTCAGTCTTAGCCTCTTAGACAAAGACTTTTGGTTCAGTGAATAGAAAGGCACCCATTTTGGTGCTATTGCCTTGAAAACATGTAGGCCCTTATGTGATTTTATTAAATACCAGCATGAATCCAGCAGAATTAGTCTTTCTCTAATGATCTCTCTCTTTGCATGATGTGTCCAAAGTATGAAAGTCGAAGTCTTGTCATCTGAGCTTCTAAAGAAAGCTTAGGTTTGATCTCCTCTAGTACCAACTGGTTTGTTCTTCGGGCAGTCCATGGTATACACAGTATTCGCAGCCAGCACCATAATTCAAAGGCATCAATTTTCTTCCTGTCTATCTTTTTCACTGTTCAGCTTTCACATCCATATGATATTATTGAAAATACCATGGCTTGAACAAGTCGAATCTTTGTATGGAGAGAGACATCTCTGCTCTTGAGAATCTTATCTAGGTCTTTCATAGCCATTCTGCTAAGAGCAATGCGTCGTCTGATTTCTTGACTGCTTGTTGCTTCTTTATTGATAGTTGATCCAAGTAGGTTAAAGTTGTTCACAATTTCAATTTCTTCTCCTTCAACGATGAACCTGTTGATTATGCCAGTTGTCATGATCTTTGTCTTCTTTATATTAAGGTGCAGGCTCATTTTGAGACTATGTTCTTTGATTGTGAGAAGCAAATGTAACAGATCATCTTCACTTTCAGCCAGTAATGTAGTATCATCAGCATAGCGAAGGTTGTTGATGAGTCTTCCACCAATCTTCACACCTCTGTTGTCTTCATACAATCCTGCTTCTCTGATGATTTGTTCTGCATATAAATTAAACAGGTAGGGGGAAAGTATGCAGCCTTGTCTTACACCTTTGCTTATTTTAAACCATTCTGTTTCTCCTTGTTCCGTTCAAACTGCTGCTTCTTGATCAATGTACAGATTGTGCAAGAGTACGAGCAGGTGTTCTGGTATACCCATACTTCTTAATGTGGCCCAGAGTTTCTCATGGTTTACACAGTCAAAAGCCTTGCTATAGTCGATAAAGCACAAATAGATATCCTTTTGGTATTCTTTAGTCTTTTCAAGGATCCATCTCACATCTGCAATGATGTCTCTCATTCCTCGCCCTTTCCTGAAACCTGCTTGCACTTCAGGTAGTTCTTGTTCCAGGTATGGTAGTAGTCTCTTTTGAATAATCTTCAGTAGAATCTTGCTGGCATGTGGGATCAGAGCGATTGTGCGATAAGTTCCACAATCAGTTGGATCACCTTTCTTTAGTATTGGTATAAACACAGATCTTTTCCAGTCATTTGGCCATGATGTTGTCTTTCATATTTCTTGGCAGAGCCTTGTAAGTACGGTAACAGCTGCATCAGATTGCTGTAATACTTCAATGGGAATGCTATCAATGCCTGGTACTTTGTTCTTTGATAAGGCTTTCAATGCTGCTTTAACTTCTTCTTTCATCACCAATGGTTCCCGATCATAAGGTACAGGTTGAAACGGCTGTTGGTCCACTTGATCTTTATCATATAAAATCTCTGTATATTCCTTCCACCTTTTCTTGATCTTCTCAGTATCATTTAACATAGAACCTTGAGCATCTTGTAACATTCCATTTCGAGGCTGGAACTTTTTCTTTAAGTCTAGTAGCTTTAGGAAAGCCGATCTTGTTCTTCCTCTAATAGTTTCTACTTCTATTTCCTTGCATGCTTCGTTGTATTACTTTTCCTTGTCCTCTCTTGCTGCATGTTGGAAATCTCTGTTGAGTTCTGTTATTGTTTTTCTTCCTCCTCTGGCTTTAGCTTCTCTGCGTTTCTGGTCAATTTTCAGTTTCTTCCATCATCCATTTTGGCCATTTTTGCTTTTTCACCTTTTGTAGAGACTTCTCTCTTTCTTCCAACACCACCTTCTTGATGTCATTCCATAACTCTTCTGGAGCTCTGTCATTTGTATCTAAAGAAGCAAATTGATTTTGCAGGCAGTCTTTAAATTCCAGTGGTATATTCTCAAGGTCATATTTTGCTGCATTCATGAGTGGTTTGCTCTTTTTCAACTTTAGCTTGAGTTTGCATATTAGTAGTTGATGATCTGTACCACAGTCAGCTCCAGGTTTTGTCTTTGTTGATGTTATAGAACTTTTCCATCATTGACTTCCACAGATGTAGTTAATTTGATTTTTATACAAACCATTGGGTGAAGTCCATGTGTATAGTCGCCGCTTGTGTTGATGGAAGAAGGTGTTTGAGATGAATAGGTCGTTGGTCTTGCAGAATTCTATCAGTCTTTCTCCAGCTTCATTTCTGTTGCCAAGTCCATATTTTTCCAACTACTTTGCCTTCTTCTTTGTTGCCACCTTTGCGTTCCAGTCACCCATGACTATCAGGATATCCCGTTTGCATGTTCTGTCAATTTCAGCTTGTACTTATTCATAGAACTCTTCAATTTCATTCTCTTCTGCAGCTGTTGTTGGGGCATATACTTGAATTATAGTTGTGTTGATAGGCATTCCTCGTAGACGAATAGAGATTAAGCTTTCGCTGACTACATTGTATTTCATTACAGTTCTTGCAAGTTTCTTCTTTATTATAAATGCAACACCATTTCTTCTTTGTCTTTCATTTCCAGCATAGTAGACCATGTGATCATCTGATGCAACGTGCCCGATGCCAGTCCATTTCAGTTCACTGACACCCAACAGATCAAGTTGTACACGTTCCATTTCATTCTTGACCAACTCCAACTTCCCTTGGTTCATGCTTTGTACGTTCCATGTTCCAATGCGTAAGACATCTTTACAGCTTCTGACTCTAATTTCATGCGCAGCTACATCAGCAGTCAGACGTCCCGAGGGCTTTGGTCCAACCACATCATAAATGCTGGTTTTACTCTGAAAAGTCTTCATAGTCAAAACAGTGTACATTGAGGTACTGCATGTATATTTTTCCCTTGTCTCTAAAGTGCTCACAATCTATGCTTTTGTACCTGAGGCAATGGAGGGCTAAATGGCTTACCCAAGGCCACAAGGAGCACCTGTGAAACTAGAAACCCCAGTCCTTCTGGCCCAAGGTGGCTGTCCTCTAGCAGGATTTGAAACCCTGGCCTCTGGCATAAGTTAACTTGTGCCAACAACTAGGCCACTCCTCCCTATAGCAGAGAAGGTAGTGCAGCATCAGCTCCAAGAGCATATTGATAAATATCCCAACTTGATCCACAACAACATGGTTTCAGACCATGCCACGGTGTGGAAACACCATTGACTTATGAACAAGCTCATAAAGGGGATTGAAAAACTAAAACAAGGACTTATACCGATATTCCTGGATATTGTGGCTGTTTTGGACTCCTTTTGTCATAACATCCAACTAGCAAGGCTACAAGAAATTGGAATAAAAAATACAACACTTGTCCCCCGCAGCCCCCTCTGGTGGCGGTGCAGTGTTTCCACCGGAGGCTGGGGAGCGCATAAGATTTGGGGTATCAGGGTTGGCCCCTTGCGAGGGTCGTAAGGTAGCGGTCCTTCGTGCCAACCTCGTTGCCAACTTCCCAATAAAGTGACTTCACAGCCAAGTGTAGGGAAAAAGGAAAAAGGCTTTTATTTCTCCTTTGCGCAATATGGTTCAAAATATACGGTTCAGAAAGTAACAGGGCTGTAACAATCCTTACATCAGGTTCCACATGTATAAAACGGTCAAAGTAACAACTGTTAATCTCCACAGTAACTCAAAACATAAGGTATCCTGTATTCACTTCATACATTCTTTAACTCCAAACAGATTATAGTTTTCCTACTGTACAATAAACGCATTCCATGGGTTCTTCTGCCTCCTCACCCCCAGATTCCACTGGCAGCCATTCCATGTCCGAGAGCTCTGAATCGGAAGCTTCAATGGGGCTGAGTTCTGGCTTTTTGAAAGCGTGCCAAACCGTGTTCCAATGCTTGTTTGTCAGCTTGGGGCGTCGGTTCTTGGCTATAGGATAGAACCCTGGCTGTTCATCTGCTATGGTTTTAAAAGCTCTCTTGTCCCAACCTTTAGCATTAACAGTTTTCTTCCTGGGGAAATCATCTGTTATTTTCTGCTTAAAAGTGTCATTATTATACTGATAAAATCCTCTCTTCTGCTTTTCTCCTATGCTGGGTTTAGGCACACAATCACAGGCAATAACTGTTTTACCTTTGAGCTTTCTGTAGTCTCTTCCAGGAAAGGCTTGAGGCCTAGCCTGATTATCTTCTAATTCTTGCTGGCTCAAGTAATCCCCCTGGGTCTCTCTTTCTCTAGAGTGTGGATAAACTTCTTTGGGGCAGGGCTGCAGCTGATGCCCTCGGCCTTTGCTTCCACTCCCGTGGCAGTTAGCTAGTGGCCGCGCCCTCTCCGCTTTCCCCTGTTCACCAGGCCTCTGAGTTTTCCACCCTTCTCTCTGGTTACTTTTATAGAAATCTTTAAGAGTACCTTTCTCTTCTCGAGTATCCTTTTCAGCTGGATATCTTTCTCTCAGATCGTGGCTTAGCCCCTCTCCCTGGATAGGGCTTTCTCTCCAGCTGGATGGGAGAGCACCTTCTTGCTTGACTGCTCTCTGCAGTGCTGCTCCTTGGAGTTGTCTCTGGCCCGCTCTCCGGCCTACTCCTCGGCCTACTACTTGGTCTGCTCTCCAAGTTGCTTCTTGGCCTTCTCCTTGGCCTGCTCTTCGGCCTGCTCTTTGATCTCCCCTTTGAACTGCTCTGTCCCTGCTTAAATCGGGACTGACTGATTCTAAGTCCTGCCCATAGAGGCGTGGTTCCTCTGCATCCAAGCTGGCTCTCCTGCTCCCTCTATGTGGGCTTTCAGGATATTGCAACTGAAACTTGTTTTTTTCTAAATTTAAAACTTTTTTCCTTTCTGCCAGAGGGTCCGCTGCATCACACACTACACTGGTTCAGATCATATCTAACAGAACTTGAACAGCAATTGAAATTAGGATGAAGGAAATCTAAACCATTCAAACAACATCAATGAATTCCACAAGGCTCGGCACTATCCTCCTTACTATTTAACATATAGCTCTGACCAATCTGCAATATAATTCAGAAGCACAAGGTACATTGCCACATTTCTTTAGATGGCATCATGATGTACCTACCATATGACACCACAAAACAAATTCACACTGGAATAGTAACATGCTTCAACAAAGTTGCACATTGGCTATTGACACATAGGTTAACCATAAATTATGAAAAACAGAGATGTTATACATTACTAGAGATAATACAACTACACTAAATGTCAAGGAAGCAACCTTGGAAGTGAAACTACGATACGACAGAATAACCTTAGATCAACAACTAAACCTACTACTCACATCAGGTATACAACTAGAGCAATCTCTAACAAAATAAGAACTTTTCAACACTTACAACCACTTCTATCACCACAAGACTTTTGCACAGTGCTACAGACAATCATCTTCCCACACTTCGATTTCGGCAACAGTATCCTCCAGGGTATACCAAAACATGCCTTATATCAATTACAAATGGCACAAGACACAGCCAACTGACTTATCTACAGCGTTCCAAAATCTGAAAGTATCACCCCAATACTAAAACAACTATACTGGCTACCAAATGCAAGCAGAATTAAATACAAGGACCTGCTAAATACATTCAAAATCCTGCACAACCTATCTTCAACTTACTTAAGGTCACTCATACAGACAGCCCCAAACAACAGAACAAGAAGGTGCTGTACACAGAACATATTAACCTTGCCTACGGAACTTACAAAGAGCAACCAGACCACCTGCAAAAGAGCATTCTCACTCTATGCACCCAATCTGTGGAATTCCCCCCCTGAAAGAATAAGAAACATATCTGACCTATCAACATTCCTCAAAGAACTAAAACCACATTGATTCATAGAGCATTTTGAAGGGAGACCAAGTTGCCTATAAATCAAGCCCAACTTATAACTCTATCTTTCCTGTAATGATTACTCATGACTATGAGTTCTGAATAATTCTTTTTGGTTCATATATTTATATCCTTTGTTAAATCAATCATTGTTAAAACAGTTCTATGTAAAACTCCATGTAACTTGTTCTCTGTACACAACTTTGATTTATAAATAAAGCGGTATAGAAAAATAGATAAATACTAATAAAATAATAAATAATAGTTTATAGCTTCGTATCACAGTGTCCCATTCGTTGTCCTACTTCCACCAGATCTCTGAGATGTCAATTCATATCTAACCTTTCTTTTAGTGCTATATATCCAACTCTCCCATCTTTATTTTTTAGACTTCTAGAATTTGCATATAGGCATTTCAAAGTTAGTTTTTTGCTCAAATTAACAGTTTGGCTATCAGATAGCGGGGTAATTTGGAATCTTTCAACTCTGTCAGATTTTTACTTAAAGACACCTGGATTACTTTAATCTTTATTGGAAGCTCTCTCTTGGTATACCCTCTTCCCTGTTATGCTAGCATCCTTTAAAGATATATCATTGCAAACCATGCACTCTTGGGCAACTGTTAGCATTCCCCCATTATCTAGTTTAAAAGCTTCTCTTTCTCATTTTTAAAGGTTAAGGCCAGCAGCCTGGGTCATCCTGGTTAAGGTGAAGCCCATCCTTTCATAAAAGCTTCCTTCCCCAGAATGTTGCCCAGTTACTAACATATCCAAAACCAATGGCATCAAAAGGGCAAAGCCAAAGGTGTGGCTGTAGCACGGAGCAAACCAGCAGGGTGAGCCCAGAAATAACAGGCAGCAGTTCCGTCCTGGCCCCTTGCCGCTCTCTACCAATGATGGCAAAGTGCTGATGCAGATGCCTCAAGGCCTTCTAGACAGCCCTTGAATGCCCATAACAGCACTGGCAGTCGATGATGAGCCCTCAGTGGAACAGAACATAAAGGGACAGGTTCAGCATGAAGGAATCCTGCAGGGGGAGTCCAGAAGATACCAACAGCAGCTCATTCATTCCCTGCTGCTTTCTACCACTGCCTTTAATATGTTGTTACACATGCCTCATGGTCACGGAAATTGTCTTTTAATGCTTGTGACAGTGCGGGCAAGTGATGACATACTGTCAAAAGGGTGAAGCCTTTTTTCTAATTCATTCTTCAGCCCAGCAGGTCAGCAGTGCATTCACTCACTTTATTTTCTACATTTACCATTCACTGTCTCTCTCGCTCTGTGGGAGTTTCTCTTTGATAGTAAATTTGATTAGTTTATTTAATTTGATAACCCACCTAAAGTCACATCTCAATCCCATTAGGTTTGGTTATTGCCTTCTTTATAGGATGAAAGCATAATGAAACTCGCAACACACTGTAAGCATTCATCTTGTAATAGTTGTGAATGTCAGCATGAGTGAAACACAGGACAGATGTTAAACATATTGAAACATCTCTCCCTCTCTTCTGGAGACGAGTTTCCCTCCCTGTAGATCAGGCCTGTAAGTCCATATTGATTTATAATGCTTCCGTTTTTGAATCTCTCCAGAGGTCATCAGTGATCTTCATTATGTCTTCGGCATTCTGCAGTCATTAGTGCATGTCTGCTCCATATTTACAGTTCAGTTAGCGAGATGTTAGTATGGGTGAACACTTAAATGTCAATTGTACAATCAAAGTTTAATAAAACTTTGGGAAATGATTTGATTGCATAAGTATGCAGCTATTTTCCAGTGATGATTACAGCCTACATGGGAGGAACAATTCTTTTTCATTCCCTCCAACATATTTCCTTTTATTAAGAATACTCTGCTTGTTTTATCCAATCCTTCTGGTGCACTTAAAAGGCAAATTCCTCATTTAACAACCAAAGTTTAAGGAACAACCTTGTTAGAGTGGCATCAGAACGTTCTTCTGGAAGATGGGAGGAGGGCTAGATTACAGTGCTAAACTATTTTACTTTTCTTGTTGATCACACAGATGAAAATGGCTTAAAAAAAGATTATAATGTAATAAGGTAAAAAAAGCTTTAGGTTCATTTTCTTTCTGCAGCAGAGGCTAAAAAAATGCACATGCTGGGAATGAAATTGAAAGCTTCCAGACTAAAACAATCTTAGTTATCATACACTCATTCTTCAGGAACAAGCAGGAATGTAGTCTTCACATATGGGTATCGTCGGTACCGACAGAGCCTGCGCGGGAATGCTCCCCAGCGTCCAATTAGAAAGCTTTTGGGAGCATCCCACAGCGCCTGCGTGCTGCCTTCCCGCCTTTCCCAACTGCCTCTCTCCAGTTCTTCATTTTCCGTGGAGTCAGCAGGTTGTCGTTCCTGTCACAGCAGAAAATTTTTCCTATTCTCCTTCTTTTTTGTGGTCGCGTCTGCCTTCCCTCAACGCTATACCGGTACCGCCGGTTCTTTCTTTCTTTTAAAAAATAATAATAATATTTTTTTTTCTTAACCTTTCTTCTTCAGGTGCATGCGCCATTTTGGGCCTTAGGCCCAAAATTTCCTTTACTATGGAAAAACCCGCTTTGGATTTCAAGAAGTGCACCAAGTGTGGCAGTACCATCTCCGTCACCGACACCCATGAGTGGTGTCTTAAATGTTTGGGTCCTGACCACTCCATCTCGGAGTGTATGGCCTGTGCCATGATGTCCAAGAGGGGTCGACAAAACCGAGCTGCTAAGCTCAGAACCCTTTTTCCCTCCGATGCAGCCTCTGTGGCATCGACATCTTCCAGAGCTTCATCTTCCTCCCATAGATCTCAGGTAACTAAACATAAGTCTGGCCGGTCCTCAAAGGGTAGATCTCCTTCCAAGCATCGAGATTCCTCTGGCGTTGCCCTTGAGGGTTCTGTACCGGCAAAACTGCCCCAGCGGGAGGCTTCGGCTTCCAAATCATTATCGGGGATCCAGGATGTTCTCGAGGCCTCAACCTCGGCCGAACTGCTGGTGCCATGCTCTGGGGTATCAGCTGCTTTCTCCGGTACCGATACCCAGGCATCGGCAGCGTCGATAGATCAGAGGTTCCTGACTATTGAACACAATCTGGCGGCTCTCCTTGTGGCATCGACACCCTCGGAACCGCGTCAGACAGTTCAACCGGTACCGGCACCGACTCTGGCACCGGTATCGGTACCGGTACCGACAGCATCGACATCGGTGTCTGCATTGCCGGCACCCAGTCATACTATGCCTTCCAGTACCGATCCAACTGTACCAATTCCCCCCGGCACCGACTTCGGTCGGTGCGGGTATCGTGCTGTACAAGAGCATCCGGACAGAAGGTACTTTTGAATCCTCGGAGGAGTCGGAGGATTCTGACAGCTCCATCGGTACCGGAGTACTTCTCCCGTAGGAGCCTTCCTCTCCTAAACGTAGGATGTCTCCTCCAGAAGATATCTCCTTTCAGGATTTTATCAGGGAGGTGGCGCGAGGTCTTTCCATTACTGAAGCAGAGCCCAGGGCAAAGGAGTTAGAGATTCTACAATACTCCAAGGCTCCTAAGGAGGCAGCTACTTTGCCTATCTCATGTTAAGAATGTGGGAAACACCTCTTACCACCTCTCCTCACTCTCGTAGACTGGATACCATGTATCGAGTACCTCCGTGTCCTGGCTTCCAGAAGACTCAGCTTCCTCACCACTCTATTGTAGTGGAATCAGCTATGAGAAGGATCAGAAGTGCAAAGAGGCATGTCTCTAATCCTCCAGGACGTGAGTGTCGAACTTTGGATGCCTTTGGACGTCGTACTTTCCAGGCTTCCATGCTTTCTGCCAGGATCAGTTCCTATATTTTATATATGGGAATGTTCCTTAAGGATGTCACAGGAGATTTAGAAATTTTGAGCCCTCTTCTTCCTGATGATAAGAGGCAGGATTTTCTCACACTGGTTAAACATGCGCAGGATGTTTCTATGTTTGTCAATCGTGCAGCTTTTGACTGTTTTGAGTGCATAAGCAGAACCTCTGCCATTGCCATAGGTGCACATAGAATTGCCTGGCTCCAGGCATCCGATTTGGAGCTCTGAGTGCAGGACAAACTGGGCAATATCCCTTGTACAGGTGAGAATCTATTCGGCAAAAATTGGCAAGAGAAAGCCAATGAGTTTGATGCTGACAACTCCACTTTGGATAGATTATCCAAAGCCACAGCTGATCCTGCAAGGAAGAAATCTTTCAAGAAACCATTTTTCTCCAAAAAGAAGAGGTTTTATCCCTCTTATTCTCAGCAGGGACGTTCTGCAGGTTAACCTGCCCAAAAGAGTTAGCAACCACCTAAACAAAGGAAAGCAAAGACTGCTAAGCCTCAACCGTCTCAGCACTCTCAGCCTCCACAAGACCTTTGACTTCCATCTAGAGAACTTAGCCTTCCTGGCCCTCAACGGACCAGAACCTTCCACCACTCCAGGAAGGTTGTGTCACTTTGCCCCCAGATGGGGGCAGATAACAGCAGAACATTGGACTCTCTCCCACAATGGTAAGACAGTTCAATTCTCAGACCTCTCTCATCAACCTGTTAGATCAAGAGGTCACTATGCTTCTTGCCCAAGGGGCAATAGAAGAGGTACCCATTCCTCAACAGGGTACAGGGTTTTACTCCCCCTATTTCCTTATCCCAAAGAAAAGAGGGGGACACAGACCTATTTTAGACCTCAGAGAATTGAACAAATTCCTGTTCAAAGAGAAATTCAAAATTATTTCTCTGGGAATGCTGCTGCCATACCTTCAGAGTCAGGATTGGCATTGTTCTCTAGATCTCAAGGATGCGTACACTCATGTTCTCATCCATCCAACTCACAGAACGTTCCTTCAGTTCCTTTTTCAAGGAAAGCACTACCAATACAGGGTGCTTCCTTTTGACCTGGCCTCAGCACCAAGGGTGTTTATGAAATGCATGGCTGTGGTAGCAGCATTTCTTCGCACTCTAGGAATATTCGTCTTCCCCTACTTAGATGACTGGCTCATTCGAGCCCCATCAGAGTCAGAGGCCAGGATTTCTCTATCTTGCACAATGCGTATCCTGAAGTATTTGTTTCTGGTCATAAACATCCCAAAATCCAGCCTAACTCCCACTCAGTCTCTAGAGTTCATAGGAGCTTTGCTGGATACCTGAAAAGCAAGGGCCTATCTTCCCCAGACCCGTTGCCTTCGCATGGTGCAGTTAACTTCTCAAGCAGTGCTAAAGCCTTTTCTCACTGCTCGAGAAATTTTACAACTACTAGGCCACATGGCATCTACCGTGCATGTGGTTCCTTATGCTCACCTCCATATGAGAGCAGCCCAGTGGACTTTATCCATTCAATGGACCCAGGCATCAGGGTGCCTGTCAGACAAAATAGCAAACACAAATCGCCTTATTTTGTCCCTCCAATGGTGGCAGTCCACTCAAAACCTTTTGGTGGGGTCCCCTTTTCAACAACCTTTACCCCAGGCAACTCTCACAACAGATGCTTCACCAGTGGGTTGGGGAGCTCATCTGCAAGACCTCTCCACCCAAGGCACTTGGACTCCACAGGAGACTCATCTACACATCAATCTCTTAGAGCTCAGAGCAATCTTCCTTGCTCTTCAAGTGTTCCACACCCTGCTCTGCTACAAGACAGTCCTCATTCATACGGACAATCAAGTAACCATGTTCTAGGTGAACAAGCAGGGAGGAACAGGCTCTCTGTCGCTTTGCAACGAAGCTTTGTGACTATGGGCCCTCGCCAGAGAGCATCAGATTCATCTCCTGGCAGTGTATCTTCCAGGTATCCAAAACTCTTGGGCAGACAGACTCAGTCGAGTTCTACTTCCACACGAATGGTCTCTACATGCAGACCAGGTGGCCAAGATTTTTCAAATTTGGGGAACCCCGGACATAGACCTCTTTGCAAGTCCGTTGAATGCCAAACTTCCCCGGTTCTGTTCCAGAGTTCCGTCTCAGGGCTCTCAGGCCAAGGATGCGTTCCTCCTTCATTGGGGTCAAGACTTCCTTTATGCCTTTCCACCCATTCCCCTAATTCCCAAAACCCTGTTCAAGCTTCAGAGAGACAGAGGTCGTATGATCCTCATAGCTCCACATTGGCCACAGCAAGTGTGGTACCCTCTGCTTCTACATCTCTCTCAAGCTCCCTCTCTGGAGTTAGGGTCTGCTCTAGATCTCCTGTCTCAGGAGGACGTAATGTTATGGCATCCCAATCCCCAGTCTCTGCATCTCAGGGCTTGGTTGCTGAAGGCTTAGATCTTCATGATCTTAACCTTTCTCAGCAAGTAAAGGATATCCTTTATGCTTCCAGAAAACCTCCCACAAGGCACTCTTATGCTTTCAAGTGGAAAAGGTTTACCATATGGTGCTTGAAGAAGGGTCTTAGCTCCCTTGCGATATCTATAGAATCATTACTGGAGTATCTCCTTCATTTATCCAATGCAGGACTTAAGACTAACTCAGTAAGAGTCCATTTGAGTGCTATTGCAGCCTCTTTCAAGCCTTTAAATGGACAACCTATTTCCTCCCATCCTCTTATAGCAAGATTTATGAGAGGCCTTCTTCTAACTAAGCCTCCCATTAGGCCACCACCGGTGGCATGGGACTTAAACCTGGTTCTTGGCCAGCTCATGAAGCCACCTTTCGAACCCTTAGCTACTACCTCGTTGAAATTCCTTTCCTGGAAAGTTATCTTTCTCATTGCAATCACATCAGCACGTCGCATCAGTGAGTTGCAGGTACTAGTGGCTGATCCTTCTTATACAAGGTTCCATCATGACAAGGTAGTCCTTAGGACTCATCCACACTTTATGCCAAAGGTGGTCTCGCCTTTTCATCTGAACCAAGAGGTCTACCTGCCTGTGTTTTTTCCAAGGCCTCATGCATCAAATGCAGAAAGGAATCTTCATACTTTGGACTGTAAAAGAGCTTTAGCCTTTTACTTACAAAGAACACAGCAACATAGAAAGTCCTCTCAACTCTTTGTTGCTTTTGATCCTTCTCATTTGGGACTTCCAGTCTCCAAGAGAACACTGTCCAACTAGATTGCACAGTGTATTTCCTTTGCCTATCAGAGTAAGAATTTTCCTTTGGAGGGCCATGTCACAGCTCACAATGTGAGAGCCATGGCAGCTTCAATGGCTCATCTGCACTCTGTGTCTATCGACGACATCTGTCGAGCAGCCACTTGGGCCTCAGTTCATACCTTCACAGCCCATTACTGCTTGGACAAGGACTCCCGCCGGGATGCCTTGTTTGGTCAGGCTGTTCTCCAACACCTGTTCCATACCTAATCAACTCCTACCCACCATCCCTGATAGGATGCCGGAGATCCATGGGGGGGAAGTGGAGCCCTTTCACAGGGTTCTCTCCCTGTGATCTCTGGGGTTCTCTCCCTAGCATCTAAAGCTAGGGAGTCCCCATATGTGAAGACTACACTTCCTGCTTGTTCCTGGAGATAGCATAGTTGTATCTCTTTATCTCTTCTCTTTCCCTCTCTCTCTCTCTCTCTCTTTGTCTCAGCTTTAAACTCAACTGGAGAGAGGCAGTTGAGGAAGGCAGCACGCAGGCACTGTGGGATGCTCCCAAAAGCTTTCTAATTGGACGCTGGGGAGCGTTCACACGCAGGCTCCGTCGGTACCGACGATACCCATATGTGAAGACTAAATTCCTGCTGTTCCCGGAGATCACCTGTTACAGGTGAGTAACTATGCTTTATTTCTCATTGTAGTGCTCTCTTTATTGAGTCCTGTGTTTTGGAGCTGGAGCTGGTGATGGTAGTAGTGGTCCCACCAAAGTTTTAAACTCATACTGTTCTTAGAAGTACGAGTGCAAAGAGATGATTGATCAACATTATAAATCAAGATAATTGTATCCTCACTAGTCATAACACTATAGGGTAGCATTTCTCAGGATCCTGCTCACTATCAGTTTATCAAAATTTCGCCTTCATTACCTTGATAAATAAGGTCCAACTTGAAGTCAAATGTAAACTGATTTCTATCCATGTCCAGTTTTCTTAGCAGTATAGCAAATAGTGGCAGAACAAGATCAATTGAGCAATTCAGTTTGCTAAGGATGTATCTCAGCCATGACTGGTGCAACCATTAAGCGAACAAAGTGGCCTCCTAGAGCGTCAGTGGTCCAGGGGTGGTCCATTGCCACTGCTGTTGCATTATTTATTTTAGCTATTTATTTGAAATTTTTATACCGCTTTTCCAGCAGATCAAATGTGGTTTACAAATAACAACATTTGAATTGTACAAAACAGGACATATTCAATTACATAGAACAGTTACTACTATGTACTTTAACATTAAACAATCTATATAATTGGTAACTATATACATATTGGTCCTGAGAGTGAAAAGATGGACATTGAAGGATGCATTCGGGGGTGGGGGGGGGGAGGGGGGATGGGGACGCCCATAGACTGATTATGTGGTGGGCTGGAAAGGTTCTGTGTTAGTGATTACGTTACAGATCCAAAGTGTTGAGTGAATAGATGTGGTTTAAAATTTTTTTTTTGGAATGAAGAGAGATCGTTTATCTCTCTTAAGTTGTCTGGGAGCTTGTTCCAGAGGGTGGGTGCGCAATGGGAGAATGCCCTGTTTGTGATTTTTTTAGCTTTCCTGTAGTCTGGTGCTATTATGAGTTTAGTTTTATTGCAATATCGTTGTGTACGAGTGTTTGTTTCTTTGGCAATGAAGGAGGAAAGGTGTGATGGGGCTATGTCATTAATTAGTTTAAACGTGGTAACAAGTATTTTGTAGTGTATGCGGTTTTGAATTGGGATCCAGTGCAAGCTGGATAAGATTGGGGTGATGTGCTCTCATGGGTTGGCATTTGATGTTATCCTTGCTGCAATATGTTGTGCTATTTGAAGTGGTCTTAAAGTCTGCTTTGGAAGTATTGAGTTTGAGTAGTCAAAGTGGGGGTTGATAATAGCATTGAGGACTGATTTGAAGTCGTGGGAGTGAAGGAGCGGGCGAAGTTGTTTTAGCATTCCGAGTTTATAATAGATCTTTCTTGTTGTTTGTTTTATAAAAGAGGACATGTTAAGTGTGCAGACTAGGAGGACTCCAAGGTATTTTACTTCATTTTTAACAAAGATATTTGTATCTTGAATCCTGATAAATGGGGGGGGGGGGGGGGAGTTTTGGTTCTTTGTTGTATAGAGGGCTTCAGTTTTATTGAAGTTAATCATGAGGTTATGAGATGATAGCCATTGAGCTACTTCCGTGAATCAGTCAATGATTTGTTGGATGGAAGGATTGGAGATGTCAAATGGGAGACATATCATTATATCATCTGCATATATGTGATTGAATTTTTTGAAGATTGAACAGATAGGCTGAAGGTAGATGTTAAATATAAGGGCAGAGAGCCTTGTGGGAGGCCTTGTTCTTGGTTGTAGGGATTAGAAGTATTGTTTCCTAACCTTACTTGTTGGGTTCTTCCTGCTAGATATGAAGAGAACCATTTAATAATGTGCTTTTAATGCCTATTTGTTGTAATCTGGAGATCATGATGTGGTGGTTTATGCTGTCAAAGCTGCGGAGATATCTAGGAATAGGAGGAGGAACACTTTTTTGTGGTTGTCTATGCCCGGTATGATACGGTCAAAAAGGACAGTAAGGAGAGTCTCATCTCCATGGTGGGGTCTAAAATCTTATTGGTGTTCATCTAGGGGTGCGTATGTATCTATATGATCTTGAAGTTGGATTTGTACTGCCTTCTCAATTAGTTTGGCCATGAAAGGGAGGCTTGAGATGGGTCTGTATGAGGTGGGGATATTTTTGTCCATGGTATTATTTTTCAGGATTTGGCATATTGCAGCATGTTTTGGAGCAGCAAGTAGCCAAGCCAAGGGAGGTGTTGACAATAGGAAGGATGAGTGGGGCAAATTCTACTTTTGTTGCTTTTATACAGCTAACTAGACAGGGATCGAGGTATGAGGTGGTTGTATTTTCTTTGGCAATGATGTTCTCGAGCGCATACTTCGAGGTAGGGGAAAACGTTGACCAAGAAGATTTTCATGTTGGGTATTGGGTGTTTTGGTCATTTAGGATTGGGGCTTGACTTGTTAGTTTGTCTTTGTAATAGTTGGCTAGGAGTTGGGGGTTTATGACAGGGTCAGGTGTCTTATTGTGTTTTTATTTGTTAAAGATTTTATGATTTCAAAGAGCTCTCTCTGACGACTGAGAGACTTTGCTAGTATAGTGGAGTAATGTTCCTTCTTTATTGCATATATTGGCCCTAATATGTTGTGGATTTTGAATAGCGCCATTTACGCTCAGTTTTGCACAGTTCACTTCTGAGTTGTTTAAGTTCAGGTCTGAACCATGCAGCGCTGTGTTTTTTTGTAGCAGTAGGGTGGTGTACATGTAGAGTTGTTGCCTTAGATATGGTGTCATTCCAGTTGGAAATTGCTTCATCTAGGTTGGAAGAAACTGGGGTTAAGTGTTGGGTCGTTTGTTTCAAGAAGGTGTCTATCAAATGTCTTGAACTTCTTGGGTTGTATTGTATGTATTGGCTACAGAAACACAGTGCCATAGATGGGCATTTGGAGTTTTTTGAGGTAATGGTTGGACCAGGGCACTGGTTGTATTTCAAGTGTTGTTGGATTGTAGTTACTATAGATTATATTAGGTAAGAACACTAAATCAAGTGTGTTCCCTTTGATATGAGTTCCGGTGTCAGTTATTTGGTGGAAATTCATGTCATGTATGGTGGATAGAAAGTCAGAGGTATGATTGTGAGGTAATGAAACAAGGTTAAGGTCACCTAATAGTATTAGGGGATGTTTGTTGGTGGATGAGCATAGTATCTCTGTAAGAATTTCAAGAGTGTCCAGATTTGAGTCTGGAGGCCTATAAACTAAGCAAATATGGAGTTTTTTGTTCTTATAGTAAGTATTTCTAAGTTCTCAGTGTTGTTTGAGGCTATTAAGTTTACCTTCAGTTCTTTTTTATGATAATGAGAACTCCCCCTCCTCTTTTTGTTAAGCATTGGTAGCCTGGGACCATCAGTTAGTAGATTAGCACCTGGTCTGAGTCTGATAGCCATCTCTCAGTTATGCAAATAAGGTCAGGAGTATGGTCAGTTAGAATGTCTTGGAAGAGAGGTATTTTGTTTCGTATTGACCTTGCATTAATAAGGAAACATTTTAGGTTTCTGTCTTGTAGTGCACTTATCTTTGGAGGCGGTAGGGGGTTTGTGTTTAGTTGGAGGGCATTGAGAGGGCATTGAGTCAGAAAGGATTAAAGTTTTTCAGGGAACAAAATTTGCTGTAGAATCTCTATGGATTGAAATTCCATTTATGAAGGGGAAGGTGATGGCAGTGGGAGTATACTATCGACCACCTGGCCAGAATGAACAAATGGATGATGAAATGCTCAAAGAAATCAAGGAAGCTAACAAAAGCCACAACAGAGTAGTAATAATGGGTGATTTCAATTACCCCGGTATCGACTGGGACAGTGTCACAGCAGGACAAGCTAAAGAGATAAAGTTTCTAGATGAAATAAATGACTGCTTCTTGGAGCAGCTGATTCATGAACCGACCAGAGGGGAAGCCATACTGGACCTAGTCCTTAGTGGAACGCCAGATCTGGTGCAAGAAATAAGGGTGTTGGGACCACTTGGCAATAGTGATCATAGTATGATCATGTTTGATTTAATCAGTGGAGGACAGATAGTAAAGGAATCCACAGTACTACCTTTTAACTTTCAAAAGGGAGACTATGATAGAATGAGGAATATAGTTCGGAAAAAACTAAAAGGAGCGGTTCCAAAGGTTAAAGACTTACAGCAAGCTTGGGTGTTATTTAAAAATACTATCCTCGAAGCCCAGACCAGCTGTATTCCACGCATTAAGAAAAGTGGAAGAAAGTCCAAAAAACTGCCAGCATGGTTTAAAGGTGAGGTCAGAGAGGCTGTTGCTGCCAAAAGAGCAACCTTCAGGAAATGGAAAAAAGAGCCAAATGATGAAAACTGGAAACAGCACAAGCACTGGCAAGTTAAATGCAAAGCATTGATAAGGCAGGCAAAGCGGGAATTTGAGAAGAAACTTGCTACGGAAGCAAAAACACGAAATAAAGACTTTTTCAAGTACATTCGTAGCAAAAGGCCTGTGAGAGAGTCAATTGGACCATTAGATGATAGAGGGGTAAAAGGGGCAGTAAGAGGAGACAAGGCTATAGCAGAGAGACTGAATGAATTCTTTGCTTCGGTCTTTACTGAGGAAGATGTAGGGATGTTACCCAAGACTGAAGTGGTATTTAAAGGTGATACTGCAGAGGAATTGAAAGAAATATCGCTACATCGAGAAGATATATTACAACTATTTGATAAACTGAATAGTAGCAAATCACCTGGACCGGATGGTATACATCCCAGAGTGTTGAAAGAACTGAAATATGAGATTGCAGACCTGTTATTGGTAATCTGTGAACTTTCATTTAAATCATCTGTAATACCTGAAGATTGGAGGGTCGCCAACGTAACACCAATTTTTAAAAAGGGTTCCAGGGGTGACCCGGGAAATTACAGACCGGTGAGCCTGACGTCAGTACCAGGGAAAATGGTAGAAACCATCATAAAGAACAAAATTACACAGCATGTAGATAGTCATGGCCTAATGGGAGACAGCCAACATGGCTTTAGACAAGGAAGATCTTGTCTTACTAATCTGATCTGTTTTTTTGAAGGTGTGCATAAACAGGTAGACAAAGGTGAGTCGGTTGATATAGTGTATCTGGACTTTCAGAAAGCTTTTGACAAGGTCCCCCATCAGAGACTTTTGGCGAAGCTAAAAAGTCATGGGATAGGAGGCAGTGTACTATTGTGGATCGGGAACTGGTTAAAAGATAGAAAGCAGAGGGTAGGGCTAAATGGCCAATATTCCCAATGGAAAAAGGTGAATAGTGGAGTACCCCAGGGATCTGTACTGGGTCCGCTACTTTTTGACATATTCATAAATGACCTGGAAAAGGGAATAACTAGTGAGGTTATCAAATTTGCAGATGACACAAAACTGTTTAAAGTTGTTAAAGCCCAAGAGGATTGTGGAAAACTGCAGGAGGATCTGGATAAATTGGAAGACTGGGCATCCAAATGGCAGATGAAATTTAATGTGGACAAGTGCAAAGTTATGCACCTAGGAAAGAACAACCCACACTATAGTTACACGATGCAAGGCTCCACATTAGAAACCACCACCCAGGAAAAAGATTTAGGAGTCATCGTGGATAACATGTTAAAACCCTCCGCCCAGTGTGCAGCGGCGGCCAAGAAAGCAAATAGAATGCTAGGTATCATAAGGAAAGGGATGGAGAATAAAACAAAGGATATTATAATGCCTCTGTATCGCTCCATGGTACGACCGCACCTTGAATATTGTGTGCAATTCTGGTCACCGTATCTTAAAAAGGACATAGAGTTATTAGAAAAAGTACAGAGAAGAGCCACCAAATTGGTGAAGGGGATGGAAGGCTACTCCTATGAAGAGAGGCTAAAAAGGTTAGGGCTCTTTAACCTAGAAAAGAGACGGCTGAGGGGAGATATGATAGAGGTGTATAAATTAATGAATGGAGTGGAACGGATAAACGTGGATCAATTGTTTACGCTATCAGAATATAGAAGGACTAGGGGACATGTAATGAAGCTACAGGGTAAACTATTTAAGACAAATAGGAGAAAATATTTCTTCACTCAATGTGTAATCAAACTCTGGAATCTGTTACCGCAGGATGTAGTAAGGGCTGTTAGTATAGCTGGGTTTAAAAAAGGTTTGGACAAGTTCCTGGAGGAAAGGTCCATAAACCACTATTAAAAAGGGACCCAGGATATCAATGCTTGGCCTAGTACAAGCACTGCAGAACCTGTGTCTTTTGGGGAAACTGCTAGGTACGTATGACCTAGATTGGCCACTGTTGGAAACAGGTTACTGGGCTTGATGGACCTCGGTCTGACCCAGTATGGCATTTCTTATGTTCTTATGTTCTTATGGATATTGATGTCTGTTATAATTTGGATTAGATGGATAAGTCTTTTTGTGATAGTAAAGTGTGGGAGGGTGCCTGATGCATAGTAGATAGTGGGGATGATTTTATTGTATTGCATCTCTCTGGGACCTGCAGCAGAGGTAAAAGGCCTCAAACAGCCCTTCAGTGATTAACATAAAATTCCAGTGCTGTCAGGTTGTTTGACTTCTGATGCCACTTTCCTTTTTGCTTGGGGACAAAAGCAGCTTCTGCCCCCATAAAAAGGAGGTTGGCAACGGGTGTCAGAAGTCAAACAGCCTCGCAGTGCCGAAGTTTCAAGGTACCCAACCCAAAAAAACCAAAAGTGTTTCCCACAGTTATTCTATCCATTAACTGTGATTAATCGGGCATATCGAAGGGCACGTTTCAACCATCCCGATTGGTGGGATCTGGCAGTCCAATCCACTGAATTAGAGAATATACCTCCTTATGTAGGAGTGTTACCCTATATGCCACAGGCGGTGGAAGTGTTGAGGATTTTAAAAACACATTGGTCCATATTATCCTTACATATTTGTTTTGATAAACCCCTGAGGGTGGCTTTTGAACGGGGTCAAAATATAGCTGACTGGATGGTTCAAAATAGTGCTTCACCCCCTGAGGATGATATTTGGGGACATTTTCAATGCATGAATTGTGATTTTTGTACACAGACTTTGAAAGGGGAAGTGTGGGAACATCCATCTCAGCATCGGCAAATTTATAGTAAGTTTAATACTACATGTCAATCATCATTTGTAGTATATGTCATAATTTACCCATGTTTAAAATTATACATCGGCAAGACTACCAGAACGATGAAATGGCAATTATTAGAACATCGCTCCCGCATAACTACAGGAGTAGTGTCAGCCCCGATGGTATCTCATTGTCAAGAACAACAACATAAATTTGCTGATTTGCGATGGAGAATTTTGGATCACATACCAATAAAACTTATAGGGGGAGATTGTGATTCTGTTTTGCTTTATCGCAAACAGTTTTGGATTTACTCTTTGGATTCTCTGTCTCCTAAGGGCTTAAATTCCTCTTTGGACTGGTGGAGTATTTTATAAACCCCTGAATTAGTGGGAGTGCTTACATTTGTTGGGTCCCATTGGTTCTGGACCGGTGATCAAAGCATGAGGTTTAAAGATCATGGCGCTCTGGGACTGTTCAAAAAGCAATGAAGTTTGAAGAAGAGCCAGGAGAATCTATGGCTCGAAACGCAACGTTGGGTTACTAAGTTCGTGGCAGTACCACGATCTAGTTGCTTTTTACAGATGTTTTTTATGGGAGCTTGAAAAGTCTGCAAGAGAGAAAGGTCTGAGGAAGAACGATTGAAGCTGAAGGGCTGGCGTTTTTTTGTGCTCAGCGAAGCGTGATAGCTTGCCTTCTCCTATTCTGACCGGCACTCTCTTCAGCAGATTGGTTCTCCATAATGGTGATCAGCTAAGTGACTTTTCCTTGATTCATGAATACAGTTAAATCTGATAGAATGGTTATACCGGTATGTACTAAGGGGTTTGTGTCTCCTTAGCACTTGTAGGGGTTGCGTCCCCCTTTTAAAAAGAAAAAAGGAACAACACACTGCGAGAAGAAATGGTTTGTCTTCATGGTGTGCATTCCAACAAAAATGTAATTGATTGAAGTTTCAAGGTAAGCACTGTGGGGTTCTTTGAGGCCCTTGGCACTGCTGTAGGTCCCAGAGAAAGGTGGCAGCAGGGGCCAGGGGAGGCACAAGAGATGGTTTGCCTAGGGCGCCTTATCTCCTTGCACTGTCCCTGATCCCAGCTACTAGTCATAGAGCATGACCAGTAATAATACTTAGTAGTAGTAGTGTTTGTAAGATATCATTCTTACCAAAATTAATTTTGTTGTCTTCTTTAAACTTTGCCAGCCTGGATAGATGGAGTATTAGATTACACCCAGCACCTCCTCTCTTCCCATGTCCAGCAACATAATTGTTCCAGTCTAAGACAAAAAGACAAACTATAGATAGTATGTGAAGATAAGAACTGAGACGTCGAGAATGGGACATACATAGTTCCAGCGGTATTTTAGAAAAGGCTCTGCCAAACATGAAGCCTTTTCTAAAATGCACATAGGGGCTCCAGGAATGCACATGGATTTTCTGACACGTAGAGCTGAAGGAGCCATTCTATAAATCTACACACAGGAAAAATCAATGAAGACAACTCAGCAATTTAGCAGTTTTTTACATAACAACATAAGATTTACCAAATTCAGTCAGGCCAAAGGTCCATCAAGCCCAGTATCCTGTTTACAGCAATGGCCAATTTAGATCACATGTTCCTGACAGGATTCCAAATGGGAAAAGGATTCCAATGATTTCCCAAATTTAATAATGGTTTATGGACTTTTAAACTTGCCCAAATCTTTCTTAAACTTAGCTACACTAACAGCTTTTAGTGCATCTTCTAACAATGAATTCTACAGCTTTATTAGGTAAAAAATATTTTCTCTGATTAGTCTTAAATATACTACTAAGTAGCTTCATTGCATGCCCCAGGATCTTTGTACTTTTTGAAGAAGTAAACAACTGATACACTTTTATCCATTCCACTCAACTCATTTATAGCCCTCTATTATATATCCCCTCATCCATCTTTTCTCCAAACTGAAGAGCCCTAACCTATTTAGGGCTCTATACCTTTTCAAATTCTGCTATATCTTTTTTAATGAGGCCACCAGAATTGCAAACAACACTCAAAGTGGTCACACTCTGAAGTGATACCGCGGCATTATGAAAGGGCACTCACTCTCCTTTCCCGCACCTCAGAGGATACAGCCACCTAGATAAAATATCCTTAGTCAGGGTCACACCAAACTCACCCCCCTGCCTCACCTGGACTGGCTCAGTAAGATTCAAAATGGAGCACATAATCATCACCCTAATGAGTCCTCTACCTTCTACTCACAATCTTGCCATCTTCCTCACTGGCACTATTTACAACACAGAATCACATCCCAATAGTTTCTACCAGTGGAAGAAAATGGCCAGACGACTCCCCCAACCACTCTTATGGAACTAGCTATCCATACCGCCACCATCTAATACATATTCCACTACAAAATTCTTTAAAAACCAAGCAAAGTAAATGCCCATACACCAGTAGCCTGAAGTGTGCACTCATTAACTCTCGCTCACTTCGCAAAAAATGGCCAGCAATCACTGAAACGATGATGTATCATAAACTGGACATCATCATGATCACCGAGACCTGGCTCTCACCGGAGGACAACACTATACTTAATCAACTTCTACCACCCAACTTTGTTGCTTTCACCAGCCACAGGCAGAATAAAAGGGGTGGAGGAGTGATCATCATCACTAGATCGGACCTTCAGTTTAAATTGGTTGAAGCCAACAGCATCAACTCCCTTGAAACAATAACTATCTCCACAGAGCACCTTCTGCAAATCCAGACAACCTCTCTAATATCATAAACATAGCATCCAACACCCAGGGTCCAAATAAACCAAATTGGATCCTAGGCAACTTCAATCTGCCTTCCCTACAGGACAATCATGCAGCTGCATTCATAGAAGCACTAGACATCTTGGGATACACCCAATTGGTACAAGAACCCACACACTCAAAGGGTAACATTCTCGACCTCATATTCGCCCCACAAGCAGTGCTTCAGCAATCACAAAACATCACACTTTCATTAACAGCAGTACCATGGTCTGACCACAAGCTTATTACTTTCCAGATACCTACCCTCTTCAAGTCACAAAGACCCAATGAGTATTCAATCAAGAACTCTAACCCAACTGCCAGATGTTTTCACCCGTTCAACAGAGAACGTATACTAGCTGAAACGAACACACTCCTTGATAAGACCTCACTAGATCTAGAGGAACTGATCTCCATCTGGAACAGCAAACTCAGCGCAATCGCAATCCGTCCCCCAACAACTAAAGCCCCAAACAGAAAATTGTCAGCACCATGGTTCACTGCTGACTTAAGGGCATCACTAACCCTCCTACGGAGACTAGAAAAGCGTTGGAGAAAGTCACATACTAGCAGTGACCAAGCAGCATATACCCAGCATCTACACACACATCGAAACGCCGTCATAGCCAAAATGAAACAACACCACACAGACACCCTGAAAAGGACATTAAATAAGCCGCACGACCTCTTCAACTTAGTTAAATCCCTTGCTAAGGAACCCACCCCGGAGCACCCTGGAGGTATACACCCGCAGGACTATGCCATCTTTATGCAATCTAAACTATGCAAGACTGACAAAATGGAGATACCAAACCCCCCCAACGTTCAAGAATTCTCAGCATCTCTAACTACCTTTGTTATACCTTCAAAGAGAATTATAGAAGACACCATCTCAACTCTAAATACCTCCACTGCATACTCGGACCCCTGTCCAGCATTCTGGATAAGGGATTTGCGATGTGACCTCGCCCCGATCTTAGCTAATATGATAGGCCTATCCTTTAACACTAGGTCTTTCCCCTCTACTCTCAAACAAACCTCCGTTAGACCTCTATTGAAGAACTCCAAATTAGACCCACAAAAGGTGGAGTCATACAGGCCCATTTCAAGCATTCCGATGCTTGCCAAAATCATTGAAAAGATAGTCTACAAACAGTTACAAGATCATATCGATACCAACGCCCCCCCTAGATTCATCACAACATGGTTTCAGAGAATCACACGGAGTGGAAACTCTTCTCACAACACTCTTCAACACCATAATTTCAGGCATCGACAACATACATGAGAGGTTTCGCACTCATCTTCTTAGATATAGCGGCAGCCTTTGACTCGGTCTGCCACGAAATTCTCCTTTGTAGGCTGAGAGAAAAAGGCATCAGTGGAACAGCTCTTGAGTGGTGCAGATCCTACCTGTCTGGAAGATGGCAATACGTTCGAGCAAACGGGTCCACATCTGAACCATTCCTACAAAGTCAAGGAGTTCCTCAAGGATCCTCCCTATCATCACTTATGTTTAACATCTATATCCAACCCATCTGTAACATCATCAGATCGTTCAATGCGAGTTGCATGATATACGCCGACGATGTCCTACTTTACCTGCCAATATCCCTGGACTGCCCAGACCTTACCCCTCTGACTAAGTGCTTCAACACAATATCCGAATGGCTCCTATCTCAAAATCTGCGCATCCAACACAAGAAAACAGAGGTCTTGTTCATCTCCAGAAATCCAGAGTTCACACCACCCAGCCACTTGAAAATGAACAACGCCGAGTTGCAAGTAAAATCAGCTATACGCTATCTCGGAGTCACACTGGATCAGAATCTCAACATGAAGCAACACATAGCCAACACCGTCAGAGCGATCTACTTCAAGATCAGATCCCTTAGACACCTACGCCCATTACTTGAACCAAGCGACTTCCGCACCATCTATCAGGCCCTCACTATTCCACACTTTGATTTTGCAAACGCCATCCTACAAGGACTCCCTCAGGCCACCTTGAACCCCCTACAACATGCCATGAATAGTGCTGCGCGGATTCTGTTTGGCGCTCCGAGAAGAGAGCATATCACACCCCTCCTAAAGCAGCTTCACTGGCTCCCCATTCAAGCCAGGATCAGTTACAAGATCTTAGTGATGACTTTCAAGGCCACCAAGGGGCTCTCCTCCTCTTCACTAAGTGACATCATCCATCCACCCACACCTAACAGGCTAAGGAGATCCTCAGCAGCCAACATCCTAGTTATACCGAGAGACATGACAAAATGCACCAAAGCAACATCGAATAGAGCCTTCAGACTATGCGCCCCAAGTCTCTGGAACTCCCTACCACCATACATCAGGACAATCCCCAACTTGAGCCAGTTCAGGAAGGCCTTGAAACACTTTCTCTTTATTAAATACCTCACTGACTCCCCTGAACCCTAGCCATCATTATTAGGGCACCCCCAATTATAACCAATACCTAATAATTTCATTTGTACATGTATATAATTTACCTTACTCAACGTATCGCAGATACTCAACGTATCGCAGATGTATATAGTTTACCCTGTTGTCCAAGTTACATGTTCCTGTTCAATGTAATGACCTGACTTTTGTATATTGTCGGATACTGTTTGTTCTATGTAAACCGCGCTGATCGCAAATAGTGCGGTATATAAGAAATGCAAATAAATAAATAAATAAATATCGTCTTATTCTCTGTTTCTTTCCTTATAGTTCCTAATATTGGAGTGGAGGAGTGGCCTAGTGGTTGGGGCAAGGTACTTCAGGCTGGAAGGTCGGGGGTTCAAATCCCACTAGAGGACAGCAACCTTGGGCCGGAAGGACTGGGGTTTCTAGTCCCACAGGTGCTCCTTGTGGTCTTGGGCAAGCCACTTAACCCTCCATAGCCCATGTTCCCTGTAAAATAGTTATCTCCAAGTTATAATGCCCTGTTCAATGTAATTTCAGTTTGTTCAATGTAAACCGCACTGATGCAGAATAGTGCGGTATATAAGAGAATGTAAATAAATAAATAAATAAAATATTCTATTAGCTTTCTATTAGCATGCTGAGAAGAGTACTTCAATGTATTACCCAGGACGATGCCCATATCCTTTTCCCGAGTGGTGACTGCTAATATGGAACCTACCATCGTGTAGCTAGTTTGGGGTGTTCTTCCTTAAGTATATATCTTTACACTTGTCCATCTTAAATTTTATCTGCCATTTGGATGCCCAGTACCCAGTCTCTCAGTTCTCTTGTAATTTTTCACAAGCCTCTTATGATTTAGCAACTTTGAATAATTTTGTGTCATCTGCAAATTTAATCACCTTACTTATTGTTTGCTTATCCAGGTTATTTATAAATATGTTAAAAAGCAGTAGGCCAAGTTCAGATCCCCTGAGGCATTCTAGTATTCATCTTTCTCCACTGAGAAAATTGATCATATAATCCTATTGTCTATCTTTATCCAGTTTGCAGTCCACACTAGGACACTTCTTCCTATCTCAGAATTTTTTCATTTCCTCAAAGGTCTCTCTCAAAGGGATTTTGTCAGAGTTTTTCTGAAAATCCAGATATGTAATATCAGTCAACTCATCTATATATACATGTTCATTCATACTTTCCAAAAAATGTAGAAGATTGCTGAAGCTATATTTCCCTTGGCAAAGTTCATGTTGGCTTTCTCCCATGAAACCATGACTATCTATACTGTATGTTCAGTAATTTTGTTCTTTATAATGGTTTCTTTCATTTTAACCAGCATTGACCTTAGGCTCATTGGTCTCTAGTGTCTCTGGAATTATTTTTAAGATTTAGCGCTACATCGTCTATCCTCCAATCTTCACGTTCAATAGTTGATTCTAATGATAGTTTACAAATTACTATTTGTGGGTCTGTAGTTTCATTTTTGGATTCTTTTAGCACCCTAGGATGCATATCATCTAGTTCAGATGGTTTGCTTCTCTTTAGTTTGTCAAATTGTGCTATGGCATCTTCCAGGTTCACTGAGGTTTCCTTCAATTCTTCTGGTTCATCCCTTTTAAATATCATTTCTGGCATGGGTATCTGCCCTATATCTTCTTTATTAAAGACTGAAGCAAGGAATTCACTTAGGGGCAGGTTTGCTAAACAATTCTACCAGGATAACGGGGGATATATGTGCATTTTGTGCATCACACAGAAAAGTAGCAATGGCATAGATGCTATAAAAACCTTGAGCTAGCCTGGTAACGTGGGGACTGGGTGAGATATAGGCGATTCATGGATATTCCCATCAGGTTGCAGCTAGTGCAAGCTTTAGTTGCTCACACTAATCATTCTTGACTCTGGTAGTGTGGGTTCAATTAATGCAACCTGAATGGATGGCATTAATTGTACCTACATTGTGGCTTACATGGTGCTGGAGTGCTGGAGAACTGCAGGGATATGAAAGAACAAGCGCCTTGCTGTTACCTCTAATCACATGCATGTTACTGGCACAGGGCTTAGTAAGCATGCCCTATAGTTTCTCTGCTCTGGCCTAGTCCTCCTTTAGTGCCCCTTTTACCCCTCTGTCATCTAATGGTCCAGCTGACTCCCTGATAAGCTTCTTTCTTCAAATGTACCTGAAAAAAGATTTTATTATGAGTTTTTGCTTCCACAGCAAGCTTCTTTTCAAATTTTCTCTTTACCTGTGCAATCAGGTGTATAATAATAAAAAGCAGCCGGAGTGCCTGCAAGCTGCTCTGATGTCAGCAAGGGAGGAGCCTGGAGGTATAATGGGTCATAAAGGAAGGCCTGGAGTACAAGGGGAGGAGATGTAGGACACCCAGTCTGGTGGCTGTAAAGGCCAAATAGAGTTTTAAAAGCAGTCTGTTCTGGAAAAAGGAGAAAAACACAAAACCTCAGAGTGATGGTGGGTCAGTCCAGGGGCTAAAATTAAAAAATGTTAATGGCTAGAGAACCAGAAAATAAATGTAAAATTGTTAATTCTCTTGGGGGAGGCACTCAGGAGGGCAAGAAGGTTAGGGTGTCCTGCAGCAATGGAGGAGGTGGGGGAGCTTTATGGGGTCCGAAGTGGCTGTTAGGGCTGGCTTTAAAATTTTACATGCGTTTTATGGTCTGGAAGGTGTGAGGGAACCTCAGGGACAGGGAAGAAATGAGTTTGGCATGGTTTTAGGCTGATTGTAAGTAAAAATTAAACTCGTTGTGGAAAGTGTCCTATTTTGACTGTTGGAGACCATAAAAAGTACATAATAGATGTGCTCAGCTCATATAAATGGTTTTTGATATTAAATATGTCCTAATAAGTGTTTTTTTTTTTGTTTGTTTGTTTTTTTTTAATTTGAATTTCGCCAACTTACAGAAGCAAGATTTAAGCAAAACAAAGTGTCATTATACAAATAATATTAAATGAATATAAACCATATTCAAATAAGAAATACATTGTCATAAACCTTAAACAAACAACACTCAATCCTAGCCCACAATAATGGGGAGATATATAAAAAACACAAAGGAAAAAAGAAAATAAGCAACATAAGAGTTACATCACTCTAACTACTAGACAGCATATTAACATAGTCCTCCTATACCACCGGCACTGTACTTTGACTCTCTTTACCTATCAAAAATAATTCCAATTGAGAGGGATCCATAAAGGTAAATTTAGAACCCTGCAATGTAATTAAACATTTGCAGGGATATCGAAGAAAAAAGGAAGCTGATAGGGCTAAAACTCTAGGCTTCAGGACTAAAAAGGCCTGTCTCCTAAGCTGCGTAGCCCTACAGACATCCGGAAACATCTGCACTTTAGCACCACAAAACAAAGAGGACATCTTTTTAAAGTAACTTCGTAACACAAGAACCTTATCCTTATCTGAGACAAAGGTCACTATTAAGGTAGCACGAGACAAAATAATATCTTGAGAATCCTCGAGAAATTTGGTAAGCTCAAGGTCAGTACGACCCTGAACCATGTCAAATTCCCCAGGGGAACCAAGAGCAACCCCACGTCCAGTCAGGTAATATAATTTTGAAATGGAAATAGAATCAGCAGAAGTCAAATCTAAAATCTCCCTGAAATATTTTTGGAGCAAAATTTCTGGAGAGAGTAGATGACAAACAGGAAAATTCAATAAACGGATATTTCTAGCCCGAAGCATATTATCATATAATTCCAATTTGTGGTGTATAATTAAACTATCTTTTACATTAGAGGAATGTATAGACTTAAAAGAGAGACATTGAGTTTCACATGTAGAAATACGAGAAAGCATACCCCCCACTCTCCCTTCAATTTCACTAAGCTTAGTGGATGTCTCAGAAGAGAAATCACACAACTGCTTAACAGTGGGAACCAAAGAATTTTCAATACGATTAACAGCTTTCCAGATGTCAGCCAAGGTAACCTGTGCTACAGGTAACTCCTCGGCTGCACCTGGCATAGCTGACCAAGAAACAGGTTTCAGCTTTTCCCCCAAATCAGTTGGAGTACTCTGCTGAAACTGACCACCCACTGAAACTGAAGGTGTTGGGGAGGAAAACCTTGGCGGAAAAGGAGGAGACCGATCCAGGGAACTCAGGGATGCAGCAGAAGAACGCAAAGTCAAAAAGTCAGGTCCCAGGGACACCTCAGCGGCAGACAGTACCTTAACGTGTTTGTCCATCGGACCCACCGTGGCCTCAACCGAGGCCTCAGGAATGATCTTTTTCTTCCGCTTACCCATCTGGATACTGAGTGTCTAGGGCTCTCTACGACGCTTCTCCTTCGGTTCTCCAAGGGGCTCCCAAGGGGCCTAACACGCCCCTTGTATCTAGCCCCTTAAATCGCTGCCCCCGGACTCGCGCCTCCGGCTGCGCCGGAAGAATAAGGCTGATAAAAAAGCCCCCTGATGACGTCGGGGCCGCCGGAGCAGGAGCCCGTTCCCCCTCAAATCGGGTGCTGTCTCGTCTGGCTCTCCCACTGCTCACCGCACTTCCTGGCTTTTAAAAGGCCCCCTGATGACGTCGGGGCCGCCGGAGCAGGAGCCCGTTCCCCCTCAAATCGGGTGCTGTCTCGTCTGGCTCTCCCCCCTAATAAGTGTTTTATGGATATAAAATACTAGACTTTATAAAAAAGAAGTTCCATTCAAGGAGGGAAGAGGAGTAATTTACATAGGATACTTTGTGGCAACCAGGTCAGTGGTAACTATCAGAGGACTGACATAGGAAAACCAAAATGCTTATCAGAAGCACATCACTCCCGTCCTACAACAACTACACTGGCTCCCAATGGTGGCAAGAGCTAAATACAAAACAATCATGATCATCTTCAAAATCATCCACCATCTCTCAGCAGACGTACTACAAAACGTTATAACAAGAGACATCAGCAACAGACCAAGAAGAACCAATAATGACAACATGTTCGGCACATCTGTAGGCTATCACAAAACCAAACAAACAACTTCAAAAAGAGCACCATCACTACTGGCATCCACAGTATGGAACTCCCTCCCAACGAGCCTGAGGGCATTAGATGACCTCACAGATTTCCGCAAAGACCTCAAAACATTTTTATTTATAGAAACCTATGAGCAATCTGGCAACATCCCCTACCCAAGCAGAAATGCTACTACCACAGCCAACTAAGCGCACACCCATCCTATTCACACACACAAACCTATCATACCACATTATTAAATACCTTCATGTTAAATGTTACCTCAATTGTACTGTCTAAATGCTGTTAAGTAACTGTACTGTCTAAATGCTGCTAAGTAACTGTAATGTCTAAATGTTTACACGTACCCTAATGTTAAATGTAACCCTCCAATCGTGATGTGATGTGACCACCTTGATTGAAGGAAAAGGTGGCATATACAAATCTGTCTAAATAAATAAATAAATCTCAGACTGACAGGGGTACAGATGAAAAGAGAAAAATTTTTGAGTTATTAATTAAAGAGGCAAATCACTTCAGAGGATTTAGTGGGGAAAATAGGGTTTTTTATTCATATTAGAATGGAATTCTACCACAACATCAACATAGATAGATGCACAGACTAGAGCAATCTATAACTTTACTGATGCAGATTTTTTTTCAGTTGGTGGATGTTGATGAGAGAGAGTGAAAGTGTATGATGGATGCTGTATACTGGAGCATCTGGTTGGGTGTTTTAGGGGGATTTTGAGGTTTAGATGAGAAATTGAATGAGATTGGATGGGAAAAGAATGGGCTTGAATGGATTTTATTTTTTTTAAATACAACCTGACTGACTGGTAGGAAAGTTATACAAGAGTACAGTAAATAAGTCTAGGTAGGTGCCCCTGAAAATAAGTTCCTTTAAGGGACCTAAACTAATTTAGGAAAGAACCCTATCTTCTTTTGTTTAGATTTTATGCAGGTTTTTTTATTGCCATTGAGTCAGTGCTGACTCCTGGCAACCTAGCTGCCTCTGGCTTTTCTCGGCAAGGTATTATTTGAAGCAGATTACTAGGCCTTTTCTTCCAAGGCAGTATAGGGTAAATTGACATGCCCAAGGTCACAAGGAATGCCAGTGAGAATTGAACCCTTGATTTTCTGGGTATGAGGCAGTTGCGCTAATCACTAGGCTACTCCTCCACTCTGTGGAGCTTACGTAGCATAGTAAGGGTTTATGCAGGAAAGAACCTGTAAAGGGACACCTATCATCAAGTTAATTATTGACTGTCCATAAGTAGAAATTAAATAAATATTTTATGGGGAAACATATTTGTCTCCCCATAAAGATTAAAAATTGGTTTATAAAGAAAATTGATAGGGGTTCAAGAGGTAGGTCTCTTGATAGACCTCAAAGACAGAATGCTAAGGCAGGACAAGGGTCTTACTGAAAAGAAAAAAAAAGCTGGGATGTTGATTTTGAAGAATTAACAATAGTTGCTCAGATATGAGAAGTATGACTAGGTAGGTGTATAAAAGGCTGAATGGAAGTGTGATGAGTGTGAATAGAAGAAAAGAGTGAGTGGTCTGAAAGAAAACTGAGAGTAAATTGAATGTGAGAGTTTGTTTTGTTTTTCTGGCTATAGGGATCATATAGGTTTTTTTAAGGATATAATTTCTGGGAGGAGGTTAAAGGATAGATTAGGATAGTTCGAGTAAGGGTGGAAACAGGAACCAGTTCTTGATCAACAACTGGCTCCAGTAGAGAAGATTCCTGGTCTGAAAGGTTCCGGTGTCAAAAAGGCCTGTGACAAAGTTCTCAGTGGTGAAGTTCCTCAAGCATGTTTCTTCCAGGAAGAAGAAAAGTCCAAGAAATTAAAGGCCCCCAACATTCTTCAAAAAGGACAGTGATAAGTATTTTTTTTATAGTGTGCACATCTTTAAACCATTTTTACATTTGAGCTCAAATTCACTTGGCCAAATAAAAAGAGGCGCCATTGGGTGTTTACCTGCAGGGCCCATCCAGCTAGCCTTCCTCCAGGAGCTCCCCGACCGGGGTCAAGCCACCCGCCGTGATGTCTGCCTGCCTCCAGCCGCCCAATCAGGGCATCCAGCACCAAATAAAAAGAGGCGCCATCGGGCGCTTGCCTGCAGGGCTCATCCAGCCAGCCTTCCGGCCTCTAGAGCTCCCCGACTGGGGTCAAGCCACCCGCCGCTATGTCCGCCTGTCTCCAGCCGCCCAATTGGGGCGTCCCGCGCCAAATAAAAAGAGGCACCATCGGGCGCGCCCGTGCCTGGTGGGCCTACGCCTGGCGGGCCATGCCAAAGGGCCCTTTGGAGTGGCCCTTAGGCGGGGACCATTAGAGAGGAATCAAAGCGGAAAAGGAACCCACACACCGAGCTGCACCACACCACCGACGCAAAAAAGAACAAGGAACAAGTAACAGAGAAGAACAGCAGCAACAAACGGAACACCACAACGTAAAACGAAGCAACACTCAAGAAAGAACTTCTCTCGCTCACTCCCCTCCGGGGTAAGAATAAACCACCAAAATGCATTCCCATTACTATTATACCATAGTCTATGTAATAATAATACTTATCCTAGCACAGCAAACCAGTTGCATAGCCTCAGGGCAGCACACCCTACTCACCCCCATGCTCACACACCCTATACCACCAATTACCTCCTTATTCTGCCAGCGGACCATGCGATCAGCAAGAAAACCATACAACTACAATCTAACTTGCCCATTACAAGCACAGCTCAAATGTCACATGCACACAAACCCCATCACTGAATCCCCTATCAAGTGCGCACTACTCAAGAGCGCAAGATCAGTCAGAAACAAACCAAATACAATCCAGTACTCCAGAACCTCCACTGGCTGCCTATACTAGCTCGCGCAAGATACAAAGCAATTTTAAACATCTTCAAAATCCTCAACAACATGTCAGCGAATGTCCTACAGAACCAGACAAACCAGCACAAGAGCACTGAGAAGTAGCATGGATATTAAGATAGCCACCCCACCTGAATACCAAAGGACTACTCCCACGACATCCAGAAGGGCACCATTGCTCTACGCACCAGAATTGTGGAGCACTCTGCTGGACAGTATGAGATCCACGAGGAACATAAAGGACTTCAAAACTATGCTCAAAACCACACTATTTATACAGTACTATGGACCCTCCCAGAACCTACAAACCAACATATGAGCACAATCGTAACCAAGCAACTCATGGCACCCCCACAGACCACAAATTTCCTTCCCAAGTGTCCACCCAATAACCTCTCCCCACCTATCCCCACCTAACACGAATGCATACCTAGCAACATGTAAACCACTTTGATTGAAGGAAAAGGTGGTGTATAAAACTGGTTAAATAAATAAATGAAACAAATTGAGAAGTTCTTTTATGTCTTTTCTGATTGATAGCTTTATAGATACATTAGGCCTGATTCAGTCCCAGATATAGAAGCCCTCTGTACGTCCATTCTGAACCAGAAGTACAGAGGGTGTCGCAATTCTGATTCCACGGGGCACGTCTAGCCCTGCGGGATCAGAATTGTGAACAGTCCCATACGTGCAGGCCTGGACTGTGATTCAGCCCAGCCTGCACATACAGGACATGCCCGAATAACTCAGCCAGAGCTTTACAATGGAGCCATGGCGCCACGGCGTCCAGTTGCTATGGCACCGCGGATCCTTTGTAAAGTTGCGATCCTGGTCGCCGGCTCCTTCAAAGCATTCCCCACAGCCTGACCCCGATCCGGCCACCTACGGCCAGGGTCGGGCTGTGGAGAATGTCCTCAGCCCCCTCCGCGCCACAGGCCTGCCGATCCATGATGTCTGGTGTAGTTATTCCACCTCGGAGGTGGAATAACTTCCCCATACAAGTCGCCAGCCCTGGACATACAGGGCTGACATTAGAGTTGGCCCTGTACGTCCAGGGCCGACGATTGCCTATCGTCCACCCTAACTCTGCCCTCAATCCACACCCTCCCTGCCCCTGTCTAACTTCCCTGTACAACCAGCGGGGAAGTTAAATGCCGGCAGGGAGGGCCACATGGGACAGAATAACTCTCATTGTGAATAAATACTTACCTTAAGTTAGTACTTACCTGGGTTCTGTTAACTTTGTAACATCAAGTGCTCCAAAGGCTCTGATCCTCAATTTTAGATTTTTTATTTGCCAGTTGTTTTCTTGCTTCTCTTACTTCATTTGAATAGGAGGTGAGAGGTAAAAGTATTCCTGAGAAATCTAGGTATATTTTTTGTTCTGAGTATCACCCACTGAAATGGCTGGGTTAATAGTCTAACAACCCCGGACACTGTGACATAAAATTACATCTTTCTAAGGTAACTTCTTAATCTAACAATCAGTCACAGAGCACTGTTTAACACCTGCCTTATCAGTGCTTTTCATCTAGCTTCAAATTGCCAGTGCTTCTTCTGTTTCTTGATTTCTTCATTTGGATCCTTTTTCTGTTTTTTGGGGGTTTTTTAGATTTTTCTTTTTGGCTATAACAGCCTCTTTCATCTCAAATTTAAACAATGCCAGCAATTGTTTGGCCTTTCTTCCACCTCTTCTAAAGCATGGAATATGTCTGGTCTGGGCTTCCAAGATGGCATTGTTAAACAATGCCCAGTCCTGATGTAAACTCTTAACCTTTGCAACTGCTCCTTTTAGTTGTTTCCTAACCATTTGCCTCATTTTATCTTAGTCTCCATTTTGAAAGTTAAATGCTAGCAAAGTAGGTTTCCTTGCTGTTCTCTCTCCATATATAAAATCAAATTTGATCATGTTATAGTCGTTATTGCCATGTGACCTCAAAACCATTACATCTCACACCAGATCCTGTGTTCAGTAAGGAGTGGGTCTAAAATAGCTTTGTCTCATGTTAATTCCTCAACCAACTGTTCCATGAAGCAGTTATTCATTTCTTCTAGAAATGTTATCTCCCTTGTATGTGACCTTGACCTAGTCAATACTGGGGTATCGCCCATTATTATCTGATCTGTATCGCATTGTAAATAGTTTGAGGGTTTTCTTTCAACCAACCCATTTTATGTACATAGTTCTAAACCTGTTATATGATCTCTAGAAGGAGTGGTATAAAAATGTAACCAAATAAATAAATGACTATATATGCAATTTTGCTACCTACAATAAATTTCTATTAGTGTTTCATCATCCGTCTGTTCATTATGGCCGGGTGGAGAGTACTGCACTTCCACTGTTATTCCATTCTTCTCCTCACATGGAATTTCTGTCATAAAGGTTCTGCATTGCATTTTGTTTCCTGCAGAAGCTGTATCCTGTCTGATTCAATTACTGTTTTAACATATAGCAACTTTCCTCCACCAATTTGATATACCCTGTCATTGAGATATAATTTGTACCCTGCTATCAAAGTGTCCCATTGGTTATCTTCCTTCCCCCAGATCTCTGAGATGCTAATTATGTCTACCTCTTCATTCAGTGCTATATATATTCTGACTCTCCCATTTTAACATTTGGAGACTGGCATTTCAAAGTATGTTTTTTTTCTTGATATTGACAACCTTCTTGACAGGAGTAATATGTCATATTTCATCTGTCTACTCTTTACTTAAGGGTAGCTAGACAACTTCCTATTGGGATTTATTTATTTTAATTATTTATTTAACAGATTTTCTATACCACCCTATCATTAATTCAGGACAGTTTACAAAGAATATGACAGCAAACCAACTTTTACATAGAACAAGATATTGAACTTGGAAGATTATATGGAGTATAATGGGTAGAATAAGCAAATATTAACTATTTACATGAAGGCAGTGGGGTTTATATCTGATGTTATTATATCTGGTTAAGGGTACAGTCCAAGGGGTGTTAGGCTAGATATATTTGGGTCTACAGTATTGTGTTCCATAATGGTCTGAGACTTTGTAGCTTTTCTATAGTCCAGTATGTTTGATCAGTGTGGTCATGAGGTGGGTCCATAGTATTCTATGAAGAGATGAGTCGTTATAGCTTTCCTATAGTCTGTTAGTCGTTCATGGCTCGTATAGCGGTGGGCAATTAATTCCATAGTGGGGGAGCATATATGGAGAAGACTCTTTTGCATGTAGATTGTCTTGTTTTCATCTTATTTATTGGGATTTCTAAGGTGTAGTTATTAGTTGTTCTTATTGTTCTGGTCTGCTGTGTTTTCTTGATCATTGACTGAAGGGTAGGAGGTGATAAGTTGTTGATTATCTTGAAGATTATTGCTAATGTCTTGTATTTGGAATGTACGGTGACTGGGAGCCAGTGTAGTTACTGAAGTGTGGGGGTAATGTGGCTGTATCTTGCTGTTCCGGTAATAATTCAGCCTGCAGTGTTTTACACCAGTTGTAGAGGGAGTATTGTTTTCTTGGGAAGGCCCTGGTAGATTTATGTTGCGATAATCTATTATGGATGTTACTATGGCTTGCCATACTGTTCCAAAGTCATTATCACTAAGTAGAGATTTGAGTTTATGTATTGTTCTTAGTTTGTGGTAGTCTGCCCTAGTTATTCTTTTTATGTGTGGTTGGAAGCTGAGATGCTGGTTGAACGTAACTCTGAGGTATTTGACTTCTTGTTTGGCTGTTAGGGTATAGTCCAGGATCTTTATTGATTTTGGTGGGGAAAATATAGCATTCCTGGTGATGTGTATCATTTCAGATTTTTTTTATGTTTATTGAGAGGTTTTGTTCTTCGAGCCATTTTGTCATCATTTCAAGAAATGCGGTGATTTGTGTGTAATCCAGATGTCTGATGTTTATAGGGGTGAATACCATGATGTCATCTGCACATGTCCTGTGTTGAATGTTGAATGTTGAATATTGCATACTGGTTGAATATATATATTGAAAAGCAATGCTGAGAGAGCCGAGTCCTGCGGAACTCCCTGTTGTTGGGTGAAAGGTCTTGACTGTTGGTTTCCAAATCTTACTTGTTGGTTGCAGTGGGATAAGGATGAAACAAACCATTCCAGTATTTTACCATGAATGCCCATTTCTTTGAACCTTTGTAGCAATGTATTATGGTTAACTGAGTCGAATGCTGCAGCAATGTTGTCTATGCTTGTTAGAAGGGTATCCATAAGTGAAGTGATTAGTGTTTCCACACTGTGATTCTGTTTAAATCCATATTGGTGTAGGTCCAACGGGGCATGGTTGTCGATGTGATTCTGTAGTTGTTGTTGGACTATTTTTTCAATTACCTTGGTTATGAAAGGAAGGCTTGATATTGGTTGAAAAGAGCTTGGGTCTTTGTTATTGAGTTCCCACTTTTTAGAATAGGTTTATGGATGCTTGTTTGCATTGTGATGGGGAGATATCCCTGTGTGAGTGATAATTTGGCAATCTTCAGTAGATATGGAGTTAAGTACTCTCTTGTATGCTTAATCCAGCTAACTGGGCAAGAATCTATGGCTAAGTTAGTTGTATTGATATTGGCTATAATTGAGTCAAGTTGCGTTTCCGAGGGGATGTGGGAAGAGTTCCACGTTTCTCTGTTGTTGTGGTGAGAGTTTTAAGTTTGGTTGTGTCGGTTTAGTGAATGGTTTCTGTGCATATGTTTGCTTTAAGAAATCTGCCATATCCTGCAGGGTTATGGAGATTATGTCATCTGGTACCGCTGGTTCCTTGGTTAGTCTGTTTACTATGTCAAACAGTTCCCTTGGTTTGTTAAGGAATTTCATTATCAGGTTTGTATGGTGTTCCTTGTTACATTTGCTTGTCAGGTTGTTGTATATGGCTTGCATTTCCTTGTAGTTTGTGAGATGCTCTGGGTCTTTGGTTCGATGCCATAGTCTTTCCAATTTCCTTAGTTGTTATCAATGCTTGACCTAGTACAAACATTGTGGAACTTGTGTCTCTTGGGGAAACTGCTAGGTACATATGACCTAGATTGGCCACTGTTGGAAACAGAATACTGGGCTTGATGGACCTTGGTCTGACCCAGTATGGCATATCTTATGTTCTTCTGTTCATTGATTTCACTTGAGAGCCATGGAGCATTGTGTTTCCTTCTGTTGTTTTGGATTGGTTTGGTCGGTGCTATCGATGCATTAAGTATTTTGTTCCAGTTGGTGATTGTGGAGTCGAGCTCAGATGTTTTGTTCAAGCTCTGGTAGCACTTGTTCTAGGAATGTTTTTTGTTTTGAAGGTTCAAAATCTTCTTCTTTCCTTTAGGGTTGCTTCGGGTATTTTATCCTTTATGGCTGAGTTAAGAGAGAAGGTAACTATGTGGTGGTCAGACCATGGGATTGGCATGACTGATATGTGTGTTACTAGGTTTTGGATGCTATATTGGTTGGGTACAAAGAAGATGTTGAGGGTCCCTCCTTTTTTTGTGAGTTGGGGTGTTTAGCATTTGGGTGTATTGAAGATCTTTCATTGCCTCCAAGCAAGCGATGATAGCGATGGGAGGTTAGGGTCTCCTAAGATGAGGAGGAGTTTGTTCTGTGCAGCGTGAGAGCAGACTTCTTCTAAGATGGTTGAGAGCTCATCTTCGTTGGTGTTTAGGGCTCTGTATATGAGGCATAATGCAAGGTAAGGTGCCTGTTTGAGATTGCTATTATGTTGCTTCCTTTTGAGTGAAAAGAGGAGGTGGTGTTGAAGTTTAGTGCCTTTGCTATGACCAGCATTCCTCCACCTCTTCGTGAAGGCCTTGTGGAGTTATGTATTGTGTATGTTGTGAGGTAATTTGGTTTATAATGATATTGTCTGTGTCTGAGAGCCATATTTCGGTAATGCACATAATATCTATATTCTTGTTTTGCATGTAATCCATTATTGTGTAAAATTTGTTCTGGATAGATCGAGCATTGATTAAAGCACATTTGAGTAGGGTATGTAGTAGTGCTTCAGAAGAGATTACTTCTGCATAGGTAGTGGGGGTTATGTGTATTATCCTCTGTGGTCTGTTATGTTGATTTTGGTTTGGATGGAATTTATGGGCTGCATATCTGCAGGTTTGTATGATTGGGATCAGTTGAGGTGGTGCGAACACAGTGGTTTCTCCAGCATTTATATTGGTGAGTTTGAGAAACAGGAGTGCAAGTAGGATTAAGGCGATTAGGTTTTTGCCCATTGTATAGGTTTGCTTTACTTTATGCTTGATGAATAATGGGGTTGCTTAGTTGAGAATTATATGTAATGTGACAGTTAGAATGGATGAGGGAAGTTTGTATTTCTGTGTATGCCTGTAGATGGTTACTTGGTTGCTCCTGGTTGGCTAAGCAGTGTGCATCTGGGGTTACTCACAATTCTGAAGTGTTCTGTCTTTCTGTAGTTGGCATTGTCTGGTGGTGTTGTCTCATGTCCTTGGTAGCCTGTTGTTGTCCTTCGTTCTGATGGTTTAAGATGAAAAGAGTAGGAATGATGGTATCTTCCTTGCCTCAGGTCCCCATCTAAGGGCCACGCCAAAGGGCCCTCTGGCGAGGCCCTCAGGCATGGGCCCGCCAGGTGTAGGCGCACCTGAGGTATGCTTCTTTTTAAAGGCTGGAGCTGCTTTCCCGATTGGCGGGGGGGGGGGGGGGAGTGGTGGGGCTTGCAGCTCCCGCTTCCACCCCCGATGCTGAATCGGGTACCGGTTTGATGGAGTGTCCGTTGAAGGGGCCCTTCTGTTGCAGGGTGCTTCTTTTTAAAGGCTGGAGCTGCTTGCCTGATTGGGACTTGGTGGGGAGAGTGGGAGGAGCTTGCAGCTCCCACTTCCACTCCTGATGCTGAATTGGGTGTCGGTTTGATGGAGTGTCTGGTGAAGAGGCTCTTCTGTTGCAGCTTGCTGCGGTGATACCCTAACCTCTCTTTTCAGGTAGTATCCTTCAAAGATACATCATTGCAAATCATTTGTTCTTGGGCAACTGTCAGTTTTTCCGTTATATAGTTTAAAAGCTGCGCTATATCCTTTTTAAAAGCTAATACCAGCAGCTTGGTTCCACCCTGGTTTAGGTGGAGCCCATTCTTCTAGAAAAGACCCCCTCTTTTCCAGAATATTGCCCAGTTCCTAACAAATCTAAAGCCTTCTTTATTTATTTTTTTAACGGGTTTTATACTGCTTTATCATTTAATCAAAGCCGTTTACTTTACAACTTAACACAAGAATTACATTACAACGGAGCAACAAACTTGGAGTACACATAGCTAGGATAGCAAACTTGGGTTTTGAGCAATGTTAATGGTCCATGAGATGCATTCTGGCTATGTGATAGTTCCATAATGCTCAGAGAATAGATGTGTTCTGAGCTTCCTGTGGACGTCTCTTGTGTCGGTAGTTGCCTTGAGATCTTTTGGTAATGAGTTCCGTATTGTTGGTGCTGATATAGAGAATGTCCTGCTGCAGGTTGTCTGTTTACGTTTTATTTTTCTGTTAGAGACTATTAGGTGATTCCTGCACCATTATCTCCTCCATGTATGGAGCTCTTCCTGGCTCTTGTGTCCTGAAGGTGGGACTTTTCTTGTGTTTCTGTAGATCTCTGCTATCTACATCGCTGCCTGCCTCAGCTCCTCCAAGCCTACTAATCTAGCCTCCAGAGATCAGACTTGTTCTCTGAGAGCCAGGAGCTATTTGCATTTAGTGCTCACATGAGTTCCCAGCAACAGGGAGATACTCATACATGTGGCACCCTTTGCAAAAGACTGGATAGCTGCCATCTCGCTGCTGGACTTCTGTCTGCATCTTTTTATTAGTGAGTTTAGTTATTTGGAGTTGCTAAAGGAGTAAGGAAACTAATATATAAAGGCCTTTGGGATTATTCAGTATATTTTATGCTATTTTGTGTTTGAGTCCCATTGAACTGCTAATAGTCTGATAAGGTTTATTCACTTGCTGATCCACTGTGATATCAAATTTCACTCTCTTAATTGGGATAACTGACTATAAATTAAGGGATGTGCTTGGGACGGGTGGCAGTTGGGGATGGTGGTAGAAAGACTAACTATATATCTGCTTTCTTTTCAGTTTCAGACTATAAGGGCCTACCTAAACCTAAGAAATTAATGTCATACCTCTAAAGCAAGCAAGTACTTGCTTGCTTTGTTTTAGGACTATAAGGATTCCTGAATCTAATAGAAATTCTTTTTAAACATCAAAATCAAGCTGAGAACTATTTTTGCTTTTTAATGAAATCAAAAACTACTACTACTGAGCATTTGTATAGCACTACAAGACATACGCAGTGTTGCACAGACAAGTAAGAGACAGTCCCTGCTTTTCAGAGCTTACAATCTAGTCAAGACAGACAAAACAGTAGCTGTAGACAGGGATACATCTAGGTGCAATGGTAAGGAAACACAAGGAGATCAGGTGAGTCAAGATCCGAAAGTGGCAGTGAAGAGGTGAGTTTTTAGCCTAGATTTGAAAAGATCCAGAGAAGGCGCCTGTCATACAGACTCGGGTAGTTTGTTCCAGGCATAAGGAGCAGCAAGGTGAAAGGACTGAAGTCTGGAGTTAGTAATAGAAGAGAAGGGCACAGATGTAAGCCATTTGCCAGAAGAGTGGAGTTCCCGAAGGGGGTGTAGGGAGAGATAAGAGAGGAAAGTTAATGAGGAGTTGCAGAGTGAATGCACTTATAGGTCAGCAGGAGAAGTTTGAACTGGATGCAGAAACATAGAGAGCCAATGAAGTGACTTGAGAAGAGGGGTAATATGAGCATGACGGGGCTGGCAGAAGATTAGCTGCACAGCAGAGTGTTGAAGGGGAGAGAGTTGATTCAGCGGGAGTCCAGCAGGGAGTAGGTTACAATAGTCAAGACGGGAGGTGATTAAGGAGTGGATAAGTGTCTTAGTAGTGTGTTCAGAAAGGAATGGGCGGATTTTGTTGCTATTATAGAGAAAGAAACGGCAGGTCTTAACTATCAGTTGGATGTGTGTGGAGGAGAGATAGGAGTCAAAGACGACCCCAAGGTTGCGAGCCGAGGAAACAGGGAGGAGTAGAGAGTTATCCACAGAGAATGAGAAAGTTGGAAAAGGAGAGGAGGTTTTAGGGGAAAAATAAGAAGCACAGTTTTGGACATGTTCAATTTCAAGCGATGGTGAGACATCCAGGCAGCAATGTCAGAAAGGCAACAGAGATCCGGGTCTGGATTGCTGGAGAGATTCCATGTCTAGAGAGGTAGATCAGGGAGTGATCAGCATTCCTTTCCAAATAAACCCACAATCTCTCCTCTGTCCCAAGCTTAAAATTACAAAATTGCCTGCAAAGTAACGCTTCCTCACAAAGACAATCCTATATATACTGTATATAAATACCACCACTACAAGAGGGCGCTGTCTTAAATTCATTTCGATTTGGCCAAAACTAGCACTTTTTAAAAACTTATACATGCCAGGGAGCAACTTTAAATCCCAACATGGCCAATTCTGATCATACACATTTATTTCCTATATGAAATGGGGGATGCAAATGTAGAGTTTTGAGCCACCCAGGCCACACGCTACCCGTGCAGTTTTTGCATGTTCTGGATATAGATGTGCAGATTTATCCCCTTCTAAAATTTCCATTTACATGTGGATGCCATTTCTACATGTAAATGCCAGATTTTCCAAGTGGAAATTGCAAATAAGGCTTCTAAAATAACCCCCATAGTATAATATCTAGGAGTCATTTGGGACACATAGATATAAATAAAAGCACACAAAGTTCACAAGGATGTGTGTAAATTAAGGCTATTTATAATCAACCTGTGTGCTTGCTTTTTATGCCTACGCTCTCTCCATACCTTGCCCCCACTACTTTTATTGACAAAGGGCACGTTGTCAAGTCAATCTGTATCTTTATGCTGGTCGGGATTTTATAAGAGGCCATTAATGTGCATAAACTGCCACATCCACACATTAATGTTTTTTCTGAAATTACTTATATAATGTCTAAGTCATAATCTAGACTCTTTATTACTGGTCTTTCACAATAGCATTTCAGTGACACTGGTGGTTTATCTGATACTAGTTTGAGTGTATGGAAAATGATAGGATCAATTGCTTCAACCCATTTCTCATAAATGCCTTTTCTATTTTGTTGAGATCTTCTGTAGTACTTGTTTAATTTTTTTGTTGTCACGGCACAAATATTTAAGCAATTCTTATCTGTTATTCCCGTCAACAGCACATACAGCTGTTCACATGCAGACAAAGATAATGTAGGCAGGTGGGATTCCTCTCTGAGAGTCGCAATACCCGCAAGTTAATATTCAAAACATTAATAATATGCCAAAATAGCAGATTATTGGGTTAAAGGCTGCAGCTTTATTTAACACTTCAACCAACAATGTAATCAATGGAAGCAACCTGAACCATGCCATATACACTCCCAATCACGGTGTAAGCCCCTGCCTTGACAATGAAAACTAGGGGCTGTTGTTATCACAGATATATGGGTAACCCACCCTGCCTGCCTGGCTAGGTTCCATTTCTGTGGTCTTTGCTGTTGCTGAAGGTCTGCGTCTACCATTCACACAAGCTGGGCACAGCATTGTGATTTTTACTTGCAATGTGTTCCCCTGCAAAAACCCAGAGCCTTGCTTTGGCTAAATATGTTCTGTGCATCACTACTTTGGCATTTGGTAAATGACCGCAATTCACTCCGTTGTATTTAAGGCCTCTGGAGACCCTCCCCTCCCCAGCTGTGACTCTCTTGCAATAATCATGCACATGATTATCTTCTTTGATGGGCTTTTTGAATTTGTGTTGTCAGCCAAGGAGGAGGAGAGGGAGATGGGAGAGGCATCCAGCGCCATGTTATCGGTGAGCCCTTCATTTCCTCTAAAAGTACTCCAACTTAATCAAGTGTTTGTCCTTCTGATTTACTGATTGTAATCAGAAATCAAGAATCAAAAGAAACCGTTTCTTTTTCTAAAAAGTGATACATTTCTTTTTCTTGGTGCTAACTTAGTTTTCTATAGAGGGACTCATTCTCTGTTAACGTCCGGTGAAAATCTTAACCTTGATAAGGTGTTGATGAAGTGCTCTCACAGTCTCCTTCCATTTATCAGTACCTTCATGAAATTCTAATCTGTAGCTAATTTTATAAACCCTCCAGCATTATAAACATTCCAACTGTAAAGCCAGTTTTTTGTGGCTGAAAACCTACAGTGTTGCTTGTTTACAAAAGGGCATGTTTATTAAGGCCCACACCGATTGGTCAACAAATGTTTACAAAAGTCATGTTACTGAAATAAAAATAGTCATTTCTTATCAATTTTTATATGCTGAAAACAAATATGACAGTGAAATTGCAAAGCTGGCTCTAGCTATTTTGTAATCTACAAGAATTAATGTTTACATCACAAAATGCATGTCAATACTAAATATAATAGGCCTTTGGTTAATACCTGTAAAAAAACAAGTCATAGACTACTTCTTAGATTTTTTCGCCTGTCTCTTGTACAGCTGTTTGGGAGCTTCTATGGGGAGTGTTCAGCAGTAGTCAGCCAGCATTGTAGTGGACCATTTTCCGTGGTATCTTTGCTCCATCATTGCGATATCCTGGTGAAAACGTTTGCCCTATTCATCACTAACCATACCACAGTTGTCAGGAAAGAAATCGAGATGGGAATCAAGGAAATGGATCTTTAGAGACATTGCAGCCAAGTTTCTGATACTGCATCAGCATGTCTTCTACTAGTTCCTTGTAGTTTTCTGCCCTAACATTCCCGAGAAAGTTTGTTGACACTAGGCAAAAAGCATTCCATGCTTGTTTCGCATCACCCTGCAGCAAGTTGTTGAACCGGTCATCTTTGAAGAGCTCTTGAATCTGAGGACCCACAAAAACTCCCTCTTTAATCTTTGCTTCGCTGAGTCGAGGGAATTTTTCATGCAGGTATTGGAAAGCTGGCGAAGTGCAGTCCATGGCTTTCACAAAGTTTTTCATCAAACGTAGTTTGATGTGAAGGTGTGGTAGCAGGATTTTGTGAGCCTCAACCAGAGCTGGGTGCTTGGATATTCCTCTCTCCAACTGTTACATTTTGTCTGCGATTCCATTCCTTACCCAAGTAGTGCCAATCCTTTGCTCGGCTATCCCACTCACATAAGAAACACATGTATTTTATATATCCCTGCTGCAGTCCCATTAAAAGGGCAACTACCTTCAAATCACCACAGAGGTGCCAGCTGTACTTGTTTTAGTTAATGGAAGTCAGTAGATGCTTTACGTTATCGTATGTCTCTTTTATGTGGACGGCATGTGCTACTGGAATAGATGGAAGACGGTTTTCATTGTTCAAAAGCACAGACTTCAGACTCAGTTTCGAAGAGTTTATAAATAGTCTCCAGTCTTGTGGGTCATGAGTGATTTTTAAGGCATTCATGAGGCTTTCAGTATCAGAACAGAATACCAGATTACTTTCCTTTCTGAAGAAAGGCTCCAACTGCTGGTGGCGCTTTTGATATGAAGTAATGTTGACATCTTCTTCTAGAAGATTCCATTGTTGGAGTCTTGATCCTAGCAATTCTGCCTTGTTCTTGGATAAGTCCAAATCACGAACCAGGTCATTTAGTTCTTCCTGTGTTATTCTGTGTGGAGTTGATATGCATCCCAGTGAAAATCTGGGTCACTGCATACTGACGGACCAGGAGAAGAACAGGTCGGCTCACCCTTGTCCTCATCAGATGAATCAAGAAAATATTCTGATGGAGGTTCTGGAATAGGAAGTCCCTCACCATGTGGAACTGGTCTCAATGCAGACGGAATGTTTGGGTAGACTATGCTTGACTTCTTTTGCTTCGTTATTCCTTTGGAAAGAGGAGGAACCAAGCAGAAGTAACAGTCATTTATGTGGTTGCTTGGCTCTCTCCACACCATGGGAACTGCAATTCAACCACTGTGAAAGCTGTGTTTTACATGTAGCACAGCATATATGTGGGGCCCAAGGCTTGTCTTGGTCCCCAATCTTGCATCCGAAGTAAAGATGATATGCTTTCTTCAGTTGAGAAGTGATACTTTTCTTCTGGTTGGCAAATGTCACTTCCCACAAATGTAGCAGAAATTGTCAATGGTATTAACGCACTTTCGCGGCATTACTGTTCTGTACTGTACCTAAATGGCTAAAATTATATGAATAATAAAAGTTACATGCAACAGTAGCTTAAACTGTCTCGCACACAGTCTGAAATATTTTAAATGCTCAACCTTTCCGACTGCATATAGTACACTGCTGACGTCAGATGGCTTCAGCAGCCGTCTGGCAGTAGTATTGCATTGCATCATAAAATGATGCAATCAACTCTGGATGATGTGTACATGCTGGTATTATGCAATGTGATGCAATATTACATCATTCAAGGCTTATTTGGGATGTTGTTGATGTCCTACTGGATAAATTTACACAGTGAAACGTCGAAAATGAACTACATGCAATATCTTTAAAACAAGAGCCAATAAAAATTTTTTTAATGTTATATTCGTGTTCAGCTCACCAAGATACTACAGGTTAGGGCCTTTTAAAGTCAGTAACAATTTTAATGTTGACCAGTGTTACATGTGTGTGGGCCATGTTACTAGCGCAGCGGGTCAGCACTAACTTCAGGGGGCATGTGCTACTATCCCCCTGCCCTTAGTGTGGGCCCAAGAAATGGAATTATGCAAGCAGGCACATGGGCTCACTTAACACCAACCATTGAAGCGGCGTTCAGTGCATCCACGCTAAGGGGTGGCAAAGATGGTTAGCATAGGCCACTAGTTTAAATCATTTTTATTAATATTTTCCTTAATAACTTGAACACTGACACAGATTGTGTAATAGACAACCAAAGACATAAAACATATGTCAAAACAGTATACATTACATTACATTATACATTATACATCTGTACACAACTTGGAGCTCTCCCCCCCCTACGACCCTCTGCATATCCACCAGCGCCAGGCCAATGTAAAACATCAGCCAACAAGCCGTTCAACACGCACAAAAGAAAAACAAAGAAAAGAAAAAGAAAGAGAAAGAAATGGTGGACAGAGAACTCTCCATTAATCTCACACTACAAACAAACCTTCCATTCCAACCGCCAGCTGCAGCTCCATAGTGTTCCCTTGCCCCACCTACCCCCCCAACCCCCCTCCACCCATCCCCGCTACATATCCCCTAAACTCTCACTCCCCCATACCCTTAATGAGCACAAAACTCCTACTCAGGGTAGATAAGCTCAGTCCTCAAACCTCTCCCACACTCGTGCAAACCACTCCTGCTTCTTCACACCTAGCAACTGGGCTGTTTTTCTCTCCATGTTCTTTAGCTCTGACATTGCGCACCGCCATTCTTGAATCTCCGGGTCTCTGACAACCATTTTCTCAAGATACTGAGCTTCGCCACAACAAATGCCCTCTGACAGAGCTGCTGAAATGGTCTCCCAAAATTATTCCCAATCTCCAAGAGTCCAAATAGGCACCCCTCAGGTGGCGGCAGAGTGTCTAGCTGGCCCTGCCCATTGACCGCCTGCCAAACTACCCCCCAGAACCTCTGTATTTTTGGACAGGCCCAGAATCTATGCATAAACGTTCCAGGTTCTACTCCACAGAGCCTACACACATCTGTCAAAGTCATGCCCGCTCTCGCTGCCCACACATCATGAACATATACCCGCCAGAGGAACCTATACTGTAGTTCCTGTAATTTGAACGATTCGGACAGCTCTTTAATTCTGCAAAAAGCCTGTTGCAGCATGGTCTCTGTAATGTGACCCATCCCATCCCGCTTCCAGCGTTCCGCTAAGTTCCGCAACGGTGCTAGATCCTTATCCAGGCCAAGCTCTCCCCTCAATTGCAGCAGTTATTTTGCCCTCTAACGTACACAACAAGTCTAACATCCCCCCCTACCTTCAGTACCGGGCCATGAATCCGCTGCAGCTGCCGGACATAATGTCTGGCCTGCAAATAGAAATAGAACTGCTGAGGCTCTAACTGATATCGTCTCTGCAACTCTAAGAAAGAATCCACTTCCGATTCTCCCGTCATTCGCAGATGCCCCACGCATGCCACTCCCTTCCTTGCCCAGTCTTTCCCCACTCGACCTTGGAACCCCGGAGGAAAGTCCGCATTCCCTACCAAGGGCAAGCAATCCATGCCTCTCCAACCAAGCTTCCTATATTGACACAATACCCGCCACGCCTGGCGCAAGGATTGTAAGTACACTGAGACTTTCCAGGCCGGACTTACCTCTGCCCTCCGCCTATGCAACATACATGCCCTATGACCCGGTCTCGACATTTCATCTACTAAACCAAGTGGTATACTATCTTCCAGCCCTAAAATAAGATCACGTAAAGGTCTAAGCAGGTACAACAGGTTATAAAGTTGCAGAGGCATCAGGCCCAGTCCCCCTTCCTCCTTGGGCCGCATCAGAACTGAGAGGGCTATCCGTGGTCTCTTCCCTTTCCATAAGAATTTGTTAAGATGTCTCTGTAATACCAATACATCTTTCTTTAAAATCCACAGTGGGGCATGCTGCAGCAAATAGATCCACCTGGGAAGTTCCACCATTTTAAATAAGGCTATAGCATAGGCCACTAATGCACGCACTATCTATGGCACACTGGCAATGCCTACGATCTGCCCCATCCCACCTAGTCTCCACTCCAGCACATGCTACCAGGATAGTATGGGACTATTTGGTGCTAGGGTCTGTGCTACCTTTTAGCACCATGTCCAAACCGCACGCTAAACTTTGAGCTACTGGGTAGGCTTCTGGCCATATTTTTCACAAAGTCTCAAAATCTGATGTTGAATATCCAGCTCTTCTTCACATTTTTGGATAGAAAACAATTTTTTAAAGAATTCTGCAACGACTCCTACATTACTGTTGCCAGTTGTTACCATAGATCAGTGTCACAAGGATTAATTATAGAGTTTTCTGCTTGCTCCTTTCAGTAAAACTGAAATGTATTGCCTAAATGCACTACAGCTGAGCATACCAATGAGGGCTCCTTGCCTTAATTAACCTTGAAGAAGCCCTTTTTGGGTAAAACTACTGGTCAATTGTAATACGTAGACTTATTGTGCTCCATATTGAGTGCTGTTTTTGAAAGACTATAATAGCTCTGAACCTTATACAGAGGTACTTTTGAGAATATATCTTGTTAGAATAGCATATAGTTTTCAACACAAGTATGACATTTTCACTCTATTTTCAGATGGAATGGGTGAATTAAATCAAAGATAAGGTTTTTTAGAAAAAAATGATTAAATGAGAACTCTTCAAGAAAATATAATTTGTTGGAGCATTGATGAGTGATAAGTTGATCAGACATTCTGCATCGTGATAATATTTGAGCTCCATTGCTTTTTTAAAGACAATGAAAAAATGTTTTAACTTGATTTATTGTTAATATATTTTGACAATTTATGAAATGAAGTAGATATAACATGATCAAATTATGCTTTATACCTTACAAATTATATTTGATGTAAGTTTCCTAAATCTCAACTTGTTTATATTTTTTTCATATGGAAAGTGAGAGGCCCTTTTACTAACAGACGCTAGGGTGCTGCACCTGACATGCCAAAAGCGCTGAAACGATGGCGCATTAGGTATAACACCACCACTTTAACTGTTGGAAGTGATGAAAGCATTTCCCCAGCAGTTAATGCAGGCCATTTCCCCCTAACATGGGCGACATTAACGCAGGTGCACTTAACGCCACCTATTGAGGTGGCATTAGGTGATCTCTTATTAATGCAGTTGGCACGCGGTGTGAACAAGGCACTAACAGCCCTGACCATGCCCACTCTCAGCCCCTAACCTGCCCACTAACAACCTAAGATGATTGCACAGTCAGCGCAGGAATCACCCTGTGCTGACAGTTATGGCCTTGCTCTGGCTGGTAGCGCATGTTCCAGAGTGCCTTCAACACGTGCTGCCAGCTAGCGTCCGTTGGTAAAAGACTCTCTGATAAGACAGCCAAAGGAGTAATTTCATCAAAGGATACCGAAAAACATTTGAAAAATGTGTCTATTTATGCTTGCTTTATGAAGGCAATAGGCACCTATGTGCATTTATAAAATCTGGGCCCAATATTCATCTATCCAGATCTTTGAAGGGCTATCCTCTGCTGTGGCACATAGCTCTTCCTGCCGACCTCTAAACCAGATATTCAATGCCACAGTGATGGCATAAATATCCAGTGATCATCGCTAAAGCCGGAAGCCACCAAAACTAACCAGGCAGCAGCGATATTGGATGCTGCCCAGTTAGCTCCGGCTCCTTAAAGATAGGCAAGGGTTTTACTCGCCTATCTTTAAGGCGTAGATCACGAACCGGGCAGCAGTCAATATCGCTGATGCCTGGTTAACTCCATTCTCCACCTCAGCTCCGCCCCAGAATGCCCCCAACACTCTACGATGCTAACTGGTTAGCATTGGGGTGCATAGGGGACTTAGATGAGGATATTCAACAGCACTAAGCATGTAAGTGTCGTTGAATATTTATTTATTTATTTATCTTTCTTATATACCGCGCTCTTCAGTATCAGTGCGGTTTACAGGTAATATCCCCACCTGAGGCATTTACATGGTTTACTGGGCTGTAAACTGTGTCAATGCCTTTCGAATATCGGGCCCTAAGTTCCCTAAACCAGCCCCAGTAGTGCACATGCATATATTTACACCTGCTCCAAGGTAGGTATAAATGTGTGCACACATTCTCTGAATGGATGTGTCTATTTTATAATATATGTGTATACATCACAGCTCTGCATCTCCTCTACCCAAACTATGCCCATTGAACTGCACACATAAGTCCATGAATTCTTGTTGGCATGCATACTTATAAGAGCCTTTATTCCATGTGTAAAACAGGCTTCATATGCAGAAAAACATTTATAAAATCACCTCCAAAGTTTTTTTTCCCCCCAAGGATAGGGAATAGTTAAAATCAAGCTCTAAGGGACATGTTTACTAAGGGGTGTGCCGGTAGTGTGCGTTCAGCCCTGAAAATGAGTGGGGGAGGAATGCCCAATATGTCTTCATTTGGTTAGTGAGGGTTTCATGTCCTGTGTTTTTGTTTGGTGCGATCAGTGCGGGTCCACTTAACATTACCTTTTGAGGTGGCGGTTAAGTGCACCCATGCTAAGTACAACATTGATGGTGAACTCATGCCAAAAATGTCCACGCTCTATGTGATTTGCATGCTGCGCCCAGTCTATGACCTGACCTCGCTATTTGGGTAGCATGGAATTTATAGCGCAGCTGCATTTCTAGCAAATAGTAAATTTTACCACAGCGCTGTTAGTACACATTGAACCTCACATTACCCAGTAGCATGTTTAAGTAAAGATGCCCGAAAGTTTTTTATATTAGCTATTGTCGTGACCCCAGCCCCGGCCGATGGCCTAGAGGCATAGGGCTGCCAATTTTAGTCCTCTAATAAAGGAATTAAACACTATTCTTGTCCACAGTGAGGCATTCTGGGACTTGTAGTTTTTCCTCGTTCAAGGATAGTCGTGTAAGCCAAGGTTTAAAGGCAAAGACAAAAGTTTATTTTTCCCCAAAAAGCACTAAGGTTCAAACACACAACGTCAGGATATTCTTCTCCAAGCAATACTTCAGAAATTATACATAAGCTGGAACTGAGGAAGCTTCATAAGCTTTTAAAACATGTGCAGTTGTTTTCATAAGGTAATCAGCAAAACAAATACAGCTTCTCTGTTTAAGCAAAGTTAAATGTTCTCATTTACCTTCTGCTTCTTTAAACACAAAAATGTAGCAGCTGGCAACGTTCTCTTGAGTTAGTAGGTATTTCCTGATATGGAGTTTTGCTCCGCACAGTCCACTTGCATATCCTCTTGTTCTAAAGCATATACATCTGGCTCTGAACTCCCACAATCTGCTCCTCGGTGAATGCTCTGGGGAAATCCCTGGACCTCCCTCCAGCACTGTTTTCCCCGGTAAGGAATGTCTGTACCTCTAGTATGGGATATCTCTCCCTGGTTCAGTTGCCTTAGTTCCTCTCCGCTGTTCAGCCACTGTTCCTTGTTCCAGGCTGGGTTCTGGTTACTTCTAGCTATAGCCTTGTTCACCCACCTTTGAGCAGCTTGAAACCTTCGGTCCGAGACCCGAGGTAGAAGACTTCCCTGCTTTCTTTCTCTAAGCAAAGCACACGTGGTTTCTTGGCTCTCAGGCTCCTTCCACGTCCTTCTCCTTCCCCTGATGTTTCCTCCTGTGAGTTCTTCTCTCTGAACTCCTGGAATAGCTGAAACACGCTGAACTCTCTGAACTTGCCCACGATTCTGGACTGGAACTGGAACACAGTTTGAACCGCAACCTGATCCTGAACCCCCTTCTCCCCTTCTGAGCAGGGTTTATAAGGTTGTTTCTTAGCTAACCTTTCTCTGTCTCTGCACAGGTGTTTGCCATTACTCCCTAAGCTTGCACTTACGTCAGCAGAGCTTGGGTGTGGCAAACTGGCTCTATCAACTCCGTGCTTTCTTTCTTTGACTGCAGTCTGGAACCTGTGAATTTCAGGAATGTCTCTTTCCTTAAAGGTTTATTCACTATCTTTTCCTATTTCCATCGGTTCAGCAGGGCTCTCCTCATAACATATCCCCCCCCCCCCTTAAGATATTTCGGGCTGGCGAGATTTCACCTGCACAGCTCGTAATTCTTGATAGGGCGTCCGCATTTTGATGCATCTTCCCCGCTCTGTGTTCAACCCGAAAGTCGAAGGCCTGCAAAGCCATGTAACATCTTGTCAGCCGGGCATTATGATTTTTCATCTGATTTAGCCATTTCAGGGGCGCATGGTCCATAACCAACAAGAATCTTCGTCCTGTGAGATAGAATTTGAGAGCGTCCACCGCCCATTTGATAGCTAAACAGTCTCTTTCTATAGTTGAGTAATTCTTTTCTGCTGGGGAAAGTTTCCTGCTGAGAAACATTATTGGATGCTCCGCGCCCTCATGTTTCTGTGATAACACTGCCCTTAAACCCGTCTCCGAGGCATCCGTTTGGACAATAAACGGTTGCCCAAAGTCTACGCCCCGTAACAAAGGTGCTCCACAGAGCCTCTCCTTCAATAAAGTGAAAGCCTTGTCAGCCTCGATGGTCCACTTCAGTTGGTTTGGAGCGTTCTTCTTCAACATGTCCGTCAATAATGCACTTTCTTCAGCAAAATGCGGAATGAAGCGACGATAATATCCTATTAGGCCCAGAAAACTTCTTAACTGTTTTTTAGTGACTGGCCTCGGAAAATTTTTGACACTCTCTACCTTGTTTACTAGAGGTCTGACTGTACCTCGACCGACCATATGACCAAGATATTTCACCTCTTGTCCGGCAAACATGCACTTTCCCGGGTTCAAGGTCAGGCCTGCTCGTCTCATCACCTGTAGCACCGCTTTCACCCTAGGCAAATGCTGATCCCAACTGGAACTATGTATGATAATATCGTCCATGTAGGCGACGGCATATTCCTGGTGTGGCCGTAGGACAAGGTCCACCAACCTCTGACAGGTTGCTGCTGCACCGTGCAGGCCGAAGGGCATCCTTCTAAACTGGAAGAGTCCAATTGGCATGCTAAACGCAGTCTTCAGAGAGGACTACCGTGTTAAGGGAATCTGCCAATAACCCTTAGTCATATCTAAGGTAGTAAGGAACTTGGCTTGCCCCAATTGATCCAATAATTCCTCAATACGCGGCATTGGGTATGCATCAAAGGTAGAGATGGCGTTCACTTGCCTAAAGTCTATGCAGAACCTTTGCGTGCCATCAGGTTTTGGTACTAGCACAATGGGGCTACTCCAAGGACTTTTGGACTCTTCAGTAACTCCCATGTCTAGCATCTCTTGTACCTGAGCCACTACCTCTTGCTTTTTGGCCTACAGGAGCCTATAGGGCCTTTGCCTAATGACCTCACCAGGTGGGGTGACAATTTCATGGGCTACTAGCTTTGTCTCCCCGGGAATCGGTGTCAAAACATCCGTAAACCTTCCCAGTACTCTGGCTAATTCTTGTTTTTGCAACAGGGAAAGTTCTTCTCCGACCCTAGGCTCTGGGTTTGTTTTACAGTCTGCCAATTGCGGACCCAAGTCGTCTTCTGTTCTTTCTTCCATGATAGCCGACAGTCCTTTCACAACTGTCCTCCCAGTAGATCCGAATCCTCCGGTTCCTCGGGTTGTAGAGGTCATCATGGGCACTTCTTCTAGGGGAGGAAAACCTACTCTCTCACAAATGAGTTGGGCTATGCGATCTCCCACCTTTACCTCAAAGTCTTCCTTCCCAAAATTGAAGAGTAGTACTTTTATTGCTCCCCTATAGTCGGGGTCAATGACGCCTGCCCCCACATCTAAAAAATGTTTCAAAGCCAGACCAGAGCGTGGGGCGATACGCCCATAACACCCCAACGGCATTTCCATTTGGAGGCCCATGTCCACCAAGACCTTTCCATGTCTTGAAATTACTTGCTCAACTGCTCTAAACAAGTCATAGCCAGTTGCTTGGGACGAAGCTCTCCTCGGACTCTGCGCTTGTGGGGACATTCTGCAATACTTTAACACGAATTTTGGCTTACTTGCAGAATCCTCCTCCGGAAGCTGTTTCCCTGGGTTCGGCTCATGCTTCTGGTGTTTCTCGAAAAGCGGTCTGGGGTCCGCAGTTACCTTGGCCTCGGCCTTTAGTTGCGCCTTCTTCTGTCCCTCAGAGGGTTTTCCCGCTCTTCCTTTCTGATTCTTATCTGACGGGGGAGTTACTAGGTCCTCATGAGAGGGAAGATCACATACTGACTCATCGAGCGGTTCTTTCTCTCTATCTAAAGCCTCTGACTGGGCGCGTGTAGATACCAAACCTGCCGGTGGATGCAGACCCTTCTCTAATCCCCTCTTAAATTGGGGCCAATCTCTACCCAGCACCAGGTCATATGGTAACCTTGGGACTACTGCTATCAGGATTTCCTTTCTCACCCCTAAGCCTTTTACTATCACTTTATGTACGGGATAAAAGGACGATGCCCCATGAATGCACCTAATCTTAACCTTTCCTTCAGGTTGGCTCGGGACTGCCTCACCCTGGGTTTCTATCACTTGCCAGAGTTTTCTAGAAATCATACTCTGGTATGCTCCGGAGTCTAGTAAAGCATCAGTAGCAATGCCCTGCACTTCTACAGGCAGAAGAAAACCTTCCCTGATTCCTTTTCCATTGGCAGTTATCAGTGCTGTTCGTGCTTTGCAATCCTTTTGCAAATGCCCCTCAACACCACACCGAAAACATTTTCTCTTTATACAGTGGCTTCTTTGCATAGGCATATACACTTTCATACCATCCGCTTTTGGCCCTACCTTCCTTTTTGATAATTCAAAACCTGCCGCTTTTGAAGCGTCCCTTTTCCCCTGACCCGCCAGTTCCGCTTCTATATAGCGTTCTGTCAGCAAGGTTGCTTCACTTGCGGTCCGGCAGTTTTGCAATATCAGGAAGGCTTGTATGTCTCTCGGGACTGCGGCCATGAATTGTTCTAACACAATACTATCTATAACAGATTCTATGGTTTTACCCTCTGGTGTCAACACTTTTCTACTAAACTTCTGATCCTCTGGCAAAGAGCTTTTGGTGTCTCACCAGGTTTTAATTTTGTACTTCTTAGCAAGCGATGATAAACCATCGGGGTTAATCCTAGGCGATCCCTTATGGCCTTTCTTAGCTCATCATTGTCGTTAGCAAGTGCCGCGGGCATGGCCCTATACGCCGCCAATGCCTCACCAGTGAGGGATGTGGCCAGGCGTACAGCCCATTGCTCCTTTGGCCAGCCTACTGTGTGTGCAACCCTATCAAACGATTCCAAGAAATCGTCTATGTTATCATCTGCAGACAACTGTCCAAAAGTAAATGTCCCACAAGACTGTGGTCCTACCCCACAGGTATGTACTGTCCCTGCAAAGCCTGGAGGGGTTTGTGCCGCTTCTGCCGTCGTCTTCTGGCTAGCCAGCCACGCCTCCATCATGTCCAATACAGGTTTTTGTTGTGCTTGCATCACCGCTGTGGCCTGCTCCTGGGCCTGGTATGACATCTCCCTCTGTTTCTCAAATTGAGCTGCCATCCATTGCAGTACGTCCTTGCACTCCATAGCCATAGTTTTCTGTAAGGAAGAAAGAAAGAAAAAACACCACCAAGTGCGGTACGACAACAACACTTCAGCAAGTCTCTTGGCTTAAGCTGTTTGGGATTCCTGCACTTTTGCACTTGAATCCTTTACTAGCCCAATTATCTACAGGTTACCTGAGAACAGGCGTAGATTCAAGCCTCTCAAAAGTGAAGGTCTCAGCTGTCCTCTGTGATTCAGTTGACCTGCCTGCGTTTTCCCACTGTAATCCTCTGCGCAACTCAGCCATGCGTTTGTCTTCTATGCAAATCCTGAGGTGTTTGGAAAATCCTGGCGCATGCGTGAAAAACTCCTGCCAACTATGCCACTTGTCATGACCCCAGCCCCGGCCGATGGCCTAGAGGCATAGGGCTGCCAATTTCAGTCCTCTAATAAAGGAATTAAACACTATTCTTGTCCACAGTGAGGCATTCTGGGACTTGTAGTTTTTCCTCGTTCAAGGATAGTCATGTAAGCCAAGGGTTAAAGGCAAAGACAAAAGTTTATTTTTCCCCAAAAAGCACTAAGGTTCAAACACACAACGTCAGCATATTCTTCTCCAAACAATACTTCAGAAATTATACATAAGCTGGAACTGAGGAAGCTTCATAAGCTTTTAAAACATGTGCAATTGTTTTCATAAGGTAATCAGCAAAACAAAATACAGCTTCTCTGTTTAAGCAAAGTCAAATATCCTCATTTATCTTCTGCTTCTTTAAACACAAAAATGTAGCAGCTGGCAACGTTCTCTTGAGTTGTAGGTATTTCCTGATATGGAGTTTTGCTCCGCACAGTCCACTTGCATATCCTCTTGTTCTAAAGCATATACATCTGGCTCTGAACTCCCACAATCTGCTCCTCGGTGAATGCTCTAGGGCAGCGATGGCGAACCTATGGCACGCGTGCCAGCTGTGGCACGCGAAGGCCTTGCAGCTGGCACGCGTGAAGGTCCGCAAAAAAAGAAAAAGCGGGCTCTGGCTGCTGCCGCGGACGCGGCAGCATGCAGTGTCCCGCGGGGCCCCCTCCGCCCGCTAAGCCCCTCTGCAAGGGCTTTCAGATTCGCGAGGGAGACAGCGTCTCCCTCGCGTCTCTGTTAAGCCCGTAGGGGTTAATGGGAAATTTCCCATCAGCCCCTTTAGACGCGAGGGACTGATGGGAAATTTCCCATTAGCCCCTGCGGGCTTAACAAGAGACGCGAGGGAGACGCTGTCTCCCTCGCGAATCTGAAAGCCCTTGCAGAGGGGCTTAGCGGGCGGAGGGGGCCCCGCGGGACACTGCATGCTGCCGCGTCCGCGGCAGCAGCCAGAGCCCGCTTTTTCTGTTTTTAAATTTGCCGGGGGGGGGGGGTGTTAGGACTGCTAATGGGCTAGGGGGGGGGGTTAGGACTGCTAATGGGCTGGGGGGGGGTTGGACTGCGAATGGGCTGGGGGGGGTTAGGACTGCTAATGGGCTAGGAGGGGGGGGTTAGGACTGCTAATGGGCTGGGGGGGGGTTTGGACTGCTAATGGGCTAGGAGGGGGGGGGTTAGGACTGCTAATGGGCTAGGAGGGGGGGGGGTTAGGACTGCTAATGGGCTGTGGGCTGATGGGGGCTGTCTGGAAATGGGGTGATGGGGGGTTAGGACTGCTATTGGGCCGGGGGGGGGTGAGGACTGCTAATGGGCTGGGGGGTTTGGACTGCTAATGGGCTGGGGGGGGTTAGGACTGCTAATGGGCTAGGAGGGGGGGGTTAGGACTGCTAATGGGCTAGGGGGGTTAGGACTGCTAATGGGCTGTGGGCTGATGGGGGCTGTCTGGAAATGGGGTGATGGGGGGTTAGGACTGGTAATGGGCTATGGGGGGGGTTAGGACTGCTAATGGGCTAGGGAGGGGGGGTTAGGACTGCTAATGGGCTAGGGGGTGGTTAGGACTGCTAATGGGTGGGGGGGGTTAGGACTGCTAATGGGCTAGGGGGGGGTAGGACTGCTAATGGGCTGGGGGGGGGGTTAGGACTGCTAATGGGCTAGGAGGGGGGGTTAGGACTGCTAATGGGCTAGGGGGGGTTAGGACTGCTAATGGGCTGGGGGGGTTAGGACTGCTAATGGGCTAGGAGGGGGGTTAGGACTGCTAATGGGCTAGGGGGGGTTAGGACTGCTAATGGGCTAGGGGGGGTTAGGTCTGCTAATGGGCTGTGGGTTGATGGGGGCTGTCTGGAAATGGGGTGATGGGGGTTAGGACTGGTAATGGGCTATGGGGGGGGGGTTAGGACTGCTAATGGGCTAGAGAGGGGGGTTAGGACTGCTAATGGGCTAGAGGGGGGGTTAGGACTGCTAATGGGCTGATGGGGAGGGGTTAGGACTTGAGGTGGGCTGTTGGGTGGGGTTAGGACTGGAAATGGGCTGATGGGGGGTTAACACTGGAGGTGCTCTGATGGGGTTAGGACTGGTAATCGGCTATGGGGGGGGTTTAGGACTGATAATGGGCTATGGGGGGGCTGGGACAAGAAATGGGCTGATGGGGAGGGGTTAGGACTTGAGGTGGGCTGATGGGGTTAGGACTGGTAATGGACTGTGGGCTGATGGGGGGGTTAGGACTGGCAATGGGCTATGGGGGGCTGACTGGAAGTGGGGGGTTAGGACTGGTAATGGGTTATAGGGGGGGGCTTAAACTGAAAATGGGGTGATGGGGGGTTAGGACTGGAAGTGGGTTGATGAGGGGGGGATAGGACTGGTATTGGGTTGGGGGGCTGCTAGGACTGGAAATGGGCTGATGCAGGGACTAGAAGGGAATGGATGCTGGGTGAGGCTGGAACTAGAAGGGAGCTGGTGTTGGGGGAGGATTAGAATGGGATGGGGCTGGGAGAGTAAAATGGAGAGGGGAAAAATATTTTGTGTGGGAGGGATAAAAAATCTACAATTGGCCGGGTATTGGGAGAGTAAGTGGGGATTGAGGATGGAGGGGTAAATTTTGAGTAGATGAAATAGGAATGAGGAAAGAGCCAAAGGAGAAAGATTAGTATGTTAAAGCAGATGTAGAGAGAGAATGGAAAAAAAAAACAAGAAGACAGAAGAAAGGACAAATGGACAGCAGATGGAGAGTTAGCAGAAAACACGAAGAAACCAGAAGAAAGTGGCTGGAACAATTGCAACTGAAAAAAAATGCACAAAAGGTAGAAAAATATCTCTTTATTTTGAATTTATTAACTGGAATATGTCAGCTCTGGGAAATGTGCATCATTAATTTTTGCGCTTTGTTTAGTACAAGAGGAAATTAATATATAGTTTTATTTCTACAGTGTTGTTGTATATTCCAAGTTTGGCTTTTGGGGTTCCCAGTTTAATTATTGTCTTCCTGTTTCTAAATTGTGATTCCTTGTTTGGTGATGGTCTGTTCTGCATGTGTAACTGAGCTGAGGTATTCTGTTTATATAATTCCTATTTGACATTGCCACTTGTTCTTTCCCCAGTAGGTCATGTATTGTTGTTCTCTGAGATGTATTGGTTTAATATTTGCAGTGTTGCCTTTTGATAGGTAGAGTATGGTGCTTTGTGAGTCCTGGTAGTGCTGTTAGGATACGGCGGGTTTGCTATGGGTTCTAAATGGGCAGCGTTTGTAGTAGTTCCTAATGTGCCTGGCGGTTGGTACTGGATTATAGTAATGTAGAAACCTTTTAGTCTTTCTTTATCCATATACTCATTAAGAGGCATGTTTACTAAAAGTTAGTGTATGGTAACATTATGCAAATATTTATGCAAATGAAGCACCTTATGCAAATGGGGCTTTAATTGACGTGCTGGCACTTTGAGGAAATTCTTTGGTTTTGTGCGGCAGTTTGGGCACTCGGGCTCAAAAAGGTTAGCCATCACTGCTCTAGGGAAATCCCTGGACCTCCCTCCAGCACTGTTTTCCCCGGTAAGGAATGTCTGTACCTCTAGTATGGGATATCTCTCCCTGGTTCAGTTGCCTTGGTTCCTCTCTGCTGTTCAGCCACGGTTCCTTGCTCCAGGCTGGGTTCTGGTTACTTCTAGCTATAGCCTTGTTCACCCACCTTTGAGCAGCTTGAAACCTTCGGTCCGAGACCCGAGGTAGAAGACTTCCTTGCTTTCTTTCTCTAAGCAAAGCACACGTGGTTTCTTGGCTGTCAGTCTCCTTCCACATCCTTCTCCTTCCCTTGATGTTTCCTCCTCTGAGTTCCTCTCTCTGAACTCCTGGAATAGCTGAAACACGCTGAACTCTCTGAACTTGCCAACGATTCTGGACTGGAACTGGAACACAAACAGTTTGAACCGCAACCTGATCCTGAACCCCCTTCTCCCCTTCTGAGCAGGGTTTATAAGGCTGCTTCTTAGCTAACCTTTCTCTGTCTGTGCACAGGTGTTTGCCATTACTCCCTAAGCTTGCACTTACATCAGCAGAGCTTGGGTGTGACAAACTGGCTCTATCAACTCCATGCTTTCTTTCTTTGACTGCAGTCTGGAACCTGTGAATTTCAGGAATGTCTCTTTCTTTAAAGGTATATTCACTATCTTTTCCTATTTCCATCGGTTCAGCAGGGCTCTCCTCATCACACTATGTTATTTTAAAATTTTGATAGAAATACCTTCAGTGGTATATGGGAAAGGAGAAAAAGGCAATGATGAGAGTCAGAATCCATACAGGTAGTAAGAGTCCAAAGGGACGAGGAGGTCCTGTATCAGGGGCTGATGGAGTAAACTGTGTTGCCTATTAGTACAGCGAATTATGCTTGCATTTCCCAGTGCTAATCTTACTCAGGATGCAGGAAAAGAGATTAGTGCAGGAAAATCAGCATAAAACCACAGTGCTAAAGGGTAGCACAGTGAGCATGCAAAATGCATACAAAATGCTTTATAATAAATTGCTCCTGATGTTTAAAAAAACTGGGCTAGAACTTAGTCATTGGTGGACCCCTCACTATTGACTTTTGCAGGGTTGGGAGTGAAGGGTCTAGAGTCATCACCAGTGTAGTTGTTTGTGGGTCAGGGCTCATGGGCATAGGCATCAGAACAGGTGGGCCACATGAGCCCTGGCCCTATCGATATATCTCTGCCTCAAATGCAGCAGACTCTTGCCTACTCATTGGGAGATGGATCCCCATAGGAAGAACAGGTATGGAGGGCTGCGATCGCGGCCTTGATGCAGGTTGTCTGCCTGCAGGGATCCCATCCCCCATGAGTAAAACAGCATAAGAGAGCCTCAATTGCAGCAAAGACCCCCTCCTGTGTGCTTATGGGAGATCGGATCTCCACAGGCAGAACAGGAGGGGAAGGCTGGCCTTGATGCTGGTTGTCTGGCCATGGGGAGAGGGCTAAGGACAGAATTGGGGCGCAGCTTGAGGCCCCTCCAAACACTTAGGAATTCCACTATCCCTGCTCGAGGGGAGGAATGCAGGGGCAAGAGTGTTGGGGGGGGGGGTAGAAGAAAAATAATTTGATCTGGTATTTTTTTTGTCAGTCTCTCTTCCTACCTCTTTTTCCCAGCCCGGCAATAGGATTCCCCACCCCCATTGGGACGTCCATCCCCACTATTCTCAGGACAGAATGACCTCCTAACCATATGGCAAATCTGTACAGACTTAAGACAGCCATGAACCTGCCCTGACTTTATGTAAGCACCAAACCATTTAGTGGCCTGAAGCTCACTGCTAACTGGATTAGGGTTGGGATAGCCCACAGACCGCCCCGGCACTGCGCAGACAGTGCTGTGGTGCTCAGCAGGGATATTCTTGTTAGTGCCACTGCATGTCCCTTTCAGCAGGGTTTATCTGGTTAACCAGTCCTGCTGACCAGATAAACCCCTTTGAATTTTAGCCTGATAATTTCTGAAGTAATTAAAAAGAAGTTTACACCCCTGCAAACTACATGAATACAAAGTACTCGCATTCTCCTGCCTGCTCAAATTTTCAAAGAGAAACTCCACAGGGCCTTTTCCTTTCAGAATTAACTTGCAGGCCCACAGGGACAAAACACTTGTAGGCCTGCAAGCTCCATGGGAAGCATAGAATTTGCCCTCATTATGGTTAAAGACTAAAGGCCATGTAAATGAATTCTCTTTAACCCGTAAAATATACTGGTGTTAGAAGACTGTAAAGTGTAAAGTCACAATTAGTAATGTTTTTGCTTTAAGGTCATACTTTAATGGTGAGATGTTTTATTCTTCTTTCTGTGAAGCTGTGCACCTGAAAGTGTTTCAACTGTGACTTTCAGTGCTCGCCTGATCAAAACGTTTGAAAAACATATTGATATTTTCATTTTCTACCCATTAGTAAGAATACAAATAAAGATATTGAATTGAGTGCATTTTGATGGCTCTGTAGATCAATAAAATATGAGATAGGAATAAAGCAATTCTGAAGTAAACACAACATTGTCCTCATGGAGACTGATACTAGTCTTTAGTTATTACTAGAAAGAACTCAAAAACATATTGTCTTCTTGAGGGTTATGATCACAATTATTCTAAAAAGTAAGCATTGCATTCTCTTCCAGGCATGATAAAGCAAAAACTACCATATTGTCCATGCATGTAGAGCAGAACAATAGTTGAGGAATTACCCACTATCAGGTTACACATTATAATCATAAATATCTATTCCAGTACAATAATAAAGTTTTAAACCAACACCACCAATGCATTTTTTCATATAACTAAATTGGCAAAACAACTAAATTATGGAGGCCATCTTGGAAGGATTGTGCACTGTTTATTTATATATCTAAATCAGCATGGAATTTCGAGCAGCAGGTTTTTTGAAAAGGTAATATATATAAAAGGCAGTGGCATGCAGGGCAAGAATTTTGGATGCCCTAAGCAAACCTTTAGCATTTTGGTCCCCCCCATATTTTGATAATGATCTTGCTAACACCATACCTCCTGTAAAAATGCGGAATGATATCCTCTGATGTGCATCCCACTTAAAGTGCGTGCTTCTTTGGTGGCACCATATATATTTTAGAAAATATCCCATGTTTACTGAGCCTTTTCTAAAATATTAGAGTTTCTTTTTGTAATTTATACATATTAGAATTTTCACAAATACACAATCATTTAGGTCAATATTCCAAGGGACCTATACATTTAGTAGGTAATTTTATAAGGTCATTCCCATGCATTTGTGGCCACATGCACATGTAATTGATCTCTTAAAAAATACCAACCAGTGTAAAAGTACTCAGTTTGATATGAAGGCGTGTACTTTGTTGATAGGCATAGCCATAGTGCAGTCTGGGTGGGCCATGGGTGGAATTTGTGTGTACACATGTATATGATAAAATACATTGATCTATGTGCATACCTATATAAAGCACGCACTAACATTTACACTTGCTCAGAGTGGGGGAGTAACCTAGTGGTTAAAGCAATAGCTTGCTACCAATGTTCCCGCTAAGCTGCGCTGGGTCCGCCGCCAACATTCCTGCCGGCAGGGGGAGGTGCAGAGCGATCGCTCGCTCTGCCCCTCCCCCCACCGGCAGGAATGCCAGCGGAGGACCCAGCACAGATTAAAGAAAAAATTGCGAGGATGCTGCGGCATGTGTAGACCCTGTGTCTAACGCACACCGCAGCACCCTCGCAATGTTCTCTTTAATCTGCGCCAGGTCCTCCGCCGGCATTCCTGCCAGTGGGGGGAGGGGCAGAGCGATCGATCGCTCTGCACCTCCCCCTGCCGGCAGGAATGTTGGCGGCAGACCCAGCGCAGCTTAGTGGGAACATTGCTTACTACCCAATTGATCTGGGTTCAATCCAACTAGCATGCCTTGGGTAAGTCACTTTACCCTCCATTACCTCAGAAAAAAAGGCCTGGTAATCTACTTCCAGTCATACCTTGCCAAGGAAACTCAGGAGCTTGCTGGGTTGCAAGGAGTCAGCATTGACTTGGCAGCACTTAAAAAAAACAAATAGGCAATGAAATAACAACTGGTCTATGTTGTAGAATTGCTGACATATATTAAGTCAGAGCCTAAAATTTGCATTTTAAAAGTGGTTTCTTTCTGATTCCTGCAACTTGGAATTTTATTACAGTGAAAAGTTCTCAGTGTACATATATAGCATGACCTCTGAGGAAGCCGTGGCATTGCCGAAACATGTCTGTGTAGGGTCTGTTTTTTTTGTCATTGATTGCTCTTCAATCAAACAAATTGTTATTCATCACCTGTTTTGGTTGTAGTATCAGACTGATATTTCATCTTAGTCTTCCAACTTATAATGTATTATTTGTGCTCCCCATTGACTCCTTAATCAAAATGCTGTGTTACTCTCCAGTGACATTCTAAATGTCTACACCTTGATTTCAGCCCTGCTTCTCACACTAGGTATGAATAGACATGACATTCTGCCTTCTATTTTCTTGATCTCTATCTTTGGAACAATCTTCCCCTTGCCCTTTAACTGTAGCCCCCTTTCACAAGTTTCAAGACCCATCTTAAAACTCTTCTGTTTCAAGAGGCCTTTGACATTCCCATCACTTGATTCACTGGACCCTGTAGATGACCATCTCTCCTCCCTATTTCTCTCTCTCGCCTTTTCTTAGTATGTCTATGACACTGGAGTTCTTTTCCCCCTTGATTTTCTTTTACTTCTTTTTTTATTTTAAACCACCTTGCTAATTCATCAGAAGGGCAGTGCTATCAAAATTTAATAAAAATAAATATATGATATGGAGTTTGTGCCAAAAGATATCTGAGAAGAGACTTGAAGACCTGTATACCCTAGAGGAGAGGAGGGACAGGGAAGATATGATACAGACATTTAAATACTTAAAAGCTATTAAGAAACAAACTTTTTTCAAGGAAGGAAAAGTCATAGAACGAGAGGACATGAAATGAAGCTGCAAGGAAGTGAACTTAAATGCAACATCAAGAAATACTTTTTCATAGAAAGAGTTATGTATGCCTGGGATGCCCTCCCAATGGAGGTGGTGGGCAAAAACAATTACAGAATTCTAAAAGGCATGGGACGGACACAGAGGATCACTATATAGCAATAGTCTGGAATCAAAGCAAACTTTGGTGACTTTTACACTTCAAAAGAAATAGAGGGAAGTAATCTGCATAGAGTGACAGGTACGACCCTAAAGAAAGGCATGACAGGGTAACCTGCCCAGAGTAGCACATACAACTTTGGCCATCTTACTGGGCAGACTACATGGACCATGCCGGCCTTTATTCAGTTACATGAATTTGCTATACCGCCTTTCCAAAGAATTTCAAAGCAGTTTACATTAAAAAGAGAATAGGCAAAGCGGGCAACAGAACAACAACCTGGAGACAGGACATTGAGGAATTACTGAAAAATCACAGGCCAGGAATTACACATCAGGTAAAGAGGATAATCACAGTGATTACATTGGTTTGCTACTGCTTATGTGGTTGCCAAAGACCTCGACAAAGATATTCGTTTTCAGGGCAGTTTTGAACGTCATATAATGTGATTCAATACAGAGGGAAGCTGGAAAGGAGTTCCATAAAATGGAGCCATGACATAGAAGGACACGGTTTGGTGAGGGGAGGTAAAGAATATTTCATGCTGGGATTGGGTTGGACAGGAAGATGGAAGTATGATGTGAGATGAGAAATAAAAAGGAAAACTGGTATAAAAAGCCCGAGGTGCCAGCATCATAATTTTAAATGTAATCTGAATAGGTAACAGGAAGCCAGTGATGTAAAATGCAAAGGGTCATACTTCTTAGAAAAGTGCATGAGCTTGAAAATGATATTTTGGACATTCTGAAGATGTTTCAAGGAAGAAACAGGGATGTGGCATGAACCGTAAAACTTAAAAGATCAAGAAACAGGTAGTCCACAGCATAAGATGTTGCCATAATTGAACCTGGACAGAATTAGTATATGAGCTGCTGTGGTGATTGAATGATTTACTGTTACTATGTTACAATTTTTAGGACAGAAAATTTTATAGAAGCCTATTTTTATGGATAATGCTCTGTTTTATCTGCTAAATGTCTTTGAGAATTCACCCCTCCCCCAATTTAGATCACAGTATCATTTTAACTCACCATCTTCTTTAATCAGTCCTCACGAACCTTATCAGTTACCACATTACATAACTTTTGGATTTATTTACTCTCTAGATGTGACACAATATTGTATGAGAGAACCATCTTTTTGGTCATGACTTTGTATATGGAATGTGTGTTCTGGCATGGTGTCAGAGATAGGAGGGACTTCCGCATTTCACTAGCTTAATCCTAGTTTTGAAGGGTATTCTGTAGCAGAGAACTGAAAAAATACAATTACTATATAATGTTTAAGCTGAATGCAACATTAGCCTACATTCTTTTCAGAATCAGTCACACTCAAAAAATTATATTTCTTAGGACTTGGTGGGGTATCTGGTAACTGTTCAGAAAGCTTAAAAATACCTAGTGGCTGCTTTGACTTCTGTAGTGTAGCCAGATGAGAACAGAATTAAATTCAATTTATTTGCTTACTTAATGCTATTTAAATTATGCGAGCCCAACTGAAACCGTTCAAGGTGGATTACAAAGTCAACAAAGACAAGTTAAGGCAAACATGACAAATAATACTTTGTATGTGCAGCATAAAGCTTTCAATTGAAGCAACTCAGAAAGCATCAGTAAGCAAATGAGCTTTATCATTTTTCCGGAAGGACAAAGAATTAATTTCAGTCCGGTTCTCTGTAGGGAGTTCCATAATTTTAGAGTGGCAGATAAAAAGCAGCCAAATGAGCATAATCTATGGCATACTCCCAAGCTGGGCAGTATCAGAAGCACAAAGACCATGGCTGGTATGTGGAGGGTTCGTAACTCATTAAAATATTGAAGGCCCTCTCCTTCAGGAATGTGCAATTTATATGGCAGTCTTAAAATGAATGCTTCAAATGATGGGCAACGAATGGATGCTTTTCAGACATGGGGTAATATGATCATAGAAACAAGCACTAGTTAACAGTCTGGCAGCAGCATTTTGTATGAACTATAGAGCACATTGGAGACATTGAGGCACATCAATGTAAACTGAATTACAGTAATCTAAATTCAACAAATGATGCCACTGAAGCACTGTCAAAAAAGTATCAAGTGGTAGAAAGTATCTTATACTTTTCACTAGCCTAAGACGGTCATTTTAAAAGGTTTAGTTGGGATTTGGATGTCTGAAGACAATCACGTGGATGCCTTAATTGCCATTCCACAAATGACATTCACAGATGTCTCCAGTGAAGAGACATCCAAGTAGGCACAGGGGTGTGGTGGAGGCATATCCAGTAGGGCATGTCAATTTTAGGGGTAGATTTTTATTTTTCCAAACTTTACAAGCCACTAGGGACCAAATCCTGCAGTTTTGCATGCTGAATTTAAAGCTATCTTCAGAAACTGTTTAAAGTGAGTCTTACCTACATCAAATCACAGTTGAAATATGTAGAAATGAAGTAATATTTATTTGAACATACAAGTAATCTGAACAACATCTGTAGCTACATAATTGTCTTTAAAATGTCATTTATGCAGTTAATTTAATATTATTTAACAAAATCCAGCAAAGAAGCCATATCTTGTTTGCTTCTGTTTTGGCTCATGAGCTCCCCACTGTCCATCTGACCCCTAATTTAATGTTCCCTTCTCTCCTGATTGTACACATGACCAGTAGCCTTAGTTGTCATTTTTACACACCTTTCTATAGACTGGGTATATGATGGCCAGTCTGGAACCATCATGGGCTTGTTCAGAAATGCTTTGCTCTCTGCTGTTGTCATGGTACAGGTAAGAGGAGGCTCAGAGACTCCGGAGCTCCAGTCAAGTAATTGGGTTCTCTAAGCTGAGTCGTCTCATCTCTTTCACCTCTGATCTTCAATATATTCTCCACTACATCCCCTCTCTCCTGTTCCTCTTCACTGCACAACATAGCTTACAGAACAGACACGCTGTAAGCATATCAAGCTGACCTTCTCACTGTAGACATGACTATCTTCCTTACCTCTTCACACTGTTCTTTCAACAGTTACAGCTGGAAAAGGAGATGCCTGGGACCTTGTGTCCAATTGCTATTTATTTTTATATCGAACCAGTTCACAGAACACAGAAATAAGTAAGATACATTGATAATTGAGGCACAAAAGGCATTAAAATGCAATGCAAACACATAAAAACAATTATCAGAGCACTTAAATATATGTCAGTAATTTGTTTATTTTTGCATAATTTCCTAGGCATTACAGGTAGGTAAATAACATATTACACAAAATTTAAAGCTAGCTGTTTTTTTTGCCACATGAAATTGTACCATTTTTTCACTAGTGCTTTTTAAAATTATATCATCTCCAAAACAGGCATCAGGAAAGTGCTTATTTCACCTTAAAACATCCATAAAGTGTAGAATTAAGTAACTAGCCTTAGATCACAAAGACTTACACTGAGATTTGAACCCCAGTCACCCTACTTTTAAACCTCTACACTAACCATTATGCTATTGGACATCTTGGTTCTGAAATACTATCCTGAGGATGTCTATATAGACGTCTGATAGACGTGCATATCAGGCACATCCATGTTTCTGAAATCGTGCCTGCTTTTTTTCAGACGTTTTGTCTTTGATGTCCCAGATTGCACTTGGACATCCCACTGTGGAATATGCCTCTAAACTTAACGGATGTTCTGATCGCTGCCTTATCGAGACTTTTTAATATCAGACCAGGATAAGAATTAACTTCCAAGGCATAAAATGAATTTCACCACAGAATCAATTCTGTGGCTTACCCAGAGGACCTCTGCTTTTGAAGGATACCAAGTTGGCATACTTATGTCAGCGGTTTGTTGAAAAAGAGTATAACAAAAGGAACTATTTTATATACTTCCATCATTTCCAGAATATAAAAATATGGGCATCAAATTGTTAAATTCTTTTACCATGCCCCTACTACTTAGGATGACTGAGAGAACATGCCGACCAAGGAGGGAAGTAGGCTTGTCTAACTGTATCACTTAAGCCAGGGGTTCCCAAAACAGTAAGGTTTACAGGATATTTGCAATGAATATCCATGAGATCATATGCTTGCATCCTATTGTATGGAAATTATTTCATGTATTTTAACTGTGGATATTCTAAAAACTGACTTAAAATTGGCTTGAAACACTGAACTCTATTCCCTGACGTGTTCTTTATTTTCCTCGTTAACTGCCATGTCAGCTAATATTTGCAAAGTAATATCCTAGTAAGAAGGACATGTGCAGGACAACTGCAAATAAAGGGATAGGAAAAACTCAACATGTTAATAGTTCAAGGTAAGATTTTGTTTAAAGCAAAACACTAGGATCAGGGCTGGAGAAGTGGGCTGGGAGAAAAGGACCAATGAATAGTGTTGTCACACCATCTACATTTTAACCCATCAGCTGCCCCCTACTTCATATAGTAACATAGTAACATAGTAAATGACGGCAGATAAAGACCGGTATGGTCCATCTAGTCTGCCCAGCAAAGTGGCAAGAATAGGTGCATCTGCTATTCCATGAAGGTCACCCCTCCCCATGTCTTTGTTTAGGGGTGAACCCACCGCTCAGTGTAGGTCACCCCTGTTTGCTGAGATATAAGAGATAGTTATGCTTATTTTGATTTTATCCTGTTGCTCTAAAGGGATAAACTATGTCTGTCCCATTCCATTTTCAATTCTGTCACTGTATTTGCCCCAACACTTCCATCGGGAGGGCATTCCAAAAATCCACCACCCTTTCAGTGAAAAAGTATTTCCTGACATTGCCTTTCAGTTTACCCCCTTGCAGCTTCATGTTTTGCCCTCTAGTTTTGCAGCTTCCCCGTCTTTGGAAGCGGTTTGCTTGTTCATTAATACTCTTAAGTGTTTACAGGTCTGAATCAAATCTCCCCTGTCCCTCCTCCCTTCCAGAGTGTACATATTTAGGTCTTCAATTCTCTTCTTATAAGTTTTCTGACGCAGGCTCCAAATCATTTTGGTCGCCTTCCTCTGAACTGTTTCCAGCCTTTTTATGTCCTTTGCGAGATATGGTCTATGTTTTAATCACAATCACATTTCATTCAGATTTTAGCTACTTTATTGGATTTTATTCTGTCTTCTGTTTTGTTATATTCTAATATAGTACCTTGCTATATTTTTCCATACCATAAATTATCCTGCTATGCAGAGGCATCGGAATGCCGTGTTCCGTGGGGGGGGGGGGGGCAAGCTCTGTCCCTGGGCCAGCCGAACTCCATGTGGCTGCGATCACCAGCTTTCCCCTCCTGTATGCCCGCAGGAATCAGATCTTCCATGGGCAGACAGGAGGGATCTGTGCCCATGATCACAGCACTCTTCTGCCCACAGCGGATGTGATCCCAGCAGGCAATCTGCTGCTTGCTGGGTTGTGATCACTGGTCTTCCCCTACTTCTGCCTGTAGGAGATCGGATCCCTATGGGCCGAAGTAGGGGAAGCCCCAATCACAGCAGCAAAGTTGTGGTGGGGCCCCCCTTTTCCAATGCCTATGCTGCTAATAAAAAACAAGAAGAAGCTATTGGGCCCTTTTACCAAAGTGTTCTATGTGGTTAATACACAGTTTGGCATATGTTAACTTGTGCTTGAGCCCATGGTAACAATTACTACATGGCCATGACAGTTAACACATGATGAGTTACATACTAACTGGCAAGCATGTGTTCGGGTGCCAAATGGGCAGGTTAGGGGCAGAGAGTGGGCATGGTGGGATGTGCCCTGATTCTGAACGCCTGCACATACAGCAACCACCTCGTCTAACCCTCCCAGGGCTCCTGCATAGAGCCTGGTGCCATGACATCCCGGCGCCATGTAGAAGCACCGATCAGCTGCACAGGTTCAAAAGTGCCTTTCCCCACCGCATGATCCCTGTAAAGGCCTGCCAAGGCCAGGATTGGGCAACAGGGAAATGCATGATGTCACTCACCAGTTTTGGTGTTCCCTCCATGACTGGCCTGCAACTTCGAGGGGACTTATTCCACCTCCGAGGTGGAATAAGTTCCCCATCCAACCTTCAGCCCCAGGACGTACAGGGCCGCGACCGGAATCGGCCCTGTACGTCCAGGTTCAGGGTCCTACCTCCTCCCCGCCCATGCTTCTCCTCTGGCTCTCCCCCTCTCGCTCCTTCCAGAGCTCCCCACACATCTCCTCTGTAGATGTGGGGATCTTTGGGCTGTGAATTGGGGACAAGCATTTGGCGGGGGATGTACATCCAAACTGGACATACATCCCTACTAAATGCTGTTCACAATGACCCCCATTGCCATTAGCGCAGGGGTACATATCACACACTATCAATGTTGCAAGTAGCACAGGTTCATCTTATGTCACTTCAGTAGGTGGAGTTAAGTGCACCCACAGTAATTCACAAGGCCCTGAATGTGCTCTAAGGGGCTCTGCTTGTGTGCTAACTGTTGGGCACATGCTGGCCCTGCCCCTGGCAGTTACCATGGAGATTTTCCACTTACCACACATTCGTTTTTGAACTAAATGCACATATTTCTTTGCACCACACCACCATTAGTAATTTCAACAACCATCTAAGCTATTAATGGTGCATTCATGTTTAAAACCTTCTATCTCCAAACTTTCATACCCTCAGCTCAACCCATTTCTGACTTATGAGGGGGCACACACCATCATACAAGCCAGAAGACACACAGCCATTGGTACAATCTCATAAGCCTCCCTTTGAGAAGAACTGAGGATAAGTATATACACACATGGCATGGAAGATTGTCAGGTGCTTGGTTATTTGGATGACCATAATCTAATTTTTGGCATCAGCCCAAATTGGCACCTGGCAGATTATATTGAGGTGGATAAACTTCAGTGTAGAAGAGGAAGCAATACAACATGAAACTAACCAACCCATGTTGGGAGGAAAACATGATGAAACAGTGAGTATCTGTTGGGCTGTCAGAGGAAGGCATGCTGCTGTGGGATTCTCCAGGCCACCAGAGAAGATTGAGATGTTAATGTGCCTTGCTCGAGTTTTTGGGCGGTATTAAAAGACAAGACTATTTTGGGAGGCATTGGGAGGGGGTGGGTTGAGTTTCAGGAGTTTTGTGTTGGTAGGAAGGAGGAGGTCATATTATATTTTGCATTGTTATATATTACACATTGTCTATGTATTGTATGAACTTTAACTGTAAGCTGGTCTTCATTGACCATAAGCGTGGTTACTCACCTGTAACAGGTGTTCTCCAGGAGCAGCAGGAATCAGTCCTCACTTATGGGTGACGTCGGCGCCGACGGAGCCCTCGCGGAGCAATTTTCCCCAGCTTTCAAAGAAAGCCTTTGGGAATTGCAGCGCGCATGCGCGGTCCCCTTCCCGCCCAAGGGTGCCATCTTAGCCAGTCAGATGACATAGCTAAAAAAGACAGCATAAAAATTTACAAAAGAACTAAAGCAGGTGATTGCAACTCCACGGGGAGGAGGGAGGGTTGTGAGGACTGATTCCTGCTGCTCCTGGAGAACACCTGTTACAGGTGAGTAACCACGCTTTCTCCAGGACCAAGCAGGAAGTCAGTCCTCACTTATGGGACTCCCAAGCTCAAGGCTACCGGAGACCCTAAGCACAAAAAATGAGCTCCCTCTAGCTCAGCAGCATAGCAGGAAAGAATCTTCGCTGAATTATCACCCACCGGTAGCCCACATCCGGGATGGAGGGTAGGAGTTGCTCACACCTCAAAGAGATTACGGAGGACTGCCTGTCCGAAAGCACTGTCCCTGCGGGACTCCCTCTCGAGACAGTAATGGACCGCAAAAGTCTGGCTCGAAGACCAAGTAGCGGCCCGGCAGATGTCTGCCAGCGGAACAGAGCGGAGGTAAGCCACTGACGTAGCCTTTGCCCGAACGCAATGAGCCGTGACCCGACCTTCCAAGGAGAGTCCGGCTGCCCCATAAGCCCAAGAGATACAGTCCGCAACCCAGATGGACAGAGTACGCTTGGAGACCGGGAGCCCCAATTTATTGGGGTCAAAAGACACAAAAAGCTGAGCAGCTTTACGGTGCTCCCGCGTACGGTCAAGGTAGAAGTTCAATGCCCTTCTACAGTCCAGGGTATGGAGGACCGTTTCAGCTCGGCTGGAGTGTGGTCTGGGAAAGAAGGTTGGAAGTACCACCTCCTGATTGATGTGAAAAGGGGAGACCACTTTTGGAAGAATTTTTGGGTGAGTCCGTAGGACTACCCTATTTTTGTAGAACCGAGTGTAAGGGGGATCAGACACGAGGGCCTGCAATTCACTTACGCGTCTAGCGGAAGTGAGGGCTATCAAGAACAGAGTTTTCCAAGAAAGAAAACGGAGAGAACAGGTAGCCATAGGTTCAAAAGGCGGACAGGTGATCCGCTGTAAAACCACATTCAGGTCCCAGTCAGGCGCTGGCGGGCGCAGAGGTGGTTTAAGCAGAAGGAGACCTCGGAGAAATCTCGCTACGAGAGGGTCGTTGGAGAGAGGTCTGCCGTCCACCGGCACATGATGTGCTGAAAGAGCACTGAGGTGAACTTTGACGGAGTTGGACTTAAGTCCCAGATTAGAGAGGTATAGCAAGTACTGCAAGATCACCGACACCGGGCAGGAGAAGGGATCCTGAGACTGTTGGGTACACCAAACGGAAAAACGACGCCATTTAAGGGCGTAGCATTTGCGGGTAGAAGGTCGTCGCGAAGCTAAGACGACCTCCTCCACCTCTGCCGGCAGGAGAAGGGGAGCAAGGACTACCCTCTCAGCAGCCAGGCCATTAGATTGAGAGATCTGAGGTTGGGGTGCAGCAGAGACCCCTGATCCTGAGTGAGGAGATCCGGTTGTAACCCCAGAGGGAATGGATCCTCCACCGCTAATTGCAGCAGGAGCGGAAACCACGGCTGTCTGGGCCAGCGAGGGGCCACCAGGATCATGAAGGCTTTGTCTCGGAGAACCTTGAAAAGAGTCCGAGAGACTAGCGGGATGGGAGGGAAAGCGTACAAAAGGCTCCCCGACCATGAGAGTAGAAAAGCGTCCGCCGCAACCCGAAGGGGGGTGTGGCTGACGAGAGCAGAAGCGAGGAAGTTGCTGGTTGTGAGGACTGGCAAAGAGATCCACCGTGGGGAGGCCCCACTTTAGAAAGAGCTTCTGAGCTACCAAGGGATCCAGGCGCCACTCGTGCGGCTGGAGGATCCTGCTGAGTTTGTCCGCCAGGCAATTCTCTTGGCCTGGGAGATAAACTGCCTGGAGGAGAACGCCGTGACTGACGGCCCAAGAGCAGAGCTTCTGTGCTTCCCGGCAGAGAAGGAAGGAGCCCGTGCCCCCCTGCTTGTTCACGTAGAACATGGCAACTTGTTTGTCCGTCTGGACAAGGACGGACTGGTGAGAGGTCAGGTGGGAGAAGGCCTTGAGAGCCAGGCGGATCGCTCTGAGCTCCAGGAAGTTGATCTGCTGAGCAGACTCCCACGTGGTCCAGAGGCCCTGAGTACGTGCCCCTTGGCAATGTGCTCCCCAGCCCAGGAGGGATGCATCTGTTGTCAGCACCCGGGCCGGCTGAGGTGACTGGAAAGGCATGCCGAGTATCAGGTTCGGCCGATGAAGCCACCACCGGAAAGACGAGATCAGCGGCTTGGAGACGCGCACTAGGTCTGCTAGGCCGCCTGTGGCTTGTTGCCACTGCTGGCGGAGACACCATTGAGCAGGCCGCATATTCAGGCGGGCATTGGGGGTCACATGGACGGTGGAAGCCATATGGCCGAGTAGTCTCAGGAAGCGCCTGGCGGAGACCAGGGGCTGGCTGCGAAAACGGTCGGCTAGGTCCATGAGCCGTTGACCCCTGTCGAGCGGTAGGAACGCTCGTGCCTGAGGAGTTTGCAGCCTTGCGCCGATGAACTCGAGATCCTGTGAGGGGAGCAAAGTGGACTTTGCGAAGTTTATAACAAAGCCCAAGTACTGCAGAAGAGTCACCGTGCGGCATGTGGCGTGGGTGACCTCCGGAGCGGACGCTGCTCTGATGAGCCAGTCGTCGAGGTACGGAAAGACATAGAGGCCGTGAAGCCGGAGATGGGCCGCCACCACCGCGAGACATTTTGTGAAGACTCGCGGTGCGGAGGACAGGCCAAAGGGCAGTACTCTGTACTGGTAATGATTTCCTGCCACCACAAACCTTAGGTACTGGCGGTGGTCTGGGTGGATAAGGATGTGCGTGTAGGCATCCTTTAGATCCAAGGAGCATAGCCAATCTCCCTGCTGGAGGTAGGGCAGAAGGATTCCAAGGGTAAGCATCTTGAACTTTTCCCGCACGAGGAATTTGTTGAGGTTGCGCAAGTCCAGGATGGGTCTGAGGCCTCCTGTCCTTTTTGGTACCAGAAAATACCTGGAATAAAAGCCTTGACCTCTCAGGTGGTGGGGCACCGGTTCCACCGCCTGTTCCTGTAGAAGACCTGCTAACTCCTGAAGGAGTAATTCCCTGTGCAGAGGGGGTCGTGGAGGTTCTCCCGGAAAATAGGAGGGAGGGACCTGGTGGAAGTGGAGAAGATAGCCTTCTCGTACGACTTGAAGCACCCAGGCATCCGAGGTGATGCTGGACCACCTGTGGGCGAAGTGAACCAGCCGGCCTCCGGTGCAGGGAGGAACCAGCGGGGGGGGAGAGGCTATGCTTAAGGAGTCAAAAACCCCCACCCTGCGGAGCAGGGGCTGGTGGTGCAGGCTTGGGGGCTTGCTGCCTACGGGACCCGTTACCCCGTCCCTTTGCCTGCTGGCCCTGTTGGGGAGCTGCAGGGGCCTGATATTGGGGGTATTGTTTGTAGGCAGCCGCCTTCCTCGAGTAAAAGGACTTCTTTCCCGAGCCCTTCTTTTTCTGGGAAGGGGCGGAGGTCTTCCTAGAAAGCCTAGTCCTGGTGAGAGTCTCCGTCTCAATTTGTGCAGCCTTTTCAGCCATGGGCTTGCCAAAGAGGTTTTCGCCTCGGCAGGGGACATCGACCAACTTGTCCTGCACCCAGGGCTCAAGGTCAGACGACTGAAGCCAAGCCTGTCGGCGGGCACCGATGCCGGCTGCGGCCACTCGAGCCGAGGCTTCAAAGCCATCATAGGCTGCTCGGGACATGAATTTTGAGCATTCCCGAATGCCAGTGGACAAGGCCAGGAACCTCCGCAAGGGTTCCTCGGACAAACCAGCGGAGAATCCGGCTAGCTCTTTAGCCAGGTCTCGGAGATACATGCCCATGTATAGCTGGTAGGTCTGGACACGACAAGCAAGCATAGAGCCCTGGAAACACTTCTTACCAAGGCCATCCAGGTTACGGGCCTCCCTGCCAGGAGGCACCGAGGAGTGCATCTTCTGGCTCTTAAGACGATGCATGGCCGATTCCACTACCATGGAATGGTGTGGTAGCTGTGCTTTTTGGAAGCCAGGGCTCTTGCGGACTCGATAGATAGAATCGACCCGCTTGCTCAGGACCGGCGAGGAGGCCGGACTCTCCCACATGCGGAAGAGTAGTCGTTCCAGCATGGGAGGAACCGGTACAGTAAAGTGTTCCCTGGTGGGAGAGTCATACTGGAGGGCGTCGAGCTCTTCGGCTCGAGGCTCCTCCTCGGGATCCGCAGGGAAGGCCAAAGCCTTGGCCATATCCCTGACGAAGTCCGAGAACCGGGCATCCTCCGGGGGGGACTGCTTCCGAGGTTCGGACTCAGGTGAGTCCGAGGGGACACACCGAGTCCGAAAAGAATCAGGCGACTCTTCCTCTTCAGACTCCCAGACCGACTCCGACGAGGACTCGGTGGGGTCGGCCCGGGCAGGGTGCGGCGCCTGCCGCCCCGACGCCGAGGGAGTCGGCGTCGGCGACCTCGGTCCCGAACGGGAGGCCGAGGGTGACCTCGACCGAGGATCGACTCGAGTTCGCATCGTCTCGAGGATCGGCTCGGTCTCCGGGGTCGACTTAGACGTCGACGTCCCGGCGGTCGGGGCAGCGGCGCCAGCGAAGCCAGCGAGCAGTGCTCGCTGCTGGTCCATGAAGGCAGATAGTCTGCTCTCCAAGGCCGTCAACCTGAGTCCGAGCTCAGGTGACCCAGCAGCCCCCGACTCGGGCCCCGACGGCGGCTGTCGCGGAGGCGAGTCCAGAAGGACCACAGGACTTACCCGAGCAGGCAACTCCGACTCCAGGCGAGGTCGCTTCGTGAGGTGCTCCTTCTCCAAGGACCCGGGCGGCTGTCGGGGCTATGCGACCTGGCCCTCGCGGAGCCAGGAGCGTCCACCGACGCCGCCCTCGCGGGTTTCACCTTCCGACGATGGTCCCCGGAGGGAGAACCCCTGTCGGAGGAACTCCGGCGACGGTCCGAGCTGGAACCCCTGGACGCGGAGGCCTCCGACGAGGTCCGGGTACGGCTGGGGTCAGCGAAGATTCTATCCCGCTGATGCCGCCGACTTCTCAACGCTTTGGAGGACAGTTTGCCACAAGGCCCACAGATCATTTCTTCATGATCCGGGCCCAGGCAGCGGAGGCAATGGTCATGTGTGTCAGTTAGTGACATATTTCGGTCACACTGACCACACCGCTTGAAACCACTGGCAGCCATCGGGGGAAAAAGGGCCCCCGCGAGGTCAAAGGACCGGGCTGCCAGGGAAAAACCAAAAACGAAACTGACTAAGTCAGAAAAACCGAAAAAGAAGAAGAGGACTCGTGACCGGCGTCGCGAGTCCGGGCGGGAAAAAGACCGGCGTCGAACCGAAGGAAAAAAAGAGTAATTTATGAAGAAAAATCAACTTTTTCGCGGGGACACGACGGGTACGTCTGTAGGGCTCCGCGGAAAAAAGAAGACTGGCTAAGATGGCACCCTTGGGCGGGAAGGGGACCGCGCATGCGCGCTGCAATTCCCAAAGGCTTTCTTTGAAAGCTGGGGAAAATTGCTCCGCGAGGGCTCCGTCGGCGCCGACGTCACCCATAAGTGAGGACTGACTTCCTGCTTGGTCCTGGAGAAAGCATGATATCATCTGCAATAAATAAATAAAGATGCATATCGTTTACATGCATAAGTTCCTATTATAAAGGACTAATGTGTGTAAATATGCACTTATGTGTGTGCTTTAGGCAGTCATTGGTCTTTAAGCATGCACACAAGTCCTGTTGTGCATGCTTTCAGTGTGGACATGCACCGGGACAGAGCTTGGGCTGAGAATAGCTGGAGAGCAGATTTGTAAAATATTAGAACTTACATCTGTTTCTGAAAAATCTTGGTGCAAGCATTTATACCTGTCCCAGAGCAGATGTAACTACCGCTAATAGACAGACATATGTTTTTACATTTCTGTTTTATCAAGTAAACACATACTTCACTTGATAAGATACATGCATGTTGGTAAACAGGGTCCACAGGAGAATACGTGCACTTTCTCGTGAAAAATAGGCAGCAAAGGAGACAATAGTTTTACTTCTTGACTCCTTTGCTGTTAGAAAACAGCGCCCATAGTGGAGTGGAGGAGTGGCCTAGTGGTTGGGGCAAGGTACTTCAGGCCGGAAGGTCGGGGGTTCAAATCCCACTAGAGGACAGCAACCTTGGGCCAGAAGGACTGGGGTTTCTAGTCCCACAGGTGCTCCTTGTGGTCTTGGGCAAGCCACTTAACCCTACATATCCCATGTTCCCTGTAAAATAGTTATCTCCAAGTTATGATGCCCTGTTCAATGTAATTTCAGTTTGTTCAATGTAAACTGCACTGATGCAGAATAGCATGGTATATAAGAGAATGTAAATAAATAAATAAATAGTGATATTTTACCGAAGTTCGAGCAGCCGTAACATACTCTTCATGTAGAGTAGAAGATGCAAGAAAGGTCCCACGAGCTTGAATGAATGGTCATATTTGATGATGATGCTTCAGTTAACTATCATAACTTTCAATGATAAAGGTTTGCTTCTCCCCATGTAAGTTTTAATTTTTTAGTTTTACAAAACAATGAGTTTGTTTTCTGAATAAATTTATACTTTTGGAATTTCAATAAACCAGTGCATTCTTTTATCATTAGGGGGTTGATTTTATAAGGAGCTGCATAAAGATATGTGCCATCAACAGGAATAAGCCATGTATTTTCAATGATTTACGTGCGTTGATAGGCCTTTATGCATGTACTTTAGCTGGACGCTATTCTATAAGTAGTTGCATTAGGCCAATGTCATGTGCTTTCACTGGGAGCATTCACAATGGCGGACCTTAGGAAGAGCATGCATTCAGAAACATAAATACAGGTGAATGCACGTGACACACATGTAGTCATCTACGTCAGCCACAGGGCTGGTAGAAGCAACTGTTCCTAGATTCAATGTGTGTTTCCCACTACTTACACTCCTATTTTATAAAGTTTACATGTACTTTACTTTATAAAATAGGTGCGATCAACTCCTGCAAAAACATGCATTAACCTAGATACACCTTATGAAAATTACATCCAGAGGAGTAATTTTATTCAGGGTTTCTCACATGTAAATGCTGTTTTCTGCATATAAAAGGCTTATATAACTGCTCCCAAGACTGAAGTCTACCCGATGACAAGACAGTGTGCAGTTTTACATGATCCGGGTGTAAATGTGTTCAGGGGTGGAGCTTAATTTAGCTGTTATTTTATAAAGATAAATAGCACCAATGTGGGATTTAAAAAGTCTCAAAATAGGTAGCAGTGTAGCCTCCTAACCAAGGCAACCTGTTATAAAATTATCCTCTATAAGGTTGATAGTGAAAAGCACTTATGTTTTAAACGCTGATGATTGCATAAGTGCTGTTTTTTCACATTCAATCTTTTTATTAACTTAATTCTGCAATCAAACAATCAGGCACAGGGTGAGATTGTCCCCCTGTCAGCTCCCAGCAAGTACAGAAAACACATTTGCTTTAACCTTTACAGTCTGAAACCAACCCTTTTCTCCCAGCCTCACTTTCCCCATTGATTTTCCATCATTTTCATTATCTCGACTAGATCTATAAAAGTACAACAAAGAGCGTCAAGTTGTATGATAAGATAACCATAATAACAACTGTCTGGTCAGAAGGAATTTGAACCCTATGGGAAATGGATTGCAAACCATTTTCCTCAATGGTCAGGAATAAGTTCCTTTGTGTCATAGAGACTTTTTCTCATAACATCTCCATTTTCACAAGGTCATGCAGGACGTTTCTCCATCTCCTGTAAGACAGAGTGTTTGCTTCTCTCCAGTTTATTTATATTACTTTTAAAACAATCATAAAGGCTTTACATAAAGCATTCTAGCGTACTTCCCTGATATGGGTATAAAAGTGACCTCATGAAAAACCAGGCCTTCTACTCATAGACTAATGTTTTATCTTACAACCCACATAAATGTTAGTTTAGCTCAGAAAATTTATACTTTCACAAAGGACCATAAAGAACAACCCAAAGTTACCAAATCTGTTTTTACTTGAGACATCACGTACATCTTAAAATTATATATTGCGTTTCTCTCAGGTTTATATTGGAGGTGATTTTAGAAGGATTTCATGGCCTTTATACCTATAAACAGCAACATTTGCGTGTATAAATGCCCTACACATATAAACCGTGATTTTAGAAAACCTCTACTTAAATGTGTAGATCTGTGGCATGTATAATATTGAAAGGGATATGTTATGTTCATGCTTTGGGTAGGACCAAGACATATTTGTATATTTCTGATTTTTAAGTGGCAATACACACATACTTAAAAAAAAATCTAGACATTGACATTTGCATCTGTTCAAGGCAGGTGCAAATTTCATTTATTTGCTTCTTTGGACCTGGGTTTTGGATGTGCAACTGGCAAGTCAATTGTCCTTACCTTTCTTTTGTTTTAAACAGCACCTCAAAAATCCCCCCGAAATAGTCTTGGTGCTAGACTCCTTAACTGGCTCTTTCTGGTCATGCAGTTTTGTCAAATTGACACGTCCATGTTTAAAACCCAAGTGCTGTTGCTCTGTTTTTGAATGTGTTCCTTTGTAAAACAGGTATTCGCACTGAATATGCTGCAAGCCATACATATGTTTCCCAGTGTTCTTATAGGTAGTTCACAAAAGGCTGTCACTGCTTTTGGTATTTTTTCTGCGTTAATGAGAAAGTACAAAGCAGGGGTGTAGTGGTTGAAGCAACACTTTCTAATAATCTCATGGGGTGTGGCTTGATGTGTCAGGCAACCAAACTTTCAGATGCCTTGAAATACAAGTCCCATTGTATGTCTTTAAATAAGGAACTTCTAATTCTCCCTGGGACCAGTTTTTCATTAATTTGATCAGTGGTACCAATGATCTCTTTTCTTCCCAAATTAATTTTGTTTATTAATCAATTAAAGACCATTCTGTCTTTATTCAAAATTTAGTTTTGTAGCATGTAGAGTTAATTAGGCAAAATGATCATCTTGTGCATCTTATTCTACCTGGTAGGGACAGTGAAACATTTTGCCATTGCTTGAGTCTCAAATCTGTATGATGTAGCAGTGGCTGTAAACAGTGGCATACCAAACCCATTTGGCATCCGGGTCAGCCTTCCTCATCTGCGCCCCCACCTCCTCGGCCCCCCTCCCCTACAGTGCTCATGGGCAAACTTACTTAGTTTACTTATTTGCTGTACAGCATGCTGCTGCCTCTGCTCAGACCCAGCCCTGGAGGCTCTTATCTCTCAGGCAAAGTCTTGCGGTGTTAATGCAAGACTTCAGAAGAGGAGAGGGGCCTGGAGTGCAGTCAGTGGCGCGCCGCAAGGCAAGCAAGTAAAGTAAGATTGACACTGCTGCCACGGGTGCAGACATGAGTGCCGCCGCCATCTTCATAGCAGATAAGTGCTGCAGAAAGGGATATTCATTGTTTCCATATGAATAGCTATCCACATAACATAGGACAGAAAAACACTATGGGGTCAATTCTGAACCCTGGATAGTGGGATTGTATGTCCACTTGGACGTAGAACCCCCGAACAGGCCCTGGATGCTATTCCCGTCTCAGCGCTCCCCACACCTACAGAGGGTTTGTGCAGCGAGAGCTGCACAGGGGCGGGAGGGGATGGCACTGGGGCGGAGCGAGGGTGGAGTGGGGGAGGGGCCAGTCACCTGGACATACAGAGGCCATTCCGGTCAGGTCTCTGTACGTCCCCCAGAGTTGGGCTGGATGCCTGCCTTATTCCATCCTGAAGGTGGAATAAGTGCTGGGCGCAGGGGAGATCGAGCTCTCCCAATGACATTGTGCCACCGCGGGAGATGTTCTGCCACCCTATCAAGGCCTTGGCTGCCCCCACCAAGTGTTGGGCAGTGGGGAAAGGGGTGTTCTGTGCTGTTGGGCATTGGGCGCTCCAGCTGGATGTGCCAGTGCCATGATGACAGGATGCCATGGCACAGGCACACCAGCCACAGAAATGGGCAGTGGGGGCGGGCAGCCCGCTGTATGTCTCCCCGCTCTGAATGCCGTGCACCCCAGCCCGTCCGTTTGTCCTGATTCTGCAACGGTGGGAACATATAGCTCCAATGGCTGTGGAATCAGGTGCAATTGGCCCCGTTCATTTTCTGGACATCTGGACGGCCCAGACGTGCATCGGCCCCTATCCTAATTGATATTCGGATAGCTTATTCATATAGCAGTGCTGAGTGTTTGCTATCGGAGAGTGCTGGTGCTGGCAACATTGACCAAATATTCAGCACTGACCACAATCCAGATACCAGCACTGCATAATGCTAGATAAAAACATTATTACTGGTCTCAAATGTCCCTCTTCTATTGAAATTGAAAGAACATGTTGCTGCGATTGAGGGACTTTGTTGAGGTCCATGTGGTTTTGGATAAGTATCATTCAGGATTCCAGTGTTTTCATAGCACCAAATATCCATTTTGGATGATCTTAGATTGTTGCTGGATATGGTGACAGTTTCATTATTGGTGTTGTTGGACCTTAGCAACACCTTTGATACTGTCAGCTGTTCTCTTTTGTTGAACCGTTTGATGGTGGTAAAGTGCTGGCATGGTTGGCTTCTGTCTTGCAAAAATGATATCCATCAGTGGTAATAAGAAATCGGTGATCAAAGGAATACCTAGTGATATGTGCAGTGCCACAAAGGGCCTCATTGTCAGCATTATTATTTAGCATTTTGCTGGTACCAGTGGCAATGACTTTCAAGAAAGTTTGATTGAAATACTACATCTTTGCAGATGATATTCAGTTTTGGGTTCTGTTGGGAAAGAAAGGATCTTGTTCAGATTAAAGGAGTGTTTGAAGCACATGGAAAACTGGATAGCAGTGATCAGGTTTCAATCTTGAGAAGACAGAGCTCCTTTGGCTTTGAAAGCCTTTGTAAATGTATATGGCAGGAGGTAGACTTCATAATCCAAGACTGTATTTATGATTTTGATGTGGAGTTGAATGTTGCGCTCTTAGAAACATAGAAACATGAAGGCAGAAAAAGACCACATGGCCTATCTAGTCTGCCCTTCCATATCAACCACTACAACAGTCCCCTTTTTTCCTTTAGAGATCCTCTGTGTTTGTCACATGCCTTTCTGAATTCAGACAGCGTCCCAATCACTGCCAGTTCCACTGGGAGACTATTCCACGCATCTACCACTCTTTTCATAAAAAAAATATTTCCACATATTACTATTGAGTCTATCCCCTTTCACCCTCATCGTATATCCCCTCATAGCAGAGCTTGCTTTCAAACGAAAGAGGCTCTCCTGTGCATTTATGCCATGGAGGTATTTAAACATCTCAATCATATCACCTCTATCCCGCCTATCCTCCAAAGTATAAATATTAAGATCCTTTGTCTTGTATTATTAGTTGGTTTTGTTATACTGATTAAAATCTATAAATAAGGATCTTTCTTTTTTTAAGTCTGTCCTCATATGCTTTATAACGAAGACCACTAACCATTTTAGTAGCCACCCTCTGTGCTGACTCCAACCTGTTTATATTCTTTTGAAGGTGCGGTCTCCAGAATTGCACACAATACTCCAAACGAGGTCACATCAAAGACTTATATAGAGGCACTATCACCTCCTTTCTTCTGCTGGACATTCCACCCCCTATGCACCCAAGTATCCTTCTAGCTTTTGCTGTTGCCTTTTCTACCTCTTTAGCTACTTTAAGATCATCAGACACAATCACATCTGGGTCCCGCTCTTCTTTTGTGGACAGAAGTACTTTACCCCCTATACTATATTGCTCCCTTGGATTGCTGTAGCCCAAATGCATGACCTTGCATTTTTTAATATTTAATCTCAGCTGCCAAATTTGAGACCATTCTTCAAGTTTAGCTAGATCCCTCCTCATGTTATCTACATCTTCGTGGGTGTCTACTCTACAGCAGATTTTGGTATCATCCACAAAGAGGCAAACCTTACCCGATAGTCCTTCCACAATATCACTAACAAAGATGTTAAAAAGAATCGGGCCAAGGACAGATCCCTGGGGCATACCACTGGTAAACTCCTCCTCAGAGTGAGCTCCATTTACCTGTACCCTTTGTTGCCTCCCACTCAACCAATTTCTAACACAAGCAGTAACTTTAGGGTCCATCCCTAGGGTGATCAATTTGTTTATAAGTCACCTGTGTGGAACTGTGTCAAAGGCTTTACTGAAATCTAGAGCTCTCCCTCGGTCCAACTCACTGGTCACCCAGTCAAAGAAATCAATCAGATTTTTCTGACAAGACCTGCCTATGGTGAATCCATGCTGTCTCGGATCCAGTAATCTGTTGGACTCCAGACACCTTACTATTTTCTCTTTTAGCAGTGCTTCCAATAATTTACTCACCACCAAGGTTAAACTAACCAGCCTGTAGTTTTCAACCACATCCTTACTTTTGCTTTTGTGTAAAGGGACCACATGTGCCTTTCTCCAATCCTCTGGCACCACTCCCAACTCCAACGAGGCACTGAAAAGGTCAGTCAGTGGAGCTGCTAGAACGTCCCCAAGTTCCCTCAGTATTCTCAGGTGTATCCCATTCGATCCCTTCGTTTTGTCTACTTTAAGTTTAGCGAGCTTCTCACGAACAGTCTTCTGCAAATTGTTCAAGATGCCCCTCACTTCTGTTCCTGTTTGTGGGCATTTTCTGAGGTCCTGCTCCTGGTTCTTCATCTGTGAACACCTCATCAGCTTCTACATATTCCTCCCTTTCACCCTTGGAGTCTGACAATACCACCTTTTCCCTTCCCTTTCTCACTAACATATCTGAAAAATGTATCCCCCATTTTATTGCATTGGCTGTTTCCTCCTCTTTTTGAATCTTTGCTTTCCTGACACTTTGCTAGTTTCTCAAAGTTTTTCCAAATATAGATGCCTGTTTTCCTCTCTCTGTGATCTCTTATTTTTCATGAAGGCCTCCCTCTTCTTTTGCACCTTTTCAGCTACTTCTTTCGAAAACCATAGTGGTCTCCTTTCCTTTTACCTTTATTTACCATTTTAGCAAAAAGTTTGGTTGCCTTTAAAATATCCCCTTTCAGTTTTGCCCATGTTTTTTCTACATCCAACTGTTTCCATCCCATTAACAACTCCCTGAAGTATTGGCCCATCTTGGCAAAGGTAGTTTTCCTAAAGTCCAAGGCTTGAATGGATTTTAGCAGCCCTAGTCCTAATACTGAACCACACCATCTGATGATCACTGGATGTGAAATGATCCCCCACGATAACATCAGAAACACTTGCACCATTGGTAAGCACCAAATCCAGTATGGCCCCTTCACGTGTGGGTTCTGTTACCAGTTGCCTGAATAGTTCTCCCTGTAGAGAATCTAGGATCTCCTTACTTCTATTTGATACTGCAGCAGGGATGTGCCAATCAATATCTGGTATATTGAAATCGCCTATCAGTAGCACTTCCCCTTTCCTGGCACTGCTGCATATATCTTCAATTTTAAACCTTCGGTGTTCAGAACTTTCCTGCCTTTTATTTTGAAATCTGAGCATGAAGCTTTTATATTCTACATCACAATGGAAGGTAGGTACATTCAGATTTTATTGAGTTTCCATCCTGACACTAAACTACAGTATATTGTATTAGAACCAGAAATAGTATATTGTATTAGAACCAGAAATAGTACTATTTGCATACCAAAACAAAATGTTTCTAAAATGTAATTCAAAAACCTTAAGAAAAGAATAAGTGGCAAATATCCCAGATTTTTGTCATGAAAGATGATCCCCAGCTTTACTTAAAGGCACAAGATGAAATCTCTTGAACTATAGTCTTCCTTATTACTTATACCAAGATGGAACTTTTCCATCCTCAGAGCCCCACAATAACTATTTAATGTTACCATCGCTCATGTAAATTGAGTTTCATTCCCCATTTTATTTCTGAATATATATAAACACCACTTGGCTAACTTTACTTATTTAAGGCAATTCAATACAACATAGGGTTGTGGGATAAAAGATACATCAATTACTTTTGATTTTCTGTTTATCTTTGTTTAAAAAAGTGGGAGGGAGAAAGAATGGTACAAAGTTTAAATATAAACAGACTGTGCTATTTAGTTTGTGAGGTGAAGCCCGATTTTTGCCGTGGTCATTTAGGTAGGATGCGTATAATTTTCTCTGTATTTTATAAAAGGCTGACTGAATTTGGAGCCTTTTGCAAAAGATGTACAAGGATGTGGTAAGTGCGCATGTAATTTGCAGCACATGCAGTAGAAACAGCTCTTTTAGAAAGAAAGAAGTTCAAAATAAGAGCAACGTCATTCAAAGTTCTGGGCACACCAGTGCTGGTACTCACATGGGTAAGTGCAGGTTTTGTGCATCTATGCATCTAAGTGCTAGTTCTTACACAAGTAAAGGGTGACGTTTACAAAATTAGACATCAAAAGACAGCCAATAAAGGAGATAAGCTAGGCAACTCTAAATTTTGGAGTTTAGAAATGGTTTCAAACACCAAGAAGGTAAGCACATTTCCCTTGTGTCAGTGTGTGCTTACAGACCCCAGTACTCAGCATAGGTTTCCAGTCTCACAGGAGAGGACAATGGCCTATGAATGTTCACTGGCTCAAAGACCACATGCTGACTGGTGACTTCACATATGTTACAGTGAAAGTCCAGAGAGATGGGGAAATGACCATGTTTCTGTGACCCCATCCACTGATGATGTGATCCCAAGTTTGGGAACCACTGGGTTAAACGAAAGTTAATGTTTACATGGAATGTAAGAGTTTACTGACATAAGCACAAGCTTAGAAAGTAATATAAAATTATCTGAACATAAACAATATGGGGGTCATTCTGACCAGTGAATAATGGGGCTGTACGTCCAGTTTGGACATACAACCCCTACTATTCACTGGGACCGTATTCCGAGCTGCTGGCTCCCCACACTTACATAAGGTTTGTGTGGTATGCGCTGGACAGGGGCAGGAGGGGAGGGTCTATTTTGATTAGGACCCTGTAGGTCCAGCTTCAGAAGATGGACATGGGACTTATTCCACCTCAGAGGTGGAATAAGTTCCTTCAAAGGTGGCGATGCAGGCAGGCAGGCAGCCCCTCCAGACCTATAGGGCAGAGGCAGGTGAGGCCCCTCCACCTGATCCCGACCCTGGCAGACCCCGCAGAGGGTCTGGCAGTGAGGAAAAGTATTTCTTTGCACCGACGGGCTTTCAGTGCTCCTGCTAGGGTCCTGGTGCCATAGCAATCGGACGCTACAGCACTGACACACTAGCAGGAGCATAGGGTGGGATGGCTGGGCAGTAGGGCGGATGTATACCGCAGCAGAATCAGGAGCACGCCACACTGTCTAAGTGCACAATTCTGCAATTGCAGGAACATCCAGCTCCCCGCAGTTGCAGAATCAGGTACATACTGGGCTCGTCCATGTTTTGGATGCCGCAACGACCTGGATGTGCTCCTGTTGGAATTGGCATCCATACATATTACAGGTAAACAGTGTGCGTGAGTATACATGGTGCAGGGAAGATACAAAATAGGGTGGGAGTGAGGAATGGAGCAAGATAATTTAATAATTATCCACTTATGCATAGTGTTAAGAACAGGTATCAAGAGGAAAAGGGCCTTGTGCCCTTTGTGAAAAATAGAGGATTAGTCTTCCCTACAAACTTGAGTTAAGATAGCTGGCCTTCATTGCAAAATTGTTTGATGAACAGATTAGTTTTCGACTTGTTGCGGAATTTGGCAAGGTCATGTATGGCCCATAGGTTGTTGGGGAGTGCATTCCCTATCATTGGGGCATTCCTTTGTATAGGAATGGTGAGGGTATTTTGTGCATTGATTCTTAACGATCTGTTGTCTGGTGTTTTAGATAAGAGATTGTAGGTAATGCTGCTGTTTACACATGTAGATGCCATACAAGCCTTCTAAATTGGCCTCCTATGTATTGATAGGTAGTGTTATCTGTTTCTAGGAGTAATTTAACAAACTTAGGGGCCACTTCACTAAAGTGCAGCAAGTTTTTGCACTTACTGTTTATTAGGAACAAAGCCAATGTATGGTAAGTGGAAAGATTGCACTCGATCAGTAGCATGACAAGTATGTCTCTTACAGATACTGCAAAGAAAATTTCCCATACTATGCATCAAGTTCATTCACAGCGTGGATGCCTTTCTCTTGAGCTAGTGTTCTGTGTACATGTGTTAACTGCAAAATTGACAGGCACGATAAGAAATTGCACACTAATTGCAATGCACTGCCCATAACTCATGGTGCTTAAAGTACAGGTAAGCACCGCATAACATCCTTTCGGGCAACGTCTGACCGCATATACGTCCGTGTCCCAAAAGGTTATAATAGAGATCAGAAATCTTTATCAGAGCACGGGACATAGTGGACGTAACTGGATGTAGCGAAAGCAAGAGCTTCCCGCACCCAAAACATTACATTAGCTGAAATACAGTACTGTATATGTACAGTATCATTATTTGGTCAATACAAGTAAACAAGTATCCCATATAACTTTTCTAAGTACAGTATATAGTATGATGTTCGCACAGCTCCCAAATCACATGACGTCCTATTTCACAGAGTGTATCGTGGACGTTAAGAGATGCATAGTTGTAGTTAATGATATTTACATTGTGAAAAGTATAATTGTTAAGATTCTGGTTTTTTTAACTGTGGTGCATGTCATGGCAGATTCATTGGAGGTAGGTTGACCTCACTGGATACCTAACTTCTGCTGCAAATCTGCATGACGTACCATAGGTGTAATTGCTTGTATTTTATAAAGTCATCATAAGTACCAATCCTCTCACTGCTGCCACCTGTCTTCCACTCTTGGGAACGCCTATGCATATAAGTGCTGAGGAATGGAATACCCTCGCCATTAATGTTTTGAGTACAGATTATTTATAATCTATTTCGATGGGCTTTGAAAACATATTTGCTCCATAAAGATTGGGCACTTTATCAACATTAATGAAGATTCTTATTTAATTGAAGAGAACTGGATTATATACATTTTATTTCAGAGGTATGATTTTAATAGAAATATGATTTATTTATTTGATACCAATGTATGTTCTCAAGCATGTAATTGTAATGCTATTCTAAGCGTAATGTATTGCACTCTGTATAGGAAAAAGTGGAATATAAAAGTCAAAATTAAATTAAATTAAGTAAGCTCTATAAGGATAATTTTATAACAGATGGCCTAGATTGGAGGCCAAGTACATAAGCAATCAAAAATGTTATGCATTCTTTCACATGTTATTTTAAAATATATTAGCAAGGATTTAGGGTTCTATAGAGGTTTGTGGCTGTTTTCAGTTCTTCATCTTTCAAAACAGTCATCTCAGACTTGTATTCCTTTGAAAGCATGTAGGAGCTACAGGCTACTACTACTACTGAACATTTGTATAGTGCTACAAGACGTATGCAGTGCTGCACAGACACATGGAGAAGGCAGTATCTGCTCATCAGAGCTTACAGTCTAGTCAAGACAGACACTGTAGCTGTCGACATGGGATACAGATAGGGGGGAATGTTAAGGGAACACAAAGGAGGTCAGGTGAGTCAAGATCCAAAAGCGGCAGTGAAGAGATGAGTTTTGAAAAGGGACAGACTCAAGTATTTTGTTCCAGAAATACTGAGCAGCAAGGTGAAAGGAGCAAAGTCTGGAGTTAGCAATAGAAGAGAAGGGCACAGGTAGAAGCGATTTGCCAGAAGAGTGGATCTCCCGAGGAGGGGTGTATGGAGGGATAAGAGAGGAAAGGTAGTGAGGAGCTGCAGTGAATGCACTTATAGATCGACAGGAGAAGTTTGAATTGGATGCAGAAATGGATAGGGAGCCAGTGAAGTGACTTGAGAAGAAGGGTAATATGAGCATGACGAGACTGGCAGAAGATTAGCCATGCAGCAGAGTGATGAACAGATTGAAAGGGAGGGAGGTAATTGAGAGGGAGACCAGCAAGGAGTAGGTTACAATAGTCCAGATAGAAGGTGACTAAGGAGTGGACTAAGTAGTGTATCCAGAAAGGACTGGGTGAATTTTGTTGAGAAAGAAATGGCATGTTCTAGCTATTAGTTGGATGTGTGTGGAGGAGAGAAAGAAGTCAAAGTCAACACCAAGGTTGTGAGCTGAGGAGAAATGGAGGAGTAGAGAGTTATCCACAGAGACTAAGAAAGGTGGAAGAGGAGAGGAGGGTTTAGGGGGGTAAAATAAGCAGCTCAGTTTTGGCCATGTTCAATTTCATGTGGCAGTGAGACATCCAAGTAGCAATGTCAGAAAAGCAGGGAGAGATCCAAGCTTGGATTTCCAGAGAGATTTCAGGTGTAGAGAGGTAGATCTGTGGATCATCAGCATAAAGATGGTACTGAAAGCCATGGGAAGAGATGAGTGCACCAAGGGACTAGATATATAGAGAGAAAAGGAGTGGACCCAAGACAGATCATTGGGGTACACCAACTGAGAGTGGGATAGAAGTAGAGGAGGAACAACCAGAATAAACACTGAAAGAGTGATGGGAGAGATAAGAAGAGAATCAGGATAGCACAAAGCCCTTAAAACCAAGCCAAGGACAAGGTATTAAGGAGAAAGTTGTGGTCAACAGTGTCAAAAGCAGCAGAAAGGTCAAGAAAGATGAGGATTGAGTAAAAGCCCTTGGATTTTGCCAGGAACAGGTCACTGGAGACTTTGGAAAAATCCATTTCAGTAGAATGTAAATGACAAAAGCCAGATTGTAGAGGATCCACAAGGGCTTCAGAGGAGAAAACGTTGAGGCAATGGCAGTGAACCACACATTCAAGTAGCTTAGAAATGAAGGGGAGGAGAGAGATGGGTCGATAATGAGAAGGACAGGTAGTGTCTAGTGAGGGCTTCTTGAGGAGAGGAGTAACAGCATGCTTGAAGGCTACAGGGAAAGTTGCCGTGTAGAGCAATAGGTTGAGAATATGAGAGATGGAAGGAAATACAGTGGAGGAGATGGAACTAAGGAGAATAGGATCAGAGGAGCAGGTAGAGAGGTTTGAATGAGGAAAGAAGAGTGGTTTCCTCTTTAGAGATCATCGAAAAGGAAGAAAGGATAGCAAAGGGGGGCATTGGGAGTGAAGAGGGGGAGGAGGGGGAATAGCTGACTTTGTGGGGAATTGGAGTGTGATTTTGTGGATTTTGTCATGGAAGTAGTCAGCCAATGTTTGGGTGGAAAAGGAGGGAGGGATCGGAGGCGGAGGTATGTTGATAAGAGAGTTGAGAGTTGTAAAGAGACAGCGAAGGTCAGAGGCAAGAGAATTAGTCAGATGGATATAATAGTCTTGTTTGGTGAGTGCTATGGTTGGAAAGCGACAAGCATGAATTTGAAGTGTAGAAAGTCCGCAAGGGTGCAGGATTTGAGCCTAGCACGATCAGCTGAGCAGGTATAGGAACATAGATAGCGGGTACTGGAAGACAGCCAGGGTTGAGGTACAGTATGCCTCACAGAATATGGCATGGGCAGAGCAAAAACATCCAGAGCAGAAGAGAGTGCAGTGTCGTAGGAAGCTACTGCCTCATCAACAGACTCAAATGACATGGTGGAGGAAAGAGGTGATGAGACAGTGGAGGAGAGAGCCAAAGGGTCAATAGCATGAAGATTTCTAAAGAGATTGGAGGAGACAGGGCGAGATTGAGGCAGTGAGTGATGAAGAGTGAAGCTTAGCAGGTGATGGTCTGATAAGGGAAGAAGTGAGGTACAGAAATCTGAAAGTAGCAATTAGAGAAGAATACAAGGTTGAGGCAGTGGCCTTGCTGGTGAGTAGGGGCAGTAGAGCAAAGTTGAAGGTTGAATGATGAGTTAAGGGAGAGTAGCTTAAAAGCATAAGGGTCAGAGAGGTTATCGTCATGAATGTTAAAATCCCTGAGAATAAGAGAGGGGAAGATGAATCCAGAAAGAAGGAAAGTCATAAGTTAAAGTCAGAGAGAAAGGTAGAAGTGGACTTGTCAGGGGGGTCTATAAATAAGAGCTAATCAGAGAGGTAGTGGAGTTAAAAGCCAGGTGGAATGGACTTCAGAGGAGGGAAAGGAGGGAAACTGAGGCAGAAGGAGGGGTTGAAAATGACAGGAAGGAGAGAGTAGAAACCCAACACCTCCACCATGGCCAGTTGTACGAAGCGTGTGGGAGAATTGATAGCCGCCATGACAGAGAGCAGCAACTGAAGCTGAGTCCTTAGGGAGAAGCCAGGTCTCAATTAAAGCAAGGAGATGGAGAGCATAGGAGATAAAGAGATCATGAGTAATGGCAAGTTTATTTGAGATGGAGTGTGCGTTCCACAAAGCACATGAGAAAGGAAGAGAGGAGGGGGGAGGAGAGGGGTATGAATAAGATTTGAGCGGTTGCATGAGGATCAGTTCTGGGAGTGTGACAAAAGTCTAGGGGTGCCAGGGTTGATATCTCCGGAAGTGAGAAGTAGAAGAAGTGCTGGACAGAGAGGAGACAGCACAGCGGTAACAAAGGTGAGGTTGTTTCAGAGAGAGAGGAGATGGCTGAATGAGAGGGAGAACATGGTGAAGGTCAAGAGCTGATGATAGGGTAGCTGACAAGATGGTGGGGGAAGCGAAGATGGTAAAGGAGAGATAAGGGGGAGGGGCTTGAAGGTGTTGGTAGGAGGGAAGACAATTAGGGAGTATGAGTAGTAGGAAGAGAAAGTGTTTAAGAGCCATAAAGAGAAAGATGGAGAGGAGCCCAGAAGGCAGAGGAAGTAAAAGGATAGGTGCTAGAGATTGCAGGGGATAAGATGCACCTGTGAGTGATCATGGTAATGAGCACAGGACAGCTATAAGAGACTATAAGCCAGTGGGCGGGTGGGTTGTGGGGAAGAAGGGTGGGATAATAAGGAAGAGGCGAGAGAGAGACACAGATGAAAACAGAGAGGCAGAACTGAACAAAAGGGATGAGAAAAGTGCTGAATGCAAGCAAGTGAAAGCAGGCAGAGTCCGCACTAAGATGCCCTCAACAATTAGCATGAGATTTAGCATGCAATAACCGTTAGCGTGGACCACTAATAACAGCTGCTGTGTGCTAAAAACAGCCAGTTCTAAAAATCCTCAGGCTAAGTGCTTAGTACAGTATGGAATGGGAAGCCGATGGATTATGGGCAAAGGTAGGAAAAAACCAATTCCCCCTTGCAGCCATTCTGAACCTCTCCCAACATTCCCAATAAGTCTCACCATCACCTCCCCACCCTAATTATTCCTTCAGTAGCATAAAGCCCCCCTCCCTCCAGTTATGATCACCCCCACCCCTGAGAAGGCATTTGACACTCCTCCACTCCCTGACCCCTTCAGCACTTACTGGCGTTTTCCCTGCTAATATAGTGGTGAGCAGGGCTTAATTTGTAGACAAAAAAGAAGTGGAACCAAGGGTAGAGTCAGAAGTAACCTGTGGGGTGGAGCCAGGCTCGGAAGTGTTTGCATACTTTTGTTTACAGCACTGGTGAATAAACTATCTGCTTAGGTTAGGCCTGCTATTTGGCCGGCTTAAACTAAACATGTATCTTGCCTAAATAGTGGCTGAATATTGCCATTATCTGGATAATTTTCTAGCCTATCCTTCCTCCTCCTCTAACATGGCCCACAAACATACAGATAATATCCAGCCATTTATCCCAATATTATCTGGATATTTTTTTAAAAGACATAGGGTAATTATGCATTTGCCAGCAAATGCATAATTGTCTTTGAATGGGGCATATTTATTCATTTGTCTGATAGGGTATAATTATTCATTTATATAGCACTCCATGGGGTATGTTTACTAAACCGTCTAACATGCGCCCGGCGATGTAAAAACACCCAAGAAGCCATTGCGTTGGCAGAGTGCTTTCTGGAGGCCCAGAAGTTGAGCCTAAAGAAAGACGGCGTTTTTAGGAGGACAAGATTACAGGCAGAGAATTCAGCCTTTGTCAGACATCAGGCAGATAAGAAAAATAGGCCCATGGAGGAAGGATTTAACCTCCAGGGAAAATGTTTTTCCTGTGGTGAGCCAGGTCACCTCAAAAGCTGCAGAATAAAGAAGGCTTTTGTAGCAGCAAATCCCAAAGAGATAGGTGAGGGATTCCTCCTATCAGTAGAGGTGGAAGGGATACCTGCAGAGGCACTTCTAGACTCAGGGGCTAGTCAGTCCATGATTTCCAACAAATTATGGAGAGAGATAGAAGCCCAGAGGCAGCACTCCCAAGAGTCCTCAAGGGGGCACGTTAAAATTAGGTGTGTTCATGGGGCTACCTCCACCTACCCGCTTCAAAAGATTAAGATAAAGGGTTTAGGTAGTGGAGGGGCTGTAGCCGTGGCAGTAATACCTAGACTTCCCCATGATATAATACTGGGCCGGGATTGGTCCCAGTTTAGGAAAGGGGTGGAGGAGGAGTTGAAAGCGAGGACAAGCCTGGTAACCACACGCACCCCCTCAAATCCTTCAAAGGAGGGTAAGGGCAGGAATGTTGTCCCTCCCAGAATGGGTACAGGAGGAATAGTGCCTGCTCCCCTATTTGGGAAAAGAGTAGATGCGGGAAGGTCAGCAGTCACCCAGAGGGAAATACAGACACCTAAACAGAAGTTTGTTATCAGGTTCTGTAGGATCACCCCTGAAGCTAGGATTCCCAAGCGGGCCACTGAACAGGCTTCTGGCCTGGATCTATATAGCGCCGTAGAGGTAGTTATACCTAAGCAAGGGAAGGCCATAGTCAACACCGGACTAAGGGTGGGAATACCACCGGGGTGTTATGGAAGGATCGCGCCCCGATCTGGCCTCGCCCTCAAAAATTTTATAGATGTAGGCGCAGGGGTCGTAGATCCGGATTACAGGGGGGAATTGAAAGTCCTCTTGTTTAACTTCTCTCAAGAGAACTTCAAGGTGAATATTGGAGACAGGGTGGCACAATTAATTTGTGAAAGGGTAGGCTTTCCACCCATAGAGGAGGTGGATGAGCTCTCCGCCACCCCCAGGGATTCCAAGGGATTTGGGTCCACAGGTATAGCCGAAATAGAGGGGCTAACGGCCTGTGGTGTTAAAGAGGAAGAGGATGATTTAGGACCCCAACTGGGAAAAGGCAGAGCAGATCCTGCTTATAGGATTGGGGAAAGACTCTCTTGGAGTCAACATAAACAGAAAACCTATCACGACCGGAGGGCAAGGCCTCGGGTTTTAAAAGTCGGGGATAAGGTAATGGTACTGATAGCCGCAGCGAATTCCAAGTTTGAGAATTCATGGAAAGGTCCCTACAGAGTAGCAAAGCAGCTCGGACCGGTATCTTATGCTGTGGATACGGGACGAGGAAAACAGCAAGTATACCACGTTAATCTATTGCGGCAATGGCACGAGCGTGTAGGGGATGGCCAGCTAGCTCAAAAAGCAGGTGATAGTTCTCAGGCCTTATCTTGTATTACGTGCTGTTCGCAGGTTTTGGCGCCAGCCCGTAATAGTCTAAGGGGGGGAATATGTGATAAGGAGAGTGCAGCCCACCCAGGGAAAAGTGAAAAAAGGAAGAATTTTTCCTCTTTGCGGGGGATGGGCACACAGGATCACATAGTCCACAGCAGGAACCTGGAGAGAAATCTAGAGGGCAGACCTAGTTGGAAGTCACGCCCACACTCCAGGTCAGCCAGAGACAGGAGTGGGAGGTACAGAAGGGCGGAGCCAGGAAGGGAGTTGCCCTGCTCAGTGTTTGAAAGGGAGCAAACAAACACTAGAGATAGAGTCGGTTGGAGAGTTGGTTGGAGGGCTGGTTCAAGAGGTGGTTCAGAGTGCGGTTGGAAGCATGGTTGGAGAGCTGATTCAGGAGTTGGTTCAAGTGCTGGTTGGAAGCATGGTGAGAAGCATGATTGGAGATACAGTTCCAGTTGCAGTGGCAGTTGTGGTCGGAGTTGCAGTCCAGGTCTAGGTGGGAGTTGCAGCTCAGGTTCCAGTCCCGGTCCCAGAAGGTACAGAGGGAACAGCCCTGTAGCCAAAAGGAGCAGCAGAAAAAGGAACCGCTATAAAGACAGCCAGAGAAGGTACAAAGGAAGCCGCCATACTCAGCACAGTAGCCACCGAGGATATAGGGAAGGTTCCAGGGGGAGAACCACCTACCCTAGCAAGAGAGTGGGAAAGTGTTACCACAGGTCTCTGCCCTACGCTGAGGCAGAGGGAGTCCTGACTGGCCAAAGCTCTAACCAGGAGAATATTGCACAAGAAGCCCAAGGTAGGAGAAGGGAGGCAGCAAGGCCTTCTAAGTATGTTTATTCTTCTGACTCTGAGGAAACTGTTATGCCACAGATAACACAGCACAAAAAGAAATGTTGTACCAGGAAGGTTAAGCAAGAGCAACCCATAGGAGACCTGCCTAGAGCAGGGAAGGCAAGAAAGTGGGAGAGGTTGTTTAACCTGTTAAAAAGTCTAAAGCAGAAAGTTCCTGAGCGGAACCTAGCAGAACCCTGCTACAGCTCAGCAGAGAGTATGGACATTGAAGTCAAGGAGGCTGAGGTAAATTCAAATGTCTCAGAGATGGAATGTGATGCCTGCACTAAGGTAAATTAGTGTGAGCCAGAAACACTTGATATTGGAATTCACTGTTGTTTTGTTTTGTGGACATTTGTTACTGGAGAAGTATCCACTATTTTCTTTTGTCTGGAGAGTACATGTGTTTGGGAGAAATTGTATCCACTTACCTGCAAGGAAGCTGAATAAATTCCTGTGCGCTTTATAAACCACTCGGCCTCATCATTCCTTACACAACTACAACCCTAGGAAATAGAAGAGGTGATCACCCGTCCCTACTAGGCGGTCGCCTGGTAGGGGCGCGAGCGTCACAATAGACAATGCCTCGGACAGCCTTATCAAATAACCCCACCATGGGTTTGAACCCACAACCTCTGGCCCCACAGGCAGTGAAGTAACCAGTGAGCTACAGCTGCCAACAAACCACTGGCTGGCTGCAGAAGGACTGCACGTCACCACACAAACTGTCTGCTGTGGTTACCAGGCTAGGGTTAACCCACCCATACCCATGATGCACTGCACATGAAAATCAGCAGTCTACAGATGGGCACAAGATGGGTTATGCACTCCCACAGCACCTCAGCCTGGTAGGGGGAACCGACCGTGTGTGGTACTGGCACAGAGTAGCTACAGACCGTCACATTGTGCGGGTACTGTGCTCACCCTGAGGGTGAGATGGGGTGCCCAGCACCAGGGCCACAGCACCTTTCATGGCTGAAATACGCCATGCTGCAGGTCCCCATCAGTGATACTGTGTGTGATAGGTAGTTTCTGCAGACACACCTAGGATACATCTGTGTCCTTCTGTATTTCTCAGTCATGTCTAGCCCTTATGGGCTATAATGCACCCAGAATAGTGCATATCCTGTGGTTATGGTTATGGTTAGGCATTTGATATACCGCCCTTTACTTACACATCATAGCGGTTTACATGTATATACTAACAGGTACTTTTTATTCCCTTGTCCCCGAAGGGCTCACAATCTAAGTGTACCTGAGGCAATAGAGGGTTAAGTGGCTTGCCCAAGGCCACAAGGAGCAGCCATGGGACTAGAGACCTCAGTCCCTCCGGCCTGAGGTTACTTGTCCCCATGTGGGAATTGAACCCCCAGCCCTCCGGCCTGAGGTAACCTGTCCCAACCACTGAGCCACTCCTCCCTGTGTAGGTGCCATGGTTACATGATGTAGGTGAAAGGGGGGTGTTTGGACCCATAGGCGGAATATGTACCACCACACAACCCACCCTCTGGGGCTCAGGGTGGGAAACAGGATTGCCCACCAACAGATCCACAATCTACCTCCTTGCAATGGTGGCAGTAGAGGGGACCATCAACCCCAGTCCTGCTGGGGAACAGACACCCTACAGGGCAGACAATGCAGAGCTGTACACATCCATAAAGCAAGAGCAGACAGACAGTAGGCCTGGAAATGCACAGCTGCCCCCCACCACTATCTGACATTCTCCAGCAGCAAGCCTTCAGCCACTGCACCCTGCAAGGTGTTCCAGCAAGACACATACTAGCTGCAGACAGTCTGCTAGCTAGTCCATAGTGCATGTTCCTGGAGGAGATGCGTGTACCCAGAACTGGGATGACAGCATACACACCAAGCAGATAAGTCAGTGATTGGGTCCCAAAAGAGAACCCATAAATATCACATGAGGGAAATGCTATATAGCACTATGGGGGAACCTAGCCATGCCCTGGTCACTGCTCAGTCAGGGTGAGAGTGACCTCCCAGCAGGACATGCTGTGGCCACCCAGTCCATACAGGTGGTAGCCGGCCACTACAATGTCCGAGCCATTGCCCTATGCTATGTACAGATAAATCCAGGCCAGGCCACCCTATCCTGGCTATTCCCACGGTACCTTGCTCCTCATTATGTACATTGGCAGGCCAATACTGGCAACAGTGCTAGCAGTGTGGGCTGTGGAGGGTGTTTGCAGCCACCACACACTGGATAGACAGACACACACTCCCCACACATATGCCAGCATTGTGCAACTATAGAGGTGTTTGGCAGCCCTGGCCACCGCACCAGTCCTGGGCACAGTGCAGGCATGGCTATGGTATGCAGAACTGTTGGGGTCACCCCCCCAGGGTGGTAAACACTGTCAGACACAATACCTGTAGTACACTCCAGACATCAGAAAGGTTGCTATGATGCAGCTCACTCAGAAAATTGTACGTAACTTCGGAAGTGCTATCTGCCAGTAATCATAGCAACCTTTTGATATATGTGTACCGTATTCCCAGGTTTAGGGTGGCATTGCTAAGGTATGCAAGTGCTCATATTGGGAGATGCACGCAGGGCCCAACATCCTGCCTTTCCAGGAGGCATTGGATAATGGAGCCTGTGGGTGCGGGCGAGTCTGCCCCTGTTGGCCGCTGCTTTAGGGCAGAGGTTCCCGGCTCCAGTCCTGGTGGGCCAGACACTGTTCGGGTTTTCATGCTGTCCCTCATGAATATGCATGAGATACATCTGCATACCATGGGGGCGGCGCATAGAAATGCAGCACAGGCATCTTTATTAGAGACAGCATGGAACCTGACTAGTGTTTGGCCCTCCAGGACTGCATTTGGGAGACTCTGCTCTAGGTAATGCGCATGTTTATGGTGTCTGTGCTCTGTAGGGTAAAATATAGGTGTTTTGGGCATGTTTACGTCATCTGCAATAAAGGTTCTGTCTGTATTAGCACGTTTTAGTAGTGGGTAAAATATGGGGACTGGGTTGGCAGGAACCACAGCTGGGACTTGGACCTGTGTCCTTCTGCTTCTGAACACACTGGCTGTGTGCACTGTACCACTGTGTTGCCACAGGGACAGTGCATTCCCTGGAGATATCATGACTGTTTGTCAGACAGAGCCTGTCTGTTGCAGTGCACGGCACCCACCTAAACAGGGCTAGGCCCCGGTCTGCTCTGGGCAGCTGCCACTGCTCCCTCCACCACCAGTATCCCTCTGCCACCATGCTGACCTGACCTTCTGCTGGTGGTGCTGGTGGAACGCAGTCTCAGGCCATCCAGTGTGCGGGTAGGCGGCTGCCTATGGTGCGGGTTCTGGGGTAGGGGGGCCTGCATAGCTGTCCACACTTCCCCCCAGCACCGCATGCCAATGTTCCGTGCCCTTCGGGGTACCTGCTGGGTACTATTCCCTGTGACACTGTGGGGAGCACACTCATGCCCATGTTGGGCCCTCAGCAGTTGTTGTCTAGCTGCTCTACTGTTTCAGCATTCCTATGGGCCAGCTAGGCATCACCCTAGTCTGCACTGTGGCCCAGCTGTACCACAGCATGTGCCGCCTGTAGCCCTCTGTGTCCCCTTTTCCAGCATCTGTCCAGTTGCCCGTTCTGACATGCCCGCCCTGCTGTTGTGGAACATGTGCAGGCCATAGGAAACCTGGCTAATGGAGTCGGAAACCCTGCTTAGCGCAATTACACTGTGAGCTCATTCACCTTGTATGGGGACAGAGCATAGACCCTTCCAAAATTCATATCTTTTTTTGGAGCTTTCTTGGGAGTGTTTTTTGATGTTTCCCATTGATATCACTATTGGCCAGCTTGGTTATTTTATTTTTACATTTTCTTCTGTACATTTTCAAAGTTTATTTGCCCTTTTGTTCCGTGCACATGTATCACACTTATCACTTTTTGTAGGTTTCCCTGGTTTTGCTGTACATTGCTGACGGAAATGGTTTCTTTTCCCTTTAAATCAGCTCTAACGCCAGGGTTTCACTGGCGTTGGTTTTGAGCCTCGGATTTCACAGCGTTAGTGTGCGGGGAGCCTCTCCCCTCCCACTCTCCACCCATTGACCCCTTCTCTCCGCCCCTGGGGAGCCTTCCTCCACCCTCCGGGAGCCTTTCTCCGCCTTCAGCGCGCGTTATCGCGCGCTAAGGTACCTTATCGCACAGTAAGGCGCCTTCATCGGGTGATAAGGTACCTTATTGTGCGATAACGTAGAAGAGCGTACGTTAAGATGTTTTTGTAAACATACCCCCTAGATTCATCAATAAAACTCTCCCAACAAGATATGCAGAGCAGAAATAGGGTTTTTCACATTGTTTTTTGTATGTTGAGTTGCAATTTCATTCAAATTCTGGTCTCAAATCAGTGACAATTTCACCAACTCCCTTTACTGTCAAACACTGTGCATCATAAACAAAACCCTGCAAATGGACACTCAACACCAGCACCAAATCTAGTAGGAAAAAAAAGAACAAGCCAAACTATTCCTACACAGAACAAACATGTTAACAGAATCCCTCACCTCGGCTGCACATGGAAATAGCAGAACTTGTAAAAAATAAGAAATTACAAATTATTTATTTATTTTATTTATTTAGTAAACATTTGTACACCGCCGCTTCCTACGATCAGCCGCGGTTACTTTACAGAATCATCATGTATCGTACAATACAATGAATTTTTAGAGTACAATTTTGATTTTAGCAACGATTTACATAACACACGAAATAGAGACTAGATACTTTTCATAATTCTAAATACACATTCGATTCAAGGGTGCGAGGGTGGGGGATACAATATACATATATACATGATTACCTATCGGTCGTCAAATGCTGCATTTGTTCCAAATGTCATTAGAAGATATCTGATTGTGGTAAGGTGCTGCAATTAGGTTGGGTTGTAGAATGCCTGAAATAAATGCGTTTTGAGGTTCCTTCTGAATTCAATAAGGCTATTTGACATTCGGAGCTCAGGAGGGAGCTGGTTCCAGTGGATCGGCGCTGCATAGGTGAATGCTCTGTTGCTTGTTTCTGTTTTAACAGATCTCATGCTGGTAGGGACACAGAGCGTGTTGAGATGTATGGTTCTTCTGTTCCTGTTGTGTGTTTGCTTAGTGATTAGGTTGTCAAGGTATGAGGGAGCAATATTGTGAATGAGTTTAAACGTTGTTATGAGTAGTTTGTAGATGATGCGGGCGGCTACTGGGAGCCAATGTAGTTCCATAAGCACTGGCGTTATGTGGTCCGTGACGTTTTTTTCCATGATGATTCTTGCAGCAACATTTTGGGCCATTTGTAAGATATTTAGGGTGTTCTTCGGGAGCCCTTGTAAAATGGCGTTGCAGTAGTCCAGGTGAAGAATGATTAGCGCTTGAGCGACAGTCCTGAAGTCTGATTTTTCTAAGATACTGCGAAGTGGTTGGAGAACTTTCAATTTGTAAAATATGGCTCGGTTGACTGTTCTGAGATGTTAGAAAAAATTAGGAAAAAAATACGCAGAGAAAAATTAAAATGGAAAACCCGCAAAACAGACACCGAAGAAAGAGAAACATAAATGCATTTCCTCCTCTGCTGAACTCCAAGAAATGCACATTTTCAAAACTGACATAGGAGGTGACTAGAAGACTAGGGGGATCAGGATCCAAAAACAGTTTCAAAGAAGTCAGTTTTTAGCCTGGATTTGAACAGGACCAGAGATGGAGCCTGATGCATTGACTCAGGTAGTTTGTTCCAGGCATAAGGAGCAGCACGGTAGAAAAATCGAAGTCTGGAGTTGGCAGTGGAAGAGAAGGGCGCAGATAGAAGGGATCTCAGAGTAGAGTTCCCGAGGAGGGGTGCAGGGAGAGATAAAAGAGGAAAGGTAGTGAGGAGCAGCCGAATGAAGGCACTTATAGGTTAGTAGTAGAAGTTTGAACTGGATGCAGAAAGGGATAGGAAACCAATGAAGTGACTCTTTTCACTTTCATTTTCTTACCAGATTTCCATCTCCTAACCTTACTTCCCTAGTCCTTCCATTCCCCACCTGTTTCATTCCTTCGCCAGCCTCCCAAGTCCCCATCTTTCACCCACTTTCTTATCCTCCATTTCCACCCTCTCTATGCATCCCCTCCCCAGCCTCACTTACCACCTTTTGCCTCTCATTCTCTAATCAGCCCCAGCTCATTCCCTAGCACTCATCCTATCTCCATTTACAGGCTCTTTCTTATGTCTTAACCCCTATCCATGTTTCCATTTCCACTTTCACAACCCCTATTTCTACTCCCTCTCACCTCATTCAAGGAAGACCTTCTATTCCTATGGCTTCCACCCACTCTATAGTCCTCTGTCCTTTTCAGCCCCCCCCCCATCCTTCCCCAAACCCTCCAAGGCCCTTCAAACCTTCACCACTCCCCATATTTCTGGACTTGGTCTCACACCCCTACTCATACACCTCACTCAGTCATCTTGTCCCCATTGTCCTAATCCCTGGTCAATTTCCTAGTTCCTACTATCCCCAAGCAACCCAAGTTACCACTTTTTCACTGTATGCAGTCGCTGAGTCCACACTCACAATCCCATCCAAACTAAAACCCCACTTACACGTCCAATACCCAGCCTATATTAGTCTTTTTTCTATTTTCTCACCTGCTCTCCCACATCCCCATGTCCCCAGTGCCCATCCATCTGCTTCCTTCTCCAATATATATTAATCCTTCCTTTCCTCCTCCTTACACCAGCATTCGATCTTTTACCTCACCCTCTCAACCTTCCCCTGGTTATGACTTTGCTTCTTTCCCAGCCTCCACAATGTCTGTCCTTCTCCCCCTTCTTACTCCCCCAGCATCTTCTTCTTTTTCCCACTCTAATCCCAGCATTTGTCATACTAGCCCTATTTCAGTACCAGGCCCTTCAGCCCTAAAATTAGCACCTTTCCATCACAAGTCCTCTTCCAGTTCCAGTCCCCCTCCAGCATAAGCCCATTTTCATGCCCAGCCCCAGTATCAGCCCCCTTTCCAGTCACAGTCCCACCCCCCCCCAATATCAGTCTTCTGAGTTTGCGAGTGTGTGTGTGTGTGTGCGCGCGCGTCTGTGGCACGGAGGTAGGGTGCCTTTGTGTGCGCCTCTGTCGCATGCCCTTTTGTCCCTGTATTCATCATTTTAACCTTCAGCACACTGCACTCTTTCCCCCTTCCAACCCTTTCCCCATGCTCTTTTTACCTTCCAGACTCTTTCCCCTTCTGCCATCCCCCTAGATCTCCCAATCCCTGTCCTTCATTACCCCCATCCTCCATTTTGTTTTAAATCTACAGTCCCTTTAAATGTTTGCTGTCTCACTCCATCCCCCCCACCCCCTGTCTAAGGTTTTTTGTTTTTTTTTTCCAGCTGGCCCTGGGTTTGGCTGTCCTCTGCCTACACGCAACATTACTGCCTTCCAGGCTTTCCTCTCCTGTCCTGCCCTCAGGGTTCAGTCTCCGCAGGTAGACAGAAGGAGCTTTTATTGGAACTGCAGCTCCTCTTCTGCCTGCGGGAGATCAACCACTCATGCACAGGACAAGAGGGGCTTTTGCCATGTTCCCTTCTCCTCTTCTGTCCACAGGAGATGGGAACCCCATGGGCAGCCTGCTTCTTCCCTGCCTCACCCTCATGTCCTACCCATTGGGATCAATCTCCAGCGGGCAGACAGGAGGGACTTTTGCCGCGATCCCTCCTTCTCTTCTGCCCACATGAGATGGGATCCCCGTGGGAAGCCTGCTGCCTCCGAACCATATGTTCTGCCTATGGAGATCGATTTCCAGTGAATAGACAGGAGAGGGTTTTTTTTTGCTGTGATCATGGCTTTCTCCTCCTCTTCTGCTTGCAAGAGATCATATTCCTGCAAGTAGACAGAAGCAGCTTAATTCTCTGTTGCCTGCAATCATGAGTTTGTGTGTGTTTGTGGGGAGGGGGGTAAGATGAGATCCCCGTGGGTATCTGGGATTTGTCAAGCCCTGCTTCTGCCTCCTCAAGAAGTGTCGGAATGCTGTTCTACCCTGTTCCAGCACAAATTAAGCCCTGGTGGTTAGACATCAGCAATCCCAGGACACTCCTGGTCCTGTGCTCAAAATGGAACACATGCCCTTATTTGGCAGCAAAACCCCTAGTGGTGGTAATGCAAGACTACTGCTAGTGGTCAGAGCCACCATTTTGAATCTAGGAGGCAACAGGGTAGGCGTTCTCAGGGATCGCTCCTGCCTTGCCACTGTACTACCAGGGAAACCCATTGGTAGATGCTGGGAGGTGTGGGGTGGGAGGCAATGGTGATCAGGAGGTACCTGGTGATACCTGGGGGATCAGGGTGGATGGGCTTCATGCAACTTGAGGTAGAATGGGAGTGGGAGCTGATAATGAGCAAGGGGTCAGGAAGTGGAAAGTGATACTTGGGGATCAGGATAATTTAATGCATGGGACTATGCTAAATGCATTAGTAAACAGCATGGATGCTTTTACTGTGCTGTTGATGCATTTACTGTGCCATAATGGTCTCCCCCCCCCCCCCCACCACCATTTATTGCACAGGCTTTACACTGACTGTGCAGTCATTTGGGCACATAAGCAGTGAGTGCACAAACTTACCATACTTTAGCAGCCAGACCATTAAATGTTGTAATATGTAATTTTATTTTCAGAGAAAACCGCCTCATAATGTACATGGGCCAACTGGCTTCTTTCCCCTGAGCAGCAGAGCGTGAGCGTGCCACTTCTTTGATGTTTGCAGCCTCAAATAGCCCATGGATTGACTCGTTTAATTCTGTTGGCAACACCATGTGTTAAACCATTATTTTTCTTACCTTTATTTTACTTGGTCTAAGGATGTACGATTACATACAGCTTGATGTTTATTTTGGTTAAATGCTTGACTTGAAGGGAGTAGTAGGACAAGATGTTCTGTTGTTTCCTTAAAGATACTAGGCAGTAAGAAAAGAATAATGGGATCACTATTGAACAGATATGCTTAAAAATGTATTAATTTATACTTCTACTTTTATGAGTATGTGAGCCAAGCTAAATGCCAGCATAATCTGATATGACTAATATACCTGTATAATGTGAGGCCTGCCATTTCTACAGTCACATTTAAATAGATAAGTTGTTTGGACAGTAGCTGAATATTGTCGCCTGTTCTCAGACTACTCCTAGTCCTACATCACTTTAAAAGCATACCTTTTGCCCATAGAGGGGGTACATAAAAAAATTTAGCGTCTACTTTTCTTTATAAAAGAGCAGTTCAAGTTACAGAGATCACACCTTAAGTTAATATAGTAACATAGTAAATGACAGCAGATAAAGACCAGTATGGTCCATCTAGTATGCCCAGCCTCTCACTTGGTTTGCAGCTTGTCGTGCTGTGAGGGCTTGCGTGCATCAGTGATGCTGAGAGCTAAACTATTGGTAGTTTAACTACTGGCAGGGTCTCCCAAGATGGACAGGTCTCAACTGAGGTGCCAGACCAAGACAAACCCATCTGGGCAGCAGCAGAATGGGATAGTGTTGACGGCAGAGGATCACATTTTTGTGGCAATGGCAACAACACTAAACTTAAACTGCGTGGAAGAAAGGTCCGGCAATCTACTTCTGTATCTTGCCATGAAAACCCAATGGATAGTTACAACAAAACAAATTGTGCTATGGTGCTGGAAGATGAGACCCCCAGATCGGAAGGCACTTAAATAGCTACTGGGAAAAAGCTGAAGACTTTTCAGAGTAAAGCCAGCATTTATGATGTGGTTGGATCAAAGCCCTCAGGAAGTCTGACTGCTGATGTAGCTGCGCATGAAATGAGAATCAGAAGCTGTAAAGATGTCTTACACATTGGAACATGGAACGTACGAAGCATGAACCAAGGGAAGTTGGAGTTGGTCAAGAATGAAATGAAACGTGTACAACTTGATCTGTTGGGTGTCAGCGAACTGAAATGGACTGGCATCGGGCATTTTGCATCAGATGATCACATGGTCTACTATGATGGAAATTAAAGACAAAGAAGAAATGGTGTTGCATTTATAATAAAGAAGAAACTTGCAAGAACTGTAATGAAATACAATTCAGTCAGCGAACGCTTAATCTCTATTTGTCTACAATGATTGCCTATCAACATAACTATAATTCAAGTAGATGCCCCAACAACAGCTGCAGAAGAGAATGAAATTGAAGAGTTCTATGAACAAGTACAAGCTGAAATTGACAGAACATGCAAACAGGATATCCTGATAGTCATGGGTGACTGGAACGCAAACGTTGGCAACAAAGAAGAAGGCAAAGTAGTTGGAAAATATGGACTTGGCAACAGAAATGAAGCTGGAGAAAGACTGATAGAATTCTGCAAGACCAATGATCTATTCATCTCAAACACCTTCTTCCAGCAACACAAGCGGCGACTGTACACATGGACTTCACCCAATGGATTGTATAAAAATCAAATTGACTACATCTGTGGAAGTCAACGATGGAAAAGCTCTATAACATCAACCAAGACAAAACCTGGAGCTGACTGTGGTACAGATCATCAACTACTAGTATGCAAACTCAAGCTAAAGTTGAAAAAGAGCAAACCACTCATGTATGCAGCAAAATATGACCTTGAGAATATACCACTGGAATTTAAAGACTGCCTGCAAAATCGATTTGCTGCTTTAGATACAAATGACAGAGCTCCAGAAGAGTTATGGAATGACATCAAGAAGGTTGTGTTGGAAGAAAGCGAGAAGTCTCTACAAAAGGTGAAAAAGCAAAAATGGCCAAAATGGATGACGGAAGAAACTCTGAAAATTGCCCAGAAACGCAGAGAAGCTAAAGCCAGAGAAGAAAGAAAGAGAATCGCAGAACTCAACAGAGATTTCCAACGTGCAGCAAGACAGGACAAGGAAAAGTACTACAATGACACTTGCAAGGAAATAGAAGCAGAAACTATTAGAGGAAGAACAAGATCGGCTTTCCTGAAGCTACGAGAGTTAAAGAAAAAGTTCCAGCCTCGAATTGGAATGTTACAAGATGCTCAAGGTTCTATGTTGAATGATGCTGAGAAGATCAAGAAAAAGTGGAAGGAATATACAGAGTTTTTATATCATAAAGATCAAGTGGACCAACAGCCGTTTCAACCTGTACCTTATGATCGGGAACCATTGGTGATGAAAGAAGATGTTGAAACAGCATTGAAAGCCTTATCAAAGAACAAAACACCAGGCATTGATAGCATTCCTATAGAAGTATTGCAGCAATCTGACGCAGCTGTTACCATACTTACAAGGCTCTGCCAAGAAATATGGAAGACAACATCATGGCCAACTGAATGGAAAAGATCTGTGTTTATACCAATACTAAAGAAAGGTGATCCAACTGACTGTGGAAATTATCGAACAATCGCTCTGATCCCACATGCCAGCAAGATTCTACTGAAGATTATTCAAAAGAGACTACAACCATACCTGGAACAAGAACTACCTGAAGTGCAAGCAGGGTTCAAGAAAGGGCGAGGAACGAGAGACATCATTGCGGATGTGAGATGGATCCTTGAAAAGACTAAAGAATACCAAAAGGATATCTATTTGTGCTTCATCGACTATAGCAAGGCTTTTGACTGTGTAAACCATGAGAAACTCTGGGCCACATTAAGAAGCATGGGTATACCAGAACACCTGATCGTTCTCTTGCGCAATTTGTACATTGATCAAGAAGCAACAGTTTGAACGGAACAAGGAGAAACAGAATGGTTTAAAATAAGCAAAGGTGTAAGACAAGGCTGCATACTTTCCCCCTACCTGTTTAATTTATATGCAGAACAAATCATCAGAGAAGCAGGATTGTATGAAGACAATAGAGGTGTGAAGATTGGTGGAAGACTCATCAACAACCTTCGCTATGCTGATGATACTACATTACTGGCTGAAAGTGAAGATGATCTGAAACATTTGCTTCTCACAATCAAAGAACATAGTCTCAAAATGGGCCTGCACCTTAATGTAAAGAAGACAAAGATCATGACAACTGGCATAATAAACAGGTTCATCGTTGAAGGAGAAGAAATTGAAATTGTGAACAACTTTAACCTACTTGGATCAACTATCAATAACGAAGCAACAAGCAGTCAAGAAATCAAATGACGCATTGCTCTTGGCAGAATGGCTATGAAAGACCTAGATAAGATTCTCAAGAGCAGAGACGTCTCTCTCCATACAAAGATTCGACTTGTTCAAGCCATGGTATTTTCAATAACATCATATGGATGTGAAAGCTGGACAGTGAAAAAGACAGACAGGAAGAAAATCGATGCCTTTGAATTATGGTGCTGGCGGCGAATACTGTGTATACCATGGACTGCCCGAAGAACAAACCAGTCGGTACTAGAGGAGATCAAACCTAAGCTTTCTTTAGAAGCTCAGATGACAAGACTTCGACTTTCATACTTTGGACACATCATGCGAAGAGAGAGATCATTAGAGAAAGACATCATGCTTGGCAAGATAGAAGGTCAACGCAAAAGAGGAAGGCCAGCAATGAGATGGATCGATACAATAACAGCAGTTACGGGTACCAGTCTGTCAACAATAAGCCGCCTGACTGAAGACCGAACACAATTTAGGATAGCTATCCAGAGGGTCGCCATGAGTCGACTCCGACTCGACGGCACTTAACATAACACATGGGGTAGGGGTGCCTGCATAGACATCCACGCTTCCCTCCGGCACTGCCTGCCGATGTTATGTGCCGTTTGGGGTACTTGCTGGGTACTGTCCCCTGGGACACTGTGGGACACACCCTCATGTTCATATTTGCCCTTGGTCAGTTTCTGTCTTGCTGGTTTTCTCCTTCTACATTCCTCTGTGTCACCTAGGCATCTGCCTAGCCCACCCTGTGCCCCAGCTGCCACACTGCATGTCCCACCTGCAGCCCCCTGTTCTCCATTTGCAGCCTCACCGTAGTGCCCTTTTGTACTTGGGCACTATGATGTTGCTGCACAAGTATCACTACTATCACTTTTCTTGGTTTCCCAGCCTTTGCAAATGTGTCTCTAGTGCGAGGTTTTCACTGGTGCTAATTTTCAGACCTTCATTTCATGGCGTTAGTGTGCATGGGGCCTCTTCCCGCCCACTCTCCTCCCATTGACCCCTTATACTGAGCCCCTGGGGAGCCTTACTCCATCCTCTGCGCACCTTAATGCCACCGGAGACGTTATCACGCGATACGTGATAGTCTCACATGGTAATGCGCCATTATCACGTGATAACATCAGTATCACGATAATGTTGCAGCTGCGCCGTTAGCGCCGTTTAGTAAACATATCCCTAAGTATTTAAAGTTTTGAATCATATCTCCCCTGTCCCTCCTCTCCTGCAGAGTGTACATTTAGGTCTTCAAGTCTCTTCGCATAAGTCTTCTGACGCAGGCTACAAATCATTTTGGTCACCTTCCTCTGAACTGTTTCCAGCCTTTTTATATCGTTTGCAAAATATGGTCTCCAAAACTGAACACAATATTCCAAATGAGGCCTCACCAGTGACTTAGTAACATAGTAAATGATGGCAGATAAAGACCAGTATGGTCCATCTAGTCTGCCCAGTAAGATGGCAAGAATAGGTGCACCTGCTGCTCCGTGCAGGCCACCCCTCCCCATGTCTTTGTTTAGGGGTGAATCCACCGCTCCGTGTAGGATACCCCTGTTTGTTGAGAAATTAGATAAATTTATTTTGATTTTATCCTGTTGCTGTAAAGGAATCCACTGTGTCTGTCCTATGCCATTTTGAATTCTGTCACTGTATTTGCCCCCACCACTTCCATCGGGAGGTCATTCCAAGCATCCACCACCCTTTCAGTGAAAAAGTATTTCCTGACATTGCCTTTCAATTTACCCTCTTGTAGCTTCATGTTATGCCCTCTAGTTTTACAGCTTCCCCGTCTTTGGAAGAGGTTTGTTTGTTCATTATTTCTCTTTAAGTATTTAAAGGTCTGAATCTTATCTCCCCTACCCCTCCTCTCCTCCAGAGTGTACATATTTAGGTCTTCAAGTCTCTTCTCATAAGGCTTCTGACGCAGGCTCCAAATCATTTTGGTCGCCTTTCTCTGAACAGTTTCCAGTCTTTTTACATCCTTTGCAAGATATGGTCTCCAAAACTGAACACGGTATTCCAAGTGAGGCCTCACCAGGGACTTATACAGTGGCATTAGTACCGCTTCCTTTCTGCTGGTAATTCCTCTTTGTATGCAACTCAACATCCTTCTGGCTTTTGCCACTGCCTTCGCACACTGTTTTGCCACCTTGAGATCCTCAGAAATAATCACACCAAGGTCCTTCTCCTGGTCCATGCACACCAACCTCTCACCCCCTGTCTCGTACATTCCCCTTGGATTTCTGCTTCCCAGGTGCATGACACTGCACTTCTTCGCATTAAATTGTAACTGCCAAGCATTAGACCATTCTTCCAGTTTTTGTAGATCTTTCCTCATGTTATCCACTCCCTCAGGGGAGTCCACTCTGTTGCAAATCTTCGTGTCATCTGCAAAAAGAGACTTTTCCATTCATTCCTTCAGCAATATCACTCACAAATACATTGAACAGTGCTGGGCCCAGGACCGAACCCTAGGGCACCCCGCTAATCACCCTTCTTTCATCCGAGTGAGCTCCATTTACCATCACCTTCTGTCGTCTGTCAGTCAACCAATTTCTGATTCAGTTTACCACCTTAGGACCTATCCCCAAATTACTGAGTTTATTGATAAGCCTCCTATGAGGAACAGTATCAAAGGTTTTGCTGAAATCCAGGTATGTGACAGCCATCGCATGCCCCTGATCTAGTTCTCTGGTCATCCAGTCAAAGAACCCAATCAGCTTTGTTTTGCAAGATCGTCCTTTGGTAAAACCATGTTGCCTCGGATCATGCAATTTGTTTTTTTTTTTTCAGAAAGTCCACTATTTGCTCTTTCAGGAGCGCCTCCATTACTTTTCCCACTACCGAGTTAAGGCTAATGGGCCTGTAGTTTGTCACTTCTTCCCTGTCACCACTTTTGTGAAGAGGTACCACATCAGCCCTTCTCCAGTCCTGAGGAACTTCTCCTGTTTCCAAGGATCTGTTGAAAACATCCTTTAACGGCCCTGCAAGAACCTCTCTGTGCTCTTTCAGTATCCTGGGATGTATCCCATCTGGTCCCATGGCCTTGTCCTCTTTCAGTTTTGCAAGTTGTTCTAACACATCATCTTCTGTGAATGGTGTGATATCTACTTCATTCCCATTTTTATATTTGGGAGTCACAGGTGGTCCTTCTCCAGGATTTTCTTTAGTAAAAACAGAACAGAAGTATTTGTTTATTTTATTTTATTTAACAATCATTTATATCCCGCATCTTCCAGAGTTCAGATGCGGCTTACAATTGAACAACAGTCAACAAAGCAAGGGCTTGTTTTACATGGAGCAATTTTTTTTGACAGTAAACAATGTAATAGTTAAATACGTAACAGAACAATGTAATGGTTAAATACATAACAGAACAAGAACAATTTAAGAACTATGTACAGATACAGGTTTGTAGGTTCCTTAGATTTAAATCATGGTTATTTACAAGAGGGTGTAAATCTGTTAAATTATGAGGTTTAGCTTTACTCAGTTGGGTTTAGCAATTTTCCTTTTTCAATGTCACTTTCCACAAGTTCATTCCCAGCACTTCTGAGTCCTGAAATTCCATCTCTGATTTTCCTCGTCTCCCAAATATACTTGAAGAAAGTTTTGTCGCCACACTTCACATCTTTAGCCAGCTTTTCCTCTGCCTTTGATTTTGCTTTCCTTATTTCTCGTTTTGTCTCTTTTAGTTTGATCCTGTATTCCTTTCTCTGTTCCTCTGTTTGCAAACTTTTGAATTTTGTGAAGGCTGTTTTTTTGCCCTTATTTGAGCAGCCACTTCTTTGGAGAACCAAATAGGTTTCCTTCTTCTCTTGTTTTTATTTACTTTCTTTACATATTTATCTGTTGCTCCTTTTATTGCCACCTTTAGTTTAGCCCATTGCAATTCCACTTCCCTTATCCCCTCCCACCCTGCAAAATCCTCCTTCAGGTATTTGGCCATTTTACTGAAGTCAGTGAATTTGAAGTCTAGGACTTTGAGCTTGCTATGATTGGACTGCACCTTGGCTTTTATCTCATTCCACACCGTGTGCTGATCGCTGCTGCTCACAGGGGCACCCACCCAGACATTCAACACGCTTTCACCGTTGGTGAGCACTAAATCCAGCATTCAGCTTTCCCTGGTTGGTTCCATCACCATTTGTCTAAGTGATGCATCTTGGAAAGCATCCACAATTTTTTTGCTTCTTTCCAGATTTGCAGAAGGAGTAATTCAATCCACATCTGGTAGATTAAAGTCACCCAATATGATCACTCCCCCCTTTGTGGCTATCTTAGCAATATCTATAATCAATTCGTTATCTATTTCTTCGATTTGAGTCGGAGGTCTGTAGATTACACCAGTATGGAGGACAGCGTCATCTCCTCTTTCCAACACAATCCAGAGCGCTTCTTCTTTTCCCCATGCCCCCTGCATTGCAGTAGCTTTAATATTGCTTTTTACATACAAGGCTACTCCTCCTCCTTTTCCACTTTCTCTGTCTCTTCTGAATAGATTATAGCCAGCTATGACTATATCCCATTCATGCGATTCATTAAACCATGTTTCTGTAATGGCCACAATGTCGAAGTCCAAGTTCATTTCCACCATTAGGGCTTCCGGGTCCAGAACTTTGTTGACTAAGCTTCGAGCATTTGTGCTCATGTATAGCAAGGGATGGATTGCAGGATAACAAGACTGTGCACTATCATAGGGGAGGGATGACTGTGAAAGAAAGCAAACACACACCAGCTTACTTTAGAGGTTTAAAATTAATTTTTATTAGATTTAGGTAGGTCCTTATAGTCTTAAAAGAAAGCAGACACGTACTTAGTCTTTCTCCCCAACTTCCCTACCCCCACCACATAGGCAATCACTGTGCTACCTTAGAGGAGATAGTCACCTGGAAGAAGAATATCACCTTGGTGTAGCAGAAAATGATCCAGTATCCACAGACGTGTCCTTCAGGGGATGCAATATCCTCTTGAACCAAGGTTGTGTCTCGAGGGGCTTCTGCCCAGGAGAGAAGGGTTAGGGCAGCCATTTTAGTTGGCAACTTGATTATTATGCATGTAGGTAGCTTGGTGGCTAGTGGGCATGAGGAGCTGGCTACCTTCTTACATGTGGACATCAACAACATAGGAAAATTTGGGAATGGGATTCTGAAAGCCAAATTTGAAATTTTAGATAGAAAGTCAAAATCCAGGACCTCCTTGGTAGCATTTTCAGAAATGGTCCCTTTATCATGTGCAAGACCTAAGAAGAAGGTAGAGCTCCGAATTCTCGATGTGCGATTGAGACTATGGTGCAGGAAAGAGAGTTTAAGATTTGTTAAGAAATGACACTAGCACTACTTGTGGCCTTGGGAAAGTCACTTAATTCTCCATTGCCTTGGAAGAAAGGTCTGACAATCTACTTCTGTTCACACTGCCAAGAAAACCCAGGAACTGCTGAGTCAGCATTGACTTGAAGGCCCACAGTGCATTGCAAGAAATAACCAACATTATGGGGAATGAGTGGCTTTTCCAGAAAGATGGGCTCCAACGTAACTAAGGTAGTACCAGGCTGATGCTCTATCTCCTTTTTAAAAGGTTAGTGCCAACTTTTAAACTAGATAATGGGGAAAGCTAACAGTCACTCAAGCGTGCATGGTTTGGAATGATGTTCTTTGAAGGACACTTTCAAAATAGGAAGATTCGGGCATTCGATAAAGAGGTTGCAATAAAGGTTGAAATAGCCAAGGTCCCTCTAAGTAAGAGCAGACAGGGTAGAAAGATCCCAAATCACCCTATCAACTGACAAGCAGGTTGTCAATATGACAAAAAAAACCCCCTTACTTTGAAATGCCTGTATACAAATGTTAGAAATCTAAAAAAATAAGATGGGGAAGTTTGAATACAAAACACTGAATGAAGTAGATATAATTGGCCACTCAGAGGACTTCTGGAAGAAGGATATCCAATGGAACACTATGGTACCAGGGTGCCAATTATATTTCAATGATACTGTAGATGTGGCATGCAAAGATGTACACCAAGGCAATGTGAGCGTTTGGGCACTAGGGGGAGCTCCAGTGCGAGGCTGAGAGCTCTAGCAGCCAGATATTATAATGGAAAGGTTAGATCTAGCCAGGTTGTAATAAACCTCCTTTGTCAGGAGACACCTTAAAATAAGGTGGAGGAGACAGGTCAGCCAGCATAAGCTCTGAGAGGCCCTCAGGAAAGAAGAAAATAAATTTGCCGAGAACCTGTCCTGTGGGGATTGCAAACCTATTGCTTGGCATAAGTAGGGGAAACCTCCAAGATCATGATGATTCTTGTGGCAGGAAGTCACTCCAGCACATTAGGGGAATAAGAACATAAGAAATGCTATACTGGGCCAGACCAAAAGTCCATGGAGCCTAGTATCCTGTTTCCAACAGTGAGCCAATCCAGGTTGCAAGTACCTGGCAGGTTCCTAAAGGACAGAAAAATTCTATGCTGCTTATCCCAGGGGTAAACAGTGGATTTCCAGTTAATGGACTTTTTCCTCCAGGAACTTGTCAAGGTAAGCTGAAGGAACAGGAAGGCGCAGTGCCCCTGGGAAGAGAGAAGGAAGATAGCCAGGCACAGACAAGCCTGGTTACTCAGAAACTTCCAGAAAGGAGCTGAGTTTAAGTCCTGGAAATGGCACAAACGTTTGAGAATCAATTATGTGGAAACGGGTTTAAACCATTGTGAAGTAAGTGTGTGAAGTTTGGGCTGTGGCTCAAAGCCCTAGTTGCTCAGAAACCTTCAGGAAGGAGCTGGGTTCAAGTCCCAGAAACAGTGCAGACTATTGAGAGAAATAAAGGGATTTTATGTTACAAACCATTGTTAAAAGAATGCGTGAAATTCAGCTGTTATTCAGGATTGCAGAGAGCACATGTTGTGGTGAAGACAAGAAGCATTATGTGAAGTCAGTTTTTCCTTACCTTTATATGAAATCATTCACTTTTTAATCAAGCAGTTGTAAACTGTAGAGTTGTTACCATGTCCCAGAAAAGCAAAGGCACTATGTTACTGAGAAGCAGAGGAGGGGGCTGGGTAACACCCTTGCTCTCTGATTTGGGATCAATGGGAAATCCTGGCCCAGATTCAAAGGAGTTGTTGCACAGTAAGACGTGTGTGCTGATACTCTGTTAAGAAGCAAGTGGTTTTAACAACTCTTACAGTTTCTTTTCCTCTTTCAGATTGTTCAGTATTTGTGCATTCTATATTTCTAAGACGTTAAAAGCAGAAACACACAGTGATGGAAATGTTCCTGTTTCCCTGTTTAAAGGGCCAAAAGCTTGATTAAAATTCTGGAGTGGCTTGGCCATAGAGGTTGCCAGCCAGCTGCAGTGAATCGGGTTGCTTGTCTTCAACAAAGACTGAGAATCTGGGGAGCTTCCAGGGATGTAATACAGTAGATCTGAAGTAACTATATTCTGTTATGGCAGCATGCATGTCTTGTTTCTTTGCATATTTATCTTTTAAAGTCGTCCTGATGTTTAAATATGTGTTTTCTTTAAGAGAAACTGGAAAATAGAAGTTCTGTACCTAAATATTTTCTGGGAATGTGTTTTGTAAGATAGAGGAAGTAGCTGTTACCTGTGAAAAAGGTGGTCTCAGGACACAGTAGCTATGACACAGGGTAGATAAAACAGGTGGAGCTACATGTTAAAGAGGGCAGTCAAAAAGGATACAAGTTTTGCAAGAAACAAAATGCACTGGAGAATCTTTATAAATGGAACTTCCATGTGGAAAGGAAACAGGAATAGCAATGAGGGTGTTCTGCAGACACTTGGCCAGAATGAGCAGACAAATGGTGAAATGCTAACAGATATAACAAAGCTTGCAAAATGGGCAATGCAATAATAATAGGTGATTTCAATTACCCCAGTATCAACTGGGTCAGTGTCACATCAGAACATGCTAGGGCAGTGGTTCTCAACCCAGACCTCTGGGCCAGTCAGGTTTTCAGGATATCCACAATGAATATGCATGAATAGATCTGCATACTGATTTTCTATCTCATGCATATTCATTGTGGATGTCTTGAAAACGTGACTGGCCTGGGTGTCCCAGAGGACTGGGTTGAGAACCTCTGTGCTAGGGAGATAACGTTTCAAACTGAAATAAATGACTGCGTCAGGAAGCAACATGAGGTGGAAAGGTGGAAGCCGAACCCGTGCTGTCTTCTTGAAACCACCTTTAGGAGGTGGTGGGTTGTTGATTTTAGTGAAAAAGGAATTTAGTTTTTAACAGTCGACTTGCTTTCCTTCTCACAGACAGAAAGTTTAGCATTTAATAGTAAGTTTCTTACCATTGTTTTAATATATAGACTGTCAAAAAAGTGGAGAAACTCTGTATTGAAAACATTAAAGTAGAAAGTATCACCAAAAAGCTAATAAGTAATTCACAAAATTCAGCATTAGCAAAGCCAAATCAGCCACACACAGAAGCAACATTAGGTCTCAGTCTTCCCGGGCAAAACAAAACCGGCCAGATGCATTCTGACACGGCAGAGCCCTATTAACATCAATGACCCATAAACAACAGTTGCTCTGAGATGGACTTCACTTGCAAAAAATCAGTAATGATGAAACATTAGAAATTCCACAGCAGAAATATCGAAAGAGTGGTATGATAACTTAACTTTGCAGTCTGTAGCAGCGCTCGTAGAATAGTGCTGGGCCAGTACCAAAGAATTTTGTGAATTACTTATTAGCTTTTTGGTGATACTTTCTACTTTAATGTTTTCAATACAGAGTTTCTCCACTTTTTTGACAATTTTAGCTCTGTGATAGATTGACCATTTTTTATTAATATATAGACTGCCAGACATGTCTGGAGAGGATTTGCTAATGTCATAACACACTTGTTACAGACCAAAATTAATTTAGCATGGAAGATTGTCTTAGGTGATTTCAGTATACGTGTTTCTGACTCTAATCTTCATGCTGAAGCACTGTTTTTTATTAGCAAAGGGAGGGATGAGACTTTCTCAGACAGCTGCTGTTGCTACACATGAAAAGGAACATGTGTTAGATTTGATTATTTGTCCCACAGGTGACATAGCATACGACGGTAGATAAAGACCCGCTGCTCTATGCAGGTCCCCTCCATGCCTTTCTTTAGGGTTGCACCTGGCCCTCTGTGCAGGTTGCCCCCATCTTCGCTTTTGTTTAGGGTGGTATCTGCTGCTCCATGCAGGTCAACCCCCTCTATTTGTTGAAATATAAAAGATATTTATTTATTTAATAAACATTTTTATACCATGCTTTCCCAAGATCAAGTGCGGTTTACAAATAACAGAGTTTGAAATGCAGTTTCTTTCAATATCATCCTCTCCCTATAAAGGGATCCACTGTGCCTGTCCCATGTCATTTTGAATTCTGTCACTGTATTTTCCCCCACCACTTCCATTGGGAGGGCATTCCAAGCACTTACCACCATTTCAGTGAAAAAGTAATCTCCAGGAACAAGCAGGAATGTAGTCTTCACATATGGGTATCGTCGGTACCGACGGAACCTGCGTGGGAACACTCCCCAGCGTCCAATAGGAAAGCTTTTGGGAGCATCCCACAGCGCCTGCGTGCTGCCTTCCCGTCTTTCCAACTCTCATTCTTCATTTTCTGCGGAGCCGACAGGACGCATATCCTATCACCGCAGAAAATCTATTCTTATTCTTTCATTTTTTTGTGGTCGCATCTGCTTTCATTCGATGCCTACCAGTACCGCCGGTTCTCTTTTCTTCTTTAAAAAAAACCCAAAAAAACCCTTTCTTTCTGAAGGATTTCTTTCTTCAGTGGCCTTTCCCCTCTCGGTGCTAGGTGCCATTTTGGGCACTAGGCCCATTTTTCTTCAAACATGGAGAAACCAGCTAGTGGTTTCAAAAAATGTTTTAAGTGTGGCGGTACCATAGCCGTCACTGACACCCATGACTGGTGTCTTAAATGTTTAGGTCCTGACCATTCTCCATTGGAGTGTCTCTCCTGCAGAAAGATGACCAAGAGGGGCCTGCAGAATAGAGCTGCAAAACTCGGTACCCTTTTTGCCGCAGATACGAAGTCCATTGCATCGACAACTTCCAGGGCTTCATCTTCCTCCCATGGATCTCAGGTAACTAAACCTAAGTCTTCTAAGACTGGCTGGTCCTCAAAGGGTAGATCTCCTTCTAAGTATCGAGATGCCACTGGCGTTGCCCTCGAGGAAAGTTCACCGGCAAAACAGCCCCAGCGGGAGGCTTCGGCTTCCAAAGCATTAACGGGGCTCCAGAATGTTCCAGAGGCATCCACATCTGCAGAACTACTGGTGCCATATTCTGGGGTCGTGGCCGCTTCCACTGGTACCGACACCCAAGCATCGGCAGGGGCAATGGATCAGAGAATCCTCGCTATCAAACGCAGTCTAGCAGCTCTCTTAGCAGCTTAGGTACTGCTAAGACCGCTACAGACGGTTCCACAGGTATCGGTACCGACATCGATGCTGGTACCGACTGCACCTGCCTCGGCCGGTATGCTTCCCCCCCATGCCGAGCCTTGAGTCTATGTCAGGTATCGAAAGACCAGTACCGAGACACCCCGATACTGACTTTGAACAGTACCGTGCGTTGCAAGAACACACGGCACAGAGATACTTAGAATCTTCCGATTACAATGACTCTGACAACTCTGCCGGTACTAGAACAATGCTTCCAGAGGATCCATCTCCTTCTCCTCAGCGTAGAATGTTTCCTCCAGAAGACATGTCCTTCCAGGATTTCATACGTGATTTAGCTCGAGGTCTTGCAATCACGGTGACTCCGGAAAAGGAACCCAGAGCAAAATAATTAGAGATTTTTCAATACCCTAAGGCTCCTAAAGAGGCAGCTACTCTTCCCATTCAAGGATCTTGCATGATCTTATGCTAAGAATGTGGGAAACTCCTTTAACGGTGTCTCCACACTCTCGACGACTCGATACCATGTATCGAGTTCCAAGCTGTCCTGGTTTTCAAAAGATTCAGTTACCACACCATTCAATGGTAGTGGAATCGGTGATGCTTAGGATTAAGAGTGCTAAAACACATTCTTCCAATCCTCCAGGCTGTGAATCGAGGACACTCGATGCCTTTGGGCGTCGATGCTTCCAATCCTCCATGTTGTCAGCCAGGATCAGCTCTTACATTCTCTATATGGGAATCTTCCTCAAGGAGGTTGCAGGAGACTTGGAGCTCATGAGCCCTTCCTGAGGACAAAAGAGGGGCATTTCTAACTCTGGTCAAATATGACCAGGATGTTTCAAAGTTTTTGTAAACCATGCAACCTTTGATTGCTTTGAATGCATTAGCAGAACCTCTGCTACTCCATCGGTGCACTTCGTATTGCCTGGCTTCAGGCATCAGACTTAAAAATATGGGTGCAAGATGATAAACTGGGAAACATTCCTTGCACAGGAGAAAATCTCTTTGGCAAGGATTGGCAAGACAAGGCTAATCAAAGTGGTATTTTCAGATTCAATCTGAACAGACTGTCAAAGTCTGCAGCCAACCCAGCAAAGAAAAAGTCACTCGAGAAACCCTATTTCAACAAGAAAAAGAAGTTTTACCCATCTTACACCCATCAGGCTCACTGTCCAGTTCATATTCCCCAAAAGGGGCAACAACAAAACAGACAGCAGAGGAAGCCACAAGTTCCAAGAGCTCAGCCAGCTCAGCAGACTCGGTCTCCTCAGGGGCTTTGACTCCTTCCTAGAGAACTTAGTCTTTCTGTTCCTGCAAGGTCCAGAACCCCCCACCATCCCCGGCAGGTTATGCCATTTTGCCAAAAGATGGAAACAAATGACATCAGAAAACTGGACTCTGTCCATTGTATGAGAGGGGTACAGACTTCGTTTTCACAGCATGCCCCCTCCTACATTCATAAAGCAGTTCAATCCTCATGTCCCTGCCACCGATCTCTTAGGCCAAGAGGTTGCATCACTTCTTGCTCAGGGAGCGATAGAAGAAGTACCCATACAGGGTACGGGGTTCTACTCCCCCTATTTTCTCATCCCAAAGAAAACAGGAGGACACAGACCTATACTGGACTTCATCTTGAATTTTTCTTGGAACAGATATTTGTTTGATTCTCTGATCTCCCTCGGAACACTCCTGCCATACCTTCAGAGTCAAGATTGGCTATGTTCACTAGATCTAAAGGATGCATATAAGCATATTCTCGTCCATTCAGATCACAGGAAATTCCTTCAATTCCTTTTCCAGGGAAGACACTTCAAATACAAGGTTCTTTCCTTCGGTCTGGCTTCTGCCCCAAGAGTTTTCACGAAATGCATGGCAGTGGTAGCAGCATTCCTGAGAACTCTAGGAATATTTGTCTTCCCCTACTTAGACGACTGGCTCATTTGAGCATCGACGGCTCCAGAAGCTCTTTCTCGCACGATATGAATTCTTCGCTACTTGGGACTGGTCATAAACCTCCCAAAATCTCATCTCACCCCTACTCAGTCCCTGGAATTCATAGGGGCTCGTCTAGATACCAGACAGGCAAGGGCTTTCCTACCACAGCCCTGCTGTCTTCGTATAGTGCAGCTAGCATCCCAAGCAGCTATGAAAGTCTTCCTGACTGCTCAGGAAATGCTTCAGCTTCTGAGGCATATGGCATCCACTGTTCATGTGGTTCCCTATGCTCACCTTCACATGCAAGCAGCCCAGTGGATCCTATCCTCTCAGTGGACACAGTCCTCGGGTCGCCTATCAGACAAAATCAAAAACTCCACACATCTCATTTTGTCCCTTCAATGATGGCAATCGATGGAAAACCTTCTCATAGGCTCTCCTTTCCAACAGCCTCTATTCCAAGCCACCTTAACAACAGATGCATACAAGTTTTGAGTTGGGGGGGCTCACTTGCACGATCTCTCAACTCAAGGTCTCTGGACCCCACAGGAGGCTTGTCTTCACATAAACCTCCTAGAACTCAGAGCCATATTCCATGCTCTTCGAGTATTCCAGACCCAGCTCAGCTACAAGACTGTTGGTCTGGATCCGGACTATCAGGTAGCCATGTTCTATGTGAACATGCAGGACGGAACAGGCTCTCTGTTGTTATGCAGCGAAGCTTTGTGACTGTGGGTCCTCTCCAGAGAGTGTCAAATCCACCTCCTAGTGGTATATCTTCCGGGCATTCAAAATCTTTGGGCAGACAAACTCAGTCAAATACTACTGCCACACGAATGGTCTCTTTACTTAGACCAGCTTGCTCGAGTGTTTCGAATCTGGGGAACCCCAGATATAGACCTCTTTGCAAGTCCACAGAATGCCAAACTTCCCCTATTCTGTTCCAGAATTCTGGCTCAAAACTGTCAAGCAAGAGATGCTTTCCTCCTCCACTGGGGTCAGGACTTCCTCTATGCCTTCCCACCCATTCCCCTCATTCCCAAAACGTTGTTCAAGCTTCAGAGAGACAGAGGTCATATGATACTCATAGCTGCATGTTGGCCACGGCAAACGTGGTATCCTCTGCATCTATGTCTCTCTCAAGCCACTCCTCTGGAGTTGGGATATGCTGCAGATCTTCTTTCCCAGGAGGACGGGACACTATTGCACCCGAATCCCCAGTCTCTGCATCTCAGGGCCTAGTTGCTGAAAGCCTAGAACTTTTGGATATCAACCTTTCTCAACAGGTAAAGGATATCCTTGTGGCTTCCAGAAAACCCTCCACAAGGTAATCCTATGCCTTCAAGTGGAAAAGGTTCTCTGTATGGTGTTCTCAAAGGGGACTTAACCCCTTTCAGTGCCTGTGGAATCGCTACTGGAGTATCTCCTCCATTTATCAAATTCTGATCTTAAAACCAATTCAGTAAGGGTCCATCTTAGTGCCATTGCAGCTTCTTGCAGGCCTCTGGATGGACAACCTATTTCCTCTCATCCACTCGTAGCAAGATTTATGAGAGATCTACTCTTAACAAAACCTCCCATTAAGCCACCGCCGGTGGCATGGGATCTGAATCTTGTTCTCGGACAGCTCATGAAACCGCCCTTTGAGCCTTTAGCCACTACACCTCTAAAGTTTCTTTCCTGGAAGGTCATCTTCCTAGTTGCTTTCACTTCTGCAAGTTGCATCAGTGAGTTACAGGCTTTGGTGGCGGATCCTCCTTATACAAGATTTCACCATGATAAGGTAGTTCTTAGGACTCATCCTCACTTTAAACAAAGGTGGTTTCGCCTTTTCATTTAAACCAAGCGTTTTACCTTCCTGTATTCTTTCCTAGGCCTCATGCCTCTAATGCAGAAAGGAACCTTCATACCTTAAATTGTAAAAGAGCCTTGGCTTTTTACCTTCAAAGAACTAAGCAATACAGAAAATCTTCTCAGCTTTTTGTTGCTTTTGATTCTGGTCATTTGGGACTTCCACTTTCCAAAAGAACACTCTCTAGGTGGATTGCAAATTGCATATCCTTTGCTTATGAGAGTAAGGGACTTTGTCTCGAAGGCCATGTCACAGCTCACAATGTGAGAGCAATGGCAGCCTCTATGGCTAATCTTCGTTCTGTGTCCATTGACAACATCTGTAGAGCAGCCACTTGGACTTCGGTACACACCTTTACAGCCCACTACTGCTTAGACAAGGACTCCCGTCGGGATGCCTCGTTTGGCCGGGCTGTTCTCCAGCATCTCTTTCAGACTTAGTACAACTCCTACCCACCGTCCTGGGTTTGGATGCCAGAGATCCAGGGGAGGAAGCATGACCCATCTCACCATGGGTTTGCAGCTTCCTGGGGTCATCCCCCTGGCATCTCTCAGCTGGGAAGTCCCCATATCTGAAGACTACATTCCTGCTTGTTCCCGGAGATAGTGTAGTTACTCACCTGTAACAGGTGATCTCCGGGAACAGCAGGAATTAAGTCTTCACAACCCACCCACCTCCCCTAGGCGTTCTCTCTCTCTCTCTCTCTCTCTCTCTTTCTCTCCTTTTGTCTCAGCTATAAACTCAACTGAAGAGGGGGAGTTGGGAAGGCAACACGCAGGCACTGTGGGATGCTCCCAAAAGCTTTCCTATTGGACACTGGGGAGCGTTCCCGCGCAGGCTCCATCGGTACCGACGATACCCATATGTGAAGACTTAATTCATGCTGTTCCCGGAGATCACCTGTCACAGGTGAATAACTACGCTTTTCCTGATGCTGCTTTTAAGTTTACCTCCCTGCAGCTTCATTTTATGCCCTCTAATTTTACAGCTTCCTCTTCTTTGAAAAATATTTGTTCGTTCATTAATACCCTTTAAGTGCTTAAACATCTGTATCATATCTCCTCTAGAGTATACATATTTAGGTCTTCAAGTCTCTTCTCATATGTCTTCTGGCACAGGCTCCAAATCATTTTGGTGCCTTCCTCTGCACCATTTCAGGTCTTTTTATGTCCTTTGTGAGATATGTTCTCCAAAACTGAACACAATACTCCAAGTGATGCCTTAACAATGATTTGTACAGGGACATTAATATCACCTCCTTTCTGCTGGTTATTCCTCTCTGTGTGCAACCCAGCATCCTTCTGGCTTTGGCTACTGCCTTGTCACATTGTTTTACCACCTTGAGATCCTCAGACACTCTCCATATTCCGTCCTCCTTCTGGTCCATGCACACCAACCTCTCACGTCCTATCGCATACAATTCTTTTGGAATTCTGCATCCTAAGTGCATGACTTTGCACTTCTTCACATTAAATCTTAACTGCCAAGCATTAGACCATTCTTCCAGTTTTTGTAGATCTTTCCTCATGTTGTCCACATCCTCAGCAGAGTCCACTCTGTTGTAACTTTCTATGTAGTCTGTAAAAAGGCAGACTTTGCCTTCAATCTTTCAATGATATTGCTCACAAATTCATTGAACAGTATCAGTCCCAGGATCGATCCCTAGGGTACTACACTGTTCACCTTTCTTTCTTCTGAGTGACTTCCATTTACCACTACCTTCTATCATCTGTCAACCAATTTCTGATCTGGTTCACCACCTTGGGACCTATCCCCAGTCTGCTTAGTTTATTGATAAGCCTCCTATGAGGAACAATAGCAAAGGTTTTGCTAAAATCTGGGTAGATTACATCCATCAGACTCCCTTGATCTACTTCTCTGATCAACCAGTCAAAGAACGCAATCAAATTTGTTTGGCATGATCATTCTTTGGTAAAACCATGTTGTCTTGGATTTTGCAGTCCATTGGTTTCTAGAAAGTGCATTTTTCTTTCTTTCAGTAGAGCCTCCATTACTTTTCCCACCACTGAGGTAAGGCTTATCGGCTTATAATTTGTCACCTCTTCCCTATTACTACTTTTGTGAAGAGGTACCACATCAGTCCTTCTCCAGTCCTGTGCAGCTTCTCCTCTCTGCAAGGATCTATTAAAAACATCCTTTAACGGCCCTGCAAGAACCTTTCTGAAATCTTTCAATATCCTGGAATGTATCCCATCTGGTCCCATGGCCTTGTCCATGTTCAGTTTTGCAAACTGTTCAAACACATCATCATCTGTGAATGATGTGGTGTCTACTCCATTCACATTTATATATTTGTCAATCATACATGGTCCTTTTCCAGGATTTTTTTTAGTGAATACAGAACGGAAGTATTTGTTTAACCTTTTTCACTTTTTTGATGTCACTTTCCACAAATCTGTCCTTGGCACTTCTGAGTCTTGCAATTCCATCTGATCGTCCACTTCTCCCAAATATACCTGACTAAAGTTTGGTCTCCATGCTTCACATCTTTAGCCATCTTCTCTTCCACCTTTGCTTTTGCTATCCTTATTTCTCTCTTTTAACTTTATCCTGTTTTCATTTCTCTGTTCCTCTTTTTGTGATCTTCTGAATTTTGTGAAAGTTGTGGTTTTTGGCTTTATTTGGGCAGCCACGTCTTTGGAGAGTCATATAGGTTTCCTTTTCCTTTTATTTTTATTCTCTTTCCTTACATACATATCTGTTTGCCCTTCTATTGCCTCTTTCAGTTTAGCACACTGCAGTTCCACTGTCTTTATCTCCTCCTATCCTGCCAAATCCTCCTTCAGGTACCCCCCTATGTTCAGAAATCTTTCTGTATCTTGGTTGGATCATTTATCTCCTTGCAGTTATGCTGAAAATCCCTTACAGTAAAGTTATTACTAAAAAAACAGCCACTTCTAGATGTATACAAAAAATATGTTAAGGAAAAATAATTTAGAAACATAGGCCATGTAGCCTCTTCCTGCCATCATGTTTCTACCTCGTCTGCCCTTCCATATGAAGTCCTTTTCCTTTAGAGATCCTCTGTGTTTGTCGGATACTGTTCTCATCTCTGCTATTCTACGCATCTACCACTTTTTCCGTAAAGAAATATTTCTGCAATTTTTCCAGGAATACACCTTGTGCTGTTTAGCGCAATCTGCTTTATTGAATTGGCATAATAGTGCTTTGCATACAATTACATGCTTTGCATCTCATTATTAATCAATGTGCATTAAGGTAAAGGACTAAAAAACCCCCTGCATGTTCACTTGTTCTTAATGCCTGTAAATAGACGCATTACTCCTTGGGGTAATGTTATAAAGATTTTGCCACATGTAAAGCCTGTTGTACACGCAAAAAAGGGTTTTCACAAATTTTGGGTGGCCATATGTATTTGTAAAAAGCAGGTGCACAGAAAAAAAAGGTTAATTCTTTAAGTGCTGTTAAGCCAATGCTGACTCCTGGTAATCCAGCAGCCCCTGGGTTTTCTTGGCAAGGTGTGACCAAAAGTAGATTGCCAGACCTTTTTTCTGAGGGACTGGAGAGTAAAGTTACTTGCCTAAGATCACAAGGAATGCCAATGGAACGCAAACGCTGATTTATTTTATTTTATTTTTCTGGGTACTAGGTCATTGCTTAACCACTAGGCTATACCTCCATTTCAAGAGTGCACCCACTTCTGTGCAGTTTGCATGTAGGCATTCCCAGGAGCATTGTTTGGGTGGAGCAGAGGCAAGGTTGTGATGTGGGTGCATATTTTATTAAATAGATTGGAACATGAGTAGAGTGCATGTCGATAATTATACCTTTTCTCAGAGCAGGTGTACATTGAGACATGGGCATTTTCTTGCTATTAGGGCTGTTTCAGGGAACCTATTTTATAAAGGCCTGTAGACACCTACATTGCCTTTGCAAAATAGATAAGTAGTAGTAGTAGGATTTTATCGTTTGTATAGTGCTACAAGGTATACACAGTGCTGAATATATAGATGTAAAAGACAGTCTGTGCGCATCAGAGCTTATAATCTAATCAAAGTGAACATCATAGAACTGGGAACTAGAATTTGGCAGGATACACATAAGTGGTGAACAAAAGAGTGAGGGGCATTAGTATCCACAAGCAGCCTCCATCCTATCTAAAATTTGAAAATAGAAAAACTTAGACAAAACTCCTTCTTATTATACTGATATAAATGCATAGTGACTTGTCGTCGGACCCTTAGCTCTGTATGACCCATCAGTTTCTTCAGAAGTACATCAGTATGTCAGTGGTCTGGTTTTTATTTTAATATAACAAATAGAAATTATTAAAAATCACCCACATGCTCAAACAGCACATAAGAAGGGAAATAATTGTATATATTACAGTTCTGTAGAGTTAGAGATCTGCAGTCCTATGCGTTACAATTCTGTAGGGATGAAGATCAGCAATTTTCAACCATCAAACCATCAGCCTCCCAGATGTGTGCACAGCATGCCCACACATTTCGCAGCGCTGTATCAAGGGGATGGGTTCATTATCAGAGCAGATTAGTACTCTATCATCACAGCAAACTCTTCCATGTCTTCGGCCTTTATATTTAACAAAAGATGTTGTTTCTGTTTGGAACTAAAATGTGTTTGAGAGTGTCTCTGAATACTTGCTTCAGGCACTGTACAATGTGAGTCTGACTTCCATGCAAGTCATCCTCCTTGAAGGATTCTGCTGAATGAAAAATGTCTTGATGTTTGATGTGTTATTGAGCTTGATATACCGCCCTTCATCAGGGAAGTGTACAATATATAAGATACATAGTAGTATCAGAAAAAAAGAAGAATGCCAGTAGTATCACAGGAAACAGCAGACAGTCACACGGGGAAGGGGGGGGGGTGAGAGCAGTAGGGAAGGTCAGAGGTCAGAATGGTTGAGGTCAAAAGCTGTTAGGAAGAGATGGGTCTTGAGCTTGGATTTGCAATTGGGGAAGGAGGATTAAAAGCAGAGTTAAGAGGGTAGGGTGTTCCAGAGGACAGGTCCAAGGAAATAGAATACAGAGCAGCAAGTGGATTCTGAATGGGAATGGGAAGCGGAGGGAATATGAACACAGTTGGCATAGATAGTCTGGAGAACTCGGGGGGAGGGGGTGGCTTGAAGGTGCAAAACATCAGAGAGGTAAGTGGGGATTCCAGTATGTAGGGCCTTATGGACAATCATGAGGAACTTGAATTGCAAGTGATACTTGAGGGGAAGTCAGTGGGACCGAATTAGGAGGGGGTGATGTGGTCAGGAGAGAGTGGCATGTCCAAGAAGGTAAGCAGCAGTATTTTGAATGAGTTGTAAGCAGTGGATCTGGTGCTGGGGAAGGCCTAACAGAACAACATTACAGTAATCTAATCTTGACATGATGAGGGCCAAAAGGAGAGTGTTGAGAGAAGAAGGAAGAGGAAGGGACAAACTGCAGATTTGGTGAAGTGAGACGAAGGAGTGGGGATAAAAGAGGAAATGTAAGAGAGGAGTCTAAAATTACCCCAAGGTAATTGGGTTCTCTCCTACAATCAGGGCCATGTGCTTCCTGATAGACCATTCTATGTACCAGTTTAAACTGTCCATTTATGATAGCTTGTATCATTGGGCCATCCTTTGCTGTAGGCAATAAAGGTTGAATCGGGCCTCATCCAGTAATAGATCTCATCTCTCACCCATTTGTCTCTCTCTAGTTCCACCACGCTCATAATTAGTAGGTTTACTCGTACATAAGGATTTGCTCAATTCCAGATTTCCCAAACTCTACTCCTTAACAAGTTTTCTGAGCATGACCAGTCTGGTAGCTTATGTTAACCCAGTTAACTTGTTTCCACCCATGTATTTCTTTTTAAACGATCCAGCTCTGATACTCCAGATACAGTAAGTCAAACTGTTCACAGCTCCTAAATCCTGAGTTTTCCTCCATTATCAATCCTCTTATCATGACCACTAGAGCCAAAGCTGCTCCTGGGAAACAATTGGCCTTGTTTTGGACTACTAAGGTACCACACATTGGATACGATTAATGATGGACCTTCTACCAATAAATCTAATCCCAAACTTATATGGTCAAGGAAGTTGTCAAGCACAGGAAGTCCTGTAATTAGGTCTTTCCTTGTCTGTCACAATCCTACACTAGTCACAGAAATGCTTTCAGATGTAGTGCCACTTGACTTTTCCCACACTTCCGCTTTCTCCAATTATGATTCGGCTGTGATCAGCAATTCAAATGTAGGAGTGGTCTGCACTGGCATCAATTCACATGTCTGTTCATGAACTCACTGAAAAAGGCTCTGTCCTTAACCGTGCTACTGAATAGTTACTGGCTTCACATGAACCACACTGCTTTCAAGCCGATTCAAATATTTTAAGGGTGGGAACATAAGAAATGCCATACTAGGTCAGACCAAGTCCTGGGTTCATCAAGCTCAGTATCCTGTTTCCAACAGTGGCCAATCCAGGTCACAAGTACCTGTCAGGTTCCCAAAAAGGTACACAGATTCCACATACTTTATCCCAGTGTAAGCAGTAGATTTGCCTGTTCGTCTTTTCCTCCAGGAATTTGTCCAAACCTTTTTTGAAACCCAGCTACACTAAGCTTTTACTATATCCTCTAGTAATGAATTCCAGGGTTTGATTGCATGCTGAGTGAAAAAAATATTTTCTCCTGTTAGTCTTAAATGGGTTATATTGTTGCTTCATTGTGTGTCCCCTAATCTTTCTGCTTTTTGAAGGATCGAACAAGTGATCTATCTTTACCCATTCCACTCCATTCATTTTTTAAATTACTTTTTGCAGTATTTTATACAAGCAAACAAAGTAGGAAATACAGGTTCCAAGTGATTTTAGCATAGGCATAACATACTTAAAAGGAAACAGAAATACAATCTGCAATAAAGTCCACATCTCAAGGGAGCAGAGACATACTTCAAGTGAAATTTAGAAATAAGGAACAAATAAACCAAGGAAATGGACCGGCAAGGACCAGACATTACTTGATAGATAAAAAGTTCTCCAAAAATAAAGGATCAGTGTAAACATACTTTGACCCCTCAAATGACACCAGACATCTACATGGGAAACAGAGGAAGAAAGTCCTCCCCTGCAGCCAAAACGTTAGGCTTCAGCTGCAGGAAAGACTTCCTCCTCATTTGAATATATCGCAACACATCCGGGAAAGCTGCTATCTTCTGTCTGCAAAAAGGAGCATCCCTTTTGTGGAAATAAGCTTTTAAAAAGGAAATTGTGTCCATCTGAGGCAAGGGCTACAACCAGAGTAGCACATGAGGTAATCACATCCTCAGAGTTTTCAAGGAAATTTAGTCAAATCAAGTTCTAATGTCCCTCCATCTTGTGCCACCCCGCCAGCCATAGCCCTGGGACATGATGGAAGATAATACAAAGGAACATCCATTATCTTTTCTGTATTAGAAAATGAAAGGACTTCTTTACAATATTTATAAAATAAAATAAATGGAGATAACAACTGACATTGGGGACAATTTAACAATCTTAAATGTTTTGCTTGCATAATATTCTCTAACATTTCTAAACACTGACACGTTATAAAAGAATCCTTTATGCCCAGCACCCCAGCTGGCTGAAGTGAGCCTACTTGCTGCTCCCAGCCTATCTAGCCACTGGGCAGTTGATACCAATTGCTCATCCATAACCTGAGTCTTGCGAGCTACTTGCTCAGAAAAGCGAATAGTTTGTTCCATAAAACCTTGTAATAATGAGTTAGTTTTAGATACTTCCCTCCAGATGTCCACCAGTGTAATGTCTGCCACACCAACATCTGGTACTGTAGAGGGGTTCTCAGAATGATTAATAGCCTTTATTCCCTCTGGAGAATCAGCAAGAAAGGCCTTTGGTAGATCACCATGTAAGACCTGCTCCCCGTCTGAACTGGGATCCATTAAGGAAGCTGCAGGGCTCCCATCCGTTACTGCTAGTGCAGGACCAGGATTAGGAGGCGGTGTCTGAATTATTGGACTTATAGAAGCCCCAGATAATATCGAGGGGGATCCAGCTGGATTTACTTCAACAGTAGCCGAAGAACCAGGAAGTGCGAACACCTGCGAGTCCATAGGCCCAGAAGTAACTTTGGACAATGATAATGTCACAGTAGACTTCTTCTTCAAGGACTTCAACTTTCTCTTGCCCCCTTCATGGGGCATCTCCAACAGCTAGGGCCCTCAGACCCCAAAGGGGCACCAAAGGGGTGTGCCCCTTTGGTCAAGTGTACTTTCAGGGCACCCAGAAATGATGTCAGCAACAGTGCTGCCCCGTCCAAGGAAGCCTCTCACAAAGAGTAGTACTGACTGTTGCAACACCAGCACAGTAAAGAGAAACTCTATCTTTCTGGATAAAGGAACTGCGTAGTGACTTTAATCCAATAATCACCAGGATAATGAACCTTTCATTCACAACCGGTTCTTTCCCTTCTGCCCTCAAGCACACATCTATCAGACTGCTGCTAAAAAATAGCAAGCTAGATCCCCAAAAGGTTGACTCTTACAGACCTATTTCAAGTATACCTTTACTCGCAAAGTTAATCGAAAAAGAGGTGCAAAGACAGTTTACAAGACCACATCGATTCTGCTGCTCCACTGGACCCATGCCAACATGGATTCAGGGAGTCACACAGAGTGGAAACACTCCTTACCACCCTCTTCAATAATATAATTACTGGTGTCGACAACATCCTTCAGGGGTTTGCACTCATTTTCCTAGACATTGCCGCAGCCTTCGACTCAGTAAGCCATGAGCTTCTCCTAGGGCGGCTAAAAGAGCAAGGCATCTGCGGAACAGCACTTGATTGGTGCAGATCATACTTGTCCGGAAGATGGCAGCACGTACAATCCAGTGGAGCAACATCAGAACCATTTCATCAAGGCCAGGGAGTTCCACAGGGGTCCTCCCTCTCTGCATTGATGTTCAACATATACATGAAACCCATTTTGTAATATCATCCGGTCTTTCAATGTCAGTTGCATGATATACGCTGACGATGTCCTGCTCTATATGCCGTTCTCCATAGACAAATTGGACCTCTCCCCTTTTGACCAATTGCTTCAACGCCATATCGGAATGGCTCAAGTCACAAAACCTCCGAATTCAGCATAAGAAGACCGAGGTGCTATTCATTACGAGGTACCCAAACTTTACCCCACCACAATACTTGCAGGTGAAAGACGCCGATCTACATGTAAAACACACAATACGGTACCTGGGTGTTACACTGGATCAAAGCCTTGACATGAAGGCACACATTGCTAACACTGTAAGAGCTATCTATTACAAGATCCGTTCACTCAGGCATCTATGCCCCTTGCTTGAACCAGGGGATTTTATTTTGATTATGCCAATGCCATATTACAAGGACTCCCCCAATCCACTTTGAACCCTCTACAGCTCGCAATGAATAGCGCAGAGAGGGTTCTTCATGGTGCATCTAGGAGAGACCATGTGACGCCCCTGCTGAAGCAGTTACACTGGCTTCCTATACAGGCCAGGATTGTCTTCAAGACAGTGTTACTGACATTCAAAGCCGTCAATTGTCTCTCCTCCTCCTCACTAACTGACCTCCTCCAAACCATAGCCCCTAATAGATCAAGAAGATCTACAGCAATTAACACGCTAACGATTCTGAGAGAATTAACAAGATGCACCACAACAACAGCAAATAGGGCCTTCAGACTCTGTGCCCCAAGACTCTGGAATGACTTACCAACAAACATCAGAGCAATCACTAACCTCACCCAGTTTAGAAAAGCCCTCAAACACTACCTTTTCCTCAAATACTTCCCAGAGAATACTGAATCACATCCCCACTCAAATATTTGCAGCTACACCAATTCACCTAGTCAGCCAGGAGAACACACTTAGCAAGGTGTCCTTGACCATTGAATCACATGTTACATTATTCCATGACTCTAGTGTGTAAATAGTTACCCTTGGTTACCCAAGTTTTGCTTCCCTGTGAATTGTAAACTCACCCTTGATTATCCAAGTTTTGCCGTCCTGTTATTTGTAAACTCAGACATATGTATCCTGTCTGATTTTTTGTTCCATGTAAACCGCGCTGATGCCGAAAAGTGCGGTATATAAGAATTTGTAAATAAATAAATAAACTTGCTCCCTCCCATTCAATATTTTATAGACCTCTATCATATCTCTCCTCAGTCGCCTTTTTTCCAAGTTGAAGAGCCCTAATTTTTTAAGCCTTACCTTTATAGGGATATCCTTCCATCCCTTTTACCATTTTGTTAACTCTTCTCTGTACCTTTTTTCTTATTCTACTATATCCTTTTTAAGATATGGTGACCAGAATTGCGCACAATATTCAAGATGTAGTCGCACCATGGAACGATAGAGGTATTATAATATCCTTGATTTTGTTCTCCATTCCTTTCCTTATGATTCCTTGCATTCTATTTGCTTGCTTGGCTGCAGCTGCACACTAGGCAGAGGGTTTCAATGGATCTTCCATGATGAGCCTAGATCCTTTTCCTAGGTGGTGAGTTCTAATGTGTTGCCTCGCATTGCGTAACCGTAATTTTGGTTGTTCTTCCCTAAGTGCATAACTTTGCACTTGTCCACATTTAATTTCATCGCCATTTGGACTCCCAGACTTCCAATATATCAAGGTCCTCTTGCAATATTTTAGAATCCTCTTGAATTTTAACAACTTTTTTTAAAATGTAATTTTTATTGATCAAATAAAGAATTACAACGTCAGACATCAGAAACCATAAGAATTCCAGAGTGTACAACATATTAAGTAGCAACAAGTGAAACTGAATATACTCATATAAAACAAAAGTGCATGAGTAAACCACCTTCCTTATCGTCACTCCAGTCCAGTCCCTTCACTTCTGGGTTGCGTAACCCTTCCAGCAGCTTGGAGGCTGAGCCCATCTTTTTGGGGGATGGAGCGGTATAAATACCACTGGGACCACCCACCACTCCAGTATTCTCAGCCTCCAAGCAGCTGGAGGGTTCCGTAAGCCTGGGGCTTACTGGAGTCCTACATTTAATTTGCTTAGTTTCCTTAATTTTTAACTTAATTTGTGTTTAATTTTACCTTTCAGTAATTTTCCTTTATTTCCTTTATTTATTTGGCGATTTTAGGGGCTCTGCTCCTTTAAGAATTGTTTCTCCCTCCCCCCCCCCCTCCTCAAGCTCCGACGCAGCTCGCAGAGCAAAGCCTCGGGTTGTAGCAGCGAGGAGGTGCTCTGCTCTACCCGGCTTCCTTCACTCCTTGCTCTGCCGTCGTGGGGGAAAAAACAGCCTCGCGCCGAAGCCCTGAAGGTGGCTGAGCGCTAGAGGCTGCAACGACAACCGGAGGGGAGTCTTCCATCCCGGCCCGACGCGACTGACCGCGGAGAAGAACCACGAGGTACCCCGGTTTTCTCACGGTGCGATCAGACGGCGATCGCACTCGTGATTCTCTAAGGACTCAGCACCGGTCGCAGCGGGAAAGTGCAGGCAGACACCAGAGTCCTTTTTTCCCCGAGCAGGCTCCACGTGGTGAGGCCTACCACGTGTAGAACCCTCGGGTGGGATTCTCAGCATCGGGCCCAGGATCGGAAATCTGCAAACTGCAAGTACCTCCCTTAGGGAGACAAACGAGAGCTAGCCACTAATTGTATCTAATTTTTATTAATTTTATTATTTTCGATGTATTTTGGTTAGTTTCATGCTAGATGTCTATTCGATTTATTTTTTAATCGCCATTATCTTTTGGGCAGCCCAATTGGTTTTAGTTAAGGTAATCCCTTTAGATCTCCTGGGGGTTTTATTAGGATTTGAGCCCTAAGGGAAATTGGGCTCTGGTGGTAAGGGCCTACTAAGTTAAGCCCCAATCTTTCCCCATGGCATCCAAGCCACGCTGTCCTTCATGTGGGACACGCAGGGGCACCTCCGCAGAGACAGGAATCTGTAGGAGCTGCGCCGCAGTGGCTACATCAGTGGAACAGGAGATATTGCAGCCTTCCCAGGGATCATCTGACCCTCTAGTAGGGGAAGGGGGGTCCCAGGGTTCGGTCTCTACCCTCTCTGAGCTACCCACGCCTCCTCTGCTTCCTCCTCCCCCTCCCTCGAGTGCAGGAGGGGACGGAGAATTTTTCTCCCCTGACTTCATCCTGTTACTCCATAAGGCCTACTGCCTGCGCAAGCAGGGCCTAGGGGCAGATGAGGTGACCACACCAGGGGAAGAGAGATCATCCAGACTCCTAGGGGCGATCAATCCAGAATCCAGCATCCCTTCTAAGCGTCAGCGGCTGGACGGGGAAGACCTCCTACCGTCTTTTTCCCAGGGGACTCCGGAGGAGGATGGTTCGGTGAAGGATTTGGACGAGGATGTGGAGGAGCTGGAAGAAGGAGAGATCCCGGAAGAAGATCAATCTCGGATAGTTAGGGTCTTTAGGCGAGAGGAGCTTCCGGCGCTAATTAATGAATCCTTAAAAGTACTCAATGTGGCCTCAGATGTACCATCGCAGGAGGAGGCATTGGAGGACCCCTTAATACAGGCCATTAGGAAATCCCAGAAGGTCTTTCCGGTCCACAGAGTAGTACGCCAGATGATCCAGGAAGAATGGGACCAACCGGAATCCAGTCTAAGAGGAGTCCGAGCCATGTCCCGCCTATACCCTCTCCCAGAGTCAGATAAGGAACTGCTAAAATCGCCCAGGGTGGATGCAGCGGTATCTGCAGTCACTAAGAAGACGACTATCCCAGTTGAGGGCAGTTCAGCCTTAAAAGACGCACAGGACAGGAAGCTGCATACACTCCTGAAACAAGCCTTTGATGTAAGTGCCCTTGCATTACAGGCCTCCGTGTCAGGAGCCCTGGGTAGCTCGAGCCTGCCTAAGATGGGCTCAGCAGCTTCAGTCAGAGGACTCTTCGGCCGAGATCCAGGCAAACTCCGCCAAAGTGGAATCCGGCGCAGCCTACTTGGCGGATAGTCAGTATGACCTCATCAGAAGCCTAGCCAAGAACATGGCCTCGGTGGTGGCGGCTAGGCGTTATCTGTGGCTACATAATTGGGCAGCTGATGCGTCCTCGAAGGCGCGGCTAAGTCGACTCCCTTTTAAAGGGAAACTTTTATTCGGGGAGGATCTGGAGAAGCTGGTCAAGGATCTGGGCGAGTCTAAAGGAGGTAGGCTTCCGGAAGATAGACCGAGACTAGGCCGCTCCCAAGCCCCTGTGCGCACTCAGCCTAGGGAGACGCGGAGATTTCGGACCGCCAGATCAAACCCCTTTTCCAGGGGCCGGTTTCCCTCTAAGGGACAAGGTTTCAGAGGTTTTCGAGGGGCAGGTCGGGGGTTTGGAGCTTCCTCCTCCTCCTCTTCCTCCTCCTTCTCGGGCCCTAGGAAGCAACAATGAGGTGTCGGGGGTCCAGGGGGAAGGACGGCCGGTAGGCGGCCGCCTGAGGCTGTTTCTCCCCGCCTGGACCCGGGTCACGTCCGATCAATGGGTTCTAGAGGTGATCAGAGAAGGTTACGCGCTAGAATTCGCAAAGCAAATCCCACCGGCTTTTGTTCAGTCGCCCTGTGGAGCTTCAGCAAAAAGGGCAGCGATCGAGTCTACTCTTGCCCGTCTAATAGACTTAGGGGCGGTAATTCCAGTACCCCCAGACCAATACGGATCCGGTCGGTACTCGATTTACTTTGTGGTCCCGAAAAGGGAGGACTCCTTTCGGCCAATCCTAGATCTAAAACAAGTCAACCGCTGCCTCAGGGTACCTCACTTTCGGATGGAGACCCTACGTTCAGTCATAGCGGCCGTGAGAGGAGGGGAGTTCCTCACTTCCCTCAACTTGACGGAAGCCTACTTGCACATCCCGGTCAGGAAGTCCCATCAACAATTCCTGAGATTCGCGGTACCAAGAGGCCACTTCCAGTTCCAGGCCCTGCCCTTTGGCCTTGCCACAGCTCCCAGGACGTTCACCAAGGTAATGGTCGTAGTGGCGGCCTTCCTAAGGAAGGAAGGCATATTAGTACACCCCTACTTGGACGACTGGCTAATCCGCGCAAAGTCAGCTCCGGAGAGCCACTCGGCAACGGCCAGAGTGATTCAGGTCTTAGAGGAGTTGGGGTGGGTCATCAACCGGACAAAGAGCAGGTTGACTCCCTCTCAGGAACTCGAGTAGCTCGGAGCAAGATTCGACACCCTCAGGGGCAGGGTGTTCCTGTCAAGATCAAGAGATCTAAGGATTCTAATCACGCAGTTCCTGGCCAGAAGAAATCCCTCAGCCTGGCATTATCTCCAAGTTCTGGGAACTATGGCGGCATCAATAGAGGTGGTGCCATGGGCCAGGGCCCACATGCGACCGCTGCAGCGGGCGCTATTGCGTCGTTGGTCTCCTCAGCATCAGCCCCTCTCGATGCAGTTACCTTGCGCTCCACGGACCAAGCAGTCCCTCCAATGGTGGAGGTGCCCGAAGAACCTGGACCGCGGAATGCCCCTCGATCCCCATCAGTGGTTGTTGTTAACGACGGATGCCAGCCTGACAGGCTGGGGAGCGCACTGCGAGGACCAGTTCGTCCAGGGTCTCTGGTCACAGTTGGAATCACAGTGGCCCATCAACAGACTGGAATTGCGGGCTGTCACTCTGGCTCTCAAGGCATTCAGGATATTAGTGCAGGGAAAGGCTATTCGAGTTCTCTCCGACAATGTCCCCGCGGTGGCCTACATCAACCACCAGGGAGGCACCAGCAGTCGCGCCTTAGAGAAGGAGGCGGACTCTCTTTTCCAGTGGGCGGAGTCCCGTCTTCTAGCTCTGTCAGCGCAGCATGTGGCGGGAGAGGACAACGTCACGGCCGACTTCCTCAGCAGGTGCAAGATAGACCACGGGGAATGGGAGCTGGAACAAGAGACCTTCAACCAGATAGTAGCCCTTTGGGGCTGCCCAGTCATGGACCTCATGGCACGGTTCTCTACAGCCAAGGTGGACAGATTCTTCAGCCGAAGGAAGGAAAGGATGTCCGAAGGCTTAGATGCCCTGTCTCAAAAGTGGCCTTCGGAGGGTCTTCTCTATGTATTCCCCCCTTGGGCTATGATCGGGAAAGTTCTCCAACGGGTAGAGTCTCACCATGGCTTGGTAATTCTCATAGCTCCGGATTGGCCTCGCCGCCCATGGTATGCCGATCTGATCAGGCTGCTCGCCGACCGTCCTTGGCGGCTCCCTTTCAAAAGGGACCTGCTGAGGCAGGGTCCGGTCCGGATGCCTCACGTGGATCGGTTCTCGCTTACGGCCTGGCTATTGAGAGGGCGCGGCTGCTAAAGCGAGGCTACTCAGGAGCGGTAATCTCGACTCTACTGAAGGCCAAAAAGCGCTCGACCTGTCTTTCTTATGTAAGAGTTTGGCGCATCTTCGAAGCTTGGTGCGTGGAGCATCGTCGGAAACCGCTTTCGGCTTCGGTTCCGGAGATTCTGGACTTCTTGCAAGCAGGCTTCGAAAAGGGTCTGGCGCATAGCTCCTTGCGGGTTCAGTTGGCGGCTATCTCTTGCTATAGAGGAAAGGTCCGGGGCAGACCCTTAGGGGCGCACCCGGACGTTGCCAGGTTCCTACGAGCGGTTAGTCGGCTACGTCCGCAACGGAGATCGGTCATCCCTCCTTGGGATCTCAACTTAGTGCTAAGTGCCTTGGTCGGGGAACCCTTCGAGCCAGTGAAGAGAGCCTCCTTAAAGGATCTAACTCTAAAGACAGTTTTCCTGGTCGCCATTTGCTCGGCCAGAAGGGTCTCAGAATTGCAGGCGCTCTCGTCCCAGCCCCCCTTCCTGGCCTTTCTCAAGGACAAGGTGGTTCTGCGTACAGTACCGTCCTTTTTACCCAAGGTTATCTCTCCTTTTCATGTGAACCAGACAGTTATCCTGCCAGTCTTAGCGTCTAAGGGGCAGATAGGTAAAGACGACAGGCTGCGTCTTCTAGACATCCAGAGAATCTTGAAACGTTACCTTTCGCGCACAGCGCCATTCCGAAAGTCCAACCGTCTATTCATCCAGTTTGGAGGGCCGCACAAAGGGGAGTCGGCGGCCAAGGCTTCCATCTCCAGGTGGATCAGAGAGGCGATTGCCTCCGCTTACATCCTGAAGGGGAAGCAGGTTCCAGTGGGGCTGCGGGCCCACTCCACTAGGGCTCAGGCGGCCTCTTGGGCGGAATTTTCCCTGGTACCTCTGCTGGACATCTGTAGGGCAGCGACTTGGTCATCGCTGCATACCTTCTCCAAGCACTATAGGTTGGACGTGCAGAGTGCAGCGGACGCCCGGTTCGGGCTAGCGGTTCTTCAGTCCGGTATGCCGGAACCCTCCCAGGGGTGAACTGCTCTGGTACTTCCCAGAAGTGAAGGGACTGGACTGGAGTGACGATAAGGAAATAGTAATTAGATCTTACCTGCTAATTGCTGTTCCTGAAGGAACGACAGTCCAGTCCCTGATCCCACCCGTTCCGGCAACCGTTTCACACCTCGGGTTCAGGGCAAGGCATTGTTGGGGCCGTAGCTCCGGTACGGCAGGAAGAAGTCCGGGAGGAAGCCGGCTCGGGTAGAAGCAGACATCTCCTCAGGCTATTCCCAGGCCTCCTCTCCTTGGTTTTCCATTAAAAAAAAAAAAAAAAGATTGTTCAATATATATGCCTGTTACATAGGTTTGAGTTTTTTATAGTTAAGTTTCCAGTAAGAGTTTGTTAGATCTGCTTTTTCAATCGAATACTGGAGTGGGTGGGTGGTCCCAGTGGTATTTATACCGCTCCATCCCCCAAAAAGATGGGCTCAGCCTCCAAGCTGCTGGAAGGGTTACGCAACCCAGAAGTGAAGGGACTGGACTGTCGTTCCTTCAGGAACAGCAATTAGCAGGTAAGATCTAATTACTATTTACTTGTTCCCATTTCCAGGCCATTTATGATTGGGTTAAAAAGCAACAGACCCAGCAGAGATCACTGGGGTACTTCGCTATTCACCTTTTCTCCATTGAGAAAATTGGCCATTTAGCCCTACTCTCTATTTCCTATCTTTCAACCAGTTCCTAATCCACAATAGTACACTGCCTCTTATCCCATGACTTTAATTTTGCCAATAGTTTCTCATGAGGGACCTTGTTAAAGGCTTTCTGAAAATCCAGATACACTATATCAACTGGCTCACCTTTAATTATCTGTTTATTCACACCTTAGTAAGACAAGACTTTTTCCTTGGCTAAATCCATGTTTCTTTTACATACACTTTTTTTCTATAAAAATCACTGCAATTTCACTTGAAAATGTCCAAAACACAGCATTTTGATTTATCAAAATGTTTACTGCTGGCTGCAACTTTTCTTGCTCAGTTCACGTGCTGAAAGCCAGAATTTTGCAGCAAAAGGTCAGTACAGTCCCAAAACAGCTTCATTCTGCCAATTTCTATATATACTGTATGTTCTTTAGTCGAGTACAGGAATGTTCAGTACCCTTTTTAAGTGCCAATTAAGTCCCTTTTTGTGTTGTCCTCGCAACCGCTTCTAGCGGCTTGGCAGAAAAGGGGAAACACGCATCCAATGACACTTCTTGCAGCTTTTTTAGTTTTGAGATCATGGATGTTAATTATCATGGTTCTTGGGTGGAAACTGACATTCACCAGGAGGCCCTTGGTACTTGACACTTTCACACCTCTTAACTTCTCAGATAAATGGGTCCAGGCCATATATGTTCTTAGCCAAGGGTTTACTTAACTTCTTGTTAATGTCAATTTTAGCGGTAGATATTTATTTTTCCAAACTTTCCAAAATACTAGTGACAAATTTATGTAGTTTTGCATGCTGAATCTAAAGCTATCTTCAGATACTGTTTAAAGAGAGTCTTACCTACATCCTATCACAGTTGAAATATGTGGAAATTAATATTTATTTGAACATTCAAATAGTCTGAACAACACCTGTAGCCACATAATGGTCTTTAAAATGTCATTTATGCAGTTAATTTAATGTTATGGGTTCTTTGCTGGATTTTGTTAAATATCTTGTTTGCTTCTATTTTAGCTCATGAGCTCCCTGCTGACCATCTGACCCCTAATATAATGTTCCCTCCTCTCCTGATTGTACACATGACCAGCAGCCTCAGTTGTCATTTTACACACCTTTCTATGACTGGGTGTGTGGTGGCCAGGCTGGAGCCACCATGGGCTAGTTCAGAAATGCCTTGAGCTCTGCTGTTGTCATGGTACAGGTACGAGGAGGCTCAGAGATTATGGAGCTCCAGTCAAGTAATTGGGCGAGTGTAGTTGCTTCAGTGTTGATGGATAGTGTTTTCCTGGGTCTCACACTGCCGTCTCCAAGCTGAGTCTTCTCATTTTCTCATCTTTTACCTCCGATCTTCAATATCTTCTCCACTTTATCTCCTCTCTCCTGTTCATCTTCACCGCGCAACATAGCTTGCAGAACAGACTCGCTGTAACCATACCAAGCTGACCGTCTCACTGTATCTTTATCTTTATTTGGCACACTTGATATACCGCCCATTACTGGAGTATAGGCCTGACTATCTTCCTTATTTCTTCATACTGTTCTTTCAACATTTGCAGCTGGAAAAAGCAATGCCTGGGACCAATTGCTATTTATTTTTATATTGAACCAGTTCACTATGTAAACCCCAACACAGAACTCTACAATCATGCTTAAGTTTTTCAGATTCTTTCCTTTCAGATTTTGCTTGGAAATCCATATTCTTATGAACCTTAGAGCTGTTGTAAACCATCTGTTATGTGACACAGGTCCTATTTCCAACAGAGACAGCTCCTTTGGCAAGACTCCTGTTCTAATGGCAGTTACAGTAACTCTGGTAAACCCAGAGGCCCTCCTCGCCTCCCTCAGTAAGCCTTGACACCCCCCACATAACTTGCACCAACAAAATACACGACAAATATAATATGGTACAAACTTTGGTCGCAGCTTTATTTACAACCTGTAACAACCAGCCCGAAAACGGGCCAAAATATACAACCTTCAACATAACCCCAGCCCCCCACCCCATCGCCGGACGATGCTCCCTCCCGCCATGTTAGTAGCAAGGCGGAGCATCCTCCTCCCCCGGACCCCGCCGCCTGCCTCGCCATACTAGTAGCAAAGGCCAGCCCCCACACCCCCTTACCGGGCCGAGACCCCCAACCGGGCTGTCTCACCCCACCCCGAGGAGCACTTCGCCCCCCGCTGCTCCTAAACCAGTTCAAGCCCGCGCCGCTTCTGCGAGCGCTGGCTCTCTACCCCGCCCCACCAGCTGCAACATCCCTAAACACCAACACAAAGGGAGGGAGGGCGGGAACACGTCTGCTTCCTGAGGAGCCGTGGCGAGAAGGACAGCCACCCGGCTCCTCGCCGACACCTGCTCCGCCCACCCGACGCACAGGACCAATGAAATCGCTCCTTCTTGGCAAAGGAGCGATTTCAAATGCCGCGCTCCTCTGTACCGCCTCCCCCCCCCCATCCCCGAGCCCCTTGTCACGTGCAGGAGGCCGAGGCCGGGCCCGGGCCCAGGTTACTGACGGCCGCGGGACCCGGCCCGCGGCCACGTGCATTAACTCTGGTAAACCCGGAGGCCCTCCTCGCCTCCCTCAGTAAGCCTTGACACCCCCCACATAACTTGCCCCAACAAAATACACGACAAATATAATATGGTACAAACTTTGGTCGCAGCTTTATTTACAACCTGTAACAACCCACCCAAAAACGGGCCAAAATATGCAACCTTCAACGTAACCCCAGCCCCCCACCCCATCGCCGGACGATGCTCCCTCCCGCCATGTTAGTAGCAAGGCGGAGCATCCTCCTCCCCTGGACCCCACCGCCTGCCTCGCCATACTAGTAGCAAAGGCCGGCCCCCACACCCCCTTACCGGGCCGAGACCCCCAACCGGGCTTTCTCGCCCCACCCCGAGGAGCACTTCGCCCCCCACTGCTCCTAAACCAGTTCAAGCCCGCGCCGCTTCTGCGAGCGCTGGCTCTCTACCCCGCCACCGGTGCGAGGTAATTTACTTATCCTCGCACCGCCCCCACCCCCATAAAGCTGCGACCAATCATTTCAAGAGCTTCCTGCCAATCATTTAGTAACAGGTCCTGTCCCACCGGAGACAAGTGTACCCCATCAGTACGACACAGTCCCGCACAGTGTGGATCCGCCCAAGGGTGCCAGACCTGCCAACCGCCAGCCTGCTGCAACCAACATCCAATCTGCCGGTTGACTTTCGCCAACCCACGCAACCACCACCGCTGGGACAGGCAGGCCGGCCGCGGGATAATGTCCGACCAGGCGATTGCCACACCTGGCCACTCTTCCTGCAGCACCCGAAGGTCCCGCTGCACCGCCCGAATGAGCTGCCGGCACATCCAATTGGATAGGTCATTCCCTCCAAGATGTATCAACACCCCCGCCGGTCGCTGACGCCGCTCCGCATGCTTCCGAACAACTGGAAGGAGCTGCCACCATCGCATGCCACGCTCGCCCAGCCACACCAGCCGAACATTGCAGGACACCAAGCCCAGGTGCAGACCCAGCGGGCGACTCGAGGCTCTGCGCTCCGCCCAGTACACGAATGAATGTCCAAGAATCCACCATACTCCGGCTGGGCTCGTACAGTCACTCCGCGGAGGCCAACTCTGCAGCAACCCTGAAAAAGAAACACAGCATTAACACCCCCCCACACCCCCCCCCCCAACGCAGGGAGACGCCTCACAATTGGTCCAGGTGCACATAACCTGCGTAGGCTCCGGAGCGCCACCTCCCAGTCTGTTGAATCACTTCGCCCCCAAGCCCCGCCGCAGCTGCACTTGTCGCTACCCCTATCCGGAAGGAATGGGACGCGTACCGCTGCTCATCCAAGCCCAACCTCCGCAAGGCCAGGCGTAAAACTGCCGTGAATTGAAACTGGGTAACCGCGAGCCCTTCCGAGTGACAGAAGAAACAGCCTGGTAAGTCCAGCCGCCGACGTACGTAAGACTCCAGATTCTGTACCAGACAGGAGCCCACCCCCGGTATTGCTTTCAACAGCGGCCAAGGCCCTGCTGGTCTCTTCGAGCGTGCCACATAAATCCGCACTAGCGTCTTCTGCAGGTCCAAATGTTGAACCTGCAAACCACCATGAACCAAACCCCGGCATGACCGTGGGACCAACTCACTGAACCGAAACGCCCCAAAAAAAGCCGTAACAAACAATGCCCGAAATAGCACCGTCTCATACGCAGACGCCGCCACTTCCGGCAAAACGTCCCATATGCGCAGCAACAAATCATGGGACACCGGGCGACGCCAATCCGGCACACTCGGCTGTTCCTTGGTCCACCCGGCCAGCAGCCGCTTTACCACATACGATGCACTGGGATTGCCCCAGCCCACCACCCTGCTGAAAAAAGAGAAACCTGCCAGCGCCGCACGCACCGCCGACCGGGACCAGCCGCACCCTTTTGCCCACACGATAAATGCACCCGCTAACTTGTCCTCCACGCTACCACCCCTCCAGCCGCACCCCCAGAAAAACTCCCGCACCTTCGCATAACCCTGCCGATAAGCTGCCCACGTACCTGGAGCCAAGGAGGACCGCAACAAATCCATCATTCTGGCATCCCAATCCTCCAAAGATGCTCCGGGGCAACTGCTGATGTCTCGTCTGCCCCCGGGGCCAGAGCCCGGAACTGCGCCCACTGAAAACGAGCCAGAGCATCAGCAATAGCATTCTGGGTGCCGGGCACATGCCGCGCACGAGCCGTGACATTGAGACGAAGACACGCTAAAATAAATACCCGCATCAACGCCGCAACCCGCGGACACTTGGGCGAATGTCAGTTAATAACTTGCACCACTGCCGCGTTGTCGCACCAGAAAACAACCCGCCTATCCCGCAATCTTTCCGGCCACACCCAAAAAGCCACTACAATCGGGAACAATTCCAGGAATGTCACATAACGCGTCAACCCACTCACAGACCACGACGCCGGCCAAGGTGCCGCACACCACGAACCTTGACAATACAACCCCATACCCGAACTACCCGCCGCATCAGAGAACAACTCCAAGTCCAGATTGGATAGTTCTGACGACTGCAACACCGAGCAGCCATTATAGTCAGCCAGGAAGGCATCCCAGACCCGCAAATCGGCCCGCATCCCCGACGTCACCCGGATGTGATGATGGCCGCAGCGCACCCCAGCCATAGCCAATGACAGCCTACGCGCAAACGGCCTCCCGTTCGCAATGACTCTACAAGCAAAATTTAAGTGACCGACCAACACCTGCAGCTCTGTCAATGTCACCTTCGAGGCGGAACCCATCTCTGCCACCAAGAGTCGCAGACGCTCAACTTTATCCATAGGTAAACGGGCGACGAACTCCACAGCATCTATCTCAATCCCCAAAAAGGAAAGACACGCCACCGGTCCCAACGTCTTGCTTTCCGCCAACGGGATGCCAAACTCAGCAGCCATCTCAAGAAACAACCCCAGCAAGGACTCACACACCGCAGACTGCGCTGGACCCACAAACAAAAAATCAACCAGATAATGCACGATAGATGTGCACCCGGACCACTTCACCAAAACACAGTGTAAAAACGAGCTAAAGGCCTCGAAGTACGCACAAGATATCGCACAACCCATCGGCAAGCACTTGTCATAATAATACTGAGCGTCAAAGCGAAATCCAGCAATGGAAAGGCAGACGGGTGAACCGGTAACAGCCGAAATGCAGATTCGATGTCCACCTTTGCCAATAACGCCCCTTTCCCGCACTGGCGCACCAGCTCCAAAGCCTCATCAAAGGACGCATAGCGCACCGAACAGAACTCGCACAGGATATGGTCATTCACCGAGGCCCCGGGGGGGCAAGACAGATTGTGTATCAACCTATAACGCCCTGGCTCCTTCTTCGGGATAACCCCAAGGGGAGAAATAAATAAACGGCGAAAAGGGTGGCCGGTTGAATGGTCCAGCAATTCTGCCCAATTCACATTCCGCCGCAATCTTCGCCCGGGCCACCTCAGCAAGCCGGCAAACCGAGCTAGAATTGTCGGCCGCCACCTCACAAACCCCCCCCTGACACGGGATACGAAATCCCTCTGCAAAACCCACCCACAACATTGTCCCCGCCTTGCCGTGCCTACTCTTCACATAAAGTGCTAACCACGGTTGTAACGCCTGAAGTTTAATGGGGGTAGGCGCCAACCCCCCGCAATCTTCTTCACTTACCCCCAACCGGCGCTCCTGGCACCCCTTTTCGGCTACACTTCGCGGCTGAGTGACCGGCAGCACAGAGAAAACAGGCATGCCGAAACTTGCAGTCCGGAAAGGGGCAGGAAGCTTTATTGAAGCGCCGGCAAAGATCTCCACCCGGTCCGCTTTTGGTCGTATCTGGCACGGGGCCCGCAGCCCAAAAGGACCGAAAACTCACCGCCGAGGGATTGCCTCCCGCCCTGACCTGGCCTGCACCGCCCCCGGTGCCTCCCTTTTTGGCAGACATTTGCGTCAGCCACAGATTAATATCCTTCATCCCCCAAGACAGTTGCCGATTTTCTTCCATCATATCACGAAACTCCTCATCATAATTGAGCCAGGCCCAACCTTTGTGCACTTGGGATGCAGCTAAGATGGCATACGCATAAGCCAACAACTCACCATAACGACTCGGATCAGCATGCCCACAAACGCTCGCCAAACGCAAAAAGGCCCTAGTCCAATTTAAAGTGTTTCGGGAAACCTTCCGTACCCTTCCCGCCTTCTCATCCTCCTTACGTTTCCTCCTACTTTCCCCTGAGCACTTCCGTCCGTCAAGGAGCCTAAAAATATCAATATAACGCCGTTTCGTGATCCTGCGCCGCAACTTGCGCTGAACACTCTCCCACAACTCGGCGCAACGCACCACTGAGGACCCCGCCCCCTCACCTGCCGGCGCACCCACCGTGGAGGCATTAGAGGAACTATCCGAGGACGAAGAAGACGAAGACGATGACGACGTGCCCCGTCTACAATGACGTCTATGCTTCCTTTTCGTCTTGGCTTTGCGCGCCAGCGAACCACCCTCCCCTGCAGGCAACGCCTCCCCAACCCCGCCAACCGAATTCCCTGGAGACTCACCTGCAGCAGCGCGCTCCACCAGCTCTGGCACCACCGATGTCTGCACCATCGAGGTCTGACTGGTCTGATCCACCCCCTGCGACATCACCGTCTGAATGCCTCCGATACCACCAGCCGCCACCACACCGCTCGCTGGAACCTGCAGAGGGAGAGAAGCACCCACAACCGGAGGAAGAGAAGCACCAACACCCGAGGTAGCCATCCCATAATGCCCCATCCCCCAACCGGCTTCCCCCCTTTGAGGCCAAGCCGAGGTACCCAAACCACCAGCCGCCCAACCTGCAGCCCCCCATGGAGGCTGTCCCCCGGCACTCTGAAAGCCGGCCCCCACCCAGCCTCCCCCCCAACCAAACCCCCAGGGACCCATGCTCATGGGCTGGCCAGACAAAGGGGGCCAGCCCGCCCATCCATCTTCATGCATACCTGACATCCCACGCCCTAACGGAAATGACCCGTACGTCCCCGTGCCACCCGAACCGCAGGGGACCCCTGAAGGACTGAAACCCAATGCGGGCGCCCGCCCCAACACTCCCCTGTCCATCTGTTCCCCCCTGTCCCCAACATGCCCCAAAGAAAATCCCCTATCTACGGAGCCAACTTCCCCTACCGCCTCCAGAACAGGACCCTGCGCCCCCAACCCGAGCCCTACATTCTCAGCTGGCGCACCCCCAGACATCCCAAGAGCCAACTCTCCTTCTGCAGGAGCAGACAAACACCCCCGACTCCCAGCTCCCCTCCCTCATTTCCGAGCCCCTACACCTGTCCCCTGCCTGCTCTGACTGCTGGCCCTGGCCCTCGCGGCTGACCCAGCTCCCCGAGGCCCCTTTGCGCTCCCCCCCATTGGAGTAACCGAGGTACCACCCTTCTGCCGCCCCCTGGCCCCTTTACCTGGACGTGCCATGCTCCTTAAGCCCTCCAGAAGCAAGAAAAGTGTGACGGGTGCTTGTTTTTTGTTTTTTTTTTAAACGAGGCTTGAACACTTAGACCCCGGAGTATAGCCCCCTTAAGCAGACGCAGAGAACACCAGATGCTCAATACAAGAGGCTAATAAAGATACCCCTATTATCCCCCAGCCAAACCCCCCCCCCCCCCCTGCTCACCACCAAAATACTTTTTTCCGCCAAACACTCATCCGGTGAAGGACAGCTAGCCCCAACCCCAACCCCCTTTTGAAAACTCCCACCCGAGTCGGGGAACCGCAGCACTGCACAGGCCTAAGGTGCCGGACCGCCAAACACGTCTGCTTCCCGAGGAGCCGCGGCGAGAAGGACAGCCACGCGGCTCCTCACCGACACCTGCTCCGCCCACCCGACGCACAGGACCAATGAAATCACTCCTCCTTGGCAAAGGAGCGATTTGAAATGCCGCGCTCCTCTGTACCGCCTCCCCCCCCCACCCCGAGCCCCTTGTCACGTGCAGGAGGCCGAGGCCGGGCCCGGGCCCAGGTTACTGACGGCCGCAGGACCCGGCCCGCGGCCTCGTGCATTTCTATAGCCATAACTTTGATCTGTGCTTAAGTTTTTGATCACTTCACCGCTGAGCTGAGGAAGATCAGGGCCAACAGAGATCTTAGTAAAATCAGGATGTATTTCCAGTTCAGTAGCAGAACCGAGCATTTTTCCTATGGAACATGCCCATTTGTTGTTCCTAGAAATTACAGGTAGATAAATAACATATTACACAAAATGTAAAACTAGTTGTTGATTTGCAATTGATTTGAAATTGTAACATTTTTCACTAGTGCTTTCTAAAATTGACATCTCCAAAATTGACACACCGTATTGTAATATAGTCCCTGTTTGTTGCATATCCCTAAAGTTACCTCCTCCTCCTTAAGTAATCTATCTGTAACTATTTTGATTATTGTCCTCTCAGTTAAGCATGCTACCATACTCCCTTCAATTATTCTTAGCTGAATAGTTACTCTACCCTGCACCACTCCTGCATCTTTTTTACTTAATCTAGTTTTCCTGATTGGAAACCATTCTTTATAGTTTCTAGTACTTTTCTCATTGTATATGAAGACACAAGTCCTCAGTACTCTGCTGAACTCGCTCCTGAATCTGGTATCGCTGGTGTAAGGCTGTGTCCTCTCTTTTTGAGGGCTGGTGGCTTCTGTAGATACAGGTCCTTAAAACTGCTTTGCAGGGCTCCTGGCTCTGAAGGACTGGAAGGATGAGTTGTTGATACTGTGTAGTTATTAGAACCTCTCACCTTTCTTAACACAAGTGGAGCTATTCTCCTTCAAAGACAACGAGGCACTGACAGGTTTTTCCCAGACATCAACTCTATGCTTTTCTCTCTGACGCAATTTCTCCAAATGGGTTAGTTTTGTGCATTAAGTAAAATTTCACTGCTCTAAGGGCGGCATTTATTTTTTGAGTGTTAGTTTTGTGTATACCATAATAATCATGGATCTCTATCCTAAGCTAGGATAATATGGAGTATGATCTCAGTCTCTCAGATTTACTGCTAACACTCACCATAGTACTTGCATTGTGCCAAAGAGAGCTTTCTTCTGGGGTTCATAATATGTAACATGTATGGGCAGTTTATCACAGAATGATTGGAAATTTCACTTAATCAGGCCTGTGTCTCCCAATACAATAGGAAATATTTCTGTTTCTTTCTGACGCGTTTTATTGGTCTCTGACTGCATTTCTTGGTATTTGCTAGAAAGTGCTAGACTGACTTTTTAGTCCGAAACAGGAGAGTTGGCTCTTCATCAGATTGCAGCCCTCTGTGATTGGTGTTTTGAATTTGAGTGAATTTTATTTATTTATTTAACAGTTTTTCTATACCGCCTTTAAATTTAATCAAGGCGGTTTACATTAACTTCAACTTTTATAAAGAACATACAATTCTAAACAATAACTTTTACAAAGAACTTTCAATTGTAAACAGTAGCATCACATTTCAAAAACTTAAACAGTTTCTAGTAACTTCATACTTCAAGATTTAATCTCATAAGAGATTTTCTGTAAACGAAGGGGAAGGTTAGGTGGGAGTTTTGAAACTACTCATTTTATGATGTATATAGTTATGAGAGGGGGTGATGCAGATATCTTGGCTTGTGTAAATTGGCTTGTGTGGTGGAATGGACATGGTTCTATGTAGAGATTACTGAGATTGGGGGTCTTCATTGAATTGTTCAATTAATAGGGTGGTTTTGAGTAACTTCTGGAAATCTTTTATATCAGTTGTGGATCTTAGCTTTTCCGGGAGTGCATTCCAAATAGCAGGGGCAGCTACAGAGAAAGCCCTCATGGATGTGGATTTATTGGTTCTTGTGAATAAACTAGGAGTTGGTATTTTGTTTTTAGTGCTGTTTTTGTCCGGTCTTTTGTTTTCTTTGGTTCCGATGAGCTCTTGTAGTATTCCTGCCGACATGTTACTTTTGATCTTGAAGATGGTGAGTGCTGATTTATATTTTGCTTGTGAAGAGATTGGTAGCCAGTGCAAATCATGTAGTATGGGAGTTATATGGTCTTGTACTGAAGCGCCAGCAATAATACGGGCAGCAGTGTTTTGGACTATTTGAAGGGGTCGGGTGGATTGTTTGGGTAGACCTTGGAAGAGGAGATTACAGTAGTCTAACACAGGTGTAATGATTGCCTGGCATACTGTACGGAAGTGTTCTTTATTGAGAAGAGGTTTTAGTCTTCGGAACATTGCTAGTTTGAAGAAGGCTGTTTTGGACGTCTTGTTGATGTGTGACTAGAGGGAAAGTTGCTTGTCTAGTATCACTCCAAGATACCGAACTTCATCTTTTATAGTGATTGGTATATTTGAGATGTTGATAGTAGTAAGAGGAGTGAATGTGGATTCCCTTGTGGTGATGATTGCTTCAGATTTTTTTATGTTGATTTTTAAGTTGTTGTTAGTAAGCCACGTCGTTATTTCATGAATGCAGTTTGATATATTGATGTAGTCTGGGGCATCCGGGTGGATAGGAGTATATGCCATGATATCGTCGGCATATACTCCTATATAGGAGTGGAGGAGTGGCCTAGTGGTTGGGGCAAGGTACTTCAGGCCGGAAGGTCGGGGGTTCAAATCCCACTAGAGGACAGCAACCTTGGGCCGGAAGGACTGGGGTTTCTAGTCCCACAGGTGCTCCTTGTGGTCTTGGGCAAGCCACTTAACCCTCCATAGCCCATGTTCCCTGTAAAATAGTTATCTCCAAGTTGTAATGCCCTGTTCAATGTAATTTCAGTTTGTTCAATGTAAACCGTGCTGATGCAGAATAGCGCGGTATATAAGAGAATGCAAATAAATAAATAAATAAATATATGTCATATTGCATCTTGTATTTATTAAATATTTTGCATATAGGTTGAATATAGATATTGAAGAGGAGTGCAGATAGTGAGGAACCTTGGGGAACTCCTTGAGTTGTACGGAAGGGTGCTGAGGTGAGGTTACCGGATGTTACTTCTTGTTGTCTGTCTTCAAGATATGATTGAAACCATTTTATGGTGGTGTCTTGGAGGCCAATCTCCATTAGTCGCTTCAGCAGGATGTGATGAGAAACTGTATCAAAGGCGGATGATATGTCGATAAAGATTAGTAAGAAGCCCTTCTTTATCTTGTCTATTCCTTTGAGTATGTTATCAAATAGATGAATGAGAAGTGTCTCAATGCCGTGGTTTGGGCAGAATCCATGCTGGTGAGGGTCTAGTGGGGCATATTGATCAATATGTTCTTGAAGCTATCTCTGAATAATTTCTTCAGTTATTTTTGCTAGGAATGGAAGGCTTGATATTGGGCGGTAGGTTGAGGGGTCGGTACTATTAGTTGATGTGGTTTTACGAATAGGGCGTATAGTAGATTGAGTGCTTTGGGCATATAGCCCTGAGTGAGAGAGGCGCTTACTATCTTTTAAATGTATGTGCTTAGATCTTCTTTGGTGGATCAAACTGATTACTTTAGCTGGGTTAAAAAAACAAACAGTCTTGGTTTCTGTTGTTACTGGTATTCTACCAGTTTTATGTTAATTGCTGATTTATTTTGGAAGATATTATTTAATGATTCTATTTCTGTCTTTGGTATTGCTTTTTCTTTGTGAGCTGTTTCTTGTTCATGAGAGCAAAAGGTTTTGTTCAAGTATTTTTCTGTCTGCTTTTATTCTGAACAGAGTACATTAAACCAGAGAGCGCAATATCCGCTGTTTCATTTAGAGTTAACCAATCTCACTGCATCTGATATAAATCCTTTGTACCCTGTTTTTTCCAGGGGCAGGAGCACGTTTCTAAGCAAGAAACGTATCCAACGTTTTGAAGATGTCTTGGGCCCTGTCTCCTTTAGGATTTAAGCATCTGCAGAGCAGAAAAGGCATCCCCAGGTTACAAAAATACAAGATTGGGTTAGATTAATGATCCATGAAGCTAAGCATTTTGTCTCTGGCAATGGCCAATCGAGGTACAAATACCTAACAAAATCTCAAAGAGCAGATCAATTCCTTATTGTTCATTTCCAAAAGTAAGCATTGGTTTTATCGACTCTGCATGGCTAATTATGGTAAATGGACATTTCCTACAGAAATTTGTCTAAATGTTTTTTTAACCCAACTATGCTAACTGCTTTGACCACTTCTGGTAACAAATTCCACAGCTTATTTGTACTATGATAACTGAAACACTTTCTCTAATTTGTTTTAAATGTGCTGCCTGTTGGTTTCATGGGGTGAAAATCCATTCGCTGTTTACCCATTCCTTCCCATTCATGTGTGTTATAGACTGCTGTCATAGTTCCCCTGTAATTTTATCAAGAAGTCTTAAAGTTACCACTGGATTTTTTCACTTCTCAGCAATTTATACTACCTAATCTCTGGTTCCAGAATGGGTTCCCTGGAGCAAATTCTAGGAAGAGCTGAATTTTCTGTTGAATTTCTCCAGAATTCTCATGAAGCTTTTTCTAGATTTACAGTCCTTGTTAACTTTGATCTGGAACCAGACATATGAATTGAACTTTAGAAATATTTGTTTATGCCAAACAGAATATGGTTGGTTTGGGTTTTTGCTATAAAATAGCCACATTTCCTGCTTTTTGTAGACTCTTAACGAATGTACAATTTATTTGACTATAAAAATCAGGAAGTGGTTTCTTCGGGAGCCACTTTCTTGTTGGCATTTTCTTGTAAAAGTGAAATAGAGGTCATCAGGACAAACTGTATTCTATGGACTGATTCAGTTACTTAGAGCCTATCATAGCAGTTTGACAGACCAATTAGCTTCTAGTGTATTACTGGCTTGCTTTCTCTTACATTAATTGATTAGAAATTTTTAGTAAAATTAATATAAAATATAAATGCTCAGGGGTGGAGGAGTAGCCTAGTGGTTAGAGCACTGGATTGGTAACCAAGCAACCAGGGTTTGATTCCCACTGGCACTCCTTGTGGCCTTGGGCAAGTCACTTAACCCTCCACTGCCTCGGAAGAAAGGCCTGGCAATCTACTTCCAGTGACACTGCCAAGAAAACCCAGGAGCTTCTGGGTTGCCAGGAGTCAGGACTGACTCAAAGGCACACATTGCATTTGTATAAATGCTCATCAGAGGTCACACCCACACAGGCTTAACATAATGGTTTATGGACTTTTCCTCCAGGAAGTTGTCTAAATCTTTTTTTTTAAACAGAGTTACGCTAACAGCTTTAACTACATCCTCCAGTAACGAATTCCAGAGTTTGATTACATGTTGAGTGAAAAAATATTTTCTCTTATTACTCTTGAATGGGTTACATTGTAACTTCATTGCATGTCCCCTAGTCTTTCTACTTTTGATGTAGTAAACAACCTATCTATGTTTAGCCATTCTAATCCATTCATTAATGAATAGACCTCTATCTACCTCAGCCATTTGTTTTCCAAGCTGAGGAGCCCTAGCCTTTTTAAACCTTTCCCCATAGGTGTATCCTTCCATCCCCTTTACCATTTTGGTGGCTTTTCTTTATTTCTTTTCTAATTCTGCTATATCCTTTTTAAGATATGGTGACCAGAATTGCACACAATATTCAGTGTGCGGTCTTGTATCATGGAATGATACAGAGGCATTATAATATCCTTTGTTTCATTCTCTGTTGCTCTCCTTATGATTCCTAGCATTCTATTTGCTTTCATGGCCATCGCTGCACACTGGGCAAAGGATTTCAGTGTGTTGTCTGGGGAAAAAGCAGGAAGTCGCTCCTCACATAAAGGTGACGACTGGCCATTGGAGCCCCCATGGGAAGCATCTCTCCAGCTTTTAAAGAAAGCCTCTGGGAGATGCATAGTCCAATTCCCACCCAAGGGTGCCTTCTTGCCTCAGTCTCCTTTTTTCCACGGAGCCTTCCAGACGTCTGTCCAGTTTTCCCCAGAAAAAGTGTGCTTTTTTAAAATTTATTTATTTCTATATTTCTGTCTGGTTTGTGTCCCGGTTCTTCTTCTGCCCCCTAGCCAGCTCTCCTTGGCATCACTCCTCAGGTTTGTTTCCTTGTTTTTTTTCTTTTTGCTTAGAGGTTCCCTCGACTGGCATTCATGCTTTTTTTCACTTGAAGGCCTCTGACCCCTGCCAGGTGGCAGGGACTCCCTTGTTTCCGGTGGCCTCCAGCAGCTTCAAGAAGTGCAATCAGTGCAGCAAGATGATGTCTCTCAATGATTTGCATGACTGCTGCCTCTGGTGCCTTGGCCTGGAACACAATGACTCAGACTGAAAATTCTGCAGAACCATGTCCTCAAAGGCCCTTAAGAGCCATCACCGCAGCAGGAATTTTTTTTTTCAAAAGTCTGGATCTATGCCAGAGTCTCCGGCAACACCCCGCTCCAGGGCCCCCTTCAGTATCTCGATGCCCTGCAAAGCCTGAGCCTCCTGGGAGTCCCACGGCCGGGGTTCCTCCGAGAGGAAATCCCTGGAGGTGGAACGCAAGAAGTTGAAGTCCTCAAAGACTTCCTCGGAGGCTGGGTCTGGGAAGACAGAAAAATCCCACTCCAGTTCCTGGAGGAGTCTGAGTGGGAGCAGTCATACAAGCTGCCCCAAGAGTTGTCGGTACCCACTGACTGACCTTGGACACCTGAGGCTGCCATCATTGAAGACTCCCTCCTTGACAGAACAGGCGCCGTACCCAAAACTCTCTGTATCCATGTCAAAGGCTGCAGAGCCAACTGGCATGGAGACCAGGATGGCAGCCTTAGAGCACAGTATATCTGCCCTCATGGTCCAGCAGTGGGCATTCATGTCCAGTTCATCTGGTTCATCTGCCCCAATGATGGGACCCCCTACATCAAGGGCCTCCCCGGACTTTGAGCCGATCCTCGCGTGCCATCGGTAGGGATCTGTAGGAAATTAAGGGTGGAGGTTCTTCTGGACCACTCAGTTTTGGATTTGGCAATGAGAGGCAGAAGGAAGCTTTCAGATTCATTGTGTAGGATTTTAAATGTTATAGTGATGGCTTTGAATGTAATTCTCGCTGTCATGGGAAGCCAGTGAAGCTGTATAAGCAGTGGGGTGATGCAGTCGCGACAAGGGACTGCTGTGATTATCTGTGTTCTGGGCCAATTGCAATCTGTGGAGGGTGTGTTTGTGGAAGCCTCGATAAATGATGCTCCAGTAGTCAACACATATGCTCTCTATCCCCTTCCCCTTCTCCATCCTCTCCCACCACAGTCATCTTGCATTTTTCCTGTCTTCCCCTGGCAGCCCAACATTTTTTCTCTCTCCCCCTGTTCCTTCCCATCCCGGGCCAATATATCCCTTCTTTCTTATAACTTAATATTGCCACTTCTATCTATCCACCCCCCATCAGTCATATCCAACCCCTCTTTTACTCCTTCTCTGCCACCCCCCCCCCCCCCGAGATAAAATGTTGTGTGACACCATCCCTGGCGTCTTCTTTCTTTCTCTGAGTCAGCATGCCGCAGCCATTTCTGGTGAAAGGCCCTGAACACTGGAAGTGAATGCTATGGGCAGCACTGTTGCTGACTCGGAGAAAGAAAGATGAAGCTGGGGATGGTGCTGCATGTACAGTGAGTTGTGCCAGCTCCTGGGACCACCATCTAAGTCCCCATGCATTCTCCCAATACCAGCCAATCTTAGATTCTGTCGTCTTTTCTCCCATCCAATCTTGAAGTCTCCATCTAAGTCCCAGTCCCTGCACTCCCCCATCTTCCTGTCCCCAGTACTGCCTCTGAGGTGATGGGAAGCAGTCTTTATTGAATAACCCCAACATGACCATATTTCGGCTTGGTGCCTTTCTCAAGGGGATAACCTCCAACAAACATTTTGATTTAACCCAGAAAACTATTAAAACTGGGTACATATATAAATACAATTCTGAATACAAACCATTGAAAGAAATATACAATGAAAATAAATAACATAAATTTTTTAATACAGTTTTATGTTTAAGAGCGATCCATCTTTACAAATATAAAAGTAACCATAAAAGGGATATAGATGCTGTTACAATAAGACCAAGGACAAAAGCAGAATAAAATCAAGTTAATAAAGTAAAAGTGGTATAATCAATATTGATATATCTAAAAATGTTGGGAAGCAGAGGACTATAGGATGTAAGTCTAGGGGAAATGAAGAAGCACGTAGGCTAAAACAAACACATATCTGGGCTAACATAATAAAAGGAGTTTAAACTCAAACTTAATATGCATGATATCTAGTGAAGGAGTCATGGAGAGGTGAGATAACTGGTGTGCCAAAGAGGGAGAACTACCAAAAATGGGGGAAATAACCCCAGGGGAATGATACATCTAATATGTAAAAAAACTTGTATAGGGCACTCACTGTAGTGTGATGCACATGTCGTAAGACTGGATCCGCTTTATGTGATGCGACTCAAAAGAGCTCAGAGACAATACTGTATAATATAATCAATAAAGCAGATAGATCACCATCAAGGAAAAGAAATAAGTAATTTTTGACATTATAGAATTAGGTGGGAGGGCATTATAGAATTAGGTGTTGGGGACAGAACATTTAACCCCAAAGCATGAATGGAGTGGAGAAGTAACCCAGTAGTTAGAGCAATGGCTTGGGAACCAAGAGACCAGCGTTCAATTCCCACTAGCACGCCTTCTGGCCTTGGGCAAGTCACTTAACCCTCCATTGCCTCAGAAAAATTCAAGTTACCAGTGTCCCTGTTTTAATATACTTTACAATGTTACAATGTAAACCGCTTTGACTAAAATGATAAAGCGGTATAAAAAAATCTGTTAAATAATGGGTGCCCCTCCGATGCTATTATAATTTCCATAATGCATAAAAACAGGCTTAATGAGAGCTTACTAAGTCAATCAGCATCATCATACATGTCTCTAAATAGTAAAATTTAAGATGGAATCAACTTGCCTGATCTTTCTTTATCTTTATTATATTGCTTGATTGACCGCCCAAGCAAAAGCATCAGGGCGGTTTACAATACATAAAACACTGCATTCAGAGATTGTGATAATAGCAGTGGGGCAGCTAATAAGGTAGACGCAGGCAAAGTATGCATTTAAAGGGATGTTTGGCGCCAAAAACAGTGAGTGAGGTAGCCATAGAAAGAAAGACACTCCGCATAAAAGCCCCATTAATGGGGCTAGAGCGCTCCCGAGGCTGAGCCAGCGGCTGAGTATATAAAAAGAGATAAAAAGGGGGGAAATAAAACATTTAAAAAAAACAATAAGAAGAACCACTAAAAATGCATACCAATTAAAGCAGGAAAACAACATAATTTAAAATCTATTTATTTAGCAAAGTTTATATACCGCTTTTCACTGGGTCAAGATGGTGTACATGGAGCAAAGAACATCATTTACATAGAACAGTTAACTATATACAATGAACAGTTTAAAGAATGGGTTGATATACGAGGGGGTACCCAAAAAAACCAGGAATAATATTGCCGTGGGTGGAGCTTGTGTAGTACGCACTTCTGCCGCTAGGCGTGTATAGTGCAACTCATTGTCAGTTCAGTGCCGCCTGTGTTGTCGACCTGGCTTGTTCTGTTCATCTGCAGTGATTGTTTTTGCTAGCGCTGTTTTGTTCTTGTTTCTTTTTTTATGATGACAAGTTTAAGTGAACAACATGCAGCTGTGAAATTTTGTTTTCTACTCAGTAAAAATGCTGATGAAACTGTTTTAATGTTGAAAACAGCTTATCAAGATGACGCTATGGGAAAAAGTTAAGTGTACCAGTGGTTTGCTCGGTTTAAAAATGGCGACATGTCGATTGATGACAAAACTCGTTCTGGGCGTCCATCAACTGCCCGAATCGACGAAAATATTGAAAAAATTAGAGAGCTTGTGCTCACAGACCGTCGACAGACAATTGATCAACTGTCAGAGATTATCTTGGAGCTCGGTTCAGCGAATTTTAACGGAAGATTTGGGAATGAAAAGGGTTGCTGCCAAGTTTGTTCCTCGGGTTCTGACTGACAATCAAAAGGAACATCAAGTTGAAACTTACAAGGCCGCGGGCAGGGTCCCGGCGGCCGAGGCTAACCGGGCGCACGGCCCGGCGCGGGGACCCTGTGCGTGGCCTGGTCGGGGTGTGCGCGCTCGGCCCTTAACGGGCGCGAACGCGCGTCCTTTAAATTGATTGGCTCCCTGGGGTGGCAGCCCCATGGGAGCCAATTAGCGCCGCGGGTTTGGGGCGCGAGGGGGGATCGGGGCCGAGCAGCCTCCGCGTGGTCAGTCGTGCGGAGGCTGCTTCGGTGCCGGCGTCCCTCCCTCCCTCCCTAACGTTAGGCGTTGGGGTTTTTTGGGGTGTTGCAGCTGGGGGGTAGGGGGGGGCGGGATCCCGGAGGTTTCCGGGGTCCGGAGCAGCAGGCTACAATTGGGTGGGGGCGGGGTGCCCCTGACCCGGTCAAACCCTCGGACGACTTTTGCTTAGCATGGCGAAGTCGGGGAGAGGGGTATGGTAACTTGCCGGGTGGCGAGTTACGGCATTAGCGGTGGCAGGCACTTTGCTGAGGTATGGCTGGTGCAGCCGGGTGCCGCTAATTGAGTGGTTTTGAAAATGTATTTGTTGGACTGTTAAATTGTTGGCTAATAAAAGCTGCGACCAGTTTTTGTTCCATAAAATGTTGTGTTGTGTTTTGTGTGTGTGTGTGAGGGGGGGTTGTTGTGGAGCGGGGGGGTGTGAGGTAGGGGCCTGCAGCGCCGGGTCCGCCTGCCTCGGTTAATGTCGTGTTTTGAAACAACAGCTTGAAACTGATCCAGATTTTCTGTCAAAGGTCATTACAGGTGATGAGTCATGGTGCTATGGTTACGACCCAGAAACAAAGCAACAGTCAAGCCAATGGAAGACGTCATCGTCACCCTGTCCAAAAAAATGTCGTCAAGTCAAATCAAACATCAAAACAATGCTGATTTGCTTTTTTGATGCCAAGGGGGTAGTTCATTCAGAGTTTGTTCCCCCAGGTCAGACCATCAATCAAACCTTTTATTTGGAAGTTTTAAGAAGATTGCACAACAGTGTTCATAAAAAAAGACCCGATTTGTGGCAGACAGGAGACTGGTTCTTCCACCACGACAACGTACCTGCACACACAGCCATCTCTGTTAGACAGTTTTTGGCTAAAAATGGCATGGTTCCGCTGCCCCACGCACCTTACTCGCCTGACCTGGCTCCCTGCGACTTTTTCTTATTTCCACGCATGAAAAGGGGCATGAAAGGACACCGATTTGACAACATTGAAGAAGTCACTAAAAAAAAGAGGGAGGAGCTGTCAGCCGTTTCTAAAGATGACTACAAAAAATGTTTCGAACAGTGGAAGCACCGGTGGGACAAATGTATCAGTTGTAATGAAGAGTATTTTGAAGGGGATAAGGTTGTTTTGTAAAGAATTTGAAATAAATAGCTTTTAAAAAATAATTCCTGGTTTTTTTGGGTACCCCCTCGTATGTACAGTGGGACATTTGTTAAATGGGGAAGGTAACGTGAATGGTTGGGCTGAGCTATATACAGGATATACGCCATGTGAAATTTGGTAAGTAGTGTCAGAGGACATACAGAGGACAGAGATTATGAAGATGGGGGGGGGGTTAGGTAGTGGGGCTAAAATGTTCTGTAAATAGGTGAGTTTTTAGTTGTTTGCGGAAGGTGTGGAGGTCAGTGATTCTTATTGAGTCTGGTAGTGTGTTCCAAGTAGATGAAACATAGATACATACAGTGCTAAAAGCAATGGGCAATGAACCTTCCAGATGCAGAATTAATTTCTCTGCCAAAAGACAAACCCCCAAGGCCAGGGTACCTCAAGAATCATAAGAAATAGCTTTAGAGCCAGTAAGAAAGAGAAGCCACAGCCAATTAGATCAATGTTTGATAACTCAGACCTCTGTTTTTCTTCTGAGCAGGCAGGCCCTAGTCAGGGTTTTCACATGGACCAGTTGTGAAAGGGTGAGGGACAGGGACTCCAATTAGTTCATCAGACCAATTTGAAATTCCACAGGTCTCTGTACCTGATGAGAGAAAGGGGAAGGGGAAGAGGGCGAAGAGGAACAGACAGGAAAACATCATACCACGATTAGACTGTGGGATTATTAATTTGTCTAATTATAACCTAAGCGAAGTAGAGACATGAGCCCATAATAAGGGCTTGTCTTTTGTCCCCTTTGTCAGACATGATTTCTCCACGAGTGGATCTTTATGAATTAAAATGTCTTTTTTTTTTCACAAGGAGGATTGTTTCCAGACTTCTCTGTGATTAAGAAACCGTCGACTTGGGTTCCTCCCAACACTGTCAGTCCTGTTTTAGAAACATGAAAAAATGGTTTTAAAGAGAGCTAAGGATCTCTACACTAAGAAATCATATATGTATTATAATATCACTAAAGCAGAAAAACAGGCTTTAATTAATCTTAGGAATAATCCGGACATTGTGATAAACCTGCAGACCAAGGGGGATATCTTGTGTTTATAAACACGAAGGATTATATCAGGGAAGTGGATAGACCATTGTAAGATAAGAGTCTTTACGAGAGACAGGACAGGGATTCTACTATCCCCTTTAATACAAACAGGACGAGATGAGTTTTCTTACCAAGAAGGAATACGACTTCCTTGAAGTTCCCCATCCAGTTATTCCAGCAATTTACATCTTACCCAAAATACAAAAGACTCAGGCCTACCAGGTGGGTCAGCCCAGGGGCAGCTCAAGGCAATCTGCTGCCTGAGGCGAAGGATGAGATGGCGCCCCCATCCCTCCCCCCCCATAGGGGGGGGGGCACCTTCTCAAAACTCAGTCAGGGACTGAACCAAACCAAAAAACTAATTAGATATATGGAGGAAATACAAGATGTTTGCACACCAAGGAACAAAAGGAAGGAGCGAAAACCACAGCACACTTTATAAAACTAAATTATAACTCATTTTTATTTTGTTATAAACTGAGTTATGGTTCTTGCTTTTTATTTTTGAACATATAGTTTGCATCCACAGAACCCCTTCCCTCAACAGTGGGTGCAGAGCAGAACTAGAACATTCACCCACAGAATTCAATATCTTAAAAAAAAAAAATCTGATTCTGGTCATCTCACTAACAAATATTCTCCAGTACCAGGAATATTGGAAACTAATGTAAAACCCTACAAAAGTCACCAAAGATGTAAAAGGCCAAATCTACCATACCATTACCAGCATAAACTTCCAAAACCCATACAAAAAAGTAGCTCTATAAATACTGCAGCAGGCCCTGGAACATCTAACACTTATTTGAAAAGCTGAACAAGGCAAATTAGAAACATAGAAACATGATGACAGAAAAAGACCACATGGCCTATCTAGTCTGTCCTTCCATAACAACAACTACAACAGTCCACTTTTTACCTTTGGAGATCCTCTGTGTTGGTCCCATGCTTTTTTGTATTCAGTTACTGTCCTCATCTCTACCACCTCCACTGGGAGACTATTCCATGGATCCACTACTCTTTCTGTAAAGAAATATTTCCGCATATCACTCCTGAATCTATCTCCCTTCACCCTTATCCCATGTCCCCTCGTAGCAGAACTTGCTTTCAATTGAAAGAGGCTCTCTCCCTGAACATTTATGCCACGGAGGTATTTAAACATCTCAATCATATCACCTCTATCCCACCTTTCCTCTAAGGTGTACATATTAAGATCCTTAAGTCTGTCCTCATATGCTTTATAATGAAGCCCATTAATCATTTTAGTAGCAACCCTCTGCACCGACTCCATCCTGTTCACATCCTTTTGAAGGTGCGGTCTCCAGAATTGCACACCATACTCCAAATGAGGTCGCACCAAAGACTTATACAGAGGCATTATCACCTCCTTTTTTCTACTAGCCATTCCACTCCGTATGCACCCAAGCATCCTTCTAGCTTTTGCCGTCGCCTTTTCTACCTGTTTAGCTACTTTAAGATCATCAGACACAACCACGCCTAGGTCCCGCTCTTCTTTAGTGGACAAAAGTACTTCACCTCCTATACTGTATTGCTCCCTTGGATTGCTGCAGCCCAAATGCATGACCTTACATTTTTTAACATTAAATACCAGCTGCCAAATTCTAGACCATTCTTCAAGCTTAGCTAGATCCCTCCTCATGTTATCTACACCTTCCTGGGTGTCTACTCTATTGCAGATTTTGGTATCATCCGCAAAGAGGCAATCCTTACCCGACAGCCCTTCCGCTATATCACTAACAAAGATGTTAAAAAGAATCAGACCAAGGACAGATCCCTGGGGCACACCACTGGTAACATCCTTCTCCTCAGAGTGAGCTCCATTTACTTGTACTCTTTGTCGCCTCCCACCCAACCAATTTCTAACCCAAGCAGTAACTTTAGGGTCCATCCCTAGGGTGCTCAGTTTGTTTATAAGTTGCCTGTGAGGAACAGTGTCAAAGGCTTTACTGAAATCTAAATACACCACATCTAGAGCTCTCCCTCGGTCCAACTCCCTGGTCACCCAGTCAAAGAAATCAATCAGATTTGTCTGACAAGACCTGCCTCTGGTGAATCCATGCTGCCTCGGATCCTGTAATCCGCTGGACTCCAGAAACCTCACTATTTTCTCTTTCAGCAGCGTTTCCAATAATTTACTCACCACCGAAGTTAAACTAACCGGCCTGTAGTTTTCAACCACATCCTTACTTCCGCTTTTGTGTAAAGGCACCACATGAGCCTCTCTCCAGTCCTTTGGCACCACTCCCGACTCCAACGAGGCATTGAAAAGGTCAGTCAGTGGAGTTGCTAGAACATCCCCAAGTTCCCTCAGTATTCTAGGGTGTATCCCATCCGGTCCCATTGCTTTGTCTACTTTAAGTTGAGCTAGTTTCTCACGAACAGAGTCTTCTGAAAATTGTTCAAGATGTCCCTCGCTTCTGTTCTTATTTGTGGGTGTTTTCTGAGGTCCTGCTCCTGGTTCTTCATCTGTGAACACAGAACAAAAATATTTGTTAAGCAATTCCGCTTTATCCTTATCAGCTTCTACATATTCCCCCCCTGCACCCTTGAGTCTGACAATACCACTTTTGCCCTTCTTCTTCTCACTAATATATCTGAAAAATGTCTTATCCCCCCATTTTATTGCATTGGCTATTTCCTCCTCCTTTTGAATCTTTGCCTTCTTGACTACTTTGCTAGCTTCTCTAAGTTTTTCCAAATACAGATGCCTGTCTTCCTCTCTGTGATCTCTTGTATTTCATGAAGGCCTCCCTCTTTTTCTTCACTTTTTCAGCTACTTCCTTCGAAAACCATAGTGGTCTCCTGTTCCTTTTGCCTTTATTTACCATTTTAACAAAAAGGTTGGTTGCCTTTAAGATACCCCCTTTCAGTTTTGCCCACTGTTTTTCTACATCCCCCAGCTGTTCCCATCCCCATCCCAATTGCTACAGTCCCATCCCCAATTGCTACAGTACAGATCCCTGCATACAGATTACACGATAACAGAATACACAGCCTTGGTAACACACTAGGAACACAGACTCTCACCAAGTTCAGAATAAGTGATCACAGCCTAAAGTAAAAATAAAATATATAGAGAAAAATTAAACCAAGACCCCAAGAAGCCAGACTCTGCATGCAGTGCAACACCAGATAAGAGATGCGGTATCCCATACTATGTAAACTATAAAAAAAAGCACAAAGCCCAATCACTAAATTGAAAATAAAATTATTTTTTTCTACCTTTGTTGTCTGACCATTTTATTCTCTGGTCATGCTGGTCCTGATCTGAGGCTTCTGCTTTCCTGTCTTCTCTTAGCACTCTATCTGCCATTTCTTGTCTTTTTATTTTGTTTTCTTCACTTCCTTCCATCAGCCTATTTCCAGTCCCAATGACCCTCCACACGTGTCAGCTCACTTCCAGTCCCAGTGCCTCTTCCCTGCCAGCCCCCTCCCTATTACCCAGCCACCTACCAGTCCCACCCCCAAATGTCAACTCCCTCCAGTCCCACCCCCAGGTGTCGGTTCCCTTTTATCCCCTCTTTTCCCCCTGTGTTAGCTTTCTTCCAGACCACTCTTTGCCCCTCTCAGTTCCCTTCCAGTCCTCTCTTTCCCCTGTCAGCTTTCTTCCAGCCCACTCTTTGCCCCTCTCTTCTCCCTGTCAGCTTTCTTCCAGCCCCCCTTCCCGTGTAGCTCGTTCCTCTTCTCTCTTCCCCCCTTCCCGTGTAGCTCGTTCCTCTTCTCTCTTCCCCCATTCCCGTGTAGCTCGTTCCTCTTCTCTCCTCCTTGCCCCCCTTCCCATGTAGCTCATTCCTCTTCTCTCACCCCGCCCCCCGTCATGTAACTCGTTCTGCTCCTTCCCCTTCGGCTGCCTGCAATAGCTTTATAAGTGAGAGGAAACTGGTGCGGAGCCTCCTGGGAACCTCTGCTGTTGCCGCATCCCGCTCTAGCATCACTTCCTTTTGGGGGCGGGATGCGGCAACAGCAGAGGTTCCCGGGAGGCTCTGCACCGGTTTCCTCTCATTTCAAAAGCTATCACGGCTGCAGCAGTTTGTCCTTGGGTTTTTTTGTTTTGTTTTTTTAAACTGAAGGCGGAGTGATGCGGCTCTTTTGGGGGCATTTCTGCCGCCCCCAAAAGTTTGCTGCCTGAGGCCACCGCATCACTCCGCCTAATTATAGAGCTGTCTCTTGGTCAGTCAATCATCTCCATCATAGGGTCGCTATTTGAACCAGTGTTAAAATTTCTAGATGTTTTCGTGAGACCCTTTGTGGTACAGGTCCCCTTCTATGTAAGAGATTTTTCTCACACAATACAGATACTGAATGATTTTCCAGAATACAATACAGGACTTGTCTTCGTTAAAATGGACATTGTATCATTATACACCAAAGTTCTGCAATGAGCAGCTCTGGAGATTCTTTAGGATACCTTACTTGGAAGGTAGAAGAATTCCAGTTGTTTGTTTTTGCAGCTAGCAACCTTGGTGTTTAACAGAAAATATTTTTATTTCAGAGGACTTTTTTTAAACAAATTAGGGGCCACTGCAGACCCCATGGCTACTCCTTTAATGTGGCTAATCTTTATGTAGCCAGCTTTGGAAAGACTTTTTTAACCAGAAATCCATTCAGATCTAATATTAAACTCTGGAAAAGGTACATAGATGATATCTTGATGGTTTGGGAAGGAGAAGGTGTTTGCCTCCACAATTTGTTTACTTTGATTCTCTAGATCCCATTTTTCAGTTTGAGTCTACATTCAGTCATATTCATGTACCCTATTTGGAGATCTTAATTAGAAAAGGAGAAAGCAGGCTTATCACTGATCTATATAGGAAACCCACAGATGGGAACCATTTGTTGCACGTCGATAGCTTCCACATCCACTCTCTCTAGTGCAGTTTACCAGTCAGTCAATTTTTGAGAGTAAGGAGGATTTGTTCTTTGGAAACAGACTTTGAGAAGCATGCTAAGGACATGCATAGGTGATCCCAAGAGAGGGGTCCCCTCAGATTATATTGGTCATGCCTATAAACGGACCAAGCCTGCGGATTGCACTGTTCTTCTAAAGGATTCCACACGCAGTACAAGTAACAAATTAGTCTGTCCTCTCACCTTTTTGAATCTATCAAGCGACATCAACAAAATTCTGAAAGATGAGTGGCATATCTTCTCCACCATCCCCTCATTCAGCACACATCAAATCACGGCAGCATATAAGAGAAACACCAACCTGGCTAACTTGTTGGTTCCATCAACACTGTCGGTCCCACGAGCTGCACCTAAAGTGGTAGGGCAAATAAGTGTGGGCACTGCTCTTATCTGTTCTCACACTTCGATTACAAAAGATTTCTTTGTTCATCCTGTCACCTGTAAGAAGTTTTTCTTCACAGATTTTTCAAATTGTGAATTCCAAAATGTGATCTATGTGGTTGTGTGCCCCGTAAATTATTGTATGTATGAAAGATGAAGAGGGCTGTTCACATCCATATGGTTGAGTATAGAAGTTTCATTAAAAGACACATTGAGGCGAAGCTTCTGGTTGCTCATTGGATTTCAGAATAACATTCTTTGACTGATCTGAAATTCTTTGAAATCAAAGTAGTGAGGCCCCACTGGAGGGAAGGTGACGTTGCTAGGATATTGTTATAGTTTCAAAAGAAATACATTTTTAATATGAGTTTGCTCACTCCCTCCCCCATCCCCTGTCGTCTTAACTTAGACCATGGTTTTTCCCTTTTCTATGAGATGTTTTTTACGAGCGTTTTTTTATCATTTTGTTTTTTATTTTTATTTTTATTTATGCTTATAGTTGGCTTGTTTTTATTTATCAGTTTTAGTTCTTCCCTTCTCCTCCTCTCCCTTTCTTTTTCTCACTTTTCCTTCCCCTCTTTTTCCCTTTTCCCACCTTGTTTTTACTTGTATTTTGCTTGGCAGTCAGTTAGAAGCTGTTTTTACCTTTTACGATTTTATGGTTTATGACCTAACATTTATTTTTATGGTTCATTTTATGTCCTCCTTTTATTATGAATTGCTTTTATCCTTGTTATTTATATTTATAGTTTATCTGTTTTCGTTTTTCATCATCATATCATCTTTTAAGCTCTGCACTCTTCATGTGGTATATTTAGATGTACCTTTCCAGAGTTTGTGTTAGAAGGTGGCTACCCAATGACTCTCCCATTTTATTATTATTTATTGTTGTTAGTTACTTTAATTTGTTTTGGTTTTTTTAAAATTTCCATTTATTTTTTAATAGGGTTCCTATTGTCCTCATACATTTTTTATCAGATGTTTTCTATTCTGGGTTTCTAAGCCTCATTTTATTAATAGCTGCTGTCCAGCAATGTTGTTGTTTTCTTTTTCTTTTTTCAGTTTTAGGATTGTATGTATATAGGAAGATTGTGAGACCCATGAGTAATGCAGGTACAGACGCTGGGTGTCCATGACAAGCCCTCTTTTTGTCTTATTCAGCTTATATGGTTTCATTTTGATCCAGTTCTGCTAGGCAGTACTATTGGGCAATGCCCAAGGTGCCCTGCCAATATTGCACAATACCATCAGACTAGGTGTACTGGGTATGATGTGTGTAGCATGCCACAGTGAGTGCCATAAAAAAATACATATATATATATATATATATATATATATATATATATATACACACACACACACACACACACACATATAAATAAATAAATAAATTTATATATATGTATGTCATTCCCCTGGTTTGTCTTCTTCTTCGGCAGACCAGTTCTACCTCGCCCTTCTATGACTCCCTCACTAGATGTTATGCACTAGTTTGAGTTTCACACTTTTTATTATGCTAGCCCAGATATATGTTTCTTCTTTTACTCTAGATTTGCATCATATAGTCCTTAGCTTCCCTATGTTTTTAGATTTATCAATTTTGATTTTATTACTTTTTCTTTATTAACTTGATTTTATTCTGCTTTTGTCCTTGCTCTTATTGTAATAACATCTATGTCCCATTTATGTTTGGTTACTTTAGTTTTGGTTGTAGTTTGAGTTCTAATTTAAATATTTGTGTGTAGTCTCAGTGTTCCTCTGAGAGATATACTTTTGCAAAGGCTATTTGTATGTATTTTGGTTTTGAGCCTTTGTTGTAGTATATAAGTTTTGTGGTTACTTTTATTTGTTTGTTCACCCTGTTACCTTTAAGAAGCTTTTCTTAGATGGATCGTTCTTAAAATTGTTAATGCAACATGCCCACACATGCCTAGTGCTGGCCCTGTTTAAATGGTAGGCCACATATTGCCTTGGGATCCTTTTTCCTGCCACAGAGAGATGCAGTCCATCAGCATAGTCTTGCCTCTTTCTGTGCAAATACTTTTAATGCATGTATGCGATACTGCAATTTTATCAGAGCTCATTTCTTGTCTGTAAAACAGGCTTTATACACAGAAAAAGCTTACATAATTACCTCTATAAAGCAAAGCAAGCATAGTAGCTTGGGGACATTTGCTCAATAAGCAAAATCCTCAGTTAATCACCTCGGACTCTTCATTCAGGCAAAGCAACGTGTCAAGAAAGTCTAATCATCGGGCTCTGATGCAGCCCATGCCTGTTTAAATCTTACAATATTGGTTAAAAGAGACAGGATATGATTGCAAAGCAGATTTAATCTGCATAGATTCATCAGCGACTTGGAATTGCTGTTATGATGTAAATAATTGCTTTTTTGTAATTCTGTATCTTGTGCATGCCATGCATTGTTTTACTGTTATTGCTGCCAGTCTTCATTTTCCTTCATATTTGAGTAATATGTTTTCTTCTTTACCCCCTGTTGTACAATTTAAAAATTCATTTTCAGCTTAATATATTCAGCACCGACACTTTACTTTTCTTTTTTTTCTCTGTGGTTTTTTTTTTTTTGCATTTCTACATTCACAAATCACAATTCATACTTTCCTGGTGGTCATTTTCTCTGCATAAAGCTTAACATGACTATTCCAATTGTTTATTCTTCCTGCTTAGCATATACCTTTCTACTCATTCATGACGTTGGGCTCAATTACAAATTTCAGATGTTAACCTAAGTCTTTTTGGCATGCTTTATGCTAGCCGCATAGCAGTAGGTTTGGTGCATAGAGCTCTGATGTATAGAAGCGCAGGTTTGAATCAACCTCTACAAATCATGGTGTATTTTCAAGTTAATCATATAACCTTTCTGTGCTCTGACATAACGTGTTACTTGGGGGCCTGTTTACTAATGTGTGGTAAAGTTTTGCTCGTGTACGTTAAATGCAAATATTAACATGCAGTAAGTGCAAAGGCTGTGCACTAACAATTACGGCATTCCCGTCATGTTCCGCTAAACTGAACAAGTGACAATATGTGGCAAACTACAGTGGGCTATCTGCAACACACACCATTCCTTGATTACCCTGCCCACTTCCTGTCCAATAACAAGATGTGCAGCTAGCATGCGCTTGAATTGGCATGCACTGTCATGCCAGCAATATATTGGTTACTGCCCTCATATACTAACACATGCTTAGCACACTTTAGTAAATATGGTGTTAGAAAGTTGTAAACCTTATTTTCCAAGTACAAAAAATATTTCTTATTATTATATACCCATTTTTTAAAACTTAAGGGCTGTTTTACTAAACTGCTGTAGCAATTGCCGTGGGGTTTAGCATGCTTTAATGATCCGTGGTAATCACTACAGTGTGTTAAGAGCAGCCACCGCTGTCGATATCCCTCACTAACTGCTTTCAGTGCTCCAAGGCTGGATCCAGATTGAGTGAGTGTGAATGTGCTGGCCAGTGGCAGCACGCAGGATGTTGCGGTGAGTAGCTGTCATAATTGCTGATAATGCCTCTGCACTTAATGCCACCTCAGGAATGCAGCCATTTTACTGGCAGTCTTGTAGTGCAGTCACTGCTGTTGTCTTCCACCATGATGGTAACATCCCCTGAGTCCAAGTTCCCCTTCCCAAGGCACAAACCACTCGATTGACCCCCTCCAGGGCTGACACTCTTTCAGTGGCACACCCATCTAGCACCCTCAAACCACTGGGACTGCAACATGGACCCCTTGCACCAACACCCTGGACTCTTCAAACTGTCATCCCCCAACAAACCTTTCAACCCGTAACACTCCCACAAGTATTACCCAGGTATTACCCTCTGTAGATATTACCCAGTGGTCAACTAGGAAAGGGAGGTCTTCCTCCTGCTCCAGTTCCAGCAGCTCACAAATTGGCATTGGTATCCCCTAGTGGTAGTCTTGCTGTATTACCACTAGTGACCCCTAGTGGTAATACCACAAGAGTACCATTGGAATTACCAGTACCATTTTGAGAGCTGCCAGAACTTGGTAAGAGCAGAGGTGACTGCCCCTGCCTAGTTGACCACTTGGATTATTCTTGAGTCTATGCCATTTCACTTTAATCCTATGGCCCCCTCATTGCAGAGCTTTCTCTCTATTAAGAGTTCCACTTCCTATGCATTTATACCATGGAGATATTTAGACATCTCTATAATATATCCCATCTCCTGCTTTTTCTCTAATGTAATGACATTAATCAACACAAGTAGGAAACTGCCTCTTATACAGACCCCATATTTTCCTACCAATTACAACATCTTTTTGTCAGACTCACAATTTGAAATATAGTCTGGTTACAGCTAGTTCATGTTATCAATCCATTTTACTTTTTTATCATCATCGTATGAAGCTTTTTTCCCCAAAAAATGCTATACCCCAACACACCGTTGCATTTCATAGCTAAAGTAATTGAGAAAGTTGTTCAAACACAACTACAGGATTTCATAGACTTAAATGCACCATTACATGACCAACAATATGATTTCCGCCCATTCTATGGTGTAGAGACACTTTTACTAGCTTTCTTTGACAAATTCATATGCTGCATGGATGATGCCAAACAGGCGTTCATCTTTGTATTCATAGACATCGCCTCAGCGTTTGACAATAAAAGCACAACATCCTACTCACAAGACTAGAACAAATTGGAATAAAGGGGATAATCTTTCAGTGGTTTAAATCATACATTTCTGACCATACGCAACAAGTACAAGTAGGACAAAAGACATCTGCAATCTTCAAACAGGAACAGGGAATATCGCAGGGATCTGCCCTCTCAGCACACCTATTCAATCTATATAGCCAACCAATCTGCAATATATTCAGAAAATGTAAAGTAGGATATCATATCTATGCTGATGATATCATATTATACCTCCCAATAGAAATAATGAACCCCACCCAACACAAAATTTCAATGTGCATTAAAGAGGCAGAGAATTGGCTAAAATCATATAACCTGTGGATTAACTTAAAAAAACACACCCCAAAGTACTTTACACTACAAGGAACCAGAACTTTACCCCCCCCCCCACCCCATCCCCCTAACACTCTCCTTACACGACACTGTACTTCCAGTGAAAAAGGAAGTAAAATACCTGGGATTTACACTTGATCAATCCCTCAGCATGACATCACACACAAAACCATATTTTTCAAATTAAGGATCATACAGCACCTAAGAATATTACTTGATATCCATGATTTCAGATCCGTGGTACAAGCTGTAATCACACCACACTTTGACTTCTGTAATACCCAAAAAGAATATGAACCAACTGCAATTGGCCCAGAACGTAACAGCTAGAATTATCTGTAAGGCCAGTTTGACAGACCACATTACACCTATTTTACAAAAGCTTCACTGGTTACCAGTAACAAGTAGAATAAAATATAAACCATTAACAATCACATTCAAACTACTGAACAACATAGCACCCTCATTCCTTTCATCCTTAATTACCCCTACATTAGAGGCAAGAATCAAAAGAGGATGCTCTCAGAACACAATTATAGTGCCACTTGCCTTCCGCAAAACAAAACAAGTCACAAGCAATAGAACATTCTCATACATCACCCCTATTCTCTGGTGTGCATTACCAAACACATTGTGATCTATCAAAGACCTCTAAACATTCATAAAGGAAATCAAAACACTACTATTTATCAAACACTATGGTAACAACTATAGTAGTAATGGCATATATCCAACCTAAAGACATGCAATTAAGCCCCACAAACATCACTGACACCAGTTTAAATGACTCTCAACCCTTAAATGCCTCAACGGTAAAGAAGACAAATGTAAAAACTGCAAACTTGAAATATATAAAAACCTGTAAATAGTTGCAAGTGTAAATAGTTGTGTTTGTTGTTCCACCTTAGACATTGTTCTCTGTAACTTGTTCGTTCTTTGTAAACTGCCCTTGATCTGAGGAAGGGTCGGTATAGAAAACCATTGTAAATAAATAAATAAATAAAATTAATCATTGCACTTTTTGAAAGAGTAAACAACTGATTGTCATGAGTGAAACAGGTAAATGAAAATCTATCATACCTCTCTTCAGATATATCTTCTCCAAGCTAAAGAGCTCTAATCTATGCAGTGTTACGTCATAAGAGAGCTTTTTTTGTTTGGTTTCCCTTCTCTGTACCTTTCCTAGTTCTGCTGTATATGTTTTGCAAAGTTGGTGACCAGCAATGAACACAGTACTCCAACTGGGATTGCCTGCGGAGCAAGACAGACGTATTAATCATATTCTATGGGGCATGTTTACTAAAGGGTTAACATGCGGTAATCAAAGTTAACGCACGTTAAGTGCTGCAGTGGCTCATAAAAATGAATGGGCAGTGACTGCACTCGTTTGCTGATCTTTGTTTGCACATACTGGTTCTTTAAATATTTGAACAGATGATTGAAAACTTTCTTACAAGGATATGTATGCAGACTGTTCACTTAGTAATGCAAATCATTCTGGTGGAAAGATGTAACAATTTCTATGCTAAGAAAACAAAATCTTTCCTTTGAGGAGCTGTTAAGCTGGTTTCTGGTGCAAGCTATAATAATTTTGCGTGAGGGTCCTCCAGTTTCTAAGCTGAGCATATCTGTTATACAGTACAGCTTCACTTTTCTTAGTATGAAGCTCTGACAGTCCAAATCTCGCTGTAGGGGGCAGCTAAAGGAGCAGTTTGCCTAACTGAGCAAAGTGGATACCGCTGTTTTCTTTGTCTTTTTATGTATTGCCTGTTTCCTTGCTTTTATTGCCTCATTCTTGGGTAGCTTGCAAAGGGAAGATTCTGCAGTTAAGATATCTTACAAAGCTTTATTCTTTCCTACCCAACGGATTGTTGGAAAAAATAATATACATAAGGGCTGTTTCTGGACAAAGTAACTTTCCTAAAAATTTAATACTATGGAATCAAATTCAGCATTGAGGGAAAAGCCAGTTCTAGAGAATGTCTCCCCCTCTCCCCCCCCCCTCCCGAAAAAAAATCAAAATCAAATGACAATTGTATTTCAATGGAAGGAGGTGTTTAGCTTCGGAACCATCAGAAATAGTGATAGAGTGACACACAGAAGTTAGGAAATTGCTGCTTTCAAAAGCCAGTACCAGGCAAAATGCCAGAAACCATTATAAATAAACCCAAATTACCAAACATATAGATAGTTCTGGTTTAATGGCAGAAGGCCAACAAGGGTTTAGCCAAGGAGAGTCTTGTCTTACTAGTCTCTTATTTTTTTAAGGTGTTAATAAACATAGAAGGGTGAGCTGGTTGACATAGTGTATCTGGATTTTCAGAAATCCTTTGACAAGGTCCCTCCATGAGAGACACTTGGCGAAGTTAAAACGTCATGGGATAGGAGGCAGTATACTGTGGAGGATCAGAATGGTTAAGACAGTAAGCAGAGGGTAGGGCTAAATGACCAATTTTCTCAATGGAGAAAGGTGAATAGTGGAGCACCCCAGGGATCCATGTTGGGCTCGCTGCTTTTTAACATATTTATAAATAACCTGGAAATGGGAATAACAAGTGAGGTGATCAGAATTGCAGATGACACAAAATTATTCAAAGTTGTTAAAACACTGCTTGTGTGCTGCCTACTTTTGGATGACTGGATTTGACTGTGACTGGATGAGTTTAGAAAGGACATGGATAACCCCTATTCCTCTTAAAGCAGATCATTCTTGTGAGAGATGGTCCATCAGGTACTTTCCCACCCTTCCTGGGATCTATGAGGGCCTGGTGTGTGCTTTATAAGAGGCACAAACTATCTCCCTGGTTATCCAGCTCAATTTCAACTTTCACCTTTGAGAGATTTTGGTGGGAGGATCTTGAGCCTTGGACAGGACATGCGTTTACCCTCTCTGTTTGAAGGCCACTCTTTTGTCTGCAAAGACCGGCTGGAGGCATTGTGGGGAACATCGCTGATTTTCTTCCAATATTTCCAATTGCATCATTGTTTCAGGGTCTCTCCCAACTACTGAAATGTTGTATCCGCCCAGGCAGTGGGAGTGAATTCTTTTCGAGTCCAAGCAGTTGAAATCCTTTCTGGCCCGATTATACAAAGCTCTCACCACAGACTGCCCAATCCATACTTGTGATCTTACCTATAGGGTGGGCTGGAGTAGGGCATTGGGGAATAAACTGGATGAATTTTGGGAGGAGATGTACCAGTACTCTTAGTCTTACTCTATATCCCTGTCCTTAGTGAATATGCAGCTCCTCTTTCTAATGCAAATGTCAATAACTCCAACTAATTTCTTGTGATTGGGAAGGGGAGAGGATCCACTCTGTTAGAGGAATTGTGGGGAATGAGGAGACTTTGAACATATGTGGTGGTCCTGTCCCAGACTACAGGTCTTCTGGTTTCTAATGCACAAGAGTATTAGCCAGATCCTCAGAGTGATAGTCCCCCTTTCACTTGAATCCTGTGGGTTGGGGGATCTTCCCTCATATCTCCTACCTGAGGGACCATGCTATCTCTCTGCTTACGTTTTGCGGCCTACAGCATTATTGAGTGCTACTGGAAGTGGGTCTAGTCACCCACACATGAGGAATGGCTGGTTAAGGTCTGGGACGTTTTTTTTTAAACTTCTTTACTTATATTTTCCAACAAAATACAAAAGAAACGAAAACTAAATTACAATAAATCAAAATACAAAATACTTCTCTGTCATAAGAAACAAGAAAAGAAAAGGCTATTCATAGCCCACCCCACCCTATCCCTTCCATCATCATGTGATCATTAGGGGCTATAGTAACAAAACAACTAAAGGTCTACAAGGGCTATAGAAGATCAACACTCCACAACATAAGAAGCAAAAGAATTTGACTAATAACCCCTTATTATATCTCATATCGTGCTTTAGAGATGTAATTCTGTAGGGGTTTCCACTTAAGAAAAGTGGAGGGTGTAAGGGTTTTCCACACCGTGGCATTTGTTCATATTTGCAGCATAAACAAAAGTGGTTCCACCATTTATGCCAAGTAAGCTCTGCTGTATGTTTCATAGTAACATAGTAAATGACGGCAGATAAAGACCACTATGGTCCATCTAGTCTGCCCAGTAAGATGGCAAGAGTAGGTGCACCTGCGACTCCGTGCAGGCCACCCCTCCCTATGTCTTTGTTTTAGTGGTGAACCCACCGCTCCAGTTAGAAATAACGAGATGTAGGGCCACTCCCAACATGAAGTCAAGTAAAAACTGACAATCCCTCCGTAACGACGAGATGTCAATTGCTGATTGAAAAATGACCACAGACCCGAAATCCCAGGCCCGAAAAATGACCACAGGCCCGAAATCCCAGCACCTCTTGAATGCGATTCCATATTGAAACCCAGTAAGACTGAATGTTAGGGAAATCATACACCACATGTCTCAAAGTGCCGACATCTCCCCGACAAGACCAACATTCATTCCCAGCTGCCTTATCCCATTTAGCAACCTTTACCGGAGTAAAGTGCACTCTGTGCAAAGAAGTACAAACTTGTGAGACAGAGGCAGACTGAGGAACCCTATTTATCTTACTCCAGAATTTTGTCCAAGTTTCCGGGGAGAGGACGTCCCAAATGTCATGTTTCCATATTCGGTGAACACCAATGGCCTGAGAACTATTGTTCTGAGCCACTAGTTTATGATATTGAGAAGCCACCCCAGAGGTCATAGGTACTGAAGTTATCTTACTCATCAACCCCCATTCGTCAGACAATGAAGTAATATCCAACTGGGCTTTTTCTATACAATGCCTCAGCTGAATCCACTGAAAGTATAGGGAATGAGGCAAATAAAATTCCCTTTGCATAGTGGGAAAAGGTTTCCACTTACCATCCATTCATTATCAGTTGGCCAACGTTCCAAATGCCCTTGTTAAACCATTTTTGCCATGTGAATGAGCTTTGATTGATTTTAAAGAAGGGACTATGCCAGATGGGTATTAATTTCGATAAGCAATCCTCCTTAGGAATTGCACTTGCTAACTGCTGAAAAGCCTTCTGAGTGTCCAATATGATTCTATGAGACTTCAACCTCTTAATAGACACCATGCCAGGAAGAAGATTCAAGGGGAAAGGAGCACTTAATCTCTCTTCTAGTTCAAGCCATATTGGGCACATATCTACGGCCCCCTCCACCCATTGTGATCCTTGTTTTAGCAAAAAAGCACAGTGATAGGCCTGAAAGTCAGGGAAATTCACCCCCCTCCCCACCTCTCCTCTTTTTTAGATTTGAGTTTCCTAAGAGCAATTCTAGGCAGTTTATTTTTCCATAGAAATTGAACCAGAATCCTTTCAATTTGACAATACACTTTACTTGTAAGAGAGCCTGGTAGCATTTCTAATATATAATTCACTTTAGGAGTGATAGTCATTTTTATAGCTTCAAGACGACCCCACCAAGAAAGATAGACCAGCGACCTCTTTGCTGTTATATTACAAACTTTAGGCTCTCTTCTTCATTGTACTGTAGGGTTACACTAATTGGGCAGCAATAGTGAACTCTCAAATACTTCACCATCTTAGGCTCCCATACAAAAGGAAAATCCTCCATATCCATCCTACATATTTTTGAGTTCAAGGGGAAGGCGACAGACTTTGACCAATTAATTTTATAGCCAGATAATCCTGAATATTTATCTATCAATTCTAAAATGACCGGTATGGAGCTAGGTGTGGTGAAAAGCAACAAATCATCCACATATCCAGATAGTTTAATTTCCATGCCAGCAATAGAAACACCCTTAACCGCGAGGCTTTGCCTTATCAGTAAGACCAAAGGTTCCAAGGCCAGATTGAAGAGAATGGGAGAAAGAGGACAACCCTGAAAGGTACCTCGCCCTAGAAGCAACTTTCTAGACTGAGTCGCACTCACAGAGATTTTTGCGCTCGGTCTCGCATACATAAATTTAATTAGATTGCAGAAACCCTCACCAAATCCAAACCACTTCAGAACAGCAAACAGGAAAGGCCACTCCAACCAATCAAATGCTTTTTGTGCATCTAATGAGAGTCCCACAAGAGGGTCTTCTGCTTCCTCTGCTCTTTCCAAAACATGACAAAGCACTCTGGCATTATCGGCTGTAGCGCGTCCCTCAGTAAAGCCACATTGGTCCGGGTGGATCAAAGAAGGGATCAATTTGGAGAGACGACCAGCTACAATGGTCGCAAAGATTTTATAGTCTGTTTAACAAAGAGATTGGCCGATAATTATTAACTAACTGAGGGTTCATCCCAGGTTTTTGTTGAACAATGTTTGCAGAGGCAAACGCTCCAGTCTGTGCCACATTGTCCAGAAGAAGTCTATAATATTGTTGAAGGTATGGTCCTAAAGTTTTGGAAAAGGCTTTATAGAATTCAGCCACAGACCATCTGGACCGGTAGCCTTGCCAGCTTGTGTAGAGTCAATAGCCTGGATAATTTTCATGACTGTTATCTGCTTGTCCAATCCCACAGCAGTTTCTTGATCTAACACCGGCCTTTGGATATTATTTAGCAAACTACCAAACTCCTTGACAGAGAAATCTGTCTCTGGGGAGTATAACTGAGCGTAAAATTGGCAAAAGGTCTCTGCAATGTCAGGATCCTTGACAATCAATTGTTGCACTTGAGGATCCCTTAAAGCTGTAACGTGCGAAGATTCCTTACGACCCTTTAACGAGTTAGCTAGCAGTCATCCAGCTCTATTACCATCCAAGTAATATCATCCTTTCTGCCCTTGAATATTTTGTGAGGCCTCAGTGGTAAAAATCTAATTATATCTAAATCTAAGGTGCTGCAGTCTTATCAAAATGTTAGGATTAGATTTCTGGCATAAGATATGTTCTCCCGCTTTAATCTGCTTGTCTAACATAGTAACATAGTAAATGACGGCAGATAAAGACCAGCATGGTCCATCTAGTCTGCCCAGCAAGATGGCAAGAGTAGGTGCACCTGTCGCTCTGTGCAGGCTACCCCTCACCATGTCTTTGTTTAGGGGTAAACCTACCACTCCATGTAGGACACCCCTATTTGTTGAGACGTTATATGGTTCAGAAGTTAGATTGTACCGTTTATCTTGTTTTTATCCTATTGCTGTAAAGGGATCCACTGTGTTTGTCCCATGCCTTTTTGAATTCAGTCACCGTGTTTGCCCCCACCACTTCCATCGGGAGGGCATTCCAAGCATCCACCACCCTTTCAGTGAAAAAATATTTCCTGACATTGCCTTTCAATTTACCACCTTGCAGCTTCATGTTATGCCCTCTAGTTTTACAGCTTCCCTGTCTTTGGAAGAGGTTTGTTTGTTCATCATTTCTCTTTAAGTATTTAAAGGCCTGAATCATATCTCCCCTATCCCTCCTCTCCTCCAAAGTGTACATATTTAGGTCTTCAAGTCTCTTCTCATAAGGCTTCTGATGCAGGCTCCAAATCATTTTGGTCGCTTTCCTCTGAACAGTTTCCAGTCTTTTTACATCTTTTGCAAGATATGGTCTCCAAAACTGAACACAATATTCCAAGTGAGGCCTCACCAGTGACTTATACAGTGGCATAAGTACCTCTTCCTTTCTGCTGGTAATCCCTCTTTGTATGCAGCCCAACATCCTCCTGGCTTTTGCCACCGCCTTGTCGCACTGTTTTGCCACCTTGAGATCATCAGAGATAATCACACCAAGGTCTTTCTCCTGAACCGTGCATACCAACCACTCGCCCCCTATCAAGTACATTTCCCTTGGATTTCTGCTACCCAAGTGCATGACACTGCACTTTTTCGCATTAAATCGTAGTTGCCAAGCATTAGACCAGTCTTCCAGCTTTTGTAGATCTTTCCTCATGTTAACCACTCCTTCGGGGGAGTCCACTCTGTTGCAAATTTTTGTGTTGTCTGCAAAAAGACAGACTTTTCCATTCAGTCCTTCAGCAATATCACTCACAAATACATTGAACAGTGCTGGGCCCAGGACCGAACCCTGGGGCACCCCGCTAATCACCTTCCTCTCATCTGAGCGAGCTCCATGTACAATCACCTTCTGTCGTCTGTCAGTCAACCAATTTCTAATCCAGTTTACCATCTTGGGACCCATCCCCAAGCTACCGAGTTTGTTGACAAGCCTGCTATGAGGAACAGTATCAAAGGCTTTGCTGAAATCCAGGTAGATGACATCCATCACATGCCCCTGATCTAGTTCCTTGGTCACCCAATCAAAGAACTCAATCAGATTTGTTTGGCAAGACCGTCCTTCGGTAAAACTATGTTGCCTCGGATCTTGCATCCTGTTGGTTTTGAGAAAGTTCACTATTCTCTCTTTCAGGAGCGCCTCCATTACTTTTCCCGCCACCGAGGTAAGGCTCACGGGCCTGTAGTTTGACACTTCTTCCCTGTCACCACTTTTGTGTAGAGGTACGACATCAGCCATTCTCCAGTCCTGAGGAACCTCTCCTGTTTCCAAGGATCTGTTGAAGACATCCTTTAACGGTCCTGCAAGAACCTCTCTATGTTCTTTCAGTATCCTGGGATGTATCCCATCTGGTCCCATGGCTTTGTCCACTTTCAGTTTAGCAAGTTGTTCTAGCACCTCGTCTTATGTGAATGGTGTGGTATCTACTTCATTCCCATTTTTATATTTGGGAGTCACAGCTGGTCCATCTCCAGGATCTTCTTTTGTAAAAACAGAGCAGAAGTATTTGTTTAGCAATTTTGCTTTTTCAGTGTCACTTTCCACGAGTCCTTTCCCAGCACTTTTGAGTCCTGCAATTCCAACTCTGATCTTCTTCCTTTCCCAAATATACCTGAAGAAAGCTTTGTTGCTACCCTTAACATCTTTAGCCATCCTTTCCTCTGCCTTTGATTTTGCTATCCTTATTACTCTTTTAGACTCTTTGAGTTGGATCCTGTCGTCATTTCTGTGTTCTTCTGTTTGCAAGCTTTTGAATTTTGCGAAAGTTGTGTTTTTTGCCTTTATTTGAGCAGCCACCTCTTTGGAAAACCAAATAGGTTTCTTTCTCCTCTTGTTTTTATTTACTTTTCTTACATATTTATCTGTTGCCCCTTTTATTGCTTCTTTAGTTTAGCCCATTGCAATTCCACTTCCTTTATCTCCTTCCACCCCGTCATCTCCTCCTTTAAGTACTCTGCCATTTTATTGAGGTCAGTGTATTTGAAGTTTAGGACTCTGAGCTTGCTATGACTGGCCTGTACCATGGCTTTTATCTCAAACCACACCGTGTGATGGTCACTGTTGCTCACAGGGGCACTCACACAGACATTCGACACACTATCACCGTTGGTGAGCACTACATCCAGTGTTGAGCTTTCCCTGGTTGGTTCCATCACCATTTGTCTAAATAATGCATCTTGGAGAGCATCCACAATTTTTTGCTTCTTTCCAGATGTGCAGAAGGAGTAATCCAATCCACATCAGGTATTTTAAAGTCACCCAATATGATTGCTTCCCCCTTTGTTGCTATCTTGGCAATATCTCTAATTGATTCGTTATCTCTCTCTTCGATTTGAGTTGGAGGTCTGTAGACTACAGCAATATGGATGACAGTGCCATCTCCTCTTTCCAACGCAATCCAAAGCGCTTCTTCTTTTCCCCATGTCCCCTACATTTCAGTAGCTTCAATATTGCTTTTGACATACAAGGCTACTCCTCCTCCTTTTCCATTTTCTCTGTCTCTTCTGAATAGATTATAACCAGCCAGATTATAGCCATATACTTTTGTACCACTGTTGTATATAGTTAACCAGGATATCCTTTATCAGATAACCCTGCATTGTATTTAGTTTCCCCTATTTCGCCAAGTTATACTTCCTGTTAAATGTAACGACCAGACACGTGTAAACTGTCGGATGTTTTCTGTTCAATGTAAACCGCGCTGATGTCTAATAGTGCGGTATATAAGAATTGTTAATAAATAAATAAATAAAATAAATATACCAATCTTGCACTAAGTTCTGCTTTACGCTGCTTAGCCTGCTTTATAGCATAACAAGTAATGGTGGCTCGTATACTAGCCTTGAAGCCTTCCCACCACGCCCACCCCGAGGAGTCTTGTGGTAGATTAAATTGAAAATACTCCTCTATAGCCACCAGGATGGTTTAGTGAAATTCCTGACTGGCTAGAAGAGTCATATCAAATTGCCAGCGTGAGTGATGTTGATAGCTCGTTGAGTCAAATAGGGTGAATGAGATTGCGGAGTGATCAGAGATGTGAGCCTTATGAATAGTAGACTCACTAATTCTAGAACAAAGTCCCTTGGAGACTAGAAAGAAGTCTATACGTGATAACGAGTTAGGAGGAGGAGAAACAAAAGTGAATTCTTTATCTGTAGGGTGTTGCAACCGCCAAATGTCTATCAGGCCCAATTCCTGCATTAGAGATAAAAGAACTGGGTGAGCCTTGGGAACCCTAATGGTTCTCACTGGACTCCTATCCACCAATGGATCTAGCATGAGGTTGAAGTCCCCTCCCACTATAGTTTGATATCTGGACACCTCCTGCACCAAGGCTGCAATGGAGCAAAACAAAGTAGGGCAATCAATGTTAGGAGCATAAATATTAATTAGGACCAGTTCAGTTGATCCATTTTTAATGACAGCCATTGTCCACCACCCATCGGTATCAGACCTAGTTTGAATAACCATGGGGGATAGAGCTTTCCTCACCAAATTGGCTACCCCATTTTTCTTATGCTGGGCAGCTGAAAAAGCCACTAGAGAAAAGGATTTTGTATCTAGTTTTAATGACCCCTGTACATTCAAGTGTGTCTCCTGCAACAGTAAGATGTCAGCACTTTCTTTCTTGCCATACAGAAGAATCTTTTTCCTCTTAGTGGGATTGTTAATGTCCTTAACATTCAGTGAAACTATGCTAAAGGAAGACATACTGATAATATAGCTCAAATTGACAGTCAAATGTTGCAAAAACATACCAAATTGTAGCATGTAGATTTACATTGTAGGACAACATCTTAAGCGCCCTCAGAGTGTTAGCTGCACTTGCAGGCCCAAAAAAGAAAACCCAACAAAAGGAGACACAATTTAGCCCTGGCCCCTACACATGATCGCTCACAGTAAGAACACATAATTCTGAAAAACATATCCCTAAAACCACCAAACCAAATCCAGGGAGGCTATACAACATTAGCACAAAATTAGCGGGTGAGCCCACCAGGACAAGACAGACACGGAGGGCAAAATGACCTAATACATTACCACTTCTTTGTCACTTTAAATTTCACACTTTGTCTTTTCTCTTATTGTGGGAGGTGGGCAATGTACTCAAAACCCTACACACCAGATCTGCGTGGCAGGGCAGCCCTCGCTGAATCAGTTTATGACCTAAAAGACCCAGCCTAATGAATAAGGGCCATCCCATTCCTCCAAGCCCAAGACTCTCTCAACCACCATAGACATCACAAACAACACAAAACACAAAAGAAGAAAGAGAGAGGGAACAGTAAAACATCTTGACAAGGATAGTACCCTGGATTTCCGTCAAAGAAAAACAAAATTAATGTCCCAGTATATAGCAATACTGCATGATTAAATGTCGCTTCTGCATGGATAAATCTCCTTTACACGACCTCAGACCAGTCAAACGCCATGATAGCAAGTGCTGTAGAACTGCACCAAATAAAGCTGCAAAGTAAATTTCACCGCATCACCGCTGCTTCCTTATTTTCCGGAAATGCATATAACTCCCTTGGATCATCAAAAGTCTTGGTCTGGTTATGCAGCATGACTCTTATGCGGGCAGGATAGAGCAGCCCAAAACGGGCCTGCAGCTGCAACAAGCGTGGACGCAGTGCCAGAAAACTCTTTCTCCGATCCACCGTCGCCTTCGCGAAGTCCAGGAAAAACAGGAGTTTGTCCCTGGTATTCTAAAGTTGAAAATGCTCTGGCAGCTCTCATTATTTGCGCTACTTGCTGAAAACGTAAAACTTTCAAGATGATTGGGCGTGGGCGCTTGCCTGCGACCACGGACTGAGTAGACACTCGATGGGTGCGCTTGATTTCGAATGGCATAACAAACTGCAACTTTAACACACCCGGAATCATGGCCTGTAAAAAGGACACCATATCAGGGCCCTCTGCTTCCTCAGGTACTCCTAGTATTCTTATGTTGTTCCTCCATGAGTGATGATTGCCGTCTTCCACCTCTCTTTGTAATGAACGTATCATCTTGACCTGCTTCTCAGCGGCCTTGAGTCTTTCCCCATGTGATGCCACCACATTCTCTGCTTTCTCCAAGTGAGCCATAATTGACTCCAAAGAAGTTCTCAAAGCTTGAGTTGATACCTTCCTGCATTGCACATAGCAACTCTCCATTAGATTTGACCAGGTGTTTGACTACCCGAATCTCAGCCAGGAGCTCCTGCAAGGTCTCGGGACAATCTCAGATGACCGCCATCTTGTGAAGAGAGAGAGGTTCCATTTTGGTTCTCTTTGCGCTGGCATTTTGAGATACTTGGTAATCCAGCCGCGTCAGTTTGGGGCCTGACATATCCGGGATCAAATGATATCCAAGTAGATAGGAGCTATTTGATTAAAGACAGCAGAAGTCAGGATTCTTGCAAATTGCCCTCCGGAGCTCTGTTCTTACACGTCCATTTTGTCTAGAAACCAGGCTCTCCCCTCCCCCCCCCCCCAGGTCTGGGACATTTATTGAATGGAGAAACCTATAGCGGACCTTTGAGGCAAATCCGAGACAGTGATGGAACTGTGGTCTGGATTCCTTCATTCAGAGTTTTCAGTCCCTTCTGGTTGAGATAGAAACTCACTTGCGCTTAGTCCTATGCTAACAGCTGTAGCAGCACAGTGGTTACCGATAGGCCTTACTCTTTGTATCATTACCTTCAATTGGTGACTGCTTGCCTTCCCATGGTGTGCTTGGAGTGTGTTTCTAGCATGCTAACCAGATGCCTTCAGTATGAATGTTGTTGCTTTCTACATACCCCTGGGTACCTATGCAGTGCCTTCAATGTCCCTCTGATATGTAAGCTTTAGGAGATGGGGTAGAAGGGGGAGGGGGACCTTAAAGGATTTAAAAGATACATCTAGGGTGTTTGGGAGCAGTGGATTTCGCTAGGATGGTTGGATTCCTTCCTTGGTCAGAACTCACTGCTGCCCACTTGGGTTATCTCAATTTACAGTTCTCATAGCACCTTCTAAGGGGCGGCTCTATTGGTAATTCTCTTTTTGACCACTGAGGGTTTCTGCTATTACCCTCTCCTGCTTGCTCTATCTTCCCTCCATAATAAGAGCCAGATGACTGCAGGGGGTGGGAGAGGGTATGGGGGGGGGGGGAGAGGGGGGATAGCTGTTCCTAAGTTAATCTCATTGAATGATACATCTTTAGGGAATTTGTTGCTTTTCTTTTTTTTCTCTTCTCCAGATGGGGCACGTGTATATTCCCTTAGGAGTAAGGTGGTTACTCACGCACTTTTTGTTTTATATGAATATGTTTGTCTTCACTAGTTACTATTTAATATGTTGTACACTCTGGAATTCTTATGGTTTCTGATGTCTGGAGTTGTAATCCTTCTTTATTTGATCAATACAAATTATATTTAAAAAAAGTTGTTAAAACTGAAGAAGATTCTAAAATATTGCAAGAGAACCTTGATAAATTGGAAGACTGGGCGTCCAAAGGGCAGATGAAATTAAATGTAGACAAGTGCAACGTTGTGCCCTTAGGGAAGAACAACCCAAATTATGGGTATGCAATGCGAGGCAACACATTAGAAACTAACACTCAGGAAAAGGATCTAGGCATCATCATGGATGATATATTGAAACCCTCCGCCCAGCTTGCAGCAGCGGCCAAGAAAGCAAATAGCATGCTAGAATCATAAGGAAAGAAATGGAGAATAAAACCAAGGATATTATAATGCCTCTGTATCGTTCCATGGTGTGACCACACCTGGAATACTGTGTGCAATTCTGGTCACCATATCTTAAAAAGGATATAGCAGAATTAGAAAATGTACAGAGAAGAGCCACCAAAATGGTAAAGGGGATGGGAGGATGCCCCTATGAGAAGAGGCTTAAAAGATTAGGTCTACTCAACTTGGAATAGAGACGGTTGTGGGGAGATATGAAAGACATCTATAAATTAATGAATGGAGTAGAACAGGTAAACATAGATTGGTTGTTTACTCCTTCAAAAAGTAGAAAGATTAGGGGGCATGCAATGTAGCTAAAATATAGCACAATTTAGACTAATCAAAGAAAATATTTTTTCACTCAATGCGTAATGAAACTCTGGAATTTGTTACCAGAGGGTGTAGTAAAAGCTGTTAGTGTAGCTGGATTTTAAGAGGTGTGGATGAGTTCCTGGAGGAAAAGTCCACAAGCCATTATTAAAGAGAACCGGGGAAATCCACTGCTTACTTATGGGACAAGCAGCATGGTATCCTTATATGTACCTTTTGGGAATCTGACAGATACTTGTGACCTGGATTGTTGGAAACAGGATACTGGGCTTGATGGACCCTTGGTCTGACCCAGTATGACATATCTTATGTTCTTATGTAACTCAATAAAATCTTGCTCATGTTTTGGTTCACTCAAGCCTCATTTAAATATCCTTTCAAATAATTATTTGACAGGGCTGCTTATGAAATAATAAGATAAGGTATCCTCAGGATACAAAAAATTGTGTTATGGGGGTTATTTTAAGAACGTTCCCATTCTTAAGAATTAGCTTTGCTATGTAGATATGCTTATGTGTCAATGCCATTTTAGAGCAGGCTTTTTTCAGACATGGGAATGCTTACTATGTCTGCCTTCTGTGGGGAAGTAGTGTGGAGAGAGAATGGTTTGGGCAGGTCTGTAAGTCAGATGTGGATTCTCCATTTCATATAGGAGAAAGACTAGGGAATATCTCCCTAAAAATTTTCAGATGTGGGCATTTACATCTGTCCCCAGGCGGGAATAAGTGCCTTCTAGCAGCAGCAGCTTAAATGCTGATGTAAACCTGGGATTGGGACTAGGGGAGGTGGAAGGTCTTCCGGGGAGACTATTCATGGGGGTGTCATCATGGGGTTGGTCAGGAAGAGAGTCATTTGTTGCAGGGGGCCATTTGGGAGGAGGGGGATAGGAGTTGCCTGGAGATAGTGGCTTGGTTGTGTTTTTGGGGCGAGAAGTAAAAGGGTCACAGTTGCTTCGGGGGTGTGATGGGGGACAGAGGTTGCTTCGGGTTGAGGGGGGCTTGGTTACTGTGTAGGGGAGGGTAGGATCTTGGGCTAGTATGGGAAGTTCGCTAGATTTTGGCAATGATCGTGGAGGCTTGACCTGTGGTGCTGAACTGGGTATGCCGTCTATGCTGGAGCAGTATAATCTAATTATCTGCTCATAGATTCACCACTTAGAAACAAAAGAAAATTTTTTTTATGCTGCCCCAAAGCTAACCAATATTCGGTACAACGGTCTCAGTAAAAAACATGCAGCTGTTTGTAAGGTCCTAAAATCATCACCATTACCTGCGCTGCTGTTCACATCAGTGACCGTTTGTTTTGTACCATTATCACTATTATTTACCAATTAGCATATTTTATCACTTCTTCTGTGCCCGTATAATTTTCTTAAAACAACCTTTTAGTCCATTGTTCTGATTTTCATAAAACTTTCTGAATCACCTCCTCACAATTGTTATTCGTGTGAATTCTTATTGTCCGTACAAAAACAGTTGAGTTATAAACACTTAACTTCTTATTCGTGCATAACGTCCATCATTTCACTGAGGTGATATCAAGCATATATGCCAGCAGCTGCAATCCCAACGCCGTTCTTCTAAGGCGCCCAAGCGTTTCACAACATGTGTTTCTTCAGGGAGCACACACAATCCTCATGAACTAATCTGAAAAAACCAGCCACAGAATGTCATTTCTTTGTTTCAATAACAACCATTGCTTACTATGTCGCATATATAAACTATCTCAACTATACCTGTAAATTTATCTCCATTACTCCAGTATTTCATTCGCCACAGGAGGAAATTTTAGCTACATTCACTGCTCTCCTCTCCAGCAATCGAAAAAACGCCGCGCATGCGGCTACGACTTCCTTTGAACATTTTAAAGGCTTCCCGCTTGACTCCTCCTTCCCTCAACGGAGCCTCGTATGATCTCCTCATATGCATACCGACCAATCAATGGAAGCGTTCAAGCCCTGTGGCTTAACCGTATTTAATTTAAAGATCCATCGCTGTTCCTCTCTGAGCAAAATTTGCTCCTTAGTTTTGTCCCCCTGAGGGGCAACTACTTGATCTATAGCAAAGCACCGAAGTTGATCAAAACCATGATTCGCACTAAGACAGTGTTGCACCAACGGTGCCTCTAGTACTTGGTTCTGAGGCATTGAGTCAGCTCCAAGATATTAAAACGTATAAAGTTCTTGACACAGATCCTACACCTGCGTTATGATCCGAGATTAAAACCATCACATTGGAAGCTTTACAAGGTCATCTACTGGAGCGGAAAGAATACCGCTATTTGAATAGTAACTCATGCACCATAGCACAGTTTTATATGGTACCTAAAATCCACAAAAATTTGTCAACCCCTCCGGGGTGACCGATTGTGTCGACGAAAGGAACGCCATTGGAACTAGTGTCAACATATGTAGACTCTTTTTTGCGTCCGCTTTTGCCCACTATTCCTTCTTTTCTGAAGGACACTACACATTTTTTGAACATTCTGACGGATTTTTATGCCTGGGCAGACAGTGGTGACACATTTCTGGTTACTCTTGATGTGGTTTCACTATATACCAATATCCCCCAAGATGCGGCATATAGTACAGTTGAACAGTTTTTACGTCAGCGGGGAGATCTGAACATCGACATCATTACACTGTTGTTACAACTAGCTAAATTAGTGATTTTTGAAAGTGTTTTTCAATTTCAGGATGTCATATACCAACAAATTGCCGGGGTAGCGATGGGCGCAACTTGCGCCCCGTCTATTGCAAATCTTTATATGGCATTATTTGAAAAACGTTGGCTGGTTGATTCCTTATATAAGAGTAATGTAATCATCTGGCAGCGATTTATTGATGATATTTTTTTGATTTGGCGGGGTAGTGAAGAAGATCTATTTTCATTTTATGATTGGTTGAATTCACGTGACCCACATATTAAATTTACCTTCACACATGACAGAGAAACCATCACGTTTTTGGATTTAAAAATTACGAGGGGTTCCGCAGCCTGGAATACTTCAATCTTCTGTAAGCCCACAGATCGGAATACTTTTCTGCATTTTAATAGTGCTCACCCAAGACAACTGAAAGAAGGGTTACCATTCTCCCAGTTTTTAAGATATAGGAGAAACTGTTCGGACACTCTGGATTTTCGGAAGAAATCAAAACAGCTGACAGAGAATTTTCTATCGAGAGGGTATCCAAAGCCGGTAGTAAAGCGGGCGTACACTAGAGCCTTATATAATGATCGTTGGCTCTTGTTAACATCTCATGGACAAGATAAGCAGTCGGGGTTGAAGTTGGACACTGACAAAGTGAATCTTATTACCCGTTTTTCCCCTTTAAGAACATTCAGAAGATTGTTAAGATCTATAGCAAAATCTTGGAGATGATTCCAGGGCTACGAGATAAGACTATACGTTGTGCATGGAGCAGGAGCTCTAATTTAAAGGAGCAGTTAAGTCCTTCCCATATATGCCCACTGATTCCTATGTCTGAACAGACCATTGTGTTGGGCACAAAAAAAATGTGGTCATTGTAGCATATGTGCGGTAACATTGGAGGTAGTGGAGTTTGAGCATCAGGATGTTACATATAAGTTAAGGAAAGCTACAACGTGCCACTCGACTTATGTAGTCTACGGAGTTCGTTGCCCATGCACTTTGTTATACATAGGAAAGACCATCAGACCGCTGAAGTTACGGATGGCAGAGCACCGTAGTTGAGTGAATAACAAAGTACTAGAGGCACCGTTGGTGCAACACTGTCTTAGCGCGAATCATGGTTTTGATCAACTTCGGTGCTTTGCTATAGATCAAGTAGTTGCCCCTCGGGGGGACAAAACTAAGGAGCAAATTTTGCTCAGAGAGGAACAGCGATGGATCTTTAAATTAAATACGGTTAAGCCACAGGGCTTGAACGCTTCCATTGATTGGTCGGTATGCGTTTGAGGAGATCATACGGGGCTCCGTTGAGGGAAGGAGGAGTCAAGCGGGAAGCCTTTAAAATGTTCAAAGGAAGTCGTAGCCGCATGCGCGGCGTTTTTTCGATTGCCGGAGAGGAGAGCAGTGAATGTAGCTAAAATTTCCTCCCGTGGTGAATGAAATACTGGAGTAATGGAGATAAATTTACTGGTATAGTTGAGATAGTTTATATATGCGACATAGTAAGCAATGGTTGTTATTGAAACAAAGAAATGACATTCTGTGGCTGTTTTTTTTCAGATTAGTTCATGAGGATTGTGTGTTCTCCCCTGAGGAAACACATGTTGTGAAACGCTTGGGCGCCTTAGAAGAACGGCGTTGGGATTGTAGCCGCTGGCATATATGCTTGATATCACCTCAGTGAAATGATGGACGTTATGCACGAATAAGAAGCTAAGGGGCTTGTTTACAAAGCCGCGGTAGTGGTTCGCGATCGCGATCGCAGCCGCGGCCCCATTGAAATCAATGGGGCCGCGGCTCCGATTACGATCGCAAACCGCTACCGCGGCTTTGTAAACAAGCCCCTAAGTGTTTATAACTCAACTGTTTTTGTATGGACAATAAGAATTCACACGAATAATTGTGAGGCGGTGATTCAGAAAGTTTTAAGAAAATCAGAAAAATGGACTAAAAAGTTGTTTTAAGAAAATTATATGGGCACAGAAGAAGTGATAAAATATGCTAATTGGTAAATAATAGTGATAATGGTACAAAACAAACAGTCATTGATGTGAACAGCAGCGCAGGTAATGGTGATGATTTTAGGACCTTACAAACAGCTGCGTGTTTTTTACTGAGACCGTTGTACCGAATATTGGTTAGCTTTGGGGCACCATAAAAAAAAAATTCTTTCGTTTCTAAGTGGTGAATCTATGAGCAGATAATTAGTTTATACTATTTCAGCAGTGATTTGCTCAGTTAAATTGACCAAATATAGTAGTCTATGCTGGAGCAGCAATGTTAAGATATTGCCCCATGCCTATGGGGGGGGGGGGGGATTTTCCACAGCTTTTTTCTCCCCATAAAGCTGCTTAAAATCCTGCTCCTGCCAGAGGTGGAGTGGTATACCCATGCAGTCCTGCACTTCTTTTACAAGGGGGCTCTGTATTTGGCAGAGCCTCTTGTAAAAAACTGTCATAATCCTCCATTTCCTGACATAGACGTGTGACTTCCCCTCTCTACATTTTTTCTAAAATGTACCTTTAAAGCAAGGAAATGGGCACAATATGTGCCAAAGCACATACTTTTGTGCTCATCAGCATTTTGTAAGAGGTCAGTTATCCCTAAATGCTTGTCCAGGGCTGAAAATACATGGCAGATGCTGGCCATACCTGCAATTATTACTGTACAGGCTTTGCACCTACATGTTAATTTTTCACCAAATGCCCAATAAATGCAAAACTTTACCACACTTGAGTAACCAGCCCCATAGATTACGTGTGTTTATAAAATTGGCTACTAATAGGCATCTATTTACCCATTAAGAGGCTGGTAGCATATGTTTGTATCCATGTATATCCTGGGTAATTTTAAAGTCACATATAGCTGGAGGAAAATTTCTGTTTTACCTGCAGAAATAGCTTTAAAATTCACCCTTTTGGGTGATAGTATTTTGTGCACAGGAATAGGCACTTAAAATTGCCTAGTGGTATATATGCATACAAATGCATGTGTGTACTGTTCTGCATTTATAGGCCTAATTTTAAACCAGGCACCTATGTATGAAATCCATAAAGGCGCCTATTTTTATAATATGCCATTATAAAATAGATTCCCAAAAACCAGCCCCACTAGTATGCAAATGCTGAAGGACACAGTGGCATTTGCTTCAAAGTTGGTATACTGTAGATATGTGCTTGTGTGTTTTATAAGATATGCATGTTGTTGCCCAAACAATGCCCCTAAGAGCCTCATGTGGTACATTATAAATAAGTGCCATCACTGCACATTCTTAGACCTTTATCTATCATTGTGCAGGTGGATAAAAGGCTTTGTATAGAACCCAGCTGGCGAGTAGATGTTTAGTACTATGCATAGTCTGCAACAGTACTTTGGACTACAATCAATACTTTGTTCGTTAAGTACTTTTGCATTCTTAACCTTTCTTTGGAGCCAGGAAACTAAAGTGCCTATTTAGGGCAACCTTGGTAGTGTGTTTAGAGAGAAGGATATCTTTTCTCTGGAAATTAAATGAAGATCGGTTGCTTATTTAAGCAAAGTGTTGAATAGTCTGAAATTTCAACAAATGGCTAATAATCAGTTCTCATCATGGCTGCCACTGACCCTTCTTGCCTTTTTACTTTCAGTAATTGTATTTCAGAATAATGTATTGAAGAAAGATTTTGGTTACACATCTGGAAATTAAAAATAGCTCTTGAAATGCTTCATTGATTTATTCATAACAGAAATGTATTATGAGTGTTTTTATACTTGGCTTTCATTTCTTTTGTTTAGGTATCGGCAGTTATGGCATATGATGTAGGTTTGTCTTATGCAATGAGCTACTAGTTGAATAAGCTACAGTCATCTGCAGTATGACATGATTTTTCACTGTGATTGGTAAGTTCTGATGATTATTAATTTATATGGGAATATCCCTAGGAACTTTAAAAACAAATTTTTCTTCACCTTTTACTTTATGTACAGGAAGTATTCAAAAACAGACGACTAAAATATTCAAAATGCCCTTTGGGAAGGCAAATGGGCCAATATTGAAACACCTTGATTGGCGTAGGCTGATTATGGTGGTTAAATATAATGGGGAGGTATTCAAAGGCATTTACATGGTTTGCAGACTTGCAAATCTGCATAGATGTCGTTCACAGTGTATTCAAAAACATTAACCTGGTTTGTGTCTTTGGATATCCCTGGTTCGTGCCACTAAACACCTTGATGCTAAGCAGTTAGCTTTGGGGAGGTCCGGAGGTAGCATCGTGGGTAACTGAGCAGAGGCCATATTCAGCTGCTGCCCAGTTAACTCTAACCAGCTAAAGTTAGGACAGCTGAATGACTATTCTAACTTCAGCTGGTTTTGCAATCCAGCTAGAGGCTGAATATCGCTGCTGAGCAGATTGCAAAATTGCAATCTGGACAACCTGGATATTCAATGTCCGTGCCCAGTTATGACTGCAACACTGAATATCTGAGGCAAAATTAAGGTGGCAATACGCAGCCACTTTAAGTGTGCTGGCCGCCGCTGCTGAAAATCCACCTCACTATTTATTTATTTTGGAGCGTTAGGTGCAACAGCCTAGCACTTATTAGTAAAAGGGCTCCTAAATGTTCATCTGCATGGTTCCCCAGTCACAAGGGTACACTATTGATGAGTCCTAAATACAACTTCTAGAATAGGAAAGTAATATATGAAATGAATAAGGAAGCAATGGGGGTACTGGGAGAGAAGTAAAGCAGCAGCAGTGAAGAGTTCTATTTGAATCATTTGTGCCTTAGGAGCAGGTCTGCTAAAGCTGTCTACCACTACCCATCTTGATACTTAGTTAAAACAATGCAGTATATAGCACACCAGATTCTTACAGTTATCTAGTATTTTTGTAGTCTCTGTGTGCCCTCTTCCACTGGTGGAGCTACATGTCATGGAGGAAAGATGTTGATGAGGCCAGTTTGTTGGGGTGAATATTAAGTCCAATGTTCTCCCTTTGCTGTGGGATGGCTCATTTGCAATCATGACCTGTAGGAATGAGGATGCATGTTTGGTGGTGCTGGAAGGTTGAGATTTCCAAGCAAAATGAACTATTTATTCTTGTGCTGTTCTTAACAAGCTTCATCCAGGAGTGGGAAGAGGTCGATGGTTCTCACTCTGGGAAGTCTGTAAATAAGCAGATTGAGAGATGGGGGCTGGTTATGGATATGAAGTCCATATCTTGGGTGGAGCTATGGCTGATGGATTTGAATCACAGAGATTCTTTAGTTATGATGATTACTCCTCCTCCTTTCTTATTGACTTTAGGGTGATTGAAAAACTGGTAGGATGGTATGGCCATTTGGTTTAAGAGAATGGTATGCTTCCTCAATCCAGGTTTCGATGATGCATGCTATGTCTATTTGATTGTATGTGATGTGGTAGATGAGAATGTGTATTTTGTTGCAAATGGATCTGGCATTGATGAGCATGCACTTGAGAGAAATGGTAGTGGGTAAGTAAGATGGTGGTTGGTGGGTTAGTAGTGGATAAATCTTCAGGAGATTGGATGGGTTTCTGGTGCGTAGCTTGATAATGGGAGGTTGTAGTCTGCAGTATGGTTGGTAAATGATGGGCATATTTACTAAAAAAGGTAAAGGCTGAGGTGTGTGTGTAAGAGGTGTGTGTGTAAGTATGTATGTAGCAAGCAGTAGGATAAGGGGGTATGATGACAGGTAGGGCATGATGGTTGGTGTTGGTGGATGGTGCTATGTGAGTTGGTTGTTAGCATTGGTAGTGTTATCTATTGTTGATGCTGTTCAGTGTTGAGCACTGGGTGTCCTTAGTGCTTGCTCCTGCTTAGCAGATGCGGCAGTGTTGTAGTTCAGCTTGGTCATTGATCCCCGCCTTTGTTGTTTTTGTCTATTTGCTGGTAGCTTTGGGATCTTTTCCCTTTTCTGTAGTTAGGAGGCTTTTGATTTATGTTTGGGTTGTGCATTACGTATTTAGGTGTTGATTAGGACTGCTGCAGTGTTGTGCCGACTTGGAGAGATGATTTTCTGTTGTGAGTCTTTAATAATGGTTTATGGACCTTTCCTCCAGGAACTTGCCCAATCCTTTTTTTTAACCCCTGCTGCTCTAACAGCTTTTACTACATCCTCTGGTAATAAATTCTAGAGTTTTATTACGCAATGAGTAATTTATAGACCTCTATCATATCTCCTCTCAGCCGTGACTCTTCCAAGTTGACGAGACCTAACCTTTTAAGCCTCTCCTCATAGCAGTATCCCTTCCATCCTCTTTACCATTTTGGTGGCGCTTCTCTGTACCTTTTCTAATTCTGCTCTGTCCTTTTAAAGATATGGTGACCAGAACTGCACACAGTATTCAAGTTGTGATCACACCATGGAACAATATAGAGGCATTATGTTCCCTGTAAAATAGTTATCTCCAAGTTATAATGCCCTGTTCAATGTAATTTCAGTTTGTTCAATGTAAACCGCACTGATGCAGAATAGCGCGGTATATAAGAGAATGTAAATAAAATAAAATAAATAAAATTATAATATCCTTGGTTTATTCTCCATTCTTTCCTTATGATTCCCAGCATTCTGTTTGCCTTCTTGGCTGCTGCTGGGCAGAGGATTAAAGTGTGTTATCCATGATCATGCCTAAATCTTTTTCCTGGCTGGTGGATCCTAATGTGGAACCTTGCATCGTGTAACTATAGTTTTGGTTGTTCTTTCCTAGGTGCATAAGTTTGCACTTATCCACATTACATTTTATCTGTCATTTGAATGTCCAGTTTTTAAATGTATCAAGGTCTCTTGCAATTTTTTCACAATCCTCTTGGGTTTTAACAACTATGAATAATTTTGTGTAATCTGAAAATCTGATTACCTAACTTGTTCTCATTTTCAGATTGTTTATGAATGTTAAAAAGCAGTGGACCTGGGGGCGGAGCCTGTCTTTGGACAACATGGATGTGTAAGAGCTGTGCTCCGGAGAGCAATGGTCAAGAACCCTGACTTCTGCAGTCTTTAACTAAATAGTTCCTATCTACTTTGATATCATTCGATCTTGGACATGTCTGGCCCCAAACCGACGTGGCTGGATTACCAAATATCTCAAAACGCCAGCGCAAAGAGAACCAAAACGGAACCTCTCTCACCTCACAAGATGGCGGTCATCCGAGATTGTCCTGAGGCCTTTCAGGAACTTTTCGCTGAGATTCGTGCTGTTAAAGATTTGGTCAAATCCAATGGTGACTCGCTGTGCACAATGCAGGAAGATATTAGCGCCTTTAAAATTTCTTTGGAGTCAATCACGGCGCACTTGGAGAAGGTGGAGAACATGGTGGCAATGCATGGGGAGAGGCTCAAGGCCGTTGAGAGGCAGGCAAAGTTGATACGCTCACTGCAGAGAGTTGGAAGACGGTAACAACTGCGCTCAAAGGAACAACGTAAGAATACTGGGAGTTCCAGAGGGAGCTGAGGGTCCTGACATGGTGGCCTTTTTGCAGTCAATGTTTCTGGGTGTGTTGAAATTGAAATTTGTTATGTCGTTTGAGATTGAGCGCTCCCATCGAGTGCCTCCTCGGTTCGTAATTGCGGGCAAACGCCCACGCCGAATCATCTTGAAAGTTCTTCATTTTAAGCAAGTCTTGCAAATAATGGAAGCAGCCAGAGCACTCGCTACCTTGGAATATCAGGGACACAAACTCCTATTCTTCCCTGACTTTGCGAAGGCAACGGTGGATCGGAGAAAGAGCTTTTTGGCACTACGTCCACGCTTGTTGCAGCTGCAGGCCCGATTTGGGCTGTTCTACCCTGCCCACATGAGATTCACATGCATAACCAGACTAAGACTTTTGATGATCCAGGGGAGTTACATGCGTTCTTGGAGGACAAGTAGTCAGGGTTGATACGGTGAAATTTGCCTTACAGTTTGTGGCCTGCTAAAGTTCTTTGGTGCTTTCTATCATGGGCGTTTGACTGGTCTAAGGCCATGTAGTTGCAGCTTAATTCATGTAGAGGTGACATTCAGTCATGCAGAATCGTCATACACTGGGACATTCACTTTGTCTCTCTTGGAGAAACTCCAGGGTGTTACCCTGGTCAAAATGTTTCTCTTTCTGTCTCTCTCTCTCTTTTCTTTTGTGTTTTATGTTGTCTGTGATGTCTGTAGTGGTTGGGAGGTTAGCGGGGCTTGGAGGAGCGGGATTGCCCTTGTCCACTTACTTGGGGCCTTCTTTGACCATAATTGCTTTGACGGGGGCAGTCCTGCAATAATGCTCTGGTGTTCTGGGTTTGGGGATACTATTTCTGTTCCTGGTATGGGTGATATGTAGTTTGCGTTGCTTTAAGTGACAAAGAAGTAGAAGTGCAAGTAGAAGTAGAACCCCCAACCCTTAGCTCAACGACACACCCGATATACTGAATGTGTATATAGTGATTTATTACTGTAAATATTGATGATACCTGTAATAGATACCTAGTGTGTATAACCTGTACATAGTTACCCTCGTTGGTTCAAGTTATTACTCCCTGTTCATTGTAAGTTCAGTGTAGGCCCGCCTGCAATGTACAATTATTGTTGAATGTAAACCGCACGGATCTCAAAAAGCACGATATAGAAAAGACATTAAATAAATAAATAAGAGAAAGTTATGTTTATTTTGATTTTATCCTGCTGCTATAAAGGGATCCACTGTCTGTCCTATGCCATTTTGAATTCTTTCACTGTATTTGCCCCTGCCACTTCCATCGGGAAGGCATTCCAAGCATCCACCACCCTTTCAGTGAAAAAGTATTTCCTGATATTGCCTTTCAGTTTACCCCCTTGCAGCTTCATGTTATGCTTCCCCATCTTTGGAAGAGGTTTGTTTGTTCATTAATACTCTTTAAGAATTTAAACGTCTGAATTTCATCACCCTTGTCCCTTCTCTCCTCTAGAATGTACGTATTTAGGTCTTCAAGTTTCTTTTCATACGTTTTCTAGCACAGGCTCCAAATCATTTTGTTTGCCTTCCTCAGAACAGTTTCCAATCTTTTCATATCCTTTGCGAGATATGGTCTCCAAAACTGAACACAATATTCCAAGTGAGGCCTCACACGCTACTTGTATAGTGGCATTAGTACCTCCTCCTTTCTGCTGGTAATTCCTCTCTGTATGTGACCCAGCATCCTTCTGGCTTTGGCCACTGCCTTGTCACACTGTTTCGTCACCTTGAGATCCTCAGAAACAATTACTCCGAGGTTCTTCTTTTGGTCCGTGCACACCAACCTCTTGCCCCCTATTGCATAACTTGGATTTCTGCTTCTCAACCGCACGACACTGTACTTCACATTAAATCTTAACTGCCAAGCATTAGAACATTCTTCCAGCTTTTGTAGATCTTTCAGGGGAGTCCACTCTTTTGCAAATTTTTGTGTCATCTGCAAAAAGACAGACTTTTCTATTCAATCCTTCAGCAATATCGCTCACAAATACATTGAACAGTACTGGTCCCAGGACCAAACCCTGGGGCACACCGCTAATCACCTTCCTTTTATCCAAGTAAGTTCTGTTTACCTTCTGTCGTCTGTCAGTCAACCAATTTCTGATCCAGTTCACCACCTTGGGACCCATCCCCAAGCTGTTAAGTTTATTGATAAGCCTCCTATGAGGAACAGTATCAAAGGCTTTGCTGAATTCTAGGAAGATCACATCCATCGCATGCCCTTGATCTAGTTCTCTGGTCACTCAGTCAAAGAACTCAATCAGATTTGTTTGGAAGATCATTCTTTGGTAAAACCATGTTGCCTCGGATCATGCAACTTGTTGGTTTTGAGAAAGTCCACTATTCGCTCTTTCAGGAGCGCCTCCATTACTTTTCCCGCCACAGAGGTAAGGCTTACTGGCCTGTAGTTTATCACTTTTTTCTTATTACCACTTTTGTGAAGAGGTACCACATCAGCCCTTCTTCAGTCCTGTGGAACCTCTGTCTCCAAGGATCTATTAAAAACATCCTTTAAAGGCCCTGCAAGAACCTTTGAGCTCTTTCAGTATCCTAGGATGTATCCCATCCAGTCCCATGGCCTTGTCCCCTTTCAGTTTTGCAAGCTGTTCAAACACATTATCTTCTGTGAATGGTGTGGTATCTACTCCATTCCCATTTGTATATTTGTCAATCACAGGTAGTCCTTCTCCAGAAACAGAACAGAAGTATTTGTTTAGCATGTTTGCTTTTACAATATCACTTTCCACAAAACTGTTCCCAGCATTATTGAGTCCTTCAAGTCCATCTCCAATCTTCCTCCTCTCCTGAATATACTTGAAAAAGGTTTTGTCACCACACTTCGCATCTTAGCCATCTTTTCTTCTGCCTTTGATTTTGCTATCATTTCTCTTTTTGTCTCTTTTAACTGTATCCTGTATTCTTTTCTGTGTTCCTCTGTTTGCAAACTTCTCAATTTTGTGAAAGCTGTGTTTTTTGCTTTTATTTGTGCAGCCACTTCTTTGGAGAACCAAATAGGTTTCCTTTTCCTCTTGTTTTTATGTACGTTCCTTATGTATATATCTGTTGCACCTTCTATAGCCTCCTTTAGTTTAGCCCACTGCAATTCCACTTCCCGTATCCCCTCCTTCAGGCACTTGGCCATTTTACTGAATTCAGTGTTTTTGAAGTCTAGGACTTTGAGCTTGCTGTGATTGGACTCCGCCTTGGCTTTTATCTCAAAACATACTGTGTGATGATCACTGTTGCTCACATGGGCACCCACCCGGATATTCGACACGCTATATCTGTTGTTGGTGAGTACTAAATGCAGCATCAAGCTTTCCCTGGTCTGGTTTATCACCATTTTTCTAAGTAACGCATCTTGGAAGGCATCTACAATTTTTTTACTTCTTTCCAGATTTGCAGAAGGAACACTCCAATCCACATTGGGTAGATTAAAGTCACCCCATATGATCACTTACCCCCCTTCATGGCTATGTTTGCAATATCAACAGTCAATTCGCTATCCATTTCTTTGGTTTGAGTTGGAGACCTGTAGACTACACCAGTATGGATGATAGTGCCATCTCCTCTTTCCAACACAATCCACAGCGCTGCTTCTTTTCCCCACGTTCCCTGCATTTCAGCAGCTTTAATATTGCTTTTGACATATAGGGCTACTCATCCTCCTTTTCTACCCTCTCTATCTCTTCTAAATAATTATAGCCAGGGCCATACCAAGCTATAACTGTGCCCTGTGCAACTCAAGGAACCAGGTGCCCCCCTCAATGACATATCAAACTTTTATCAGTTGAGCTCCTCTTGCAGCTGGGTACTTTCTTACCAGCTACCAGGGTCCAGGGACTTGCTACTGCCTGCCAATCTGCACCTGCCGGATAGAAGAAGGAGACATTCCTTATAATACTGCCCTCTCTTCTGCTCTTGATACTCTTGATCCACCCATCCCACATCCTTTGAGATGCACTACACCTCAGCCCTAGTTGTTTTCTCTGTGCCCGCTCAGCTGAGAGCATTTGGCTCAAATCCATTACCCTTCTGACTTTCTTCAAATTCATGCTTACCTTCTTTCAGTCAACCTTAGCACTCGCCAAGCAAAACTACTTTGTCTGTCTGACTAACTCTCTTGCCACTGACCCCGCAGTCTCTTCTCAAGTCTTAACTCTCTCCTCAAGAAGTCTCCCCCCTTGACCCCTCCTTTTCTTTCTGCCCAAACTCTAGCCAACTTTTTCCATGACAAAATCCATGAGATTACACTCCAGTTCCCCACTAGAACAACTTCATCACCTCTTTCCCCACCTCAATACCAATTTTTCTCCTCAATCTCTGTTGCTCTTTCATGCTTTTCCAAGATCTCTGAAGTGGAAACCTCTCATCTTCTGTCCTCTAAATATACTACTTGCTCTTCTGATCCTATCCCAACCCATTTCCTTAACTCCATTTCATCCTCTGTCATCCCTTCCGTCTTGCATATTGTCAACCTCTTGCTCTCCACTGCTACTGTCCCTGTAGCCTTCAAGCACACTGTGGGCACACCTCTCCTCAAGAAATTTTCACTTGACCCTAGTTGTCCTTCTAATTATCATCCTATCTCTCCCTTCTTCCCTTCATTTCCAAACTCCTTGAGTGCACAGTCCTCCATCATTGTCTCAAAAAGTCTTTCCCCTCAAGCTCTTCTGCATCCACTTCAGTCTGACTTTCATCCCCTACATTCTACTGAGACAGCACTTGCCAAAGTCTCCAGTGACTTGTTCATGACTAAATCTAAGGACATCTACTCTATCGTCATTCTTCTTGACCTTTCTGCTGCTTTTGACACTGTTGACCACCTCCTTCTCCTTAACACATTCTCCTCAATTGGTTTTAGGGATGCTGTGCCATCCTGGTTTCTTTTATCTCTCCCATCACTCTTTTGTGTGTGTGTTCTGGTGGCTCCTCCTCTTCTGCTACCCCAGTCTCAGTTGGTGTCCAAGGTCTGACCTAGGCCCTCTCCTTTTCTCTCTCTACACCCAGTCCCCTGGTGCTCTCATCTCCTCCCATGGATTTCAGTATCATTTTTGATGATCCTCGGATCTATTTTTCTTCATCTCTTATTTCTCTGACACTTCAGGGCCACATCTTTGCCTGCCTGTCTGACATCGCCACCTGGATGTCTCACTGCCATTTGAAATTAAATATGGAGAAAACCAAACTTCTTATTTTTTCCCCTAAACCTTCCTTCCCCTCCCTCCTTTATCTCTGTAGATAAGTCTTCTACTTCCTCTTTCCTCGGCCCATAACATTGGTGTCATCTTTGACTCCTCCCTTTCCTTCTCCTCACATATCCAACAGATAGCTAAAACCTGTCATTTTTTTTCTCTCTAACATTAACAAAATTCATTCCTTCCTTTCTGAACACACTACTTAAACATGTATCCACTCTTTAGTCCCCTCCTGTCTCAACTATTGGAATCTCCTTCTTGCTGGTCTCCCTCTGAGTCACCTCTCTCCCCTTCAGTCTATTGAGAACTCTTTTGCACAACTAATCTTTCACCAACCTCGACATACTCATATAATCCCTCTTCTCAAATCACTTCATCAGCTTCCCTTCCATTCCGTATCCAATTCAAACTTCTTCTGACCTTTTAAATGCATTCATTTTTCTGCTCCTCACTACCTTTCCTCTCTCCTCTCTCCCTGCACCCCTCCTTATGAACTCCACTCTTCTACTGGCTTGCTTCTCTCTTTGCCCTTTTGTTCCACTGCCACCTCCAGACTTTGATCCTTTCACCTTGCTGCTTCTTATGCCTGGAACAAACTACCTGAGTCTGTACATCAGGCTTCATCTCTGTCCCTTATTCAAATCCATGCTAAAAGCTTTCCTCTTTGATGCTGACTTTGGTTCATGACCCCTCGTTTTCCTTTTGTCTCCTCACTCTTCTTTATTCTATTATTGTTATTATTATAAGACTTATAAAGCACCGCAACATACGAAGCGCTGTACAAACATAGAAGAGAGACAGTCCCTGCTCATCAGAGCTCACAATCTAATATTAAAGACAGAAAACAAAATAAGTTACATAATACAAATAACAAAAATTTACAGGACAAAGTAAGCAAATGTTGATAGAGAGATCAAGATAGGGTAAGACAGGAACGGAAAGCAATAGTGAAGAGGTGGGATTTTAGTCTGGACTTGAAAATGGCCAGGGAGGACGCCTGGCGCACAGAGATAGGAAGACCATTCCAAGCAAAGGGTGCTGCAAGTTGGAAAGAGCAAAGTCTGGAATTGGCAGTACGAGTAAAGGGCACAGATAAACGAAGACTGTTAGAAGAGCGAAGCAACCAAGAGGGGGTGTAAGGAGAGATGAGAGATGAAAGGTACTGGGGGGCATAAGAGTGAATACATTAATAGGTCAGGAGGAGAAGTTTAAATTGGATATGGAGATGGATGGGAAGCCAATGAAGCGACATGAGGAGAGGAGTGATGTGGGAAAAACGAGACTGGTGGAAAATGAGTCGAGCAGCGGAGTGTTGAATTGACTGAAGAGGAAAGAGGTGGCTTGCAGGGAGGCTGGCAAAGAGAACATTACAGTAATCAAGACGGGAGGTGATTAAGGAGTGGACAATCAATTTAGTGGTGTCAACAGAGAGGAAGGGGCGAATTTTGGAAATATTGTATAGAAATAAACGACAAGTTTTAGCAATGAGCAGGATATGTGAAGAGAAAGAGAGAGAGGAATCGAAGATAACACCAAGGTTATGTGCTGAAGAAACAGGGAGGAGTACAGAGTTATCAACAGAGAGAGAGAAAGGGGAAAGAGGAGGGGAAGCATTCGGGGGAAAGATAAGAAGCTCAGTTTTGGCCATGTTCAGTTTTAAGCGGCGGAGGGACCTCCAGGCAGCAATGTCAGAGAGGCAGAGTGAGATCTTAGACTGGATATCAGGAGAGATAACAGGTGCAGAAAGATAGATTTGAGAGTTGTCAGCATAGAGATGATAGTGAAAGCCATGGGAAGAGATATGGGTGCCAAGGGATTGTGTATAGAGAGAGAAGAGGAGTGGCCCTAAGACAGAACCCTGAGGAACTCCTACAGGTAGTGGGGTTGAAGAGGAGGAGGAGCCATCAAAGCACACACTGAAAGAGCGATGGGATAGATAGGAAGAGAACAAGATAGCACAGAGTCTTTGAATCCAAGTGAGGATAGGGTGATAAGAAGAAGATTATGGTCAACAGTGTCGAAGGCAGCAGAGAGATCAAGAAGAATGAGGGCAGAGTAAAAGCCTTTGGACTTTGCCAAGAACAAATCATTCGAGACCTTAGTAAGAGCAGTTTCAGTGGAGTGTAGGGGACGGAAGCCGGATTGTAAAGGATCCAAGAGGGTATGAGAGGAGAGGAAATCAAGACAATGGTGAAAGACTGCTCGCTCAAGTAGTTTAGAGACGAAAGGAAGGAGAGAGATGGGACGATAGTTAAAAGGACAAGTGGGATCAAGTGAAGGTTTTTTGAGGAGGGGTGTAACCACAGCATGCTTGAAAACAGAAGGGAAGGTTGCAGTGGAGAGAGAGAGAGGTTAAGAATATGAGAAATAGAAGGGACGAGAGATGAAAAGATGGAGCTAAGGAAATGGGTGGGGAAGGGGTCAGAAGAGAAGGTAGAAGGTTTGGAGGAAGAGAGAAGGAGCGACGTTTCTACCCTGATTCTCATCTTTTGTCTTGTCAGTCTTAGATTGTAAGCTCTGAAGAGCAGGGACTGTCTTTATATGTGTCTGTATAGTACTATATAAATGATTTATAGTAGTAGTAGTAGTGGTCGTCTAGTCCAACTGACCTGAGCAGCAGAAGACTATGCCATGGTTCCACAGATTGCAGTGGAGCGGCATGGCTGGCAGGGATCCTCTGGCCCCAAAGATCAGATTCTGCAGCACCAGGGCTGAATGGAGCAGCGGGAGCTTATGCCATGGGTGGCTTCTTGCTACTCCTCCCGGACTTCAAAGCCAGCAGTGCAAGCATTTTATAAATGTGTCCATTTAGCCCAGCAGCATGTATTGATGCTAATCTCATGCATCACAAGATTTATGTTGAGATATGCTGGGCCACAAGGATGTCTTTAGAACGTGCTTCAAATTCTAGCATTGAAATCCAGGTAGAGCAATGGGGAGCTTTGGCTTCTGCTACTTCGTCTGGCCCGAGCCATGCAGAATCTGATTTTTGGGTCCTAGAGATCCCTTCCAGCCATGCTGCTCCACTGTGAGGCAAGGACTCACACTGCGCTGTGTTGGACTGTACGGACTCTCCCCAGCCCGAGTATAGCTGTGTAGCATGGCCTAGTGGCTCACCTAGAAAAGCTAACTTCAGTCAGCCCTCCTGTTTCCCCAAACTGCGTGGTTCAGGGCTCCTGCAGAAGGCTGAGACCTTCACTTCTAGCATGCTGCCAGCATGCTTCCACTTCTGGTGCTTGTCCAATTGTGCCCCCTACTTTTTTGTGCCCTATGCATCTGCACCGCTCACACCGGCCTAGGTACAGCACTGTATTCAGACATTTAGAGCTAAGAAGCCAGCTGAAGATGAATAGGGATAATTGTGGATAGATTTAAAAATAGACAGAATTGCCAGAAATGGAGAGAATATTGTCTTGAACATAGCATAGTAACTTAGCAAATTCAATTTAATTTTAAATATTGATATTCCTTGTTTAACAAGAGAGAGCCTGAACAAAGCAGATTCCAGTCATATGAAAATATAGATTAAATTGAAAACACAAGTATAACATTCAAATATGACGACTTACTTTCCTTGTACATAATGACCTCCATCTTAACTTCAATAACATAAAACAAGGATGGTAGAAAGGAAAGGAAACTGGTCCATCTAGTTTAACCCACTGAGATTTGTTCAGGTTGAGTAGATGCATATATAAATTTATACATGAAACTCAATACTACCTCCCCTTTCTGTTTCCTTACTACTGCCTCCTATAGAACATTATGGGGGTCATTTTGAATCGCTTAGACTTGCTTTGGACATCCAAAAACATGCATGTGGATGTCTAAATCACAGAAATGTCCCTGGAGCCGGGTGTGATGGAGGTTTGCCCAGTATAGAGCTGTGGATAGAGATGTCACCGATTGGTCTTAAAACCCTTGGGGACATCTATGCCCATGTTGAAACTTAGACCTGCTCCAGGCAGGAATAGGCATTGGAAAACTGCTTGTTTAGACACTAAAATTTCTGGAGTGTGTCAAGTAGTTGACACTACACTATCTTAAATACTATTCACAATGACAATGCTATATTGTGTATGTGTGTGAAACTTCTTTTGAGTTTGCACTATTTCCGCATGTCTCGCAGATATCCCTGCTACTAAATACTATACCAGGGACATCCCTGTAAATGTCCATGTAGGCCATGTCCATCTTTGTGAAATTTGTGCCTGAACTTGCATGTGCTTGTGGTTTTTATGGACATTGAGGCTTGAACGCCCATGTTTGCACTTGGACATTCTTTGTGAAATGTGGCTTTAAGGATACAGAGCCCTGAATGTGACTGTGGCTGTGGCTGTGGCTGTCTATGGGTTTTATGCACCAGCTGCACAGTGTGCTTTAAAGCAGTGGTTTCCAAATTGTGGGTTGGGAACCTATTTGAAGGTAGGTAGTCACTGCACAATAAAATAGATTCACAAAAACATGCTGAATTTTTTAATGTCCATATTATTGGAAATCTTGTCATTTTTTTTTATTTATTTAAGGACATTTGTAACCCCCCACCAGTCTGTGGCTTCCAACAAACAATACGTACATTAAAATATCAAATAATAAATAATACATTAAAATTAAATTAAATATTGCAACATAGATAATAAAACAAAGTGGCTCTTTTCCTAAAGTGCCATAGATTTTGGCATTTAATAAGTGTTTAGCACTAGAATGAATGTGCAGTAAGTGCAAAGCCTTGGTGGTAAATGCGGCCTGCATGTTCCTGGCAGTTATTGCATTGCCACATCACCTAATGCGCAGGAGCAGCATTCGTGATTAATGCGGGTGTATTTAATGCCACCCACTGAAGTGTCATTAAGTGTATCCCTGCTAATTGCAGTATTGATAATGCACAAATATATTCCCCTGCGCTAATCTTAATGTGCCCTCCAAAGACACTGTCCACCTTTAACCTGCCCATTCGCCATCCCATTGTGCACTTTGTGGTAATGGTGGGAATAAGTATGTGGTAATTGTCGTGCCTACACAGTAACAGTTGCCACGGCCCTGCGCTAGCAGTTACTGCACTCCAAACCATGCATTAACTGCTCAGCGCACTTTAGTAAGAGGCCCCAAACTGACTAGTTAAACAAAACATACAATACAATTTACTGCAACCTTGTTTTTTGTTGGTCCAATAAAATGTATTGGAAACTACAAAGATTCCAGGATTTCTTTTGTTTGTTTTTAATTATCGTTTTTTTTTAAAGGGCCTTTACAGCTATGGGAATCCCACATTGGATGATTCTAAAATTGTTTTTAATTAACGAAAGTAGGTCTACCTATTTTCTTTGACATATAAACTAGTTCTTTTATCACTGACGTGAATTTTGCCCATCTGATCTTTTCTTCAGCTTATCTCAATGAATATTTATTTATATATCTATTTTTACATACTACTCTATCTTGAAGTCAGAGCGGTTTACAGATGACATTAATCAGTTCTGCCATTACATAGAATGCATTAGAGCGTGTGTGGTTCAACAGGGGGGGGGGGGGGTTGATGTGCTATTATCAGAGGAAGCTTACAGGATTATTAACTCCCAGCACTAATGTGTCAAGTACACAGTTGGATTTTCTGTGAATTTTCTGCACCAGTCTTTGCAGCATCACCTAAAGCATTTTGGGGAGTTTCTTTAAACAGGGTAATTACCAGTAAGCTACTATTTATTTATGTTAAGCTTAGTGTACCTTTTATGTGACAGGTAAACAGATAACAATCTATTAAAAGTGATATATGCTGTATTAATCCTGTTCATTACTTATAGGGGCATGTTTACCAAAGATTAACATGCGTTTAGTATTGCAATAGCCTATAGAAATGAATGGGCAGTGGCAGCGCTTAACGCACATTAACTTCACTTAACCTTTAGTAAATATGCCCCATAAAGATCGATTTTTGTTTTAGCATCAGAATGTTGCATTGGTCATATATGACTTTTCTTTTAAAGAATATGGTAATAGTGATTTTTATGCAGTTTCCACCACTATTTTGTACTAGAAAAACAGAAATTACAGTATGAGAGTCATGACGCTGAAGTAGGGAGAATTCTAAATGACTCTTCCCATTTCGCATCCCTGCTGGGTGGAGGGGTTAAGAGAGGCTAAGCACAGCACTGGCAAGGCATGATGGGAAGGAAGACACGCAGTGAAGATGTGAATACTCGGAAAAGGAACAGTAAAGAAAAGTATGGTTATGAACCCAGAAAACTGAACCATGTGGAAGCAGAAAATTAAGGAAAGACTATGAATAGAACAAGTCCACTAAGCTGAATGGGGAGCGAGATTTATTGAAGAGACACAGACACAAGCAATCGAGAAAAGATAAAATGAAAATAATCACAGTTTAGGAAAAAAAAGACATGCTACATTTTCCCACTTTAGCCTCAGCTAGCCCGTCTTGCAGACCCTAAAAATACCCTCTCATCTGGTACTTGATATCTTTTGTCATGTAGAACAGGAGTCTGATATTCTGCATCAACAACATGGTTTTGACCACCTTTGGAAAATATAGAAGAAAGAGACAATAAATACATCTCAGCCTTCATGATATAGCAATATGATTCCAAGATATTCAGTACCCCCACCCCTTGGAAAGACAGAACTGCCCAACTATCTTGAAATACATGATATTCAGAGATGCATTATACAGATTAAATGACTGGCTAAATATTTCTCCCTCCTTCCCACCACGCGATTAACCAAATGATCCATGGCCCTCCCTCACCCCAGGCTGCAAGAGGAAATGATGTTTACCTCTGCCTCTCCTAGCACCTGGCTTCATTCTTGTGGAGTATGAACTACAGTGTCACAAATCAAGCAAAACTGAAGTTACAGCATGGTTCAAATAGCAAGACTGAAGAAAGGTAAGTCCTGATGGTAGAAGGGACGGAGCAGCAATGTCACTAGTCCTCTCTTTGCCCTCTTTCTTTGTGGTGGCAAGACCTGGGATAATGTCAGGAGCCTCCCTACCCCCTTATTACTCTCCTTGCTAAACATATAGTCACTGGAAGTACTGAAGGCAGTGAGATGAAGCGCAGATTTATTTGCATTGGATGAAGCCACTGGGTATACTCGTAATGTGTCATCAATCCAAGGGCCTCCAGGGAGTGGAGGCATAGCCTAGCAGTTAAGCAGTTAATTAAAAACGGCAAAATGTGGTTGAAGTCCCACAGCATCTCCTTGTGATCTTGGGCAAGCACGCAACCCTCCGTTGGCTCAGGTACAAACTTTGAGTGTAAGCAGGGCCGGCATTCCCATTAGACAAACAAGGCAGTTGCCTAAGGTAGCAGGCTTTGGAGGGTGGCAGAAGGTTTCATCCACTAATCTGCAACCCTCCCTGCAGGAAGAGCAATACAGTGGTAAAGAAGCACAGCATGGAGGGGAGCTTCTTCTGAAAGTACATCTTGCCCTGCCTGATCCGATGCAAACTGGCTGCACTTTCAGAACGCGGTGCACAGATTTAAGGGCTTCCCTCCACACTGGGCGTCTTTACTCTTGTATTCCCATTGCTACTGGACTTGGGGAGATATGGCAGAGGTGGCAGGGGTAAGGGCGAAGGCAGAAGCTGGGACAGGAAGCATGAGGGTTGCCTGTGCCAGCCCCGATTGTAAGCCATCCAAGGAATGGGAAGAGTTCTGCTGTACATGACCCAGCTACTTCTCAAAAAGGCTTGAGCTAAAATCAAAATCCTTTCCCCTTGGCTTTCCTCATCAAGCAAGGCTTTCAGCCTGTGTCTAGCTGCTGAATACATTCAGCTGTAGCCCAAAACCTCAGTTTCAAGGGCTGTGTCAGCACTTTATATTTAGTGGGAACAGCCCCAAGTTTTATGTTTTGTTAATTATCATTTGCATAATACCGTCAGATATAGGATTGAGCAAGAGAAATCACATAGCAGTACACTATGACTCATTAGCTGGGATCCTTCTTTCTGCATGCATAATTTAAACTTTAAAAAGCATGCATTTTATTTTGGTCACTTCACATATCTTTTTTTTTAAATAGAAACATGATCATGATCATTTGCAGTCAGATTTTAAAATGATGGCTAAAAGGCATATTTTAACTAAATCAAGGGTAAGAGAAGCCACAGACTCGCATCAGGTAGAGAACTTTTACATATTTTTGCATGTTTGCATTAAGGTGGAGGGGAAACCAGGACTTGAGGTTACTGGTTTGCAGAAAAGGAGGAAAAGACGGCTTGGAAAGGGAGGTGAAATACAAACGGATTCCTTTATTAACCTTAAACCTAATTTGAAAAATAAGAGCATGCACACCTTTTATTTTGCTTAATTTTCCCTTTTTATTGTTACTTTGTGCTTTGAAATGGAACGCATGTGAAGCCTTACTGAAAACCACACTTGCTTACTGTTAGGTTGGCCAAGCATGATGCTCTTCTGAACGTCTGTGGAATAATTCAAATATTTATTTATCAAATGGCAAAAATGAGGCAAACTTGTTTGGCATATAAAACAGAAGGGGGAGCTGAATAAAAGGGTCAAAAGTGAGCAGAGTTTATTTAATAGCTCCGAAGAAGAGTACGGAAATGACTCTAAAGCGCAAAACTAACCCATTTGGAGAAACTGCCCCCGGGCATGCTTACTAAAGGGTACCCCGGCAGCACATGTTTATGGCACAAAACCAGAGTAGAGGCTTTTTGGGGCATGTGTCACCACCCTCCCTGCCAATAGTATGTTGGTAACATACCGCGCCATCCTAACCAGCATGCAGGTGCACTTAACACCATACCTTGAGGTGGTGTTATGTGCACCCATGTTAATGGGAACATTCGTGTAATGGCGACGCTATCTATGATGCACCATGAATGCCCAGGTTCTGTCCCTAAGCCATCTAGTCCTCACCCAATCGTATGCTACTCGGTTAGTAGAGGATTTTTACCTGGGGGGGGGGGGGTGGAAACTGCACTAAGAGCGCAGGGAGGAGTGGTCTAGTGGTTAGGACAAGGTACTTCAAGCCGGAGGGCCAGGGGTTCAAGTCCCACCTGGGGACAGCAATCTCAGGCCGGAGGGACTGGGATTTCTAGTCCTATAGGCATTCCTTGTGGTCTTGGGCAAGCCACTTAACCCTCCATTGTCCATGTTCCCTGTAAGTATTAATGTATGTGTGTCATATCCCCTCGTGTTAAATGTATCCTCCAATTGACCGCTTTGACCCGGTGAAAAGCAGAATATAAATACAGCTAAATAAATAAGAGCATGGTGCACATAACGTGCAGCCACCTCGCACTAACAGTTAGTGCAATTTAGTAAAAATGGCCCTAACTATGGAATGCTTAAGGTACATAATTCTTGCAGATATTTGTTGCGTTTTCCTCTAAAAACATATTATTCCTCTTTGGTTGGCATATATTATGAGGTGTTTTTGTTACTGACATTTAGTGCTAGGCGAGATACTGACCTCCTTGGTCAATTCCGTTTCCTCTAGTGGTGGTTAGCATCAGGAACATGACATTTCGCCTCCCCCATATCCCAACTCTTTCTGTAGGACATTACATTTCCTGATCTGATCCACTGCTAAATCAACGCAACATAAACCTCCAGTGGAACAGTGCTAAGTGAGCACTGAAATGGCATAGGACTCCCCCCCCCCCCCCGGCCCATCGTGGGGGTAATTTTCTAAAGTCATTTTCGCATATATGTGGCCATATATAATGGTCTCTTGTAAAATACTGACTGGTTTAAAAGTACACGCGTGGACATGAGCACATGCACTTTGCTGGTAGGCATGTCCTGAGGTGCAGGCAGAGTTTGCAAGGATGCATGTTGATTATAAAACAGAGTGTTTTCATTTACCCCTGCTATAGAGCAGCTGAGAATGTCCATGCCTGCTTATAAAGCACAATCCCTGCCTCTTACGCTAGTATAAAGACATATCAGAGCAGGGTAATGGTTACAGTAGGGGGCTGAAAACCAGGGAAGCCCAGTTCAAATTCCACTGCTGTTCCTTGTAATTTTGGGCAAGTCACTTAACTCTCCATTGCCTCGGGTACAAACTTAAATTGAAAGTCCTCCATGACATAGGAAAAAAACCTACAGAAAATGTAACTCTCCTTGAACTACTTCTGAAAAAGGCGTAAGCTAAATCCCTTCCCCTTTATAAAACAGGTGCCAGCTTACCCTCTGCACCTAGGTAAAGCATGTTTTTGTTTTTGTTTTATTGATAAATTTCAATTTTTTCATCCAATGAAATACAGAACAAAGAAAATAAGTGATATAAAGATTAAGTACAACAAAGACTCTTCAGTCTAAAAAAGATATACAATAACATACCACTTAGCTAACCACATCAAGAAGAACCAATTGAGAGAGAGGTACCGGAGTATAAAGTATAAGCTACTACACCCAGCCTAACATTTTCTAAGAAAACAAAAGAAAAGAAAGAAAAGAAAAGATCTGTAATACAATACTCAAGCCTGTAAGGAAACCAAAAGTGATTCCAATAAAGAAGAATCAAAATAAACATAGCTAGAACCTTGTATGGTCACTAGGCATTTACACGGAAATCGTAAAAGAAAAGTGCCCCCTATAGCCAAAACTCGAGGTTTTAACTGGATCAGCACGTAGTAATTCTTCCTCAATCTGCTTCTGGTGCCCAACACTCTTCGTCGCCTGGCTCCGGCATTACCTTGAGTTCCATCGAAAGGACTCCTCCACCCAACCCAGGCTCTTCTCAAGCGTCTGTGAATTCGTTGTCCTCTACTGGATCGTCCTCTTCTTCGGGGGAGGAGGAAGAGTTTCCTGTCTCTCTTTCTGTATCTTCACCAAAGGTACTTTCGTTAGTTCCTATCACTATGGTTGCCGGCATTGAGGCTCCTAATTTTCCTCAAATTGAAAATCCTGAAAATGTTACCTTAGCAGACATTTGGAAACAGGTCACTGCTACTAATGTAATGCTATCTCAATTTGTTAATCAAACTGTTGTTTTTTCTCAGCAGGTTTCCAGCAAATTTCAAACAGTAGAGACCTCTGTTAATCAGCTGTTTCAGCGCGCTGATCAGCTTGATTCGCAGGTGGCCTCTCTGCACACAGCAAATGTGTCAGCTTCTAAGGAAACAGTTCTGTTTCACCAGCAACTTGAAGTTCTAGATAATGCTTCTCGAGCTAAAAATTTGCGGATTTTAAATTTTACCAAGACTCATTTGTTGACACCTGTTTATTTGTTTAGACAATATTGTAAAGAAGTTTTGATGCTTCCTAATGCCGACACTGTAATGTTAGATCGGACGTTTTATATGTCTGCTTTGGCGACTTCCGGGGAATTAGAGGTGCCGCAGCAAGAGGAGGGAGTTTCTATGAATCTTACTAATTTTTTGGAACACTCTCAGACGCCCATCTCTACTCGCGCCACTTTGCTAGTTTCTTTGGTTCATTTTTCGGATAAATCTTCTATATTGAAGGCTTTTTTTCCTAAAAAGGATTTTCTTTTTTATGGTCAGAAGATATCTGTTTTCCCGGATGTCTCCAAACAGACGCAGTGTCGTAGAAGATCTTTTCTTCAGTTAAAACCTCGAGTTTTGGTAAAGCATGTTTTAACGTGCATTTCTCACCTATTTTATAAAGAAAAATATGTGTGTCCTTGACTTTACAAAATATGGGCATAAGTGGTCAAAGACATATTAAAGTAGGCATGGACACTTGTATCACCCCATGGTTGATGTAAATGTCCACACCTGGATTTTGCAAGAAAGTGCACAAATTCTAGTGTGTAAATTTGCACTCCGCCCAAACTCCGCTCCAGTACAAGCTCCTGATGCAATTATATGCTATTGGTTTGATGAGCGTACTTTAAAAATAGCAAGCAACTACATTACGCGTGCAAACCAGTAAAGTACCATGGTTTTTATATGTAAGTACACGTGGAAATGTAGGCATGCCTTATAACATTATCTCACTGTTGCAATAGGAAAAACTTTTGCGGGTCAATATTTAAATCCACCAGTCAGTGGTTTTTTTTTTTTAATTTATATCATCTGTGGCATTTAAATCATCCATATATATTCAGCACCACTATACAGGTAAAAGCACATTTTAGAAAGGCTGTAAAGCGGGGAATTCACACATCCTTGTGAGGATATGGAGAATTATTACAATATTTTATAAGAGACTCTGCCAAGTGTAGAGATCCCTTGTAAAATAGGCGCAGGGCTGCATGGGTATGCTTAGTGACTGGTCATTAAATGACCCCCTATTTGTATAGCAAATGGTTTAATTTAGGGCAGCCTTTTTGCGGACCTAATTAAATCACAGCTAAACAGACAGCAGCCAGATATTGTTACTAGATGGCACTATACAGAGGGCTGCATAAGAATTTCCAGTGGTCCTGAACGTGCAGAGGGTCATTTTTTAAAGTGGCACCTATTTAACCCACATTTTCACTTGCATGCTTCACACCTATTTTATAAAAGTCAGGTAGGCAAGTACTTGACTTTATTAAATAAGGCGATGAAAACAAAGTGTGCACTTTTACACTCCATATTTTATAAAAGGCAATTTTCTGGTACAAGGGTCACTTGCACACATAAATGACTAACGTACTCACGTATGTCTTGTGTAAATCTAGGCGGTTGCTTCTAAAGTTACCATCATAGTGCCACTGAAAGTTCACAGTTAGGGCAAGTATGTGTTTCATGGCTGCCACTAAGTATACAAGTGTGTTTAAATATCTGGCCCATAGTAAATAAGGGCCGTATTAAGGTGTGCTTATGTTTTGCTTTGTAAAAATCAAGGCCTGCAAATATCAGCAGTAACTATTGGGGGCATTTCCAGCATTTTTGGGAAGGCCACCATGTTGTTAATGTAGAACAAGTTCTCAGTCATATAGTGAACATAAGATATGCCATACTGGGTCAGACCAAGGTCCATCAAGCCCAGAATCCTGCCTCCAGCAGTGGCCAATCCAGGTCACAAGCACCTGGCAGGTTCCCAAAAAGACACACAGGTTCCACAATGCCTGTACTGGGGCAAGCAGTGGACTTCCCAGGTCCTCTTCAATAAAGTTTTATGGACCTTTCTTCCAGGAATGTGTCCAAACCTCCCCCAAACCCAGCCAAACCAACAGCTTTCACCACATCCTCCGGCAACGAATTCCAGAGTTTGATTACATGCTGAGTAAAAAAAATATTTTCTCCTACTAGTCTCAAATGGACCACACTGTAGCTTCATTGCATGTCCCCCAGTCCCTCTACTTTCCGATGGCGCAAACAATCAATCCACATTTACCCGTTCCACTCCATTCATCAATTTATAGGCCTTAACCATACCTCCTCTCAGCCGTCTCCCCCCAGGCTCTCCTCACAGGGCCATCCTTCCATCCCCTTTGTCATTTTGGTAAGTACTACAGCAGATGGTAGCAGTAAATTTAAGAGACTGAGATCATACTCCACATACCCTGGCTTAGGAGTGAGGATAACATGGAATGCAGTTAATCACATCTTTTCAGGTGTAGTTAATGGCATCAAGTTATATGCTGCGTTAGCAGGTAACGAATTGTAACAACTGCAGCATTAATTGTTTGTACACATTAATTCCAATGTTAAGCAGCTAATGCAGCTTGGTAAATATACTCTTGGCATCTTGATGTGCCATGAGAACATTCCATCACATAACTGCATGAAAAGCATGTGGTCAGAAGTAAGGAGTCTATATATAGTGACCTGTAGTAGAGTCCATTATGGATCTGGTATCGCTACCAGTGGAACAAAAACTGTATCACTCTTGTTGGTGAATATTCTAGGGCGTGGAAATGAATGAGATCTGAGTATGAGTAAAAGTATACTAGGTCTGAAAGCTTTTTTGTGGTTGGGGTAGGAGTTTAAAAGTACCCAAAAGGTGAAAATTTTGTATTTGGGGATGGGTGGGGGTAGGCGTAGGACTTGGAGATCTTGTCATTCATGGGAAGGTGGTTGCAAGGTTTCAGGGCAGAGACATTGTGATTGGTTTTGGGGGTGCAGAACACCATGGCCAGAGGTTCATTTTTATCTGCTGTTCAGGGTGGGAGCTAACTATGCATCTTGGGATGTGTGGTGATGGGAAGCGGCTGAGTCTTTGAGCTGCCTTGTCCCTCTGGTGGTATCTGGGGCATTCTTCCACAATGGGTGCTGATTTTGCTTATCTCTTATTGCCTTGGGGTGTTAATGCCACTGTTGTGATGTCCTTTTGGTATTGTTAGGTATTCTTTCAGCTATACAGTTTTGACCACCTTTTGGTGTTTTGGGGTGTTCATGCCACTGTTTGTGCTGCTTTGCCTCTCCTATAGTGGCTTGGGTGCCACTTTTGGTATCTTTCTTGGTGTTGCTGATTGCTGCTGATACCTCTCAGCAAGTTTAATTGGCTGGAAAATCCATCTCTTAGGAGGTAATTTCATGAAGTCATTCCCACATGTGGCTATATAGGACACATGTATGTGGGACCTCTTATAAAACACCAACCAGTGTACAAATAAGCATTTTGGCATGAAGGCATGTACTTTGCCAGTAGGCATAGCTGGTGATGAAGTCTGGGTGGCGCGCAGGCAAAGCTTGCATGTACATGCATAGATTATCAAATAACTTTGTGTGTTCATGTATAAAGTACATGTAAACATTTATACCTGCTCATAAGCAAGTATAAGTGATCACATACACTAGTATTTTATAAAGACAAGTAGATGCTTACTCATGGTGTCCTCTTATAGAATTACTCTGAGTTCAAAATTGCTTTCCCCATCATTGAAAATGAATAACGCAAAAACAAATTAACCAGATGACACCTAAGCTGATACAAAGACGAGTCAAAGTGAACAGTGAATATCCCTAATACTTTTAGTTGCATCAAAAGTGCTTGGAGCAGGGGGCAGTAACACAAAATTATATGCAGGGATTTCATCTTTAATCCCTTTGTGTGCTTTCAAGAACCCAAAAATACTCCCTTTCAGTTTTGCCCACTGTTTTTTCTATATCCCCCCCCAGCTGTTCCCATTCTGTTAATGACTCCTTGAGGTATTGGCCCATCTTGGCAAAGTTAGTTTTCCAAAAGTCTAAGACCTTCGCTTTTGAATGGCTTGTCCTAATACTGAACCACACCATCTGGTGATCATTGGATGCGAGATGATCTCCCACTATAACATCAAAAAAACATTTTTGCCATTGGTAAGCACCATGTCCAGTATGCTCCCTTCACGTGTGGGTTCTTTTACCAGTTGCCCGAATAGTTCTTCCTGTAAAGAATCCAGGATCTGCTTACTTCTAGATGATACTGCAGCAGGGATGCGCCAATCAACATCTGACATATTGAAATCCCCTATCAGTAGCACTTCCCCTTTCCTGGCAATGCTGCGAATATCTTCTATTAAATCTCCATCCACTTCTCCCTGTGAGGGAGGTCTGTATATCACGCCAATACAAATGGATATCTCTTTCCCTCTTTCTGATTTAACCCTCACTGTCTCCTCTCTCCCTTTTAGGCCCTGTATTTCTATAGCTTTAAATATTTTTTACATATGGTACCATTCCTCCTCCCTTTCTTTCTACCCTGTCCTTTCTGAATAAAGTATAGCCTGGAATAGTTACATCCCAGTCATGGTTGTCCATGAACCATGTCTGTTTTCACCACTAAATCCAAGTCAGCCTCTCCCACTAAAACCTCAACATCTGGGATCTTATTTCCCATGTTACGGGCATTTATACACACCACTTTCCAGATGTTGCCCCTTTTTACCCATTTCCATAAAAGTATTTAATGTTTCACTTAACCTGGGGGCTTTCTTCACCCATCCCCAAAGAATCTAGTTTAAAGCCCTCTTCAGTAGGTTAGCCAGTCTGCTCAAAACATTAATTAGCAAAGTAGTAATACCACAAATATACAGCATATAAAATAAATGAAATACAAAGGTGGGAGGGATTACTCCTTTTCATAAGAAGATGTGGTAAAGTTTGATTTTCCAAATCATCGGTTCTTGACCCTGTTCCTCTCTCCTCGGTTTGTTTGCCTGTTTGCCTTGAAATACTTTCTTTTAAAGCAGCATAACAAATATTTCATAGCAAATCAGTCAGTAGCTAGAGCAAAGAAACATTATTGATTTTTCTTTTTCGTCCCTGATTGTCATTTTAGTCCTCAAGAAAAATGAGTATTTGAATTCAATGAGAGTCCCACAAAATTGCCAAATTAGCATTTGAATAACCATAAATCACTTTCTTATCTTTTTAAGCTGGTCATGTCGGTGAGTACAGCTCATGCTCCAATCCATGAGAGTAAAGCTAATGATATCTACACATGTTCACATAGGGAGCAAACAGGTCAATATTTAGACCTGGTGGCATCAAATACACATGTAGACTGCTGACCTCCGGCAGTGGCTGAATATAGTAGCAATATTCAGCCACTGTACCTACAGCTACGCGGTTTAACTTAGGACATCCTTTTTTCTGGTCTAAATTAAACTGCTTAATCATATAGATGGTAGCTGAGAATCGCTGCTATACATTAGGCTGATTGACCTTGCTCTGCCTCTGTACTATGTAAAGTGCCACAACAGTCACTAAACATATAATACTCCGGGGGTAATTTTGCACAATGCAGACTTTGCATAGAATTCCCCACCTGTGCAGAATTCTGTATTTATGGGGCATGAATTCTGTGCAGGCACTGGCCAGCCAGATAGTGAGGCAGGATTAGGCGCACAAGCTTTAAGAGTGACCAATCATGCCTTACATTTAGTGGCAACACAGCCACGGGAGAACTTTCATTTGCTCCCACAGCTGTGCTACAGTCCAATGCCAGCACATTTTGATAGGTACACTTCCTGTGTAACTTTGAAACATGCCAGCATCAAACTAGCACAGTCGCGTGAGTAAACAGAAGTGCCCCCGTGGCTCTGTTGCTGCAATCGGGCTGCTAGTGAGTCGGGGGGGGGGGGAGGGGGTGTGGCGGTGGCCAGGAAAGTGCTGCTGGTGAGTTGGTGGGGGGGGGGCTGACTGGGAGCGCAAAAGAGCTGATGGGGAGTCAAGAGGACTAATTGGGACAGGAAAGAGGGCTGTTGATGAGTTGAATGTGGCTGGCTGGGACAGGAGAAGGGCTGGTGAGTTGGGGGGAGGTTGCTGGAGATGGGCTATTGGTATTTCAGGAGGTTGTTGGGGCTGGAGATGGGTGACTGGTGTTTTGGGGGGTTGATGGAGCAGGAGAAGGACTTCTATGAGTCGGGGGGGGGGGGTTGCTGGGTCTGGGGATTGGCTGCTGGTGAGCTGGGGGTGGCTGGAGGCTAGAAGTTAGAGGAAGAGAAAATAGTGGAGACAAAGTTGGGTTGGGGACAGAACTGTGATTGGAGCAAGAGAGTTTAGGAGGAAAAAGGCAGGGGAAATGTTAGGCCTAGAAGAGGAGTTAATCTTTATGATGGGGGAATACTTTGCAAAAAGTTATTGATAAAACATGCAGAATTCTGCAGAATTTTAAATTACTGCACACAGAATTTTCAAACTTTTTGCGCAGAATTCCCCCAGGTGTAAATAAGCCCCTTTGAAAATTGACCTGAAAATTTCAGGTTCGCAGGGCTCTGAATATAGTTAAGATAATAATTTTCTTGGTGTATCAATACTTACGAACGTGCTTTCAACTGCTATAGTCCTGCCTGTGCATCCATTCTCTTTTTATTTCCTCCATTTATTCTACTTCAAACCTTAATTAGGTACCTATTTATTAAATTACCTTAGATGTTCAATTGTAATGCATGCTGTTAAAGAGCCCCTACTAATATTTAATGCAGCACAATAATTGTTAGCGTGCAATAATGCCCTCATTAAACAGCTAATGTATATAATGGCATTTTAAAGCTGGGACTTAAGGACTGTTCCTGACAGTTAACATCTGGTTCATTGCCATGTGGAAACTCTGAAGGTGGCAAATAATATAGAGCAGCTAACCTCAAGAGTTTAGCTAACTGTATCACTTTGCAGCTAATGTCTGGCAGCATTGTTTTTCCTGTGTTAATTACATGGAAACACTCCCACAATTGCTGGGAATTCTCCCTAACAATTAATGCAGGGCTTTTGCAGTTACTATCAATGCATGCTAACTGCAAAGCATTCTGCATCTTAGTCAATGCCTTAATGCAGTAAGAAGAACCAGTTCCCTAGATTATGCAAACTGGGAAGTAGAATAGAATAGAATTTTGCTTTTTCTGGTCTCATGTTAGCTCTAAGATCATTTTAAAGTAATAAAAATAGTGACATTTTTATATCTTACTTATTAATGTTTAAATTGTAAGGTGTTTTATTGCAGTGAACCCAGTTTTCAAAAGAATTTCCTCAATTTGTTAGTTGTAGCGCAATGCAGTAGAGCTTTATGTGACGTACATATGCTTTTGATAAAAGATAGTAAGCAGAGGGTAGGGCTAAATGGCCAATTTTCCCAATGGAGAAAGGTGAATAGTGGTGTACCCCAGGGATCTGTGCTGGGTCCGCTGCTTTTTGACATATTCATAAATGACCTGGAAAGTGGAATAACGAGTGAGGTTATCAAATTTGCAGATGACACAAAACTATTTAAAGTTGTTAAAACCCAAGAGGATTGTGAAAAATTGCAAGAGGATCTTGATAAATTGGAAGACTGGGCATCAAAATGGCAGATGAAATTTAATGTGGACAAGTGCAAGGTTATGCACCTAGGGAAGAACAACCCAAACTATGGTTACACGATGCAAGGTTCCACATTAGGAACCACCACCCAGGAAAGAGATTTAGGCGTCATTGTGGATACCATGTTAAAACCCTCGGCCCAGTGTGCAGCGGCGGCCAAGAGAGCAAATAGAATGCTAGGTATGATAAGGAAAGGAATGGAAAATAAAACAAAAGATATTATAATGCCTCTATATCGTTCCATGGTGAGACCGCACCTTGAATATTTAGTGCAATTCTGGTCGCCGTATCTTAAAAAGGATATAGCGATTTTAGAAAAGGTACAGAGAAGAGCCACCAAAATGGTAAAGGGGATGGAAGGATACTCCTATGAAGAAAGGCTAAAAAGGTTATGGCTCTTTAACCTGGAAAAGAGACGGCTGAGGGGAGATATGATAGAAGTCTATAAATTAATGAACGGAGTGGAACAGGTAAACGTAGATCGATTGTTTACCTTATCAGAATATAGAAAGACTAGGGGACATGCAATGAAGCTACAGGGTAAACTATTTAAGACTAATAAAAGAAAATATTTTTTCACTCAACGTGTAATCAAACTCTGGAATTTGTTACCGGAGGATGTAATAAAGGCTGTTAGTGTAGCTGGGTTTAAAAGAGGTTTGGACAAGTTCCTGGAGGAAAGGTCCATAAACCATTATTAAGAAGTGACCGAAGATATCAATGCTTGACCCAGTACAAGCATTGCGGAACTTGTGTCTCTTGGGGAAACTGCTAGGTACATATGACCTAGATTGGCCACTGTTGGAAACAGAATACTGGGCTTGATGGACCTTGGTCTGACCCAGTATGGCATATCTTATGTTCTTATGTTCTTATATCTTTTAATGATATTGTTGCACTTGAAATTTGTCAAGGATCAGCAAATTTGAGTCCAGGATTGGAGTTCTTTAAACCTTAAATGAAACAACTAAGACTTCATGCTTTAAACCTTAGATGAAACAACTAAGACTTCATGCTGAGAAAACTGCAGCCATTTCTTATAAATGGAGAGGAAGAGTGGCCTAATAGTTAGAGCCGCAGTCTGAGACCCAAGGAAACCAGGTTGAAATCCCATTGCTCTTCCTTGTGATCTTGGCCAGGTCGCTTAGCTCTCCATTGCCTTAGATGCAAACTCTGCTGGAGACAGGTATATAGCTATTGAGCCTGAGTGTAACTCACCTTGAACTAGTCCTGTAAAAGTGTGAGCTAAATCCCTTCCCCCGCTCATCACATCAGAGTGTTGCAGCAACTTACATTAGCTCTTACGTGCTACTGTAATATTCTGTTCCTGGTTCTGCTTGACTCTTCTCTTAGGACCAAAGCATTGCTGCCTAAGGACCTTTTCATCAGAGCCAACTCACATGATTCTATTTTCCATTTCTCACTGTGATGGTTATCGGTTAAATGGCAGACTAGGTTCAAAATGATCTGGGTGATATTCGAGACCCTAGAGTTACTTATTCTGATAGACTTTATGCTCTCTTTGACACTTTACCAGTCTATCAGGATGTTGCATTCACAACCACGTTATTAAAATGTGCACATAATGTTGGAACACAAAATCGTGCTTCGTTGTTTGCGGAGAATTTGAAAGTTCCTCTCCTCTGAGCTTTGGATGATGATGGATTGGCTGGATTTTTGAAAGAAGGTGAAGGCAATTCTTTTTGAAAAAGGCTTTCACATAATGCACTGCTTAGCTTTTATTGATCTGTTATATATTTGATGGATCTGATATATTCAGCAGAGCTTCTGTGTTTGGCAGCACCAGTACAATCCAGATAGCGCCACTGAATAGCACCACAAATCGTCCCGGCACTGCTCAGATTGTGCTGGGGCAGTCCGGGGTGGGGTGTGGCTGGAATCAGGGTAGAGTGGTAACTTATCCAGATAGCAGTGATTTTTAGTGCCATTATTCAGATCGCTATCTGGATAACACTGAACGGCCAGCACTGAATCCAGATAGTCAACAGCAGTCACTAGCTATATACCAGTGATAAATATCTAGAATGTTTTACCTGTGCTGGCTGGTGTTTAAATAAAATGTTGAACTGTCCCAGGCTGAATATTTGTGTTATCCAGTTATGTGGAATATATTCTTTTCTTGATAAGTCTTAATATTTTGTATCTTCTGATATTTTAATGTTTTATGTAAGGATTGTATATATTTTATTGGACTCTCCTGAGGACCTTTGGTTTAGCGGATTATAATTAATCTTAACGTAAATAAAAGTAAACCAATGAAAGCCACACTTTGCATTTGGATACATTAGCACAAGCTGGGAAGCCCATGCCCAGTGAGAACATAAGAACATAAGAAATGCCATACTGGGACAGACCACAGTCCATTAAGCCCAGTATCCTGTTTCCAACAGTGGCCAATCCAGGCCACACATACGTGGCAGGTTCCCAAAAAGGTACATAGGTACCACAGTGCTTGTCCTGGGGTACGCAGTGGATTTCCCAGGTCCTCTTTAATACTGGTTTATGGACCTTTCTTCCCGGAAACTGTCCAAACCTTTTTTAAACCCAGCTACACTAACAGCCTTTACTACATCCTCTAGTAACAAATTCTAGAGTTTGATTACGCGTTGAGTGAAAAAATATTTTCTCATATTACTCTTAAATGGGTTACAATGTAACTTCATTTTGTGTTCCCTAGTCTGTCTACATTTTGATGGTGTAAACAACCAATCTACGTTTTACCCATTCCTCGCCATTCATTAATATATAGACCTCTATCATATCTCACCTCAGCCGTCTCTTTTCCAGGTTGACGAGCCCTAACCTTTTAAGCCTTTCCCTCACAAGGGTATCCTTCCATCCCCTTTATCATTTTGGTGTCTCTTCTCTGTACCTTTTCAAATTCTGCTATATTATTTTTAAGATATGGTGACCAGAATTATACACAATATTTAAGATGTGGTCGCACATGGAGTGATACAGAGGCATTATAATCTCCTTGGTTTTATTCTCTATTTCTTGCCTTATCATTCCTAGTATTCTATTTCCTTTCTTGGCCGCCACTACATGCTGGGTGGAGGGTTTCAATGTATTATCTACGATGGCACCTAAATCTTTTTTCCTGGGTGGTGGTTCCTAATGTGGAACCTTGCATCATGTAACCGTAGTTTGGGTTGTTCTTTCCTAGGTGCATACTTTGCAGAAGTCCACATTAAATTTCATATGCCATGTGAAAGTCCAGTTTTCCAATTTATCAAGGTCTTCTTGTAATTTTTCACAATCCTCTTGTGTTTTAAGAACTTTGAATAATTTTGTGTTATCTGCAAATTTGATCACCTCACTCGTTATTCCCATTTCCAGTTCATTTATAAATATGTTAAAAAAGCAGCAGGCCCAGCATAGATCCCTGGGGTACTCCACTATTCACCTTTCTCCATTGAGAAAATTGGCCATTTAGCCCTACTCTCTGCTTTCTATCTTTTAACCAGTTCTTAATCCAGAATAGTACACTACCTCCTATCACATGAATTTAATTTCATCAAGAGCCTCTCATGAGGGACCTTGTCAAAGGCTCTCTGAAAATCCACATACACTTTATCAACCAGCTCACCTTTATCTATTTATTTACACCTTCAAAAAAATATAACAGATTAGAAAGACAAGACTTTCCTTGGCTAAATTCATGTTGGTTTTCTCCAATTAAAACATGACTATCTACATGTTCAATAATTTTATTCCTTATAATGTTTTATACCATTTTGCCTGGTACTGACATCAAGCTGTAGTTTCGCAGATCACCCCTAGAACCTTTTTTAAAAATTGGCGTTATCTTGGCCATTCTCTAATCTTCAGGTACTACAGATGATCTTAACGATAGTTCACAGATTACTAATAGTAGGTCTGCAATCTCATATGTCTGTTCTATCAACACCTTAGGATGTATACCCTCTGATCCAGGTGATTTGCTACTCTTTAGTTTATCAAATAGCTGTAATATGCCTTCCCAGTTTATCGTAATTTCTGTCAGTTTTTCTGATAAGTCACCTTTAAATACCATTTCAGGCAATCTTTCCACTATAGTCTTGTCCT